>CM073586.1:1200000-1870000 GCA_037074715.1 Magnolia kwangsiensis | reverse complement strand
ACGTTCTACTTCATGTGGACCGTTCATATTTACGAGACTCATCAGGTATGATGAGTTTTCAAAAAAGTCAAAGTGGGCGTGTGTGTATCATGCGGTCTGGCGCTATGGCTCAGTGGCATACAGATTTTATTTGGATATTGAGATCATGGATCGATTGCCCGTTATACATTCCAATTTATTTGGATACCCCTTTTATTTTAAGAAATGATAAATTCGATTTTTGTTGAGTATGACCACTCAATACATAAGTAGTGCACATTTTAAATAATCGAAACTGTTCAAGTTGTGGGTCCGACCATATATGGGCATATATCAATATCAGACTGGTTGTACAATCATTTAGACTAGTTGATGAACATACATGTCCATTTAATGACCACTCATTGGGCAGTGAGGAACTTAGGACCATGTTAATTTGTGATCCATCTATAGTGGGCCACGATTTGAATGCTTGGAAATGGATGCATGTGGCACCGTAAGGCCAAGTGCATGCGCATGGATGGTAACTCTTTGCCAGAGTATTTATCTCCGATACTCTTTTCCGTCTTGTCCCTTATAAGAGGTTCCTCTACCTGGGGATATATAACACCAGCCAGCTGGTGTCAAAACTCTGTGAGCCCAACGGATGTGTTTTATCCACACAGTCCATTCATTTTTTCAGGTCATTTTATGATGGAAGAAAAATGAGGCTAGATCCAAAGCTCATGTGGACCACACTATGGTATACAGTGGGGAGAATGATGTTCTACCGTTGAAATGGATGGACAGTGTGGATAAAACACGTGCAGGTGACGGCACTGAGGTTTGACAACAGACAGCTCGCTGGTGTTGCGGTCACTGTCAAACTGCATCCACGCAACGGAAACGGATTGGCTTCTCCCTCTGCCAGCAGCCACCGGGCTGGTGGCAGGTGCTCTCTGGGCCCACCATGATGTATGTGTTTCTTCCATGTGCTCACCATGATGTATGTGTTTCATCCATGAGCTCTCTGGGCCCACCATGATGTATGTGTTTCTTCCGTTTTTACCGATCATTTTAAGGCTGATCCAAAAAACGAGAGAGAGATAAATCTCAGGTGAATAACACGGAAAATAATAGCAATTGAATATCCACTATTAAAATCCTCTTAAGGCTTACTGTACTGTTTATTTGACATTCAATCTATTATTTAGATAAAACATACTCAGATGAAGGGGAAAAAATAAAGATTAACTTGATCCAAAACTTTTATAGCTCTCAAAAGGTTTGTAATAGTGACAGCTCATTCAACACTATTTCCTGTAACGTGGACCACTTGAGATTGGGATATACCTTATTTTTAGAATATACTTTATTGTTGGTCTAATAATCTAAAACGATTTAGAAAAATAGATGATCCCGCCAATCTATTACACCCTATAATTTTTTGTTTTTTGTTTTTTTAAAAACACAACGTGCGTGCACGCGTGCTGTTAACGCACATCGACACCAACCTAAGGAAGTTTCGACTCCCTCTCCCACTTCCCTCCTTGTGCGGTCGTTAGCGGAGTGGATTTTGCAACCACCCCTCATCCAAACCGTCCATCGTCAAGTACCATATTTAGAAAAAGAAAAATCTAACGACGACCATTGTTGTTGCACGTCGCCACTCGCCACGAAACCCAATACATTACGGTGGGCCCCACATAGCCCTTTCCTCGGCGGATTAACGCCCAGGCAGGGGCAGGACACAATCCGCTTCTGATGTGCAGTCTAATTTTTTTTTAATAGATCTTGATAATGGGATTTCAATGGTTGGATTTTTTTTGTTTGTGTGGCTTTGCGATGGGTTTATGTGCTTTCCGTAGAAAGTGGTTCCGATGCAAGTGCCTTTATTTTGATTGGTCGAGTGGGCCATGTGTACTGGAATTCTATTATATTTTATATATATATACTCTGGTATGTTGATGAGACCATACTCCACCGTGCATTGGTTTCTAGCTCCGTGGCTTAGTGACATCAGTTTTTGTTTGGACACTGAGATCATGGATCGATTGCCCATGGGATGTGGGTGTATGAAAAAATAAAAAATAAAAAAACCACCGTGCAGGTCGCGCGTTCATGTACATTAGACAACCACAGTTCAAATATGGTCCCTCACTTTGAATGGGATGATGAATTTGGATGCCCATCAAGTGATTATTATCTCTTTCACTTGGCTATCACCAATCACTAGGTTTGTGTGGTCAGATCAGTATTGCTTTTGGCATTCGTCCAATCCACGATAGGACCAACAAATTGGATGGTCTGGATTGACTCGAATATATGACATAAGAGGAATGGACAGATATTTTAAGAAACGATGCATTCCATTTTTATTGACTATGACCACTCAATACTATGCAGGTACGGCCAACATATAAGCAGTGGACATGTTCATCAATCGAAACTGTCCAAGTTGTGCGTCCAACCATAGATGTATCCAAATATACCCCGCCTTATATTTCAAAAGTGGGGCCCAACGGTTCAGGAGAACGAGACAATCTCCCAAAAGATCCTGGTCATTAACATATGCTTTTCTCCTAGTTAAATGCTGAGTGCTGCTGTGTTTTTCTTCTTTATTATCTGTCGGCAGGACATAATCTGATAGGTTAGGATTGTCTTATTGAGGAAAATTTTGAGTTGTGGCCCATCCACAGCGTGTCCAACGGATTCAATGGTCTGGATCAGCAAAACCTCTTGTACAAGAAGAAAAACCCGATGATGAAATACTTGCTCTCAGGTTGAAGATCCTATCACATGCGTCTGATTAACAACTTTTGGAAGGTGAGTTTTTAAATGCTCTGGCGGTGTATGACACCCAATACGCAGGCTCTTAGAAATCGCATACATAAAGCATATTAACTCAAATTAAACAGACTGAATTGTGGAACCTACTTCCATTAGTGTATTTTGATCAGATTAGTTGACTAATTCAAACACCTGATTAATGGACACTTGTGTCTTGAAATAAGTCCATTGGATATTTTACATTTCAATCCCATATTCAGATAATCAAATAAGCTAAATACAAGGTTCACGATATATTTATACTGGGTATCACTCTTTGGACAGTTTAATTTTATTTAATTTCATGTTATTTTATGCAAGTTTTAAATGTCTGCGTATCATCCATCAAACTCTGCAGAGTACCGTTTTATTATCTTTGGAACAATGTTACCTGGAAAGTCTAAGAAATTATTTGGGCTCTTTTACTTTATTTAAGCCAGGGTTCTTTTCTTCGTACCGAGAGGTTCCTATGTTAGTTTAGCACTATTGGGCAAATGGTGGTAACTCAAATCTTCACACGTGGCACTGATGTACCTATACCATCTAAATTGCGAGTCCAGTTAATATCTCTCTGAGATTGTTGAAAATTCAACGAGTGGTCTAAATTTTTGAAAAAAATAAAAATAAAATCTGATTGCTAATATTCTATTCTAAGTCATATGTTTTGTTCATTCTCCATTCAGAGTCTGGTACCATATTGAAGGGTCTGGATTATAAGAAAAAACACGACATGTGTACGTCTGAAGAGTTACCGCCGCTTCTTAAGCAGTGATAAGCTAACACTGACTTTTAAATGTGGAAACGCAAAAGACAAGGAAGGCTCGGAGGGGCGCGGATTGGATACGGAAAAGATCACTGGCCAAATGGCTATTGAAGTGACATCACCAAGCTACGTGAACCCTTCCATGATATGTGTATTGTATCCATACCGTCCAATCATTTAGAGAGATAATTTGATGGCATTGAAAAAAAAATGAAATAGATTTAAAGTTCATTTAGGCCCACCATAGAAAACAGTAGGGATAGTGACATTCATTGTTCAAAACTTCTTAAGAGCTGCAGTAGTTACCGATAGCTACTATATATATTTTTCACTTCATCCATTTCTATGTTAACTTATGAATAGCTTATATCTCAAAAAATATCACGGTAAGCCTTATAAATGTTTCAACAGTAGGTGTGGCTGTTCTCACGTTTTTCTATGATGGGTCCACTTGAACTTTAGATCTATCTCAGTTTTTTTATAATGCAATAAATCTATATCTAAAAATAGTTAGACCGTACGGATACAACACGTGCGTGGGTTCACAGAACTTGTGTCGCCGCTTCATTAGTCATCTCTTGTCAGTATCTAATCCGCTTCCGACTCAGAGGTGAATAGGACTTCACAACTCTTCTTAATTGAGACGCGCGCCAACTTGTCCTTGTGCAGGACATCCAGACCGTATAAAACATGGACGCGAATTGGCTGTTGACCCTACATCCACCTTGCTTTGAAAGCCTCTGTGGGCCCACCATGAGGTAGGTACATATGTCTTATCAACGCAGTAACATCCACGAGCCTAAAATTGAGGTAGATCCAGAACACAAGTAAACTACAGTATAGGAAAGGATTTGAACCCTTACCTTCTGGGAGCCACAACAACAAATACTTGACATCCAATCTGTTCATAACTTCACAGCTAGGCCTAACTATGGTAATAAAAAAAAAAAATGGATTAGAGCAATAAAATGAAAGTTTTATTAAAATTTAAACAACTACGCTTGAAAATACGAACCAAAACAAATAAACCTATTAGATAAGAAACTTTACACACTAAGAAAAACAACTTGTTTCAATCTTCAAATGAATCTAAAACATCAACACATAAAAACTATCTTCTCCTATCTAATCTTTTTTGTCAAATAACTGAATGTAGTGTTCTTGATTGGATTGTTAGGATGGTTATCCATTAATATCCTCAATTCATCAACTATCAAGAAAGTCTTTATTAGTGAAGCAATCATCACCATCCACTGCCTTCTTCTTTCTCTATGTCATGTTGCAGCTAGTATGAGCAGACCAGTCCGATCCGCATTGGTAGCAAAACTGAAAACCGCACCTGAAAACCAGACACCCAAAACAACCATTGAAGTATCTGTAGGTTTAGATTGAGACAGGACAAGTACATGGTGTGACCTACTTGATAGACGGCCAAGATCAAATATATAGATAGATAGAGAGTAAGAAACTGACCTGCAAGTCATATGTAAACAACCTTCTGTCTTCTCCACATAGAACTTGCAGCTGGAACATCTCTTCCACTGCTTTGACTTAACAAGCTCCATCACCATCAGATCATCTCTCCCCTTCTCATTTTCATCCAATCTCTTATACTCTTCGCACCCAACACCCGAGTGCCATGCCACCTTACACTGTGCACAGAACAATCTCCGGCAATTCGGGCACTCCGATTGTGTAACGACATCATCTCCATCGTCGATCAGAAGCACCGAGCAGTCCTTGAAAGGGCAGTAATATCTCTGTGACCCAAGAACCATCGACTCAGAAAGAGCCGCTTCCCACCTCTCAAACACTTGGGGAGGGATGATCGGATGGCAGAGATCAGGTTCTATCATCCCTTTACATTTCAAACCAGGACATATCACCATTGCTATGTTTTCTTGAATCTTCACAGCCACGTGCTTGCTTATGCAATCGTTGCAAAACACATGAGAACAGTTCTTGTTCACGAACATTTCATGTGGGGGTTTCACCTCCGCACATATGTCGCAGAAGCTTCCCGAAGATTCGCCGGTTTCGGTTATAACCAACGTGTCGGATTTCGTCGGAGTCGTCGTGTTCTTCTTTGAAGACAGTTCGATCGAAGTTTCGAGAGATGGGCGTTGGAGATAAGATAGAAACGATGAAAAATAAGCTTCCTGGAGCTGTAATTCTACTGCAAACTTCTCATCTGAGATTGGTATGAGATCTTCATCATTTAGGAGAGCTATATAGAAATCATCTACTACTTCGAGTAAGATATTTGAGTTTGATGATTCTTCCATTTCTCTCTGTTTCTATCTTTAGAGGAATTTGATATGTGATCTAGTGTTATTTATAGGTGATTTTTGATGAGTCAAGTCTCAAGGTACAGCCAGATTTTGGAACGGAAAATTAATTAATGCTAGAGAAGGGATTGCCCAAACAGGTGGACCCTACGGTAGTGTTTACCTGAAATCCAGCCCGTCCATCAGGTGATTCACCACATATTAGAGCCAGGTCCAAAAACTCAACTGCATAAGTGATTCAGGTGGACCCACACGATTATAAACAGTACACATGTCAACACTCACCCTGTAAGCTATTTCCCTTTGTGTGGCCCAAATGAATTTAATGGGCCTGATTTTCAAAACCCAGGTCTAATTTTTAATGTGTCATCTAATGGTTGGTGTGGATTGCATATAACCATCATGGTGGGCTCCGTAAAAATTAACGGTAACAACATAGTATTAGGCATCTAATGGTTGCGTACATAAGCATCGTGATGGGGCTGTAAAAATCAATGGTTGACGTTTCTCTCCTGGAATTTTCCCCATGCCCTAATGTATGATTGGATATCTAATGGATGGACGCGGATTGCGTCCTACCCCGAGGCAGGGCTCTGTGGGGCCCACCGTGATGTAAGAGTTTCATCCACGCCGCTTCTTTCAAATCATTTTAAGGTATGATCCTAAAAATTAGGTTGGCCCACGGATACAGTGGACCACACCAAAGGAAGCTGCACCGACCATGACACCTACCGTTGAAACCTTTCTAAGGGCCAACGTGATATTGTTTTTAACCATCCAACCTATTCATAAGGTCATGTAGACGTCGATGAAATGGAAACACAAATATCAGCTTGATCTTAAGGGCCTGTTTGGCCAGGCAGATCCCACGGTATTAGGAGGGATGGGATTAGCAATATCATGGGATAGGCATGACGAGCCAAACAGACCCGGTGAACTCATCCAGGAAACAATTAATCCCATGAATCTTAAGACAATCCACTGACATCACCATCATTACCTTAAAATTGATCCTATCCCTTGGTTGGATGGATTGGAAGGTAAAATCCTGAGATATGCTGGGCGTGCCAAACAGACCTAGCCAACTTGTCCCGGGATATAAGCAATTCCATGGATCTTAAGACAATCCATTGACACTACCATCATTACCTTAAAATTGATCCCATCCCTCCTAATACCATGGGATCTGCTCGGCCAAACAGGCCCTAAAGTTTTCCAGCTCCCAATAAAATGTTAATGGTAGACGTTCAATCCTCACTTTGTGGTCCATTTAAGCCTTGAACCTGCCTCTTTTTTTGGTTTATATCTTAAAATGATCTGATACAAGCGTTGAACGGCGTGGATAAAACACTTACATCATGTTGGGCCCCACAGAGGACGGAATTCCGGCTCTAATGGATAGAGTAGATCTCACGTAAGCATCACGTGGGTCCCATAAAAAATAGGGCGGCGGTCAAAAGTAAATATTCTTAGAAAAAGAAAAATCTAAGTTCAGCGGATAGGACTACAAGTTACACTCCACCCATACCATACCTTCAAAATTATTAAGTACATGTGACATCCAGACCTTCCAATAGGTTGGTCCCACCACTAAGATTCACTAGTCCACTGTTCAGTCATATCCACTGATTAAATGGGTCACACCATAGAAAACATGATCTTGATTTTGAGTGCCTAATTATTTTTTATTGATTTTGATGATGGGATTTTAATGGTTGGATTTTATTATCAGCTGGGCTTTGCAAGCTTTTTATTTTGATTGGTTAGGTGGGCCCTGTGGTATAATGGAATTGTATTACATTATATATACTCTGGTACGTTGGAGGGACCATACTCCACCGTGCATGTCATTCATGTGCATTACACAACCACATTTCAAATGCGAGCCCTCACTCTGAATGGGATGATGAATTTTGAAGCTGACCAAGTGATCATTCTTTCTTTCACTTGGCTATCACCGATCACAAGGTTTGTGTGGTCAGATTAGATTTGCTTTTGGCATTCGCCCAATCCACAATGGGACCACAAATTGGATGGTCTGGATTGACTTATATGTATGACGTACGAGGAATGGATGGATGTGTCAAGAAATGACACACCCTACCTTTATTGAATATGATCACTCAGTAGTTAGTACCATGCACATACAGCCAACATATAAGCAGTGCATATTTGCATCAATCCCAACCGTTCAAGTTGTGGGCCCGACCATAGATGCGCATATATCGAAATCAGATTGGTTGTACAATCGTATGGAATAGTTGATGAACATTTCTGTTCATCTGATGACCGCACATTGGGTAGTGAACGTAGCACCATGTTTTGATTGTGATCCATCTACAGTGGGCCACGATTTGAAGGCCTGGGATCCATCTTCAACCCGAGAATACGTGTTCTGGGGTTGAAAAAAAAACCGAGTATGAAATACGTGTTCTCGGGTTGAAAAAAAAACCGAGTATGAAATACGTGTTCTCGGGTTGAAGATCCTTTCGTATCCGTCTGATTAATTAACTACTTTTGATAGGGATTTTTTTAATGCTCTGGTGGTGTACGACTCCCGGTATGCAGGTTCTCACAAATCGCATACATGGGACACATTAACTTAAATTAAACCGGCTAAATTGTTGAACCTGCTTCCATTAGCTTATTTCGATTGAATTTAGTTGACCAATTCTAACATCTGATTGATGGACACTTGTTTGTTGAAATAAGACCATTGGATATTTAGCATTTCAATCAAATATTCAGGTAATCGTCTAAGCTAAATACAAGGTTCATGATATCTAAAGGAGGTATCATTCTTTGTATATTTTAATTTTATTTAATTTCATGTTATCTTATGTAAGTTCTAAGTGCCTGCGTATCATCGATCAAACCCTACAGAGCACCATTTCTATTCGCACTTTGGAATAAATATTGTGACGTGGAAAATCTAAGAAATTATTTGGGCTCTTTTTCTTTACTTAAGCCGGTGGTTGTCTTTGTAGGAGATTTTTCTATGTTAGTTTAGCACCATTTGGAAAACGGTGGTAACTCATTCTTTTCACACGTGGCACCCAGTAGACCATTTAAATTGGAGTCTAGTTAGTAGCTCTAGAGATTGTTTAATATTTAATGAGTGATACAAATTTGAAGAAACTAATCCAAATTCTAAGAGTCTCTTCTAGGTTAGATGTTCTGATCATCCTTCTTTCATAGTCTGCTTAGATATTGAACGGTCTGGATTGCAGGAAAAATATAGTGTGTACATGTGAAGAGCTACCGACACTTCTTAAACAGTGACAAACTAACATTGACTATTATATGTGGAAGGGCAAAAGACGGGGAACACTTGAAAAGAAGCGAATCCAACTACGTCGCTCTTTCCAATCCATGCTACTGTAGAAGGTAATAATGAGAAATGACCACATTTTTTTTATTTCTTTTTTGAGAAATGATCACATACATCATAACTATCTATTCTTGTGACACGTGTCAACACTCCTATGTAGGATATGTTGACTTTAGAAAGCTTGGACGCGGATTGACTGGTGACCCGTACACCACCCACCTAGCTGATGAAAAAGCTATGGGACCCATGCATCATGAGCGAGCGGATTAGGAGTTACCCTGTCCACCCTGACGATGTGTTGTATGTCTGGCTGTCAGTCCGTTTCTCCCACCCATTTTAGGACACGGTCTAAAATAGTAAGTGAATCCAAATGTAAGGTGGACCACACCGTTAAAAATTTCAAAGGGCTATAAAGATTTCGTAAGGTTTATTTCCAATTGAAGTTGATAATAACGTCAACAAGATCTGAATGAAGGTAAAATACAAAGAATACAATACTTGTCGCTAATAGAAAGTTTTTAATGGCTAGTTATCACTATTTTTTTAAGGTTTGAGATCATTTTTTAAAATGAAATTGAAAAACTAATGGAATTCATTGATCTACAACAAATATATCAAGGTGGGCTATGCTAATTTGCTACTTAGGTAATAGCTAATTTGCATCTAATCTATGAGCCCAAAAACGAAAAACATCATGAACCATATTATGGGGTACAATAGAGATTGAATGACTACAATTAAAAACCTGTTTAGCCACCACAGTGTCTATTTGCCTTCATAAAGACACATTTGGATTTTCTCATGGTAATAAAAAATCATTGGTGTGGATGAATCAACCCAATGATCTAGTAAATTTCACGAGAATAAATAAATCCATACAGTAGAGACTTCACACACTAAGAAATTATAAAAACAGTTTCTTTCAATCCTCATATGAGTATAAGACATAACACACTTATAAAAGCTATCTTTTCATATAAAGTCTTTTTATAGTCTTGATTGAATTGTGAAGATAGCTATTCAATACTATTCTCAATTCATCAACTATAATGAAGGCCTTGATTAGTGAAGCAATCATCACAATCAAACACCCCCTTCTTTCTCTATGTCGGGTTGCAGCTAGTATGATTGGACCAGTCCGATCCGCATTGGTAGCAAAACCGAAAACCACACCTGAAAACCAGACACCCAAAACAACCATTGAAGTTTCTGTAGATTTGGGTCGAGCATGAAATCCTCTAGAATGACAGCTAACAAATGGGTCTCTATTGTATTTCATTCCTGTGGCTTGATCATAAAGATCATGAGGTGGACCACATGTCCACATTGGAAAATTCATTTTAGCTGTTGATTCTTGTTGTATACAAGTAGCCCTTATGACCCACTTGATAGACGGCCAAGATCAAGAGAAATAGATAGATAGAGCCTAAGAAACTAACCTGCAAGTCATATGTACACAACCTTCTGTCTTCTCCACATAGAACTTGCAGCGGGAACATCTCTTCCACTGCTTTGACTTAGCAAGCTCCATCACCATCAGATCATCTCTCCCTTTCTCATCTTCATTCAATCCCTCATACTCTTCACAACTAACGCCAGAGTGCCACGTCACCTTGCACTGTGCGCAGAACAATCTCCTGCAATTCGGGCACTCTGATTGTGTCACGACATCACCTCCGTCATCGATCAGAAGCACCGAGCAGTCCTTGAAAGGGCAGTAAAATCTCTGCGACCCAAGAACCATCGACTCAGAAAGAGCAGCTTCCCACCTATCGAACACTTGGGTGGGGATGATTGGACGGCAGAGATCAGGTTCTAAAACCCCTTTACATTCAAAACCAGGACATAACACCATTGCTATGCTTTCTTGGATCTTCACAGCAATGTGCTTGCTTATGCAACTGTTGCAAAACACATGAGAACAGTTCTTGTTCACGAACATTTCATGTGGGTCTTTCAGATCCGCGCATATGTTGCAGAAGCTTCCCGAAGATTCGCCGGGTTCGGCTTTAACGAACGTCTCGGATTTCGTCGGAGTCATCTTGTTCTCATTTGATGACGGTTCGATCTTAATTTCGAGAGATGGGCGTTGGAGATAAGGGAGAATTGATGAAAAAATAGCTTCCTGGAGCTGTAATTCTACTGCAAACTTCTCATCTGAGATTGGTATACGATCTTCTTCATTTAAGAGAGCAATATAGAAATCATCTACAACTTGGAGTAAGGCATTCGAGTTAGATGATTCTTCCATTTTTTTCTATATGGATTTTGTGGGTGATCTTGCGTTATTTATGTGTGATTTTTTATGACACACTCCCAAGTCCAACCGGTTAAACGCTTTGGAATCGGAAATTAATTAAATAATTATTTAATGTTAATTAATAACTAAGGAAAGATGAAAAAATGATTGCTACTTGGGTGGGCCATACAGTAGTATTTATGTGAAATCTAATGTAGAGCGGGTCGCGGACAGTTTTATGGCCAAGATAGATCAGAAAAGGCCTGTAGATGATAGAAGTGATCCGGACCGTCAAATCTTAGATCGGGCGTATCTTGCAATCTGAAATGAGTTATCTGACGTAAAATATATGATTTTGGAGTAAAACGAGTTATTTTAGCCAACCAACCCGGCTGCGCCGTGTTGCGCAGCTTGAATTTACGAAAAACCCCTTGATCGATGATCGTTTCCTTGTTTTATTTTCGTTTTTACTATAAGGTTTGGTGAAGCCAAATAGGACACTTACTATTTTTGGCCGAAAACCTTGCACACTAATAGACATCACGACTGTCTATAAATAATAAGTTTACTATTTATAGTAAGTCGTGGATTGTAGGAGATTTAGTTGTAGTTTGATTCTTATTTCTTTTTTATTGCTTGATACCCTCATTTAAAAGGTTGTAAACTCATTTTTGTTCATTCATTAATTTTGAATATTATTAGAATTTATTTATATTTTTCTGTTTTCTTTTCTCGTGGATTCAAGAAGCCTTTATAAGAAGTTCAGAGAAGCTCCATGGATTCGGAATAGTTATCCTTGAGGAAGATGGTGATCGACCTCATCACGTTCATCCCTACGTCAAAATCCATTCCAACTATTAGGTGAGTCACCCGAGTCAGGGCCAAAAACTCGGTACCACCTATCATTTATGTAGACTACACTCACCCTCTAAGAATTTCCCCTTAGTGTTGTCCACTTGATTCACAGATGGACCTGGCATTCAGGTATTAGGTCTAAGTTTTAGTATGTCATCTAATGGTTAGAATAAATTTTATATAATCTTCATGTGGGCCTTGTACATATTAAGTGTGGACTTTTATCTCTAATCGTTGATCTTCTCATGGCCCACTTGAATCCATATGATTGCACATCTAATAGTCAGAACTATCAAGAAGAGATTCGCTCTGATCATTAGATGTGAAATCAAGTGGGTCACACATGAAGGGAAATGGTCGAAAGAAACATTGCCACTGATTTTTACAGGTCCATCATAATGATTTTATGCAATCCACTCCAACTATTATATGACACCCTAAAACTTAGAGATGAGTCAGGTATAAAAGGTGGATTCATGATTCAGGTGACTCCTACCATGGAAAACAATTTAGAGGGCCCACACAAAATCCTTGGCAGGAACTTCCTCGGACTGAATCCTTGGCAAGAAAGGAAACCCGCGTCCGAATTGAGGTGTTTTTCGTAAATTTGTCCGTGGAATAATGTGACCTGGAAAGTCCTAGAAATTATTTGGGATCTTTTTCTTTACCTAACCAAGGGTTCTTTAGGCTTTGTACGGAGAGGTTCCTAAGTTAATTTAGCACTATTGGAAAAATGGTGGTGACTCATCCTCTTCACATGTAGGGCTGTCCAGACCATTCAAATTGCGACTCCAGTCAAACGGTCCGAAGGAAGCGGATTTGCGTCCTGCCCCTACTCGGAATCGATCCATGGCAGGAGCCTTGTGGGGCCCACTGTGATGTACGGGTTTTACCACACCATTCATCGCTGCCACATGTGAAGAGGAAGAGTCACCACCATGGTTGAAAATTTTATGAGTGGTCCAAATTTGAAGAAAAAAATCAGAGGCTAATATTCTCTTCTAAGTTAGATGTTTTGTACATCATTCATAGTCTGGTAAGAAATTGAACGGTCTGGATTGCAGGAAAAGTACCATGTGTGCATACAAAGAGCCAACGCAAAATTTTAAACGGTGGTGAACTAAAATTGAGTTTTAAGTAACATAAAAGGCCAAGGAAGACCAAGGGTTCCAATTGCTTGCTTATGGGGGAAGTAAATAAGGAGAACTGATCCCGTACACGTTTGCTTTTGGGGGTAGCGGAATCATGAGAAATGGTCTACTTTTGAGACACGTGTCAACAAGCCCTTCCATAGCACGTCCTGACCGTATAAATCATCGACGCGGAATCGTTTGTGACCCCTCGACCCAGCTAAAAAGCTCACTGGGCCATCATGATTTATGTGTTTGATGCCCCGCGCGGACAGTTTAATTCATAGCTAAGATGGATCAGAAAATTCCTGATCGAGGACAGATCCGGACCGTCGTACCTTAAGCCTGTTTGATTTTTTAAAGTAAACATAATTACGTTGTAAATAGATAATAATTACTTTCATCAGTAATAATGGCATATTTTTTAGGATTGATTTGACCCTTTTCTCAACTCAAAAATTGAGGATGCTATCAAATATTTGCCGGGCCCACCATGAGATAAGTAGATTATTAACACCGCACATCCATTATATCAACTGAATTTATGGCATGATCCAAAAAATAAGTCAGATTTAAAGTTCAAGTGGACCACACCACAGGAAAAAGGATATCAAACACCCACCATTAAAAACTTCTTAGGGCCACTGTTTACTTTGGTGTAGGCTACTTCAACGTTGGATTTTTCTCATTTTTTGGCTGATCCCTCGAAATGCCATAGTAAAGCAGATGGACAACACGGATATGTCATATACATCATGGTGGGGCCCACAAATTTAAGTTAATCCTTTTGAATTGTTTTCCCAAACACTACCTACCTATTTCCAAACAGATTGAAATTGTAATAAATAGGTATTTATAGGGCATTTACAATGAATTTGAAAAATAAAATAGGCCCCAAGTCGAGCATATCTTGCAATTTGAAATGAGATATCGAACGTAAAATATATGATTTTGAAGTAGAACAAATGTAACATCCCAAAAATCGGGGGTCGAGTAGAAACCCAACTCCCGAGTTCAAGAACGTCACTTATGCAACATAGATAATGATAAATGCATGTTGTTTTTAAAATGACATTAAACAAGATTGAGACTAAGCCAAAACAACATATCATACTCCAGAGACAATTAAATTAGCAAGCGGAAAACTGATAAATACATAAAATATATAATTGATTGTAAGTCTCCAGAGTGTGAACATGTTACTAGGTTAATTAAATACATGTATACTCCAAAAATGAAAAGAAAAGAATATATATGAGTGCTTCAAAAATATAAAATGACAAGTGTCAAGGCATCTAATCAACCTCCATGTAATCCCATCGATCAGAACACGGAGGAGAAGTCATCATCATACAAGTCCAGCTCCGCTTCACAAGCAGCGCCATCATCTGCAAGTACAACCGAGTCTAGTGGGTGTCCGGAAACACCGTCTCGTAATGTGGGATTGAGTGATTAACTCAGTGGAATAATAGAGCAAAGATTAGCATATTATCAAATCAATCACGCGTTAATAGTAAAGCAAACAATCGAACATTCCTAGATACTTTTGTTAATGCATGCATGGAATGACATGATGGATTCCCTCACCGACATTCTCCCTCATGCGGCACCATCTGCGTCCGCGGCATGCTTTCTTCCCGCAGTGCTCCACATCTTCCAAGCATATGCAATACGATATGGATGATGATTACCAAGTTGTTATTAATCCTTTTCATACAGTAGGATTGGGAAACTAGGGTACCTTCCTTATATCAATCTCAACACAGATCCTGTCTAGGGTCGTCACTCCTAGTAATCTCATGCGATGTTATATTTATACGTCGACCACGGTGTCCCATACCACCATGCCCTGCTCATGAGTCTTTATGGATCAAGGTACTATGGTTGACAGGATTTTCAATGGTAAGTTCAGTACCCTAGGTTCAAGCAGTTATGACTCATACATGGTGAACATACAATGGCCAGTCGGGTTACTTGACGGGCTCGACTAGTACGAGCGCATCTCAAGCTGAGCGACATGAAGTGCATGAAACACTTCGTGTGGCCTAACCACTGCCGTCAACTCCAAACACGACTCGCGTTCATCGACACGTCCTCCGTGGTAGATAGAAGCCGACCACGAATTCAATCCATTACCGACTGTCTGGACTAAAGCATAGCCCCAAACATTTATAATCCATACCAGTGATCATATGAGATTAATGGAATTGAAGTTCAACAACACAAGCATGTTAACACATGCTATAGCATACAAAGTAAGCAAATCATCCAACACATGTATTCCATACATATAAGGAAATCAATTCATATAGCAAACATGTAGGAAATCGTGTACAACATCATATGGATTTAGAATTCATTCTCAAAACTAATTTACAACACCATTTACTCAATACATACTAATACAAACATTTATACAAACCCTTAGTCTACACACTTTAGTCTACATAGCGTATGTCGATCCAAAGCGCGCATTAGGGCGAATCTCTTCGCCAAACAGATTATACACACATATATAATATCATAACACAATAAATTTACATGTCAAACATTTCAACAAAATACGGACGTATACAATATTTTTTATAAATGCTTAAAATATCCTAAATCTCATATTTACCGTACGTTTACGAAACGGAAAACAAACAACATGTTCTACATGTCAAACGGCATGCTCGTCGATAATCTACTATTAAACGACATTGAAAGCTTTGAAATCAGTCAATCAAAGCGTCTACAATCCGCACCTTTTGCCTTAGACGTGTATCATTTTGAATAGAACGTCTACGCTTCGTCAACGGCGTAAAGGTGACCTAATGCACAAGATACATAAGCTACTTCGCTATTTGAATTGAAAGAATCCTAAAAACATCAAGTAGGTAGGGTTTTTCTTACCTATGAGTATGTTGGAATCGCCGGGAAAGTGATTGGAGTGCGGTGCTTTGGCACGTGCAAAAGCTGCAGCAAGTGGCGGGAATTCTCTCCCACTACTCTCTCACAATCTCTCACTTTCTCTCTCTTTCAATCTAGGGTTTCTAGTAAATTCAGATGGGAAAGGTATGTGAGCGTTTAAGGCCCTTATATATCCTAAATTCTAACCTAAATAGACTTGTGAACAAAGTATACTTAAGTTATAACCAAATTGGGGCTGTTTCGATCTAAAAGAGCATATCGAGAGGTCCCCTGGCCGAACACGGTCGGACTTAAGCTCATGGTCACTGGATGTTGTCCACACCCAATTTTCAGTCCGATAGAGTTCGCAAATCGCACGTGGCGGTTCAGTTTCAGTTCAGCGGTCATCGTGCCTTAATTAGGTCTACAAGTCTCGTGATATGAAAGAGAAATTTTTTCTGATTCGCGGGTGAAATTTGGCTGAATTCTGACGGTCAGAACGCTTAATAATAACGCGAAAAGTCACGTGTCAGATTTGGATTAAAATTTCTAAATCTAACCCATTTCTCACTCTCTTCACTGCAGGCTCAATAAAATAGCCTTGAACGTTGGTTGGGCTTGATTCTCGAAATGATTGTCAAGTCCAGCTAAGCGGTCATAACGGTCTAAGATTGTACGTATCGAACTTCCGACGCGCGGTATAGATCCTATACAAAGTTTCAGAAGGTTCTCGAGAGTAAACGGGTTTAGAGTTTGATCCTAGGTTTTAAGGTATTATAGCGTCATTGATTCTACAAGTTTTGGGTCTTGCAGAACGTATTTAAAGTGTTCAGGGACAATTTCACAGCTACTCTAGCGTAGTGCTAGCTAACTTACGCTTAATTTCTAAAGAATTTGGTTCTAAATGATTTCTTTGGCTCTGGAATTGATTCCTAAGAGTGATGTGGTTAACCCATTGCCTAAAGACGTCTAATCCCAGGTTGGCAAAAAATACGGGGTGTTACAACAAATTACTTTAGCCACTCAATCCAGCGTAGCACAAGCCGTATTTGCAAAATATCACCAGATCGATGGTCGCTTTCTTAATTCCATTTTTACTATAAATAGTAAGTTTTAGTTTGATTATAATTCTTCCGTTGGACTTTAGGAGTTGTACCCAACGCCAAAAGTGTTTAAAATAATTAGGAGAACAATGTGGTGAAGCCAAACAGGACACTTAATATTTTTGGCCAAAAACCTTGTGCTTTAGTAGACCTCACGACTAGTAAGTTTACTATTTATAGTAAGTTGTAAATTCTAAAAGTTGTAGTTGTACTATGATTTTGAATTTTCTCTCCTTACTTGATATCACTATTTAAAGGGTTGTAAACTCATTTATTTAATTCATCAATCAAATTATAAATTTATTAGAATTTATTTCTATTTTTCTTGTTTTTTTTTCCTTGCATATTCGAGAAGTCTATTTAAAGAGTCCAGAGAAGCTCCTTGGATTGGGAGTAGTTATCCTTGAGGAAGACTGTGATCGACCTGTTCACGTTCATCCCTGCGTCAGTGTTTCAGGCTGTCATCGTGTACCGTAATTTGGTTCCCAACACCATCCAGCTAGCTGATGTCGCAACTCTGTGGGTCACACCATGACGTATCTGTTTTATCCACTCTGTCCATCCAAATTTTCAGCTCATTTTAGGGCATGACCCCATAATTGAGGCAGATTTATAGCTCAAGTGGACCACATTATAGGAAACAGTGAGAATTGAACTCTTATTGTTAAAAACTTTTCATGGCAACATAAGTTTTATATCAAACTGGTATCAACCGTTGGATGTTGTTGTCCCCTCTATTTTGTGTGATGTGGTTTACTTGAGCTTTAGATATGCCTCATTTTTTAAATGTAAACGGGGAATGCCCTAGGAAAGGCTTATTTATGGCTCATCGTGATGTTTGTGAGAAATCCATCCCATCCATCTACCGTTTCAGATCATGTTAAGACATGGCCCAAGAATGATACATATCCAAAACTTAAATAGGTCAAACTATGGTGTAAAAAATAGTAGGTAGGAAAATACCTATCAATGAAACCTTATGAGTTCACGTAGGTGTTTATATGCCATCCATACAGTTCATTACATCATTTTTATTGGGATGAATTGAAAATATAAAAATATTAGCCTGATCCAAAGCTTCTGTTGCCCCACCAAGATTTCAATGGTCGATGTTCAACCATCACTGTTTCCTGTCATGCACGAACTTGAGTCTTAGATCTGCCTCATTTTTTAGCGCTCGTCCTAGCATGATTTGCCGAAACGCATGGACAAAGTGGATTTCTCACAAATATTATAGTGGCCCACCTGACTGGTTTTGGAGCCATAAGAAAGAGGGTTGCAATTTGGGTTCGGATCAACCCGAACCGGATTGATCAAACACCAGTTCGGGTTGGGTTGTGAAAGCCCTAGTGTGGGGTTGTTAAGGTCCTCAGGTCAGGTTTAGGTTGGAAAATGCGAACCTATGTGAAATCAGGCTAGGTTTCGGGTTGAGCAAATTCCGGTCAGGTTGAGTTGGGGTTGAAATTTGAGTCGGGTTGGACCCGGATTGCCCAACTACCCGAGTTGCACACCTAAGAAGAATTAGTTTTGGTGAGGGGCCCACCCAACGAGCCAAGATGGGCTTTGGACTAGCCTCTAGCCTGTCATGCATGGTCCAATCAAATTTTGAGCCAGGCTTAGGCTCTAATCATTTTAGTCCACCCAGCTGACTTCATGTGTGGATCGGGCATGCACCAAATGCATCTCGCATGTGGACATTGGTTTTCATTTTTTTTTTTTTTTTCTAGATGTCCGCTTATCTGGGCATGTGTGCCCCACCAGATCAAAGGGATAGATTTTGAACATTTAGTGTTAAATTAAGATTTTTGTGCTGGTCCGGCCCAACCCGTTTTCTTTATAGGCTTGAGCTTGGGCGAGCGAACTGAGTTAGCTCGGTTAGCTCGCTCAGCTAGACTTGATAAAGGTTGATTTGACTTGGTTTGAAATTATGTTCAAGCGATCTAGTTTTTTGAGCTCAAAAAAATTTTGAAACAAGTTTGAGCTTGTCCGAGCTCGACTCAACGCAGATCAAAGCCCAACTCGAATCAAACTTGGATCGAACCAATCCGGTGACTCAGTTATCTTGATAGTAATGTTGCTCACCAAGTGTATGAAATGACTCAACGAAGGTGGGAAGGAAGGTATATATATGAAACAAATTAATATCATATATATGAAACAAAAGTATATATTTTTTTTTTCTTGATTTTGATATTGCTTACAAGGCGTTTGATAAAATATCTATAAACAGCCGTTGCTGTTTTACATATAATAAAAAATTAAAAGTGCACTCCGTGTGTTTGTAAAAATCAATCTTAGCTCGAATTCAGCTCGAACTGGCTCGAGTTGTTGACTGAACCGAGTTGAGCTAGCCAGTCAGGATTATAGACTGAGCCAAGCCGAGTTCATGCTGGGGTTAGCTGGTGGCCGAGCCAAGTCAAGCTGTGCCAAGCTCAACTTGGTTCAGCTTGTGTACACCTCTAACCATGGTAGGTCCATGTGGGGTTTGCACCTGGCTCTAACTTTGGTTCTTATATATGGTGCCACTAAAGCATACTGCTGCCCCAAATAGCTGTCTACTGTATATGGAGAAAGTAGCAATGGATGATTTTTCCAAGCAATTATTCCACAAGGGTCATAGAAGGATTTTTAAACATAAAACACACCGTTGGAGTTTAAAACTTTTTGGGTATTTAACAAATTAGTACCTGATTAAAATAATATTTTTTCCCAGTATCTTTTTAAACAAAATTGCATTAAAGCCTCTCATTAAACAAGTTATTGTCAAAGGGATAGTTTCCTCTAGAATTCGGATCCTCTGCTTGCCACAAGTAGAGATTTCATGTTTTACAGTTTGTTTGTAATGATGTATGATGTGGTCCAATCACATTGCAACAAAAAAAAAATTCCTCGTGTTAAACAAAGGATTGTATCCTCTCGTGTTAAACAAAGGATTGTACAATTCTAATTCTATCATATTAAAGTTACTAAAATAATAAAAATGCCCATCAACCAATAAGGTTGTTTAAGAAAAATTTAATAGGTAGTTAAATGCAATTAGTTTGAGCCATTTCATTAACAATAATTAGGGCTCTTTAAATACCAAGCATTATATTAGCTTGAAAAGCATCATTATAAAAGTAACACATGATATAAAAGTTACTATCTCCAAAACCTTTTTTTTTCTTGCTTTCAATTTAAACTTTTCTACCTCTCTCTCCATGTGATGAATGGTCCATATCAAAGGAAGCCCCACATGACAGGAGGTCCACATAAAAGGTGGGGCCCACATGATTGAGGGTCCTCATTAAAGGTGAGTCCCGTATTATGGGTGACCCAAACCAAGATGAGTCCACATAATGAATTGTCCACATTAAAGCTTGACCCCTGATGATGAATGGCCCACATCCAAATTAGGCCCCACATGATAGACGGCCCATTGAAGGTGGGGCCCACATGATGTACAATCCATATCAAAGGTAGGTTTCACATGAGGGATGGTGATATAGAAGGTAGCCCCAAGTGACTGGCAATAACATTAAAGGTGGGGCCTGCATGATGGATGACCCACAGCAAGCTTGGCTCCTCATAGTGGACAATCAACATCAAAGGTAGGCCCCTAATGATGAATGGTCCACATCTAAGGTAGGTCATACATGATCGACGGCCCACGTAGAAGGTAGGGCCCACATGATGGATGGTCCACATCAAAGGTTGGCTCCACATGATGGGTAATAGACATTGAAGGTGGGCCTCACATGATAGGCTATTTATTTTGATGGTAGGCCCAAAATGATGGATGATTCACACCAACTTGGGCCCCTCATAATGCGCATTCCACATCAAAGGTTCTGATGATGAGCGGCCCGCATCCAGTATGGACCTCACATGATGATAGTCCACATCAAAGGTGGGCCCCACATGATGGATGACCTATATCAAGGTGGACCTCATATGAGAACAATTCACATCCAAGATCAGCTCCTACTAATGAATGACCCACATCCAAGGCACGCCCCACTAGATGGACCGGCCACTTTGCAATTAGGCTCTACATGATGGACGATCCACATTAAAAGTAGGCCCACATAATGGATGGCCCACATCGACGGTGGGCCTCCTAAGGTGGATGGTCCACATTGAAGGTGGGACCCACATGCTGACAATATTAAGGCTGGCCCAATATAATGAGCAGTCACGTCAAAGGCAGGGCCACAGGATGGAAGTATATGTTAACAGTAGACCCAACAAACTCAAGGCAATAATACTTATGTGATGTTGAAAGCGAAGCATACTTTTCTACCTTGACTGATAATTATATTATTTATTAAATACATTTACATAGTGAATAAGGTAAAAACCAACATAAGTTACTTTAGACACAAGGATCTTATATAAAGTAACTTACAATACAAACTGTAAAGTAACTTACAATCCAAACAGCCCCTTCAAAATCCATAGTTTGATTTATCTAAGATGAGATCACAATCATCAAGTGACTCAATTCATCAACAACCACGACGGTCTTAATTAATAAAACAATCATCACCATCCAACCTTCATCTTTCTCTACGTTGTGTTGCAGCTACATGAGTGGATCAACGACCACGTCAATCCGCATCGGTAGCAAAACTGAAACCCGCACCTGAAAATCAAACACCCAAACAAAACCATTGAAGTATCTGTCGGTTGAGGTTGATCATCAACTCCTCTATGATATGAGCGAACAAATATTTCGGTATTGTATTTCATTTCTGCAGCTAGATCATAGACATCATGGGGTGGACCATATGTGCAAATTGGCCATTTTTTTTTTTATTTTAGCTGTTGATCGATGCTTGTTGTATACAAATAGTCCTCATGACAATGAGAATTGATCCAGTATAAGTGCATGGTGTGACCCACTTGATAGACGGCCAAGATCAAGATAAATACATAGAAAGTAAGAAACTGACCTGCAAGTCATGTGCATACAACCTTCTGTCTTCTCCACAAAGAACTTGCAACGAGAACATCTCTTCCACTCCTTTGATTTAACAAGCTCCATCACCATCAGATCATCTCTTCCTTTCTCATCTTCATTCAATCCTTTATACTCTTCACACCCAATGCCCGAGTGCCATGCCACCTTGCACTGTGCACAGAACAATCTCCGGCAATTCGGGCACTCTGATTGTCTCACGACATCCCCTCCATCATCGATCAGAAGCGTCGAACAGTCCTTGAAAGGGCAGTAAAATTTCTGCGATCCAAGAACCATCGACTCGGAAAGAGCAGCTTCCCACCTATCGAACACTTGGGTGGGGATGATTGGACGGCAGAGATCAGGTTCTAAAACCCCTTTACATTCCAAACCAGGACATCTAACCATTGCTATGCTTTCTTGGATCTTCACCGCAACGTGATTGCTTATGCAATCGTTGCAAAACACATGAGAACAGTTCTTGTTCATGAACATTTCATGCGGCCGTTTCACCACAACGCATATGTCGCAGAAGCTTCTCGAAGATTCGCCTGTTTCGGTTATAACCAACGTGTTAGATTCCGTCGTAGTCGTGTCGTTATTCTCCGACGACGGTATGATTGCAGTTTCGAGAGATGGGGTGGAAAGAAAAAGGAGAATTGATGAAAATATGACTTCTTGGAGCTGTAATTCTACTGCAAACTTCTCATCTGAGATTGGGATGAGACCTTCTTCATTTTGGAGAGCTGTATAGAAATCATCTACTACTTGGAGTAAGGTATTTGACTTTGAAGATTCTTCCATTTTTCTCTTTTTCTTTCGTAGAGGGATTTAGTTGGTGTTCTAGTGTTATTTATAGGTTTTTTTTTTTTTTTTTTTTTTTAAAGATTTTGATGATAAGATTTCAATGGTTGGATTTTGTTGTTAGTGGGGTCATCTATTTTTCTAAATATCTAATCCTTTGAATGGCTTTTATAAATATAACACAACAATGGGCCATCTTAATCAAAAGACAGTCCCACATGCAAGTGGGGTTTTTCCTTGACTTGCACGGAACTTTGATTTTTGGCAGGGGACATGTAACATCTATTCCTGCCATTAAAAAAAATGGGATGACCTACTCCAAAGAAAATAGCCGGACGTAGTTATCCACCCTTAATTTTGATTTTTACAATGACCATTGTTATAGTTGCAAGAAATTCACCCAACCATTAGATGCCAAATAAGTATTTAGATTCGGACCGCCTATAGTACAGGTGGGCCCTACTAAGGTAAAATTGTGGAAGGTAATCATTATCGATCATATGCATCATTTTCAATCATGTGGTCCACTTGAGTCACAAATGAAAATATTATTTTTAGACCATTGGCCACATGAGGTAATGTACCTGTTGGTCAAGATGAATTTTAGATAAATATTACAGTGAGGTCCACCCAAGCAATAGACTCATTTACTAGCACTCACACCAGTGGACGATGATGATAGCTGCAATTGATGTAGTTTGTTTGAAAACCTTTCAAAAAGTGTACGAGAATGGGATGAGATCTCCGGCTTACAGGATGTTCCTTTGCTGGTAAGCTAAGTGGGGCCACTGATATTTGCGAGAAATCCACCCTTTCATCAATTTTTTGAGATTATTTAAGGATACGTGACCAAAAACCAGATAGGTTATATATATACACCCAAATCTATAACTCAAATGGCAGACTGGGTAGAGATACCTCGTTTCAACACTTGTGGTCTTGGTATCGGTCCCTAGTGAGGGTTGTTGAGTGGAGTGTGTGTAATGACATGGAGTGTACTAACAAGCTAACCCAAAAAAAAAAAAAGGAAGAAAAAAAAAAAAAGGTTATATATATATATATATATATATATATATATATATATAATACAGGTTCAAAACTCGACCATATGAGAGGGAAAATAGAAGAAATAAATTTCTACTGTTGAAATCTTCCTATGCCCTATTATGGTGTTTATATGCCATTTAAACCATTTATAAAGAAAAACTAAGCCAGGTGAAAAACTTTTGTGGCCATATGAATGTTTTAATGCTGGCTGTTTAATTTCAACCGTTTCTTCACATGTGGCCTACTTGAAATTTGGATAAGTATGAGTTTTGGTTGCTATGTCCTAAAACTGATCTTGCAGAATGGATGAACAGGATGAATTTCTCACCAACATCACAGTGGGCCCTACGTAGCTTTGACCTGGTGTTGAAACTCTCCTCAGTCTACCACCCTAATGACCAAACTCCCTTTTATTTTGATTGGCTGAGTGGCCTGTGCAGGGGAATTCCAATGTATATTATATACTCTGGTATGGCGGTGCAACTGTACTCGACCGTGAATGTCTTTCATGTGCATCAGACAACCACCTTTGCATGCTCATCAACTAACCATTCTCTTTTTCACTTGGTTGTCACCGATCACAAGGTTTGTGTGGTCAGATCAGTATTATTTTTGGCATACAGCTAATCCACGACGGGACCTACAAATTGGATGGTCTGGATTGACTAGCATATATGACATACGAGGAATGGATGGATGTGTTAAGAAATGATCCGCCACCACGCTTTTAGTCAGTATGACCACTTAATACCACACACATGCAAGCAGCCAACATACAAGAGGTGTACATTTACCTTAATCCAAACCGTCCAAGTTGTGGTTCTGACCATAGATGGCCATATTACCAAATTGAGATTGGTTGTACGACCGTATAGAATAGTTGATGAACATACGTGTCCATTTGATGACCAAAAATTGGGGAGTGAGGAACTTGGACCATGTTTTGAGAGTATTTTAAGGGTTGTGATCCATCTATAGTAGGCCATGATTTGAACGTTTGGAAATGGATGCATGCGGCACCATACGACCCAGCGCATGCGTATAGATTGTAAGTCGTTGCCAGAGCATCAGTCTCAGTCACTCTTTTTCTGTCTTGTCTAATTATAGGAGGGTCGTCTATTATAAGAAGATCTTCCACCCGACGATAAACACTAAGGGGCGGCTAAATATTTTCGGGGCCACAGGCATAAAATTAAGATTATTTTAGTTTAAAATTTAAAATTTTTAATAAATTTAAAAAAGTTAACCGTGTTGTGCGATTGTTAACTGTGTTGTGCGATTGTTTTGCTGTTTAACAAAAAGAATAATCCACTACTAATAATCTAATTAGGCATTAGTTTGCCACCGTACCTTTCAAAAAATGAAGTTAGAATTTAATTTTTTTGTGAACTTAATTAGTAATAAAGTAAGTACTTATGGTCCTACATTTTAAGATAAGAATTTATTGGGAATGATGTTATTGTTTTGAAAAGAAATTATATAATTAGATTATTATTATTATAGTGCTAGTTTTTAGAATTTATTTTTTATATTCAATTTCAAATTTATAAATTAATTTTTAAATATTTTTATTTTGTAGGCCTTTCAATAAATTTTACTTAAAAAATTTGAAACTTTTTTTTTCCAAATTAATTTTAATTTTTCTTATATTAATTTTAATTTTACTATAATATAAGACCATTGTTATTTAAAAATTTTAATTTCGTCCTCATAATTAGGAGGCCTTGGGCTATTGCCTCACCCGCCTACTCCTTAGAGCCGCCCCTACACACAATCTACACTGCCTTATATTTCAACAAGTGGGGCAGAATGGCCCTCCCCCAAAACAATCCAGCCAGACTGAAAGATCCTGGCCACTAAAATGATGCTTTATTTTTCATGTTTATCATCTATCTGCAGGACACAAACTGATAGGTTAGGATTGTCTGATTAAGGAAAATTTTGGACCATCACCCATCCACGGTGTTTCCAACGGATCCAGTGGTCTGGATCACTAAAACCTAATGTTAAACAAGAAAAATCAGTGTATGAAATGCGTATTCTCGGTTTGAAGATCCTACCACATCCATCTGATTAACCGCATTGAAAGGTAAGTTTGTTTTATGCTCTGGCAGTGTACCTTTTTTTTTTTTGTTAGCTTGTAAGTACAAGCCATTGTACGTTCACACTTTTCATATACCTGCCCCTACAGCCACCTCCCCTGGGGATCGATATCAAGACCTCCCTGTTGAAACGTTTCACTTAGTTAAGGGAGGGTTGATCTGGCAGGCTCTCAGAAATCACATACGTGGGGCACATTAACTTAAATTAAACTGACTAAATTGTGAAATCTTCTTTTATTAGATAAGTTTGATCGGATTGGTTTTCTAACATCTGATTCATGGACACTTGTTTATTGAAATAAGACCGTTGGATATTTTGCATTTCAATCCGATGGTCAGGTAATCAAATAAGTTAAATACACGATTCATGATATACCTATACCGTATATCATTAATGGGACAGTTTAATTTGTTTTAATTTTGTGCTAATTTATGCAATTTTTAAGTGCCTGAGTATCATCCATCAAACTCTGCGGAGTACCAAAGGCCTTATGGCAGGGAGATCTTTTAAGGGGATCTTGAGGCCTATAGACCTCTAGTATCACCCACCATTTTTATTCGCCTAAGTCTAGACGAACCTAAAAAAATCAAAATACCTGACGGATAAGGATATCTTGCTTATTTGCTGACTTTTTCTTTACTTCTGTTGGGAGGTATTTGTCTTTGTACGGAGATGTTCTTATGTTAGTTTACTATCATTCGGAAATGGTAGTGACTCATCCTCCTTACACGTGGCATTGATTTACAGCTATCCAGACCATCCAAATTGCGATTTCAGTTAACAGCTATCACAGATGGTTGAAAATAATGTAATGAATTAATGATCCAAATTTGAAGAAGAATGAAAGATAAATATTTTGGTTATGCTCGATTCATCGTCTGTTCAGATATTGAACGGTCTGGATTGCAAAAAAAATTATGGCATGTGTACATATGATGTATCACCATCACATTTTAAACCGTGATGAACTCACGTAGGCTATTGATGTGGAAATAAGGAAGACTTTAAAAGGAGGATAAACTTACACGACTCTTTCCAAAGAATCCGGAACAGACTTATTTTATTGTAATGTGCTTGATCTACTTCATATTTTACAAAGGAAGATTTTCCTACTTAGACAAGTAAATAAGATTTTTTTAATTATGACAAACAGGGGATATAAATTTGCTTGAAAAACGTGTCAACATGTTTCTGCGTTCAATCATTACTGTTTTCTCATGATGTAGTTTACTTGAGATTTAAATATTATTTTTGGAGATCTAAATAGATGGTGTCACGCCCCGAACTCGAAAACCAAATTCACAAAATTTTCGATCGCTGAATCCGGTGCCGATAGCCTTCATAGAATCCCATTCTCGGCTCCTATCGCTCATTCGTCAGTTTCCAATCTTGCAATGCTACGAGGAGGATTTTTAACGTTAGTTTGATTCATAATAACCATAACCAAAGGCATAATCCACAAACAATAACCAAGAACTCCATTACATTTTCACTATAATCAAAAACTATAAAAGTACAATGAGCATAAATGGAAATATAATGGTAAAGAACAAAAACTTCAAATGATCTGCAAAGTGCTCCTGCCTCAGCGCTGTTCCGCCCCAACATCGCCTGCACGTAACGGTCGTGCATAAGCTTATAGAAAGCTTAGAAGGTGGTGAAAGTGTGTGCGCAGGGTAATAATATGGTCATGCAATATCAGAGTAATGCAGAATATGCAGATGAATCCATAAATATCATGAGCCGTAACAAGACTATGCGATGCAAAATGCAAGTCAAGCATACAATCCTCATCTAAGTCCACATGTCAATACAGCTCAAATTTAGGATATACCGGGGTCTAGTACACTCTAAACCAGATCGTCGCCTCATCGCGCGCAATAAGGTAAGTGGAAGAGATCTCACTATCCATCTGTCAATATCGGGTTCGACTCGTCGATAGTGGATCATTCTTCGAGCTAGTCAAATTCAGCCTAGCTTTGCCTCCTACTCTCGGGCGGGTAAGGCCGCACCCCCTTCCAACCGACAACGACATAGTGGAGAGCGCAACCATCTAGTAATCGACACTCAACGCTCATCTACCCACTCGGTCTAGACATTTGAGCAACCTCTTGGTACCATAAGGGTTTAGGGACTTTCACCCAGGGATATCTATAGCACCCCATGTAGAACAAGATTTTCAGTATCCAATCCTGCCAACCATGATACGTCTGTGGAAGCTACGGCCCCGATGTCGCTAGGGCGTACAATAATCATATCACACAATGCGAAATGCATGAATTACACTATCCAATCATGTAGCAAATCTTGCGCGTATCGTGTGCTCATGCAAGGCAATACCGCATAATCGGGGTCCCATAAACAATCTGCCCGAAGGCATATGCTATGATCAATCACTTCTCATATCAAGCATACATATGATGCATATGATCATGAGTCATGGAACTATACTAAACATGTTATAATGAAATGAACTATCCTTACAATGCAGATGGGCCTGGACTGCCTATACACAATAAGTACGGGCTTAATAATGGGCCCTAAGGAGAGTCGTAATGTGGACATCCAACCAGCATTACACTCGCAATGTGGACGTCAAACCAACATTGCTTCCAAGGCACGATCGTCGTAAACATTGTTACATAATCCGTGTTGGGATTATACATTGCAATGGACCTTAGGTACATCCCATTGGGCCTTACATATATATCAAATGGGCCATATCATATGGGCCTTTTATTCATCAAATGGGCCACATAAATGGGCCGCACCAATGGGCCTTATGTGCATTGTAATGGGTCATATCCCATGGGCCTTAGATTGTATCAAATAGGCCTAATCTCACGAGCCTTAGAATACATTAAATGGGTCCACTCCCATGGGCCTTAAATTACATCAAATGGGCCTAATCCCATGGGCCTTGGAACACATCAAATGGGTCTACTCCCATGGGCCTAGAGGCCCACTGAAATGTTTATTTGTCATTCAAACTGGCAAGGGGCCCACTGAAATGTTTATTTGCCATTCAGACTAGCTGGCAAGGGGCCCACTATAATGTTTATATTCCATCCAAACTGGCAAGAGGTCACGTGAACCTGGGGTGGGGCTGGGACCCACTGAAATGTTTATTTTCCAGCTAACCTGTTGATGAGGTCACTCGGATAGGGAGCCCACCATAATATTTATTTTCCATCCATCTGCTGATAGGTCACACAGACCTGGGGGCCCACTGTGATTAAAACGGTGGGTGTTTATTCAACACTGTTGCCTGTAATGTGGGCCAGCACACATCACGGTGGGGCCATGCACACACGCACGCGCCGTCCCACACGTGGGGAGGGGCCCACCGTCCAGTGGGACGGTGTGAATAAAACACATACGTCACTGTGGGCTCCACCGTCCGCTGGCCAGTGGAGGTAAAACGCATGCATCACTGTGGGTTCCCATGTGGGGCCCACTGTAATGTTAAAATGTCATCCAAACCGTTCATAAGGTCACTCAGACCTGGATGAAGAGAAAACATAAATTTCAGATTGATTCGAAACTTATGTGGGCCTAAAAATGGGTTTCAATGGTAGAGGTTTAATCCCACTGTTCCGTGTGGTGTGGGCCACCTGAGTTTTGGATTCAGTTGAAACTTGGAGGGGGTCTACCTGAGGAGGGGGCCCACCGCATGAACGGCATGGATTTCACATATACAACATGGTGGGCCCACGACAGCAGTCGTGGGACGCTGCCCCCCCCGCCCGCTGCACGTAGCAGCGTGCTGCTGCTGCTGCGGCGTTAGAGAGCAGAGGCTCTGCCTCTCATTTTATTTTTTTTTAAAAATTGGAAAACCCATTATTCCGGGGTTTTTGCATCTAGGGCCCGCAACAAGTAGATCCACCCCATCCATTGTGTTCAACGGCTCAAGACCGTCCCAATGAGTATAATATTTGATGTTTTTTTTTTTTTTTCCAGCGAATAGAAATGTCAGGGTGTCTTTCAATGGTTGAATCCCATATTTTACAGGTTATGGCCCGCCTGAAGATCGGATGGACCTCATTTTTCAGCTCAATGCCTCAAATGGTCTTGGGAACGGAATAGACGGCGTGGATTGAATATATTCATCAAGGTGGGGCCTATGCGAGTGGCCCTTCCCAAGAGCTTAAACAAGCTCATATTTATGCTTTCATTAAATCGTCCAGCATCCAGGGACTCTGGACGGTGGTGTATTTCAAATGGCTGTACACATGGGCCACCAATGATGGATGGTGTGGTTACAATACATATAAGGTGGGCTCCACTTGAAGATGGCTTGGATAGAGTACATGCCTCATGGTGGGATCCATTCAAGTGGACCACACAAGCATAATATGATTTCATAAAAGAAAATGAACTAGAGAGAGAGATGGAGAGTGGGACATGCTTGTGATGGAGGGCTCCGCCACTATGAGCCCTCCTTTGAAGAAATCATACAATCAAATGGGTCCCTATACACATGGGACCACCTAAATCGAAAATCAACGGTAGGGATCCTTTCCCCACTAATATGGACAGTGTAGATGACCTTCCTAATGCAATAAAATAAACATCATGATGGGGTCTATGGAGAATGGCCCCACTATGGATGATCATGATGATCAAAGTGGGTCATCGGCCACAACTTAGGGTCCCAAATGAGATCCAAACCATTGATCGGTTGGCCTCACTTGGCCCACCTTGAAAACATGAAAAATTACTATCATCAAGCACCCACCGTTCGATCTTCTTGCTCCCTTGGGTTCCTTAGCTCCTTACCTTTGATTTCAATGGAGGAGATGAGGAATAGATGGTTGAGATGGGAGATGATGGGGTAGGAAAGTGGGCCACATACAAATTCTCTTGGAGAGGTTTGGGAGAAGCTCATATGTATGGATTTCTTTCTTGCTTGGTTTTGAGTTTGAAAATGAGAGAGAGTGTTGTAAAGGGAGAGAGAGAGAGTGATGAGTGATGGATGTGGTAAGTGATGGGTGTGTAAGAATTTCTTGACTTTTGTGGCCATTTGTGTAAGAAAGGCATGAGAGGTGTAAGAACTTTTTGACTTTGAGGGTTTTTGGTGTAAGAAGGGTATGGGCTTTGTAAGATATTCTTGACTTTTGTGGTTGCTTGGGAATGGTGAAAGGTGATGTGTACTTGACATGTGATGTGATGACATTGATTGATTGATGAGATTGATGTGACACCTCGTATAGATTCTCTTGGGTTTCGTAACGCGCGGCATTTTCCTCGCACCGAACGTTGGCTCACATCTCTTGACCAGGGTATCGCCTCGGCGCGTAAGTCGCAGCATCGGAATCACAGCGATGACACGGTCGCTATGGTAAAGGTCTTGGGTTGAGTCGATACGGGTTGACGGCATACGAATCAGGGTCGCACATAAATATCAGTTCAGGGTCGAAGGTTGCCGAAGTTCGACCGGTAAGACCGCAAAAGTCTACGAAATAGTACGGACTAAGATACGGGTCCTCCAGATGGTGTGTATTAAAAACACTCATAAGGTTACATAGATAGGAAACGGATTAGCTGGTTCCTCGAACTCTAGGTTGTACGAACAGTTCAAAGGAAATCAAAGTTACATGGGCCCAACAATGATGTATTTATTATATCCACACCGTTCATCCATTTTTAGGGATCATTTTAAAGCATTTGAGAAGAAATGAATCATAACTGAAGCTCAAAAGGACCACACCAAAAATAGCAGTGATGATAATGATTTTCACCGTTAAAAATTTTGTAGGGCCTACCATAACGGATATTTTCCCTTCAATCTGTTAATAAGGTTACATATACATTGGTGAAGAGGAAAAACAAATTTCATATTGACCCGAAACTTCTATGACTCCTGAAAGGACTTCAATGGTAGACGTTCAATCTACCACTGCTTTATGCAGTGTGGTCCACTTAATCTCTATATCTGTCTTTTTTTTGCATTAAGCATTAATACGAACTCACCAAATGATGGACGGTTTAGATATAACATATACCACATAATGGGACCCACAGAACTTGCCGACGTCAATACATCCTATATAGCTGGTGTGTGGTACAGTAGCCAATCCGCTTCCAGATGGATGGGAATGAAGGGAAAATACAAATATCATCTTGATCCAAATCTTTTATGATCCATAAGTGTTTAATCTCCACCATGTGGTCCACTGAAGCCTTAGAATTTCATCATTTTTGGGCTTTTTGCCTAAAATGATATGGCAAAATAGATGGACGGTGTGGATTAAACCCATACTTAGAACACTTGTTAGGAACCGACGGGTGAAGTACCCAATCTCGGGACGTGTGTGTGGCACTGTCATCCAACTTGACCCGTAGGGTCGCCCCACCGAAAGTTGGATGACTAAATTAGAACACATGGCCAAACCAGAACCATTCAAAATCCAGGGTGGGTGTGTGTGTATAATGACCTGATATAGTATTCAAGAAAACATGGACCACACTTGTATGGATAGGTGCAACAGGGCACTATTTAGGTTCAGGTTCTGGTCCATAAAGGCTCAGTGGTCCCACAAACTGAACACATGAATAACCCTTTTGTAGGGTTAAATTTATTTATTTATATTATTTATTTTCTCCTAGTTCTCAAACTGTAACATGCATCCATAAAGCAAATTAAAAAAAAAAAAAAAAAAAGGCAAATGTTCGAATTCATGAATACCGCAGAATATTGTGGTATGGTCACCATCTATTATCATCAAGACCGTCCACGCATTAGAGTGGAACACAAATCATGCATAACCGACCACCTCGCTCCACATCCATAGCAAAATTCAAATCCACACCTGAATCCAATATCCAAAACATGTGATGCACTTTAGATGAGCATGAAATACAGACAGCTTCAAATTGTGAATTGGCATGCTTCATACTACTCCAATCGCGGTTCACATGCAATATATGCATATATATTTCAATCCAGGCCATCCAAATTATGGGACCCACTATAGTTTGGGGAGTGGACCAAAAGATTACAGCGATGTGATAATGCTCTGGGGCCATCACTCAGAAGCAATCAGATAATGGTTGGGAAGGAAAATCAGGAATCTACGAGTTCAACACAAAAAATTGAACGGTTATAATCACTTGATTAGCTTGACTTTGGGGCCAGTTCCATAAACATGGGGCCCATAATTAATTAGCCTGTCAGGTGGGAAATGCATGCATCCCAATATCGCGTGACTAAGTCATAAAGGTAGATCGGTTGCCAATTAGACAGTCATGGGGCAATTAATGCCACTCCGTGATACAAGTGGCTCTGCGGTTGTTGATCTGAACCGTCTATCTTATCAGAAATATTGTAGATGACCCACAGTAGAAAGTCCACAGCGAAGAACACACTATTTTAGCCATCAATCTGTGGCCTTTAAATGGATGCTTAAGAAAGATGGGGCAAAAGTCAATTAATCGGACAGTAATATCGTTAAATTAGAGAGGTTAATGCACCTATGGGTCATTCAAAATAGGGTCCACAAATTGGACAGTCTAGATTCACCGACCATACTGCAACATCTACAGTATATTGGCAAGAAAAAGAGAGCTTCCAAAGCCACAAATAATCATAAGAGTTTTCACAAAGTAGCATTGTTGTACTGCCACACACTCCAAAAATCAAAATGTTTAAACAAAGTAGCACTGTTATTTTCCTATCGAATGCATTTTCTGACAGTATGTGTTAAGTGTCCATGTCGCGGTTGTCATGCGCTGAGGGCCGAGGTTATCAAGGTTTGATTCGTGGCTGTCGCGTGGTAAGGGTCAGGTTGTTTAGTGATAATGGCTGAGGTCACGGTGGTAATGTGTTAACAATAGAAGTAATCATGCCTTAATAATCTAGGTTGTCATGTATTAAGGGTTACGAGGCCGACGAGATATATGTCGAATCCATTAATTGAACACCACGGCCTAAAAAATGAGTTATATCTAAAAATTCTATAACTCTAAGAAGGTTTCAATTATAGGTTTTCAATCTCACTTCTTTTTGTGGTGTGGTTCACTTGAACTTTTGATATGCCTTATTTTTGAGCTCATGCCCTAAAATAGTCTTTTAAAATGGATGGCAATGTGGATAAAATATATACATCATTATGGGCCCCACAAGACCATCTATCTCTATTTAGGTCCTACTACTCAATCCATGTCATATCAGATCATGTTGACACAGATTTTGAAAGAAAAGCCTTTTGTAGCTAGTTCATGCCACCAGAAGTTATATCGGGCTTACCACGATGTTTGTATGAAATTTAATTCATTCATTCATTTTAGAAGATTATGTTAAGACATGAGACAAAAAATTAAATTGATTTGAAATTCAATGGGCCTGTCACATGACTAAAAATAGTGAAAATAGGTTGTCTACCATTCAAACCATTCTAAACTCCATTGTAATGTTTATATACATTCTAATCCATTCATGAAGTCCTTACCATGGGGACAAGAATAAAAATATTAGCCTAATCCAAAGCTTTTCTAGCCTCATGAATGTTATAACCGTGTGCATACAATCTCCACTATTTTCTGTTGTGTGGCCCACTTGAGCTTTGGATCATAAAATGACTTGGCAAAGCATGTGACCGGTGTGGATTTCTTATAAACACCATGGTGGGCCCCACAATATTTACCCCATCGGAATCCCTCCCATCGTCGTCCATTGGGCTCAACACATACGGTAATCAGGGACAATTTCATCCTATATATATTTTTATGGGAAAATGTACTATGTGCTCGAGCTCACAGCTCCATCCCATCCGGTCGAGCTGTGTGGGCCCCACCGTGATGCCTTTCGAACATCTACCCTATCAGTTAGATGCATCATTCCACCGTGGACCTAGGTCTCAAAAATCAAGTCAATCCGTGACTTTTCTGGGCCACACCACATACAGAAGTGGAGAGGGGCCGTGCAACATTTATAATCATTTTTGGGGCCCAAAAAAGATGTGGTTTGAAAATCTAGACCATTCATTATGTGTCTCCCACTTGTATGAGGGTTTAGACCACCTTTCGAACATCTACCCCATCAATCAGATGCATCATTCCACCGTGGACCTAGGTCTCAAAAATCAAGTCAATCCGTGACTTTTCTGGGCCACACTACATACAAAAGTGGAGAGGGGCCGTGCAACATTCATAATCATTTTTGGGGCCCAAAAAAGATGTGGTTTGAAAATCTAGACCTTTCATTATGTGTCTCCCACTTGTATGAGGGTTTAGACCATGTTTCAGCAGCATTAAAAACTCAGGTGGGCCTCACCAAGTGCTTTTATATGTTTTAACGGTGTCTTCGCATGATTTTAGATGGTATGGCCCACCTGAGTTCCGTATACGGTTGATTTTTGGGATATCCAATTATTTAAAGGGGAACAATCAAATGCACAGTGTTGATGATCGACATGCATCACGGTGGGGCCCACACAGCTCGACCTCACGATAAGCTTATCGTGAGCTTGAGCGCATAATACCTTTTCCCTATATATATATATATGTGTGTGTGTGTGTGTGTGTGTGTGTGTGTGTGTGTGTGTGTGTGTTAGGCGCTAGCTAGGACATTTGAAGTGTTTGATAATACCGAAATGCTACTTTGGTCAAAATCCCTAATCAGTTATGGAAATCTTCTACACCTAGTTGGGACTCATTAGCATCCCAATCAACCATCTGAATTGTCCTCAGGTTTAGTCTAAACTTCACCAACTACTCAACAAAACTCATATCAATCTATGGTCCTAGGCATATAATACGGACTCATCTTCTACGAATAATCTTGCCTATCCATTTCTCATGCCATTGACTTTATAAATTATGATTAGAGCTGGGCACAAAATGGTCTAGCTTGGAAGTCCGGTCCCACCCGTATCGAAAAAGCCTAATTTAGCCGGTTCAAAGTGGAGTTTGAGCTAGCGACAAGATACCCTAATGCAACCTGTTTAAAAAATGAACTGAACTCAAACTCTTGCAACACTGACCTGGCTTGGCCCGAAGCTAGGCTCAGCCTGGTTTGGACCAGTTCGGCCCATAGAATACTAGTTATAATTTTATTTTATTTTTTAAAAAATTAAAAAACCTTAACTCTTCTTGCCACACCCAATCCCCAATCTCTCTCTCTCTCTCTCTCTCTCTCTCTCTCTCTCTCTCTCTCTCTCTCTCTCTCTCTCTCTCTCTCTCAGATTGAAACCCCTTGCCTAATGATGTCTCCTTGGTCAGTTTGTCGTGCCGTTTTGCCAACGCCGTCCACTGTCCACCACTCAAACCCCTGTCCAACAGCCCTTGCTTGGCCACCCTTGATTCATCCTCAAAAACCCCAAAGGTAATGATGATAATTATTTTGAAATTGCACTCCTTTGGAGGATGATACACATCATGCAGTAAGATACTTTTGTATTTTTGTATATTATTTCTAACTTTTTAAAATTCTTTTCTATTTAAACAAACAACAAAGAAAAGAGTCACTAGTTGTTTGAACTCGACTCGACTTAGTTCAAAATTTTCAACCAAACTGATCCCGGCCCACACCTGATTTTTCTAGAGCAAATCAAACTCGGGTTGCTTGGATTGGCCCAAAACCCAAACCGAGTTGATCTACAAATTGGGTTGGCACAAGAACAAGCCAAACCAAACTAGACCTAACTCAGCCTAGCCAGGATCGTTGCCCACCTCTAATTATGATCATTCAATTAGTATTATTATCGAGAAGCCTATAAAAGGAGGACTAAATCTAATGAGTTCCATTATGGTTCAGATGGACCACATGATTATAAAACCTGTACAAGTCAATTAGTATTATTATCGAGAAGCCTATAAAAGGAGGACTAAATCTAATGAGTTCCATTATGGTTTAGATGGACCACATGATTAGAAAATGTGTACAAGGCAACGCTCACTCTTCAAGCAATTTTCATTTAGTATAGCCAAATGTGAATCAACAATGGATATGATTTTTGGGATACATGCTTAATATTTGTATTAAATTTAATTATGAGGACAAGCCTAGTAAAAGGGTGGATATTTCTCTCATGTTATATCACCTCTGGTCTAGCCCATTAGCATCACATGCCAACCTAAATTTTTACCTGCTGGCCTACTTTTTACTAATATCTAACAATTGGAGGAGATCTTAGGTAAACATCACGGTAGTTAGTGTTGGGAGCGTTGCATAAAAACCTTAGGATCTTGCCTCCCAAAACACTAGAATTATGAGATATAATAAAGCAATGAAATAAATCAAAGTACAAACCACACGACATGAGATTTTACATGAAAAACCCTCGAAGAGGTAAAAATCACGAGACTTAGCCTAGGGCAACAATTCATTATGAAGTAAAACGTTACAACCAATCACAAGCATATACCGCTTGGATCAAACCTTCTTCACTCACATAGGAGTGGATGAATAATAAGAGAATAATGAAAACGGAGAGATCTCACCGATCACGAGGATGTAGAAGTACTGAGATGTCGACTGCACAGTAGATCACCTCTATGAGCCGAATCCCCCCTTCTTCCTCTCTCTCTTTTCTCTCTCTCTTCCTCTTTGACATGAAAATGCCTTAATAGAATCATTTTAGGAAGCTTTAGCATACCCTAGAATAGCCCTAGGGACCCCTATTTATAGTTTAGGAAACTCCCCTTCCGCACCTCTGCGAAACCGCCTCAAATTTATGTAGTCCGCACAAAATTTGCGTAACCCTCAACTAGTCGAGTCAGGTCCTCGACTAGTCAAAGGACCCCTTCGAGCGGTAGAGCTTGACCCTTGACTGGTTGACACCCGAAAATACAGCTTGCTGGACATTGAGTTGAGCGAGCCTCGACTGGTAGAGCAGCCCCCTCGATCGGTTGAGCAGCACAGTGAAACAAGATTTAAGACATCTATTTTACAACAGGCTGCACTACTTCTCCTTTGAACTGAGGAGAAAAAATCCCATCAATTTCTCATTTTTCGACTCAGGAGGAATTCGTCTTCTTCAAGCTAGCAAAGTTTCTACAAACCTCAAACTTGCCCTTGAGTAATGTCTTGGTCATCATGTCTGACCCATTATCGTCTATGTAGACCTTCTCAAGTTAGAACACATTCTGTTCCAAAGTATCCCTAATCTAGTGATACCAAATCTCTATGTGCTAACTAGGGTTCTTACTCAAGTGTATAACACTTTGATTATCGCAATAGATCATGTGCTGCTCTGCCTCAGGCTAAGTTACTGTACAAACCTCTTCATCCAAAATATCTCTTTATATGCCTTTATGACTGCAATGTACTCAGCCTCTGTCGTTGACAATGCTACAACCTTCTGTAGCTTGCTCTGCCAAAAGAACGCTCCCCCTGCAAACGTGAACATGAACCCCGATGTAGACTTCCTGGAGTTTATGTCACATATCATATCTACATTTGTATAGCCTTCTAACACAGGTTTTTCGTCACCATAGCATAGGCTCAACTTGGATGAGCCTTTTAGATACTACAGTATTCATTTCACTACTGCTCAATGTTCTTTGTCAGGATTGACAAGATTCCGGTTAACAACACCAACTGCATATGCTATGTCTGGGCGCGTACACACTATAACATACATTAAACTTCCTACAGATGATGCGTAGGATATCTTCCTCATCTCATCCACTTCTGCTTTTATCTTTAGACACTACTTATCGCTCAATTTGAAGTGACCATCTAGTGGAGTACTGACCGACTTCACTGCATTAATATTGAATCACTTTACGACTTTCTCAATATATTGCTCTTGTGACAACCGAAGCTTTCTACTGCTTCTTTCAAGGGTTATCTCTATTCCTAAAATCTGTTTAGCTGAGTCCAAGTCGTTCATGTCAAATGACTTGCCCAAATCCTATTTTAGCCTGTTAATCTTCTTAATGTCTTTACCCATGATGAGCATATCATCAACGTATAATAGCAGAACTAAGAAATCACCATCTGAGAACTTGTACATGAACACACAATGGTCCGATTCCGTTTTGTCATATCCATGCTTTAACATAAACGAGTCAAACTTTTTATATCATTGCCTTAGAGCTTATTTCAGCCTATACAAGCTCCTCTTAAGCCTACACACCATATGCTCTTTGCTCTTGACTTCGAACCCCTATAGTTGGTGCATGTAAATCTCTTTTTTCAGGTCACCATAGAGAAAGACGGTTTTAACATCTAATTGCTCTATCTTCAGATCTATGTTGGTCGTCAACCCAAGCAACACCCATATGGATGTCATCTTCACCACTAGTGAGAATATCTCCTCGAAGTCTATACCTTTCCTCTGACTAAACCCTTTCACCACAAGTCTGACTTTGAACCTCGTTTGTGAATTCTTCTTCTCAATATTCTTTCTAAACACTCACTTGTTGCTCAGAGCTTTCTTACCCTTAGGCAATTTCACCATATCATAGGTGTGGCCTAGACGCCTGTGCTACATGCTAGTAGCTGAAGCCCTTTTTCACTCATGTGGCCTAGATGCCTATGCCACATGTTAGTAGCTGAATCTTCCACTGCGTTCAACCCACCCTTGCACACACTGACACTTGCCTTGTAAAGGGTGCAACACTTCTTTCATTTAGCCGCGATCAACGAACCCTTGATGGACTTCCAATGCCCACTAACAAATTAGCTTTTATAGCCATCATCATCCAACCTTCCCGTTGACATTAAGTTAAGATGAATGTCTAGAATGTGTCTCACATCCCTAAAAACCAATGTGCAGCCTGATGGATTTTTTCACCCGTCGTCCTTTCACAACTGAGATGCGCAAGTCCTTTTGCAACTGAGATGCGCAAGTCCTTTCGCAACTAGGATGCAGAAAGGAGTTTCCTAAAACTATAAAAAGGAGTCCCTAGGATTTTTCTAGGGTATGTTGTGTGAAGAAAAAGCACAAGAGGGTTTCCTAAATGGTTTAGGGATATCAAAGGTAAGAGAGTGAGAGAAAAGAGAGAGAGGAAGCTTGTAAAAGGGAGTCGTCGTCTAAGTGCTTCTACGTCCTCGTGATCGGTGAGATCTCTGTTTTTCCTTTATTCTCTTATTGTTTATCCACTCCTACGTGAGTGAAGAAGGTTGTATCTTCCTACTTCATAGTGGATTGTTGATCTGGACGAGGTCTCATGGTTTTTACCTCTTTGAGGGTTTTTCACGTAAAAATCTCTTGTGTGGTGTGTGATTGTGCTTTCATTAATTTTCATTACATTGTTATTCCATAATTCTAGTTTGTTCTGGAGGGCTAGATCATAAGGTTTTGTACAAGGCCCCCAACACAGCCCACATTAGTCTTCACACAAATATCGCCGATCCATACGATCATCGATATGTCAGAATTTTTCATCTTCACGGTCCCAAAGTCACCTGACTTATATCTTGTGAAGAAATTCCTGCGTGGAGTCGCATGAAATAAGGCTCTCCAGTCTATCACCCAGTCGGTGTCATGATTCGTAGCCGTGAGACAAACATCATGATCTGCCGAAAGAATAACTATAATGTCACCATCTGAAGTGACCGCAGTGGAGTTTGATGCATCTTCCTTCTCCTTTCCTTTTCCTTTCTTATCATTCTTCTTTTTATAATATTCATACTTGTAGTGGCCGTTTTTGCCACAATTCCAGCATTTAACATCCTTCCTGACACTCGACTTACTTCTTGATTTATCTTGGGCCTTCCCGCCCTTTTTGTTCTTTCCTCTTCTACGATCTTATGTCACAAGGGCCTCTTGTTGAGTAGACCCCTAAGACTTCCTCCTTACAATTTCAGTCATAGGCTAGCGGCTGAGGTCTCTCTAAACACATGGTGGAATATGGAATTGTCCAACCATTATCTAATAAACTCCATTACCTTCCGGTCTAACTTCTTCCAATCATTATTTGACATATCCTTTGTCTTTGCTGATATGCTTAGAATTGGAGCATACAAGTCTTTGCATTAAAGTAAGTCCTCCATCTTAGCCTTCCATATGGTCCAGTTAGAACCATTGAGACTAATCATCCTTGATGAGTCGTCTTTTATAATTCAGAACTGATCCCACTCCGTTCAACCTGAACGCTCTGATACCACTTTATTGGAAGCGTTGCATAAAAATCTTAGGATCTCGCCTCCCAAAATATTAGAATTATGAGATATGATAAAACAATGAAATAAATCAAAGCACAAACCATATGACATAAGATATTTTACGTGAAAAACCCTCGAAGAGGTAAAAACCACGGAACCTGGTTCAAAGCAACAATTCACTATAAAGTAGAACGTTACAACCGATTACAAGCACACATCGCTTGGATCAAACCTTCTTCACTCACGTAGGAGTGGATGAACAATAAAAGAATAATAAAAATGGAGAGATCTCATTGATCACGAGGACGCAGAAGCGCTGAGACGTCGACTGCGCAATAGATCACCTCTACGAGCAGAATCTTCCCTTTCACAAGCTTCCTCTCTCTCTCTCTCTTTGACATGAAAACACCTTAGTAGAATCACTTTATGAAGCCTTAGCATGCCCTAGAATAGTCCTAGGGACCCTTATTTATAGTTTAGGAAACTCCTCTTTTGCACCTCTGCGAAACCGTCTCAAATTTATGCAGTCCGTACAAAATCCACGCAGAAACTGTGTAACGCTTGGCTAGTAATTAAACCAGGTCCTCGAATGGTCGAAGGACCCCTTCGACCGGTTGAGCCTAACCCTCGACTGGTCGACACCGAAAAATACAGCTTGCTGGACATTGAGTCGAGCGAGCCTCGACCGGTTAAGCATCCCACTCAACCTATTGAGTAGCTCGATGAAACAAGATTTAAGATATCCGTTTTACAACAGGTTGCACTACCTCTCCTCTAAACTGAGGAGGAAAAACCTCATCAATTAGGCCAGTCAAAATCAAAATTTGCATCCGTACAATTCCTTAAAATAAAATAATAAAAAAAATCTCTATACTCTATGAAAGTTGAGAGAGGAGCGCAGGACTTGATTTTCATCGGGCACACTATGATGTTTATGTAAGATTTGCTCTAACAATTATATGTGTAATCCTAATTTAAGCCTTACCCAAAAATCAAACAAATAAATAAATAATCAGGCTGACTTGTAACTTAGGTGGGACTCACCAAAAGAAAATAGCTAGGAGAGACAAACAACTTTGATTTTCATATAATCCAGCATGATGATTATATGAAACCACTCCAAACATTAGATGCCACACAAATATTTAAGCTGGGAGCATGGTTCAGTTGTGCCATACCACATGCAACATTAATAGAATGTGATGCCAACCATTTTGTGTGTGGGACCATCATGGTATGTATACGAGAGAGAGAGAGAGAGAGAGAGAGAGAGAGACCTGCAGGTAATATATATGCAAACAGCCTGCTGCCTTCTCCACAAAGAACTTGCATCTTGGACATCTCTTCCATTTGCTTCTCTTAGCAAGATCCATCACCATCAGATCATCTCCTCCTCTCTCATCCTTAACTCAATTTCATATAATCTTTACACCCAATGCCTGAATGCCACGGCACCTTGCACCTTGCACAAAACAATCTATGACAGTTAGGACACTCCGATTCTATCACCCCCCCCCCCCCCCTATCATTTATCAGAAGAGCCGAGCATTCTTTTTAAGGGCAGTAAACTCTTTGTAACCCAAGAACCATCGACTCACATAGAGCATTTTCCCACCTCTCAAACACACGGGCTGGGACTATCAGACGGCACTGATAGGGTTCTAAAACCCCTTTACAATTCAAGTCAGGGCATTTCACCACTGATATGTTCTCTTGGATCTTCTCCGCTACATGTTTGCTTATACAATCAGTGCAAAATGCATGTGAACAGTTCTTGTTTATGAACATTTCATTCCTTGGTTTTCCTTCCATGCAGATTCCGCAGAAGCTTTCAGATGATTCACCAGCTTCAGATTCAGATCGGTTTTGGTTATGGATTGGACTTTTAGACGACCTATGTGACATTTCATTAGAATCGTGAGGTTGGTGTTGCAGATTTGAGAGAACTGATGACATTAGTACTTCTTGTAAATGTATTTCTCCTTAACAATTCTCATCTGAGATTGGCATGAGTTCTTCATTTGAAAAAAAACAAGTAGAAATCATCTACAGAATTCATGGAGTTTGAATTTGATTGTGGAAATGTCATTTCTCTCTCTAAATGTTGTTAATGTATTCATAGGAGATACTGGTAGATTTTTACGAGGGATTTGAGATGTCGTTTTTATTTTAAATGAAGGATTGCTAAGCCTACGTGCACGTGCAATAATTAAAGTTCATAAGTTCATGTGCAGGCCACACGTGCCAGCATTGCACAATACGTTTATCATCCAATCCATCCATCAGAACGGAAGCACTGTATTATACCCTAATCGAAGAATAAGGTTGATTTAATGGGTAGGTGGGTCACAGTTTGCAAAATAACTGTACAGCTCTGAAAATCTTGGCTGAAGTTTTCTAACCTTTATATGGGCCCACATGCTGATTGGACCAGATTTTCTTTATGGGAAAACATGTAGAAGATCTGATCAACCTGATGGATGGATTAGATCTTGCAGGTATGTGCCACGAAGCCACATGTGTGGCCTGTACACGAGCTTTTTTGCACACGCTTGTACACTTCAGCAAAGCTCTTTGAAATTCAGTCCCGAGTTCTATGCATGTAGGCCATTGCCACTTACGAAGCCCCACGAGTGTAACATGCAAGCACACGTGCTAACATTGCACATGCCTTCGAGATCCCAGCCTTTCTTCAGGTGGGCCACAGTGTTTAGATCTTTTGCGTAAACCTATTATGTATTGTGTACCCCCACAAGAGTTTCAACACCAGGACAAGGGTTCGAGTACCTATAGGTAGTGAAATCCCACTACGGCGTGAGGCTGTGGGCGTGTGCGCGCGTGCGTGTAAAAAATAAAAATAATAAAAAACAGCTCATCCAATGGAAAGCCTTGATCCCGGATGTTAGGAAAGTAGATATAACATATTCCAATACATATCCTAGAAAATATAAACATATCATAATATGGATTCGAAAGCGGATTACCTGCATCACCCGCCACCAGGGAGGTCGGGGATCGCATAGTGACTCGACTCTGTGGGGACCACCCTGGTGTATATGTTTTATCCACACCGTCCATCCGTTTTGAAAACTTATTTTAGTTTAACATTTCAAAAATTAAGTAGATTCAAAGCTAAAGTGGACCACACCACAAGAAACAGTGAGGAATGAATGCTTACCGTTGAAAACATTTTGAGGGCCACAGAAGTTTTGGATCAAGCTCATGTTTGTGTTTTCCCTTTAGGCTGGATGGAAAATAAACATCATAGTGGGATAACTCTGTGGGCCCATCATGATGTTCGTGTTTTATACACGTCGTCTAAATTCGTGGCCTAAACCTTTAAAATTTTGTGAGGTCTCCCAGCTGAGTGTTAGAATGGCACAGTGGATTTCCATTCAATCCAGTGTGGTCCATCTTCTAGAGTTTCCTTACATCAAGGGTGCTACTCATGTTGTAAACATATAAAGTCAAATCAAACCATTCATCTTTAATATTAACCTAGTGAGGGCATTTATCTTTAATTTACATTAGCCTAGTTGGAACATTTATCTTTAATACTGATCGAATTGAATGGTTCGTCTACTCCTAGTCCATTCGAGCTGATCATATTCAATATGAGTAAAATCAAACCTTTGATCTTCACTTCCACTTAATACTACTAATGGAAATGGAGAGAAAGACTTCGATGGTACTCCTGATGCAGTGTTTTTAATCTGGTGCAATGTTGTTTCGTCGACCGATAAATTCTTAGGAAAATCATAACATACAGTGATGTTTTCAATTTATCGAAATTTGTTTAAGTTGACCGAAACACTCTACTATGCTAGCACTTATAACACAAGCAATTTTACACCTCAGGTGTGCTACAAAGTAGATAGTTGTCTAGACTGTCCACTATTTTAATATATGGAATATATATTAGATTATTTATTTATTATTTTATATAAAATAAGTTCCAATGGGGTTCTGGTATAGGTCGTGGTATACTCACACCCCGCCGGCTTTATTAATTAGGCAAAAAAAAAAAAAAAAACAAGCCCACACCCACACCTGTTAAGCTATATCTGTACCCGGTTGCTGTCAATATAGGCTTGGGTACCCATTGGGTGCACCCAGCCTCTTGACACCCTGACCCAGAAATATGGTGGTTGGGCTATTAGGCCTGGGTTTGAACCGTGCTTGGGCGGAGACTCCGAAGATTGTCAGTTGGACCTAGCCCCATTGAGTTAGAACACAGCGACACGGGCCAACTCATCGGGTCTTGAGTTAGAGTTGTGACTCGCCTAAGCCGGGGCGACCCAGTGTCTTATTCTCAAACTAGATTGGGTCCGACCAAGTCCAAATCGACTCTGACGAGTTGCATCCGACTTGGGCTGGCTGGTCTAAAATTCTCCGAGAAAGCCCGGCCCAACTTATTTTGTAATGGGGGGTTGAGTATTTAGCCATTGGGCCTAGCCCCTGAACAGACTTCATCAGCTCGCGGGTTGGGTTGGGTCTGGTCTCAATCCTAGCTCATGGGCAGCCAGGCTCAGATTGGCATAGGGGCAGTAGGTTCCCATTTAACTAGAGAACCCAGGGATTAATAGGACACAAGTGTTCTAGGGCCAAGCCCAACCAGATAGAGGTGCCGGACTTGGCTCGTACCTACACGATCCAATCCAACCGTTAGGGGTGTCCCACTATGTAGATGCCCTGACGAAAGAATAATGCCCAACACTTAGATTGGAATATTTCAGCCCTTGGATCATTTGACCCTTTTCCTCTAAAAATGGACAGTCTGACTTTCTTTCTTTCTTTTTTTTCTTTTTTTTTTTTAAAAAAAAAAATAAGATTTCCATTGAAGCACGAAAATTACAAAATTTCAGGTGAGGCCCAACAAATAGGGCGGGCCACACCTATCATATGAAAACAAACAACCAAAAGCAAAACGCCAATAGACTGAGACGCCGGGGCAAACTACTTAACCCTTCTGTTCCTGACCGCCCCAGCCCCACTCTATCGAGGACCAGGAGGCCCCTAATCTCCCGAGGAAGATTAGGGAGATTGAAAAACAGGAACGAACCTTGATTGGTGCTACCTAACTTATCCATACCATCCGCCAGCCCGTTGCCTGCTCTGAAAACATGAGAGAACAAAATCTGAGACTACCTAGAAAGACTCTGAATTCTTTCGATCCAATACCTCTACTTCCACCTAGCTTGAAAAGAGCCCGTTAGGAGGTACACCACCAGACGGGAGTCAGATTCAACCATAATGTTTTGCAGCCCCTGTTGAATACAGAGGGCCAGTCCATCATGGACGACACACAGTTCAGCCCGAGTGTTAGAAGCAATTCCATACCTAGCGGAAAACGCGAAAAGGAATTCACCATCGGCTCCTCTACACACTCCATCTCCTCCTGTTACCCCTAGGTTACTTCTGGATGAACCGTCAACATTAAGCTTCACCCTTCCAAGAGGTGGTTTTCTCCAATACACCACCTGAGTAGACTCATCAAAGTGGGGTTAGTTTCTGTCACGCCCCAAACTCAGAAATCGGATTCATAGGAATCCCGATCGCCGAATTCGGTGCCGACAGCCTCCGTAGTACCCCATTCTCGGCTCCTAGCATTCAGATGCCAGATTCCGATCCTGGAATTCTATAAGGAGGATTTTTTTTTGAAATGTACATTTAACTAGTAATAAGCATAACCACAAGATTACCAATTCACAACGGCAACATCATCATCACATATCCACTAATATAACCATTTGAATACAATACTGAATGAGAAATACATAAATAGAGAATCAAGCTCCAGAATACCACTGCACGCTCCAAGCTCAACACTGCTGCAGCCTATCATCACCTACACGCATCTATCGTGTATAAGCTTATAGAAAGCTTAGAGGGTGCTGTAAGTGTGCGCACAAGGTAAGTGTCAAGTATTCAATACAATGTCATAATCATACAATACCAAAAATACTAGTAATTTATAATTCGTACATCATCGGAATAAGCAGAAATACTGACAGTCCATAAGTCAATAAATATCAGGATATGCAATATAGAACAATTATGCAATAAAGAATCATAAAGAGCTAAATATCAGATGCTGAGGATGCAATGCAATATACAAATCCTTCTAAGTCTATCTAGGCCATATAAGTGCAGAAACATAACAATCCAAAATGTCATATACCTACGGATGTAATGCAATATGCGATGCGAATGAAATGACCATACTTGAAGTGTGAAGTCGGGTTGATAGTACGTGATATCGCAGGCTACGGGGTCCACCACAATGGACTTTTATCCAAACCAGTCCCATACCTAAATTTGGATAGTCAGACTCAACGTGGTAAACTCCTGATCTCAGGTTGGTCGCACGCTCAACCGAAATTCTCGTCATAACGAAGGTACACAACAATTAGTTACGCACCACCAGCCCGAGTGGATAGTGAATGAATTAATGAATGAATGAGCACGCAACTCTTACTCGACAAGTCTACATATCAGTATGGTTCCTCTCTAAAAAATCACCGGGGTCTATTACGCTCCATACCAGATTGTCGCCCCAAAGCGCGCAACAAGGTGAGTGGAAGAGACCTCACTATCTGCCTGCCAATTCGGGCCCGGCTCGTCAATAGCGGACCCATTCCTCGAGCTGGTCAGACTCAGCCTAGCATTGCCCCCTCCTCTCGGGCAAGTAAGGCCGCACCCTCTTCCAACCGACCACGACATAGTGGAGATCGCAGCCATCTGGTAATTGGCACTCGGCGCTCATCTACCCACTCGGTCTAAACGTTGGAGAAATCTCTGAAACCAAGAGGGTTCTGAGACTTTCACCCAAGGATATCTATAGCACCCCATGTAGAACAGATTTTTGGTATTTCATCCGGCCATCCACGAAATACCTGTGGAGGCTATGACCCTGATGTCGCTAGGGCGTATAGTAATCACAATACACAATGCAAGATGCATGAGTCATACAATCCAGTCATACATCAATCCAGCGCATGTCGTGCGCTTATGTGAGATAACCTCCGCCTATCAAGGAGTCTCATAACAACTAGCACTATGACATATGCAATGGTCAATCATATCTCATAACAGGCATATAAATGATGCGTATGGGCATGTATTATGATGTTATGCAGTCACATACTCATAATCGATATCAATAGCAAGCATTGACAATCGACATCGACAATATGGACATTTAACCAACATTGTCCCCCAAGGAACGACCCACATAAAGCCTATCATATAGTGGACTCATAGCCGCACACAAGGGCCAAATATACAACACCATGGGCCCTCACTCAAGAGTTTAATACATCACGATGAGCCTTTCACATGGGCTTAACATACATTATAATGGGTTCCATCGCTTAGCCCTCAAATGCATCATAATGGGCCTCATCACATAAGCCTCATATACATCACGTTGGGCCTTAAACACGGGCTAGATACACATCACAACGGGCCTCAAATACGGCTCGCATATACATCACATTGGGCCTCGACAATTAGAATCAGCGATCAGCCATGACAATCGGAATCGACAATCGGCCACGATAATTGGCCTCTATAATCAGAATCGGTCAATCGGCCATGACAAGCAAAATCGTCAATCGGCCACGTCAATCGACAATCGGGTATGATCGGTAATCGGTCATGATAATCAGCCTCGATCGATAATTAGTCAATCAGCCACGACAAGCAGAGTCGATAATCGGCCACGTCAATTGATAATCGGTCACGATCGGTAATCGGTCACAATAATCGGCCTCGATCGATAATCGGTCAATCGACCACGACAAGCAGAGTCGAAAATCGGCCACATCAATCGATAATTGGCCATGATCGATAATCGGTCACGATAATCGGCCTCAATCGGTAATCGGTAACAATAATCGGCCTCGATTGGTAATCGGTCATTCGGCCACGATAAACAGAATCGAAAATCAAGCACGTCAATCGACAATCGGCCACGATCGGTAATCGGTCATGATAATCGGCCTCGATCGATAATCGGTCAATCGGCCACGATAAGCAGAGTCAACAATTGACCACGTCAATCGATAATCGGCCACGATCGGTAATCGGTCACGATAATCGGCATCGATCGATAATTGGTCAATCGGCCACGACAAGCAGAGTCGACAATTGGCCACATCAATCGATAATCGGTCATGATCGGTAATCGGTCATGATAATCGGCCTCGATCGGTAATCGGTCACGATAATCGACTTCGATTGGTAATTGATCATTCGGCCACGATAAACAGAATCGACAATCGGCCACGTCAATCGATAATCGGTCACGATCGGTAATCGGTCACGATAATCGGCCTCGACAATCGGAAATCGGTCAATCGGCCACGATCGGTAATCGGTCACGATGTGAACATCTAACCATCATTGTTCATCAATGTGAACATTTAACCATCATTGCTCCCAAGCAGTGGCCCACATAGAGCCAAAGCCAAACATATAGTGGCCCCATGGCCTCACACAAGGGCCTCATACATCAAATGGGTCGGCATCACATGGGCCTAGTACACATCGCTATGGGTAGTATCAATGGGCCCCACCAATGGGCCTCATATACAACAAGTGGGCCACATCAATGGGTCGCACCAATGGACCTCATATACATCAAAATGAGCTCCAATTACATCAAGGTGGGCCCCACAGATGAGCTACAAATACATTAAAGCAGACCTCATACAACAGGTGGGCCTCATATATATCAAGTGGGCCTGATGGGGCAGCCCAAGGTTTAACAAAACAGATGGATAGCGTGGTTGAAACACATTCATCATGGTGTGCCCCACAACACACACACAGGTGGGCCTCTTAAGGTAACGAGGCATACAGCCCAAAAATAAATGGACAGTTTGTGTAATACACATACATCATGGAGGCCATGATCGGGACCAACAATCAAAACAGGCCTCACACGACACATATAACATGGCAGGTTCCACACGTGTGTGGGGCCACACTGCTGGGCAGTATGGATAAAGTACATAGATCATGTGTGGGCCCTTCAGAATTTGCTGACGTTGCTGGATAGGGCCCACAGTCCTGAAAACGAATGGACTGCGTAGATAAAACAGATACATCACGGTGGGCCCTGCACATCACCGTCTAGCCCAGATGGACGGTGAGAATAGAGTACGTACATTAAGGTTGAGACCCACAGAATTGCTGACGTCAAACAGCTGGTGGATCCTCACAACTGCTGACGTCTATACACTAGCTATGTAGCTGGTGTTGTGGTAGGCCGACCAATCGACTTCCATCAGGTGGGTCCCACGTGGGGCCACCATAATATTTTATTAATATAATATATATATATATAGTGGGTCGCACCGTCCAGGAGGTTGGACGGTGTGGACCAACCACATGCATCATAGTGGTCCCTTAATATGAGAAAATGGACGGACGGTCTGGATGAAACCCAGACCGTCAAAACTGCAGCTGAATCAAGGTGGGCCACTGTACGCCAGCAAAATGGATGGACAGCAAGATAGAATACATGCCTCAAAGGGGCTCACCGTCTCTGGAAGATGGACGGCTGCTAGATGAAACACATCCATCATGGTATCCCCCACATGAATGGACGGTCCGGACGGTTGGAGTCGAAGGGAGTGAGGATGCCAGCCCACCTGCTCGTCAGGTGAGTCCCACGTGGGGCCCACCATAACATTTTCTTTCCATCCAAACTGTTAGTAACGTCGCACGGACCTGGATGAACCGGGAAACACAAATTTCATCTAGATCCAAAACTTCCTTGGACCCAAAAAGAGTTTCAATGGTATACATTCAATCAACACTGTTCCTTGTGATGTGGGCCGCCTGAGCTTTGGATGTGGCTACAATTTGGAGGGGGTCCACCAAATAAATGGGTTGGATGGAAAGTACACATCATGGTGCGGCCCACGGCTGGAGCTGTGGCCCTTGCCCAGCCGTCCGTCACACGTCAGCAGCAGCAGGCACTGTTATATATAATTTTTTTCTTTAAAACGTGTTTTATCACGGTTTTTCAAGTGTGGGGCCCGCATTGACAGAATCGGTCTCACCCAATGGACTCTACAGTTCATAACGAATCCATCAAGCCCAATATTGAACATCTAGAAAAAATTCAAATGAATATAAATAGTGAAAAACATTGTTTTCTATGCTATGGCCCGCCTGAGAGTCAGATTGACTTCATTTTTCGGATCAACGCTTAAAATGACGTGGGGAATGGAATGGACGGTGTGGATTGAATTCATACATCAAGGTGGGGCCTGTGTGAGCAGCCCTCTCCATAAGAAACGAAGCTTTAATATATAAATATATATATTTTTGTTGCTAGTCAGTACACCCACTGACGGTTCATATCACCACAACGTCCAGCGTCAGGGGCCGGTGGACGTGAACTTGTTTATGAAAGTGGGTGCCACGCATAGGGACCACGGTTGGTGGGTCCCATGCCTAGACATGACCCACTTGGCTTGGGTCAATCTGATATTTGTGTTTTCCCAACATCAAAGGGTAGGACCCACGTAATTTGGTCGATCATGGGTCCACTTGATAGACGGTTGGGACACTACATACACTCATCATGTGGCCAAATAATCAAAGGAAGGAGAGAGAGAGAGAGCACCCACATCATAAAAATGGAGAAATCTAACCTAAAGATGCACCCACATCATAAAAATGGAGAAATCTAACATAAAGATGCACCCACATCATAAAAATGGAGAAATCTAACCTAAAGATGCACCCACCTTTGATCTTCTTGGACTTTTTCTTCCATCAATGTATGTCAGAGATCCAATGGATGCACTTCAACGGTTGAGATCGACTTAGGATGGTGGAGATGGGAGATAGGAAAGTGGGCCACACTTGCTCTCCATGGAAGCCATGGACGTTGGGTGCTCTCATGGGGTTGCTTGAGAGAAAATGATAGAAATGAGAGAGAGAGAGAGAGAGAGAGAGAGAGAGAGAGAGAGAGAGAGAGAGAGAAATGATGTGAGTGATGGAGTGATGGGAAGAGGGATGGGTGAGGTGATAGAAAAGTTGACTTTAGAGGAGAGGTGGTTGTACTTGATATTAATGTGTGATGTGTACTTGACATTTGACATGATTGATGGGATTGATTTGAAAGGTTGTAGAGATTTTCTTGGGATTTTACAAATGTGCGGCGTTTTCTCGAACTAAACGTGGGCCCACTTCTTTTGGCCTGGGTATCGCCTCGGCGCGGGAGACGCGGCATCGAAACCGCGGCGACGGCGTGGTCGCACAGGTGCAAGTCTCGGGTCGAGCCGACTCTAATATATGAGACACGACTCGTGATCGCGCGTAAACGCCGATAACTGATCGTGGGTCGCCGAAATTCGACCGAAAGGATCGCGGGAGTTGACGGAACAGTACGGACTAGGATACGGGTCTTACAGTTACAGATCCCCATAGCAAGAAGAGCCCTGCTTCTTCTCCCTAGCATGAAGGGAGTTCCCAGTTAGTAACAATCCTGCGCACCCAACCAACGATCTGAGAAATAATGGTCCCCGTGCTTAATACGGAGCAATCAAACCTGGAGGCATTTCTCGCCATCCAGAGTTCCCAAATGATAAAACAAGGAATCAGGAAGTGGAGAGGCCCAGGAGGCCCTTGAGAGGTGAGAGAGTCCCACCAGTTTGAAAGCCAATCCACCACTGAGCCATAGTTAGACAGCCTGAGACCATAACTGATAGCAAAATGGTTCGAAACTTCAGATGCCTAGACACCCTACTGGAAGATGTGCGCACTCATCTCCATGGACGGCTTACAGTTCAACTCATCTTGGCAGCAGCTACAGCAGGATGCCATTTGGACCCCACAAGTCATGACAGCTTCATCTGTCGGCACTGCTTTCTTAATAACCCACCACACCAGCGTGGAGATCTTCTGGTGGACTTTTATGTTCCAGATCTTCTCACCCCAGCTGATGGAAGGCCTGCACTCACGACCGAGCTCCCATGTCGATGAGACAGTGAACAGATTAGACGGCGTGAGGGGCTAGAACGACGTATCGGGACCACCCGTGAGGCAAAAACCCCCATGAAAGATCGAGTTTATGTCTTCTTGGGATAGAAGAAAGAACACCACTGAAGGGGCCAGCGGCCCCATGAGCCCCAAAAAATCCTGCACCCTAAGCGCAGATAGAGTAGAAGGAACCCTAGATGTAACCCTGTCCAAGCTCAATCCAGTTGGTAGTCCACAGGTTAAGCTGACCCTGCCCGATGTGCCATTAGGTCGTGGACACAATGGTGGGAAGATGGGCTCTAATCTGATTCCACAGCGGAGATACTGCCAATGAGAGAGCTGGCTGGACTTGATTACTGATGTCTTGGTTGTACCTGGCCTAGGCAAACTTTCCCCAGAGGCTCTTCTCTGCTCGGTGCAAGGCAGTTCAGGCCATCTTAAGACGAAAGGTAGTCATGACGTCCCTAAACCGTCTAATCCCCAGCCCTCTTTCAGCCTTTGGAACGCAAACCCCTCGCCAACTACGCCAATGTATTTTTTTCCTGCCATCCACCCAACCCCAGATGAAATCTGCCAAGACTTTTTCCAATATCTGTAAGACAATTAGGGGAATGTGAGTAGCTGCCATCATGTGAACCGAAATGCTCGCCAGAACGTGATTGACGAGAGTTACCCTGCCCGCCATGGAGAGAAATCTAGCCTTCCAACCGCAAATGCGACGTTCCACCCTATTAACCAGCCACTGAAAGGCGCCCCTTTTTCTCCTGCCCACAGAGATTGGGATGCCCAGATAGGTTATACCCTCCACCGAACCCTCCACCCCCAGCTCCCAATGAATAGCCGCTCTCCTAGCAGTCGCCATATTTTTTGAACAGAGAAAAATACTTTTTTGGAAGTTAACCTTTTGACCCGAGACTAAAAATGCTCGAGAAAATTCTTGACTGCCCTGATCGAGTGAATACCCCTATTCAGGATGAGTAATGTGTCATCTGCAAACAAGAGGTGCGTCACTGACACATCGCCCCAATGCCCTCTGAACGGAGAGTAGAGGCCGCAACCACCAGCTTCTTAAACCCCCGGCCAAGAACCTCAGAAGCTAAAATGAAAAGGCTAGGAGATATCGGGTCTCCCTGACATAGCCCCCGAGTCGACTTGAAGTATCCTCCAACCTCGCCATTAACTAGCACCAAGAACCAAGAATTGCTCCAACAGCGCTCCACCAGATTTATCCAGGGGATCGAAAAGCCGAACCGCTTCAAAACTCTCTTGAGAAAAAACCAATCCACTCTATCATATGCCTTTTCCATGTCCAACTTTACAACAATGTTCCGGCCCCTGACTTTTCTTTTCATCTCGCGAAGGATCCCTTGTGATAATGCAATGCTTTCAGCTATGGAACACCCTTGGATGAACGCCCCCTATTCCGACAAAATCAGCGAGAGAAGGAGCGTACTCAACCGGTACGCAACTAGCTTGGCAAAAATTTTGTAAATCACGTTGCAGAGGCTTATGGGCCTAAAATCAGAGAATGCTAGGGGCGCTTCCTTGTTGGGGATGAGAGCAATGAGGGATGACGAGAAAGCCCTTAGAAGAGAGACGCCTTGAAAGAAGACAGTGGCCGCTCTAAGAAGGTCCTGACAGACTATCTCCCAGCACACAGCGAAGAAAGCTCTAGTAAATCCATCTGGACCAGCAGCGCTGTCCCTAGCGATCACTGTGACAAACCAGTGAAGTTCCTGAATCGTCGGCGTAACCATCAAACTAGCATTATCCTCATCAGATATAACAGAGGGGATTGTCACGCCCCAAACCCAAAAATCGGATTCACAGGAATTCCGATCGCCGAATCCGGTGCCGACAGCCTCCGTAGTACCCCATTCTTGGTTCCTAGCATTCATATGCCAGATTTTCGATCCTGGGATCCTACAAGGATAATTTTTTTTGTACATTTATGTAACACCCTGAAAATCGGGGGTCGTGTATAAACTCAACTCCCGAGTTTCAGACCGTCACTTATGCAACAAAAATGATTATGATTCAATGTTGTCTGATTTAAAGCATTCACATGAGTAAAAGTATACCAAAACTGCAATTCATACTTCAGATCCAGTGATAAAAGCAAGCGGAAGACTAAACAATATGTATATCACTGTATGAAAAAATAAAGTAAATCTCATCTGTCTCTAAAGTATGAATACATCTCTGAGTCTCATATACATATACATGAACAAAAATGTAATGTTCCAAATAGTCCCACTGAAACCCCATCGATCCAGGTCGCCTACGGGAAGCCGTCGTGATACTGCATATACGAGAACTCGTCCTAGTCCTCGTCAATGTCTGACTCCACCTCCTGGATCTCCGCCTCTCCTGCATCTACAACAGGGTCTGGTGGGTGTTGCAAACACCATCCCGTAACGTGGGAGTGAGTGATCAACTCAGTGGAATCATAGAGCAAGGATTAACATGTTCACAATTCAATCATGCGATAATAGTAAAGCAGTAAATTAGACAGTCCTAATACTGTTGTTAATGCAAGATGACATGACGTGATGTATGCCCTCACCGACGATCTCCCTCATACGGCAACATCTTATGACCACGGCATGCCACACTCCCTAGAGTGCTCCACATCTTCCAGGCACATGCAATGCTATGGTGATATGATTTCCAAGTCGTTATTAGTCCATTCAAACAGCAGGATTGGGAAACTAAGGTACTTCCCTTGTATCAATCCCAACACAGATCCTGTCTAGGGTCGTCACTCCTAGAAATCTCATACGATGTATATTTTGTAGGTCATTGCAAGGGCTGCCAGGGCTGTTGCTCGCACTCGTTGCACCGCTCCCCCATCACCTTATCAATACAGGCCTACCGTACTCTACTGCAACGGAAGGGTCGTCGCCTCCCGTGGACTCAGAATACGCTCGCGGTCACTACAAAGGGCTCGTCGCCTGATCAGTGTAGGCCGACAGCTAGAATATAGTGTCCCATACCACCATAATCTGCTCACGAGTCAAGGTGCTCATGGTCACTACGGGGAGGTTTGTGGCCCCAGCGTAGGCCGACAGCTCGACCACGGTGTCCCATACCACCATGCCCGGCTCATGAGTCTTCGTGGATCAAGGTACCATGGTTAACAGGGTTTACAATGGTAAGTTCAGTACCCTAGGTTCAAGCAGTTATGACTCATACAAGGTGAACAAACATCGGCCAGTCGGGTTGCTTGACGGGCTCGACTAGCGCGATCGCATCTCAAGTCGAACGACATGAAGTGCGTAAAACACTTCGCGTGGCCTAACCACTGCCGCCAACTCCAAATACGAATCACGTTCATCGACGAGTCATTCGTGGCTATGACCAGTCAGCCACGAATTCGCTCGGTTACCGACTGCCTGGACTAAGTCTAGTCCCAAACATTTATGGAATAACATCAGCAATCTAAGTGAGAGTACTGAAATTAAAATACAATCATGTGAGCATGTTAACACATGTTATAACATTCAACTTAAGCAAATCTTCCAACACACATATTCCATGCATGTAATGAAATCATGCATATAGTCAACATGTAGGAAATCATTTAGGTCAGCATATTAATTGAGAAATCAATCTCAAACCATTTCATAACATCATTCAATTCAATACATACTAATACAAACATTTATACAAACACATACACTACACACTTAAGTTTGCATATAGTATGTCGACCCAAAGTGCGCAACTAGGCGAATCTCTTTGCCAAACTAATTGTGCAAGCATTCCTAACTCCCTAATGTGACAACATACCATGTCAATCACGTCAGCAAAAGATGAACGTAGACCGTACTTCCTACAAATGACTAAAATGCCCTAAATCTCATATTCTTCGTTAATTTACGAAACAGGAAACGGAGAGCATGTTGTACATGTCAAACAGCGATGCCGTCGATAATCTACTATTAAACGATATTGAAAGCGTTGTAAACCGTCAATCAAAGCGTCTAAAATTCTCACCTAGTCTCTTACGGATGCGGGATTTTGAACGGAGCGTGTATGCTTCGTCTACGGCAGTAGGAAGACCTATTTTACAAGTTACGTTAGCTAACACGCCGTGAATCTAAGTAAACCCTAAATCAGCAAGTTCTAGGGTTGTTTTATACCTGAAAGAACGGAGAAATCACCCGCCAGATGATTGGGAAGAGTTGCTGAAGTAGTAGCAATCGGTGGCTCGGAAGCGGGAAAAATCTCTTCTACTGTTTCTCTCAAACTCTCTCTCCTTTATCCTAGGGTTTGCAATTTTCGGATGGGAGAGGGAAATGAGGGTTTCAACCCCTTTTATAAGCTTAAAAATGCCAGAAACAGGCTCCGGAACGAAGTTTACTTAGTGCCTATCCATTTCGGGGCTGTTTCGGTCCAAAAGTTGCTTTCTGGTGGTCCCCTGGTCAATTGCGATCGGACTTAAGCTCATGCGTACCAGATGTAGCACGTATTAAGTTTTCAGTCTGGCAGGGTTCACAGATCGCACGTGGCGGACCAGTTTCAGTTCAGCGGTCACCGTACATAGATCAGGGCTGAAAGTCTCATGATAATAAATAGAAATTTTTCCTGATCCGAGGGTGTAATCTGGATGAATTCTGACGGTCAAAACGCTTAATACTGACGCGTCAAGTCCTGTGCCAGATTTGAATTTGAAATTCCAATTCTGTCCCTGTTCGCGGTCTCTTCAGTCCGGGTTCAACGAAATAGTCTGTGATTATCGGTTTGACTTGATTTTCGAAATGATTGTCAAGTCCAGCTGGGCGGTTCTAACGGCCTAAGATAGGAAGTATCGGACCTTCGACGCGCGGTCTAAATCCAATACAAGAATTCAAAGTGGTCCAGAGAACAAACCTGCTTAGAGTTTGATCCGAGGTTATAGAGTATTGTAGAGTTGTTTGTTCTACTCGATTTGGGTCTTGTAGAACGTATTTAAAGTGATCAGGGACTATTTTCCAGCTACTCTAGCGTTGCGCTAGCTAACTTACGCTTAATTTCCATGGAATTTAATTCTACGCAATTTCGGGTCGAGTTGGTACTCGAACCCAGGTACGAATTTTTCACGGGCGTTACAATCTACCCCCATTAACAAATAATTTCGTCCTCGAAATTTGTACCTTTTCGTACTCCTCGAGAAGCTGTGGGTAGTTCTTTCTGATCTCGGCTTCTGTCTCCCAAGTAGCCTCCTCCTCAGAATGATGCGTCCACAATACCTTCATAAGGGGAATCACCTTGCTACGCAGTACCTGCTCCTTCCTATCTAAGATGCGTGTCGGTCGCAGGGTATAAGTAACATCCTCTCCTAACTGCACCTGCTCCCATCTGATGATATGGGAAGGATCAACAACGTACTTCCTCAGCATAGAAACATGAAATACGTTGTGAACGCTCGCGAGGGGCGTGGGTAAAGCCAATCGGTAAGCCACTGCTCCCACACGATCGAGGATCTGGAATGAACCAATGAATCGCGGTGCCAGCTTCCCCTTCTTCCCGAACCGAAGGACTCCCTTCATAGGGGAAACTCGAAAAAACACATGATCCCCAACTGTGAACTCTAGTGGCCTCCGTCTCGTATCGGCGTAGCTCTTCTGTCTGTTCTGCGCTGTAAGAAGCCGACGTCGAATAGTATCGATCTTCTCTGACGTCGCCTGCACCAACTCTGGGCCAATCAAGCTACGCTCACTGACCTCTAACCAGTAATGCGGTGCGCGACAAGGTCGCCCATACAGCGCCTCATAAGGTGCCATACCGATACTCGCCTGGAAGCTATTGTTGTACGCAAACTCCGCATATGCAAGACAGTCATCCCAACTATCCTTGAAGTTCAATGCGCAAGCTCGCAACATATCCTCCAAAATCTAGTTCACTCGCTCTGTCTGTCCATCTGTCTGTGGGTGGAAGGCAGTACTGAACTTCAACTTCACACCCATAGCCTCCTGAATGCGAGTCCAGAAAATAGAAGTGAACCGCGTGTCACTGTCCGACACGATCTCCAACGGAACTCCATGCAGACGCACAATCTCTCTGATGTACAATCTAGTCAGCTCGTCTGCAGAGTTCGTAACTCTGATCGGTAGGAAGTGCGCCGACTTCGTCAATCGGTCGACGATCACCCAAATGGAATCATGTCCCTTCCTCGTCTTCGGCAACCCAGAAATGAAGTCCATGAAAATGAAATCCCACTTCCACTCTGCAATCGGCATAGGCTGCAAAAGTCCAGGTGGTCGGCGATGCTCTGCCTTCACCTGCTGATAAGTGAGACAACGGGACACGAACTCAGCTATGTGGGTCTTCATACCTTCCCACCAATACGCCCTTTTCACATCACGATACATCTTTGTGCTACCTGGATGCATCGCGAGTCTAGTAGAATGCGCAGCCTCGAGAATCTCTCGTCTCAGATCAGGGACATCTGGGACGCATAGGCGGCCACGGTAACGTAAGCCCCCATCCATACCAACTCGCCAGTCGGCGTCAGCATCATCACTGGCCTGCTCTCGAAGCTCAGTAAGATGCGCATCGTCCCTCTACGCCTCGATGACTCGGTCATCGATCTGAGATCGCACCTGTACATGTGCGATGAACTCGAACGCTCCTCTAAAGTGAGTTTCTGCTCAAAGTCTCACAAAAACTCAACCATATCCCACTCGGCAACCATCAGCGGAGCCGCAAATTTTATCGCCTTCTTGCTGCTCAACGCATCAGCCACAAGGTTCGCCTTCCCAGGATGGTAAGAGACTTCAAACTTGAAGTCCTTCAACGTCTCCATCCATCGCCGCTGCCTCATATTCAAGTCTCGCTGCGTGAATATGTACTTGAGGCTCTTGTGGTCGCAAAAGAGCTCGAACTCCTCTCCGTAGAGGTAATGTCTCCAGAGTCTCAGTGCGAATATAATGGCTGCCAACTCTAGGTCGTGTGTAGGGTAATTCTCCTCGTGCTTCCTTAATTGTCTCGAGGCATACGAAATTACCCTGTCCCTCTGCATAAGGACACAACCCAAACCAACGCTAGATGCGTCAGTGTATATAGTGTATCTAACCCCTTGCTCTGGCAATACTAGCACAGGGACGGACGTAAGTCTATCCTTCAGCTCCTGAAAAGCTGACTCCGCCTTATCATTCCAGGTGAACTTCACGTCCTTCCGTGTCAACTGAGATAAGGGTCTCGCGATCTTCGAGAAGTCCTGAATGAAGCGCCGATAGTAGCCAGCGAGACCCAAAAAGCTCCTCACCTCAGTGACAGAATCAGGCTGCTCCCAGTCCTGCACCGCAGCTACCTTAGACAGGTCAACTGTTATGCCATCCTTGGACACCACATGTCCCAAAAACTTCACCTCCTGCTTCCAGAAGTCGCACTTCTTGTACTGTGCGAACAACTGATGCTGTCTGAGCGTATCCAGGACCAAACGTAAGTGCTCCTCATGCTCCTCTCGACTCCTAGAGTACACCAAAATGTCGTCAATGAATACAACGACGAATCAATAGAGGAAAGGCCGAAATACCCGGTTCATCAGATCCATGAACACGGCCGGTGCGTTCGTAAGACCGAACGACATCACGAGGAACTCGTAGTGGCCAAAACTGGTCCTGAATGCTGTCTTCTGCACGTCCTCATCCCTGACGCGCAGCTGATGATAACCTGACTGAAGATCAATCTTCGAGAAGTACTGCGCTCCTCTCAGCTGATCGAACAAGTCATCGATCCTGGGCAAAGGGTACTTGTTCTTCACCGTGAGCTGGTTCAGCCTGTGATAATCAATACACAATCGCATCGAACCATCCTTCTTCCTCACGAACAAGACCGGTGCTCCCCAAGGAGACACGCTAGGCCGTATAAGGCCAAGCTCTAGCAGACCATCAATCTGAGTCCTCAACTCCTCCATCTCACATGGTGTCATGCGATACATCGGCAGTGAGACGGGCGTAGATCCAGGAACCAGATCGATAGTGAAATCGATCTCACGTCGGAGCGGCAAATCAGGGATCTTCCTGAACAGATCCCCAAACTCGGAAACAACTGGCACATGCTCAAGTACCTGAGCCCCAGCGTCGCGTAATAAAGTGGCGTAGCTAAGTATGCGGAAAGGAAGATTTACCCGCACTGAAAACGTGAAAGGCGTACCCTCAGGCTCGTACACCGTCACCATACGAGCCTCGCAGTCAATCTCGGCTCTCGCTGCAGTCAACCAGTCCATGCCAAGAATGACGTCGAGATAGACGAGCGAGGGATCGATGACAAGATCAAGAGTCATCGTCCTGCCTCCCAGATCAACTAAACAACCCTCACACATCTGAGTGACATCCGAATAATCCCCATGAGCTGCAAAGACTCTCACGCTATCCATAATGATAGTCTGTAACCCAAGACGCCTGACTACGGCACGTGATATCAAAGAAATCGTGGATCCAGTGTCCACCATCACAAGAACGGGAGTACCTCCAATATGGGTCGTAACCTCGAAGGCTGAATGCTGGAAATTCGGCGTCGTAGCTGCCTCAGCTGTCAATGCATGAACCCGAGCCTGCTGTGGCCGGTTCGGCCGCTGTGTCAAGGGCCGTGGAGGCTATCTAATCTGCGATACCAGAGGTCTGAAAGAAGGATGCGCGGGAGCTGACCGTATAGGCGGTGCTGATATCGCCTGTGGACGCACACGGTCAATCTTCTGCGGCGGCGAGAACCCACTGTCCCGCATCCTCGAAAAGCAGTTCTGCGCCAAGTGGCCTGTCCTCCCACAGTATATACATGTCAAGTCAGGGCACCGAAACGGTGGTACAGGCGCCGTAGTCCTAATAGGAGGATCAATGCGAGGCCTCTTGCCCGCGAAGGGCCTATCTGGCAAGTCTGGTCGTGGCCTAGAAGCAACCGGGCCACACGATCGCGCAAGTCAATTCACGTCCTGCTCTGCCCGCATGGACATGTGAATCAACTCCGCATAAGAGGGAATGCTAACACAGCACATCTTCGACCGAATATCCGGTCGCATCTGCTCATCAGCCAGGATCGTCGGGACGTACCTGCCCAACTCCGTGAACCGATGCTCATACTCTGTAACTGTCATCGCTGCCCGTCTGAGACAGAGAAACTCATTCTCCCTGTCGTGCCTGTAAGTCTGGGGATAATACTTCTCATGGAAGAGGAACTCAAATGCTGCCCACGTCCATACAAAGTCTGCGGCAACGGTCCGCAGTACGCTATCCCACCACATGCTGGCCTCTCTCTCAAACAGGAAGGTAGCCAGCTCTACCTGCTCGGCCTCGGTGCAATGCAACATTCGTAAAATCTTTGACACCCGGTCGAGCCAGTACTCAGCCTCCTTGGGTCTGTGAGAACCCGTGAAAGTAGGAGGCCGCAAGCGCTGAAGTCGCTCCAATAGGCCCCGTGTGTCGGCAGGATTCCCCGCAGGGAAAGCAGGCGGCGCAGGATGAGTCATGCCCTCATCCTGGGCGTATGTATAGGCATCCTCAGCTGGATGCGCAGGTGCTGCAGGTGGTGTAGATGGAGCCGCACCCCCACCCTGGGCTAGTGTCCCCACGATGGTAGTCAAAAGCTGCTGCTGCTGCAGCATCATAGCCATCATCTGCTCGAATCTGTCGGGAGGTGGAGCAGGCTGTGGCGGATGCTGTGTGGAAGTAGATGCGCGATATGGCTCTCTGACTGATGGCGTAAATGGCGGTGGTCCATCTGTAGGACCAGCGGTAGGCTGAGACGATCGAATCGCCTCAGGAATCGGGCCCACAGCAGGGTCCGAATGGGTGCCAGACTGAGAGGGAGTCTGATCCATATGCTCGGTCAGCGCAAGACGAGCCGTGCTCCGCGTAGTATTAGGCGGCATTCCCTATATTCAAAATAGGGCGCAACCTTGTCAGTCTCATTAGCACAAATACACCGCAATCATTCACATAAAGAGTCCAAGGCATTCCATGCATTTCAATTAATCAAAATTGTCACAATACAAGGGATATATCCTTACAAGCATCATGACGAGAAATACATGGGAATTAAGACAGTTAAGCAACAGCAACATGAGCAAAGCACTAGCCCTAACAGGCTTACACACATAAAGCAGGAAATGACTAACTACTGATAATAACATCAAAGATCGCATCGCTAGTCGGAGTCTGGTGACGGAGGAGGAGCACCCTTATCCTGTAAGCAACACAGGATCGCCTTCAAGGTGCGAGTCACCTTGCCAAATTTCTTCTTTGTAACGGCCTTGGCATCCTCGACTTCAGCGCGAAGTTCCTGCACTTCTCTTAGCAAAGCGGTCTAACTCTCCTCCATCCGAGCAATGCGATCGTCGATAGTAGCCTGCGCAGAAGGAGGAGGGCTCTCATCAGTATCCTGAGCCTCCTCTTCTGCCTCTTCCTGAGCTTCTTCCTAAACCTCTGCTCTAGGTTCTTCTTCGCTTTGATCTTCCTCATCATCAAAGTCATCCTCACTATCCCTTTCAAGTTGATTTTCACGGTATTGTGACCCAATCTTCATCTTGACCATTGTCGACTCATCAATGGTATGAATCGATACCGGCAATTCCGGCCCAAGTCTATAGGCAAACTCAAGAGCAACCTTGCAAATCAGTCGGCCAAAGGGAAGCGATTCGGATGTTCTTCTTGACCTGACTATGAGGACTATCTGCCGTAAGATGAAAGTGGCCATACATACGTTCTCTCCCTGGGCCACCAGATATAAGAAATCAACCATAAGACGTGTGCATTCAATGCGATTCGTCGACCTGGGATAAACATTGAACGTGCAGATATGGTGCAGCAGGCGCAAATCCTCAGACATATACGTCGCCTTGAGGCTATTATTAGGCTGCCATGGAACCAACTTACCGCACAGAAACCTGGTGCGGCGATCTCGTTCACGTCTAGTCCTCAGATTCTTCTCACTAGGATGCACATCACCTAGAGGCACATTGAGAAGTCGCGCAATCAACCGAACATCAATCGTAGTCATCCGATCTCTACCAAAAGGGATTTTAAACTGCAATGGCTCCATGGAAGGATTCTGGATACTAGCGTAGAAGGCACGAACGGTGCTCACATTAGCACGAGCGTGAGCTTCAAAGATCGGACCCCAATGCGCAGCTTCAATGCGCTCGAACAACAAATATTCGTCGAATAGTCGTCCATCTACGTCCGCCTCAAATAACACCTTGCGATCAGTGTATTGGCCATGAGGCATCTCTGATAAAATTGCTCGCCCAAGGTATGCATGGGGATCCAAATCCCGCTTTGTACGGCACTCCAGGACTGCAGTTGGACCTGCGGCGGCGCTTGAACTTGCGGCACCACCCCGCGGTCTTCTCGATTGAGCAGGACGGCTTGGCCCAGCCTCGTCTGTTGCGGTTTTCCTCTTACCCATCAAAGATATGATGGATGAGAGCGACAGAAGGCCTAAAATAGCTTCCACGAAAGCCATGAAAAACGGTGAAAATGCGGAGAAGTGGCTGCCCAATCTGGAAAAAGAAAATTTAGGCGTCGTAGAGGGATGCTTCTAGCTTCCCAAGGCTGTAATTTTAAGGAAAAATACAAACAAGAAAGTAGAAGGGAGCACCTCACGATTTCAACTCTTTTTGGGGATTTTTGGAGCTCCAAATGGTGAAATCTTCAAGAGGAAGGGCTGTCAACTCCCAATAAGTGATGGGTGGTGGTCGGTTTTGGCTAAGGAGGGACCTAGGAGTGATTTGGGACGCCGAAATTTGGAAATGGCTGCTGAAAAATGAGAATAGGGCTTAGGGGAGGGCTGTTTGTGAAGGAGGGGGGTGTTTTAGGGATTTTCGTAGGATGGGAGGTATATGGGGAGGATGTGCACGCCATTTAAGGGCGTGCGCCCAAAATTCATGGCAAAGGGGCCCCACCGGTCAGCGATGCATCGCCGGACAGCCTCCCAGTTGGCCGGTGGGACCACATGAATCTGGTCCCCCATGGTCCAAGGACTCCAAAACTATGTGGCCCACCCCCTGGTTCATTGTATTTTGATCTATATGAGCCCAAACATGTGCTCGGGGCTTTTCGGGACCACTCCGTAATTCCAAATACCAAACCCTATGATGCAGCATATGAATTTGGGGTAGAAGGAGCTAGTACATCCATCTAGATCCTTAGTTGCTAAAGAAAGTGAAATTAGAATGGCCTTATGGCCATTTTTCATGAAATTTTACTATTCACTATAAAATTTTATGAAAGTATTAATTGGTGTTATTTTCATATTAAGTTTGATGCCTAACATGAAATGGATAAGAAAGAAATGAAGATCGGAGTGTTTAGAGCAGGAATTTTGAAGATTTTTGGTGAAACGGGGTTTTTAAGCCCTGGCGATTGATTACAGGAGTCATGGTCATCCCACGGCCCAAGGATTCACTTTTACGGGTTAAAATCGCTCATAAGACGTCTCAACCGGACTTCCTACGGCTTAGAAGCGATTCAGGTTATTTTACGCGACTCGAGATGCGTTACAGACTCGATCTTGCGATCGATTCTAATAGACTTCGCCTATCGGCGAACCTGCGATCCTAGAAGTGTTTCTAGACCCTTCTCGCACCCACCTAAGTCAAAGGAAGCGACAGCGTACGTCGCGAGACCATAACCCAGGCCCAGTATACTCTTGTTCATGCTCTGATACCAACTTGTAACACCCTGAAAATCGGGGGTCGTGTATAAACTCAACTCCCGAGTTTCAGACCGTTACTTATGCAACAAAAATGATTATGATTCAATGTTGTCTGATTTAAAGCATTCACATGAGTAAAAGTATACCAAAACTGCAATTCATACTTCAGATCCAGTGATAAAAGCAAGCGGAAGACTAAACAATATGTATATCACTGTATGGAAAAATAAAGTAAATCTCATTTGTCTCTAAAGTATGAATACATCTCTGAGTCTTATATACATATACATGACCAAAAATGTAATGTTCCAAATAGTCCCACTGAAACCCCATCGATCCAGGTCGCCTACGGGAAGCCGTCGTGATACTGCATATACGAGAACTCGTCCTGGTCCTCGTCAATGTCTGGCTCCACCTCCTGGATCTCCGCCTCTCCTGCATCTACAACAGGGTCTGGTGGGTGTTGCAAACACCATCCCGTAACGTGGGAGTGAGTGATCAACTCAGTGGAATCATAGAGCAAGGATTAACATGTTCACAATTCAATCATGCGATAATAGTAAAGCAGTAAATCAGACAGTCCTAATACTGTTGTTAATGCAAGATGACATGACGTGATGTATGCCCTCACCGACGATCTCTCTCATACGGCAACATCTTACGACCGCGGCATGCCACACTCCCTAGAGTGCTCCACATCTTCCAGGCACATGCAATGCTATGGTGATATGATTTTCAAGTTGTTATTAGTCCATTCAAATAGCAGGATTGGGAAACTAAGGTACTTCCCTTGTATCAATCCCAACACAGATCCTGTCTAGGGTCGTCACTCCTAGAAATCTCATACGATGTATATTTCGTAGGTCACCGCAAGGGCTGCCAGGGCTGTTGCTCACACTCGTTGCACCGCTCCCCCATCACCTTATCAATACAGGCCTACCGTACTCTACTGCAACGGAAGGGTCGTCGCCTCCCGTGGACTCAGAATACGCTCGCGGTCACTACAAAGGGCTCGTCGCCTGATCAGTGTAGGCCGACAGCTAGAATATAGTGTCCCATACCACCATAATCTGCTCACGAGTCAAGGTGCTCACTGATCACTACGGGGAGGTTTGTGGCCCCAGCGTAGGCCGACAGCTCGACCACGGTGTCCCACACCACCATGCCCGGCTCATGAGTCTTCGTGGATCAAGGTACCATGGTTAACAGGGTTTACAATGGTAAGTTCAGTACCTTAGGTTCAAGCAGTTATGACTCATACAAGGTGAACAAACATCGGCCAGTCGGGTTGCTTGACGGGCTCGACTAGCGCGATCGCATCTCAAGTCGAACGACATGAAGTGCGTAAAACACTTCGCGTGGCCTAACCACTGCCGCCAACTCCAAATACGAATCACGTTCATCGACGCGTCATTCGTGGCTATGACCAGTCAGCCACGAATTCGCTCGGTTACCGACTGCCTGGACTAAGTCTAGTCCCAAACATTTATGGAATAACATCAGCAATCTAAGTGAGAGTATTGAAATTGAAATACAATCATGTGAGCATGTTAACACATGTTATAACATTCAACTTAAGCAAATCTTCCAACACACATATTCCATGCATGTAATGAAATCATGCATATAGTCAACATGTAGAAAATTATTTAGGTCAGCATATTAATTGAGAAATCAATCTCAAACCATTTCATAACATCATTCAATTCAATACATACTAATACAAACATTTATACAAACACATACACTACACACTTAAGTCTACATATAGTATGTCGACCCAAAGTGCGCAACTAGGCGAATCTCTTCGCCAAACTAATTGTGCAAGCATTCCTAACTCCCTAATGTGACAACATACCATGTCAATCACGTCAGCAAAAGATGAACGTAGACCGTACTTCCTACAAATGACTAAAATGCCCTAAATCTCATATTCTTCGTTAATTTACGAAACAGGAAACGGAGAGCATGTTGTACATGTCAAACGGCGATGCCGTCGATAATCTACTATTAAACGACATTGAAAGCGTTGTAAACCGTCAATCAAAGCGTCTAAAATCCTCACCTAGTCTCTTACGGATGCGGGATTTTGAACGGAGCGTGTATGCTTCGTCTACGGCAGTAGGAGGACCTATTTTACAAGTTACGTTAGCTAACACGCCGTGAATCTAAGTAAACCCTAAATCAACAAGTTCTAGGGTTGTTTTATACCTGAAAGAACGGAGAAATCACCCGCCAGATGATTGGGAAGAGTTGCTGAAGTAGTAGCAATCGGTGGCTTGGAAGCGGGAAAAATCCCTTCTACTGTTTCTCTCAAACTCTCTCTCCTTTATCCTAGGGTTTGCAATTTTCGGATGGGAGAGGGAAATGAGGGTTTTAACCCCTTTTATAAGCTTAAAAATGCCGGAAACAGGCTCCGGAACGAAGTTTACTTAGTGCCTATCCATTTCGGGGCTGTTTCGGTCCAAAAGTTACTTTCTGGTGGTCCCCTGGTCGATTGCGATCGGACTTAAGCTCATGCGTACCAGATGTAGCACGTATTAAGTTTTCAGTCTGGCAGGGTTCGCAGATCGCACGTGGCGGACCAGTTTCAGTTCAGCGGTCACCGTACGTAGATCAGGGCTGAAAGTCTCATGATAATAAATAGAAATTTTTCCTGATCCGAGGGTGTAATCTGGATGAATTCTGACGGACAGAACGCTTAATACTGACGCGTCAAGTCGTGTGCCAGATTTGAATTTGAAATTCTAATTCTGTCCCTGTTCGCGGTCTCTTCAGTCCGGGTTCAACGAAATAGTCTGTGATTATCGGTTTGACTTGATTTTCGAAATGATTGTCAAGTCCAGCTGGGCGGTTCTAACAGTCTAAGATAGGAAGTATCGGACCTTCGACGCGCGGTCTAAATCCAATACAAGAATTCAAAGTGGTCCAGAGAACAAACCCGCTTAGGGTTTGATCCGAGGTTATAGAGTATTGTAGAGTTGTTTGTTCTACTCGATTTGGGTCTTGTAGAACGTATTTAAAGTGATCAGGGACTATTTCTCAGCTACTCTAGCGTTGCGCTAGCTAACTTACGCTTAATTTTCATGAAATTTAATTCTACGCAATTTTGGGTCGAGTTGGTACTCGAACCCAAGTACGGATTTTTCACGGGCGTTACAATTTAACTAGTAATAAGCATAACCACAAGTTTACCCAAATCATAAAGGCAACATCATCATCACATATCCACTAATATAATCATTTGAATATAATGCTGAAACGAAAATATATATGTCAAAATCAAAGCTCCAGAAAATAGCTGCACGCTCCAAGCTCAATGTTGCTACAACCTAACATCACCTGCACGCATCTATCATGCATAAGCTTATAGAAATCTTAGAGGGTGGTGTAAGTGTGTGCACAAGATAAGTGACAAGTATTCAATACAATATCATAATCATACAATACCGAAAAACTATTAATCAATAAAACATACAATGACTGAATAAGCAGAAACACTGATAAGAGCAGGAATTATCAGCGTAAACAGAAATACTGATAAGATTATAATCATGTGATAACAGAATAAGCGGAAGTATGAACAAGTCCATAAGTTAATCAATATCAGAATACGCAATATAGGACAGCTATGCAAATAATGAGTCATAGATAATCAAATGTCGAATGACAAGGATATAATGTAATACACAATTCGAAAGAGTTAACAAATATCATCACTCTTATCTAAGTCACAGGAATATAGAAACATAACAATTCAAAATGCCACACGCCGAAGTTATAATAGAATATGCGGTATATGGTGCTAATGGAATGACCATGCTGGAGTGTGATGTCGGAATAATAGTACGTAGTATCGCAGACTACGTGTAACACCCCGGATTTTGGCTAACCTGGGATTTGACGTCCTTAGGCAGTGGGTCAATTAAAACACCTGAAAAATCGTTCAGAACCCAATTCCATAGCCAAAGAAACCACTTAGGATAAATTTCTTTAGAAACTAAGCATAAGTTAGCTAGCGCAACGTTGGAGTGGCTGGGAAACAGTCCCTGATCACTTTAAATACGTTCTACAAGACCCAAATCGAGTAGAACCAATGACTCTAGAATACTCTATAACCTCGGATCAAACTCTAAGCGGGTTTGTCCTCTGGACCACATTGAATTTTTATATTGGATTTAGACCGCGCGTCGAAGGTCCGATACCTCCTATCTTAGACCGTTAGAACCGCCCAGCTGGACTTGACAATCATCTCAAAAATCAAGTCAAACCGATAATCACAGAGTATTTCGTTGAACCCGGACTGAAGCGACCGCGAATAGGGACGAATTGGGAATTTCAAATTCAAATCTGGCACACGACTTGACGCGTCAGTATTGAGTGTTCTGACCGTCAGAATTCATCCAGATTACACCCTCGGATCAGGAAAAATTTCTATTTATTATCATGAGACTTTCAGCCCTGATCTATGTGCGGTAACCGCTGAACTGAAACTGGTCCGCTACGTGCGATCTGCGAACCCTGCCAGACTGAAAACTTAATACGAGGTACATCTGGTACCCATGAGCTTAAGTCTGATCGCAATCGACCAGGGGACCACCAGAAAGCCGTTTTTGGACCGAAACAGCCCCGAAATGGATAGGCATCAAGTAAACTTCGTCCCGGAGCCTATTTCCGGCAATTTCAAGCTTATAAAAGGGGTTGGAACCCTCATTTCTCCTTCCCATCCGAATTTCACAAACCCTAGAAAAAGGAGAGAGAGTTTGAGAGAAAGGGAAGAGGAGATTTTTCCCGCTTCCGAGCCCCTGACAGTTGCTGCTTCAACACTTCATTCCAATCACCTGGCTGGTGATTTCTACCCTTTTTCAGGTATAGAAAAACTCCAAAAACTTACTGATTTAGGGTTTACGTAGATTCAGGGCATGTTAACTAACGTAATCCATGAATCAGATTCTCTTACAGCCGTAGACGAAGCGTACACGCTCCGTTCAAAATCCCGCGACCGTAAGACACTAGGTGAGGATTTTAGACGCTTTGATTGACGGTTTACAACGCTTTCAATGTCGTTTAATAGTAGATTATCGACGGCATCGCCGTTTGACATGTACAACATGCTCTCCGTTTCCTGTTTCGTAAATTAACAAAGAATATGAAATTTAGGGCATTTTAGTCATTTGTAGGAAGTACGGTCTACGTGCACATTTTGCTGACGTGATTGACATGGTTTGTCGCCGCATTAGTGAGTTAGGAATGCTTGCATAATCAGTTTGGCGAAGAGATTCGCCAAGTTGTGCACTTTGGGTCGACATACTATATGTGGACTTAAGTGTGTAGTGTATGTGTTTGTATAAATGCTTGTATTAGTATGTATTGAATTGAATGATGTTATGTAGTAGTTTGAGATTGATTTCATGATTACTATGCTGACCTAAATGATTTCCTATATGTTGACCTTATGCATGATTGCATCACATGCATAGAAATTATGCCTTGAAGATTTGCTTAAGTTGAATATGCATGGAAAGTATGCCTTGAAGATTTGCTTAAGTTGAATGTTATAACATGTGCTAACATGCTCACATGATGTGTTTCAATTCCAAGACCTTTGTATATAGCGTTAAGGTAATTCCATAGATGTGTGGGACTTGACTTAGTCCAGGCAGTCGGTAACCGAGCGAATTCGTGGCTGACTGGTCATAGCCACGAACGACGCGTCGATGAACGTGATTCGTGTTGAGAGTTGGCGGCAGTGGTTAGGCCAGGCGAAGTATTTTACGCACTTCATGTCGTTCAACTTGGGATGCGATCGCGCTAGTCGAGCCCGTCAAGTAACCCGACTGGCCGATGTTTGTTCACCTTGTATGTATCATAACTGCTTGAACCTAGGGTACTGAACTTACCATTGTAAACCCTATTAACCGTGGTACCTTGATCCACGAAGACTCATGAGCCGGGCATGGTGGTATGGGACACCGTGGTCGAGCTGTCGTCCTACACTGGGGCCACAAACCTCCCCGTAGTGACCAGTGAGCACCTTGACTCGTGAGCAGATTATGGTGGTATGGGACACTATATTCTAGCTGTCGGCCTACACTGATCAGGCGACGAGCCCTTTGTAGTGACCGCGAGCGTATTCTGAGTCCACGGGAGGCGACGACCCTTCCGTTGCAGTAGAGTACGGTAGGCCTGTATTGATAAGGTGATGGGGGAGCGGTGCAACGAGTGCGAGCAACAGCCCTGGCAGCCCTTGCAGTGACCTACGAAATACACATCGTATAAGATTATTAGGAGTGACGACCCTAGACAGGATCTGTGTTGGGATTGATACAAGGAAAGTACCTTAGTTTCCCAATCCTGCTGTTTGAATGGACTAATAACAACTTGGAAAGCATATCACCATAGCATTGCATGTGCCTGGAAGATGTGGAGCACTCTAGGGAGTGTGGCATACCGCGGTCGTAAGATGTTTCCGCATGAGGGTGATCGTCGGTGAGGGCATACATCACGTCATATCATCTTGCATTAACAACAGTATTAGGATTGTCTGATTTACTGCTTTACTATTATCGCGTGATTGAATTGTGAACATGCTAATCCCTGCTCTCTTATCCCACTATATTAATCACTCACTCCCACGCTACGGGATGGTGTTTCCGGACACCCACCAGTCCCTTCTGTGATTGCAGATGATGGCGCGGCCTGTGAGGCGGAGCTGGACTTGATGATGAGGAGGAGGATTCCTCCTTTATGCGTGTTCTGATTGACGGGATTGCAGGGAGATTGATTAGATACTTTGACATTTGTTATTTTGTATTTTTAGCGCCCTCATGTATATTCATTTTGTTTACTTTTGAAGTATACATGTATGTGTATAACCTGGTAATATATTCACACTCTGGAGACATACAACAGTTTATATACGTTATACATACTATTACAGTCTTCCGCTTGCAAATTTAACTGTCTCTGGAGTATGATATACTGTTCTGGATTAATCTCACTCATGTTTAATACATTATCACAGACAACATTCAATCATACATATCCATGTTGCATAAATAACATTTTGGAACTCGGGAGTTGGGTTTTTGCTCGACCCCCCGATTTTCGGGATGCTACACTACGGGGTCCACCACAAGGAACCTCTATCCAAACCAGTCCCATACCTAAATTTGGATAGTCTGACTCAACGTGGTAAACTCCTGATCTCAGGTTAGTCGCGCGCCCAACCGAAATCCTTGGCATAACGAAGATACACAACAATTAGTTATGCACCACCAGCCCAAGTGGATAGTGAATGGATGAATGAATGAGTATGCAACTCCTACTTAGTAACCTGTCAGCACAGTAGCCTGCCAACCGCTGGTAGCTCGCCCAGTGTGGTAGCTCGCACAGGCCTCAGCCCCGCCCACATCAGCGTCCGCCCACGTGCGCCCTCTCACATGCACAACAGTCACGGGGTGTCATAATATCATGTCAGTCCTCATGTCAGTACGGTTCCTCTCTGAAAAAATCACCGGGGTCTATTATACTTCACACCACCTGCCGCCCCAATCAAGCGCACAACTGGGTAAGTGAAAAAGACCTCACTATCCGCCTGTCAGTAGTTTGTCAATACCTATCCGGCTCACTGATAGCGGACCCATTCCTCGAGCTGGTCAAACTCAACCTAGCCATGCCTACTCCCTCAGACGGGTAAGGCTGCACTCTCTTCCAACCGACCACGACACAGTGGAGAGCGCAGTCATCTGATAATTGGCACTCAACGCTCATCTACCCACTCGGTCAAGACATTGGAGCATCCTTTGGAACCAAGAGGGTATTTAGAGATTTTCACCCAGGGCCATCTATGGCGGCCCGATGCTCGAATAGATTTCCGATGTCCCATCTGACCATCCATGATATGCATATGGAGGCTACGACCTTGATGTCACTAGGGCGTACAATAATCACAACACAATGTAAGATGCATGAATCATACAATCCAATCATGCATCAATCCTGCGCATATCATGCCCTCATGTGAGATAATCTCCACCTATCAGGGAGTCTCACATCATCCTGCCCAATGACATATGCAATGGTCAATCATATCTCATAACAAACATGTAGATGATGCGAATGGGCATGTATCATGATGTTATGATGTCACATACTCATAAACGGTTTCAATAACCGGCATCGACAATGTGGACTTTTAACCAACATTGCCCCCAAGGAATGGCCCACATAGAATCAAATATATAATGGGCACATGGCCTCACACAAGGGCCAAATATACGAAACAGGTGGGCCCTGATCATGGGCCTAACACATATCACAATGGGCCTTGTCCATAGGCCTCAAATACATCTGGATGGGTCGCACCCATGGGCCTCAAATATACTTCGCAGGTGAGTCACATACCTGGATCTAATACACATCAGTATGGGCTACATCACATACGCCTAATATACATCACTATGGCCACAATCCATGGGCTTTAAATACACAATAGGTGGGCCCTACACATGGGCCTCAAATATATACCACGGGTGAGCCTCAATGGACGGGTGACCAATACAACAGGATGGGCCTAATGACATGGACCCCATAAATATATCGAATAGGCCGCACCAATTGGGCCTTACATACATTGCAATGGGCCATGACCCATGGGCCTTGCATACATCACAATGGGCCTTGCAACATGGGCCTCATATATATTTAAGGTGGGCCTCAACAACGGGCCTCATACACATCAAGGTGGACCTCAACAACGGGCCTCATACACATCAAGGTGGGCCTCAACAATGAGCCTCATACACATCAAGGTGGGCCTCAACAATGAGCCTCATACACATCAAGGTGGGCCTCAACAACAGGCCTCATACACATCAAGGTGGGCCTCAACAACAGGCCTCATACACATCAAAGTGGGCCTCAACAACGGGCCTCATACACATCAAGGTGGGCCTCAACAACAAGCCTCATATATGGCCTTAGTAATAGGCTACAAATATATCAAGATTGGCCTAATCAATCATATGGGCTAAATCAATCAAATGGCCGACACGAGCAGGCCGATCAAATGGACCGATACAAATGGGCTGTGTGTCATGGAGTTATACTAAGCATGTTATAAAGTAATGCCCTATCCTTACAACGCAGCTGACCTAGACGGCTTGCATACAACAAGTACGGGCCTATCAATGGACTCTAGGGAGAGTCGCAATCTGAACATTTAACCAACATTATACTCGCAATGTGGACGTCAAACCAACATTGCTCCCAAGGTGTAGCCCGTAGTGAATAGCATTACGTAAACCAGGTTGGGATCACACATTGCAATGGACCTTAGGTACACCCCATTGGGCCTTAAATACATTAAATGGGTCATGTCATATAGGCCTTTTACTCATCAAATGGGCCACATCAATGGGCCGCACCAATGGGCCTTATGTACATTGCAATGGGTCATAACCTATGGGCCTTAGATTGCATCAAATGGTTCTCGACCTATGGGCCTTATACATATCAAATGGGCCTAATCCCATGGGCTTTAAAATACATCAAATGGGTCCAATCCCATGGACCTTGGAATACATCAAATGGGTCCACTCTATGGGCCTTAAATTACATCAAATGGGCCTAATCCCATAGGCCTTGGAACGCATCAAATGGGTCCACTCTATTGGCCTTAAATAGTTCAACAACTAGATACATTCATGGACCTAATTAAATTCAACTGTGGTGGGCCTCAAAAGTACATTCATTAAGCCCAACATTTAAGGAACCAAATGTATAAATCATTTCCTCTAAGATCTTTATAATATGGTGAGCCCCACTCCTCAAAATTTCAGCCCAAGGCCAGCATATTTATAACATGTTGCTGTACTAAATTTGGGCACTCCATTGGAGTAGGTCCAAGGGCTCTAAAACTCTGAAAATTGAGGGCCAAGGTCCCTCATCATGCATACAATGAGAGAAAACCCAAAAAGGTGGCCCACCATCAGAAAAAATATTTTTGAATTATGGTTTTTTATCAAGGCATATTGCTGGACTGCACAGCAGAAAAAATCTGGGAGTCTAACCATCTTGGCCCATTCTTTTGGATACCCAAACGGGGTCACTTGAGGCTGAAATTTCACAGAGTGATACTTTCATAGGTGGGCCACACCCCCACAAAATTTTATAATTTTTAGATATCTCTAAGTATTTTAATTAATTTAAATAAAACAGACTGTTCAGAAAAAATCGGACAGACCTGGACGTCCTAACGTGGTGGGCCAGTCCGGCCCTCACCATGGTGTGTACAGGGGTCCATTGGCCATGAAATTTGGTAGGTGGGTTCTAACATAAGTGGACCACACTCCTAAAAAATTTTAAAATTTTTAGACATGTGTAAATATTTTAATTCATTTACATAAATCAATCTGTCCTGAAAATCGGACTGATCTGGACACCATATTATAATGGGACGGTCCCACCATCACCATGGTGTGTACAGGCGTCGATTGGCCCCAAAATTTTGTAGGTGGGTCCTAATATAAGTAGGTCATCCCCCTAAAATTTTTTATAATTTTTAAACACCCATAGGTATTTTAATAAATTTTAAAATCCAACTGTCCATGGTAGAATGTTGCTGGAACAGTGCATGAAATCCAGACTGTCCACCTCACTTGGACCACACCTTTGGGACTCCAATGAAGGTCAGTTGGGGCTGAAATTTGAGGGACATAAAGATGATATCCTCACCTTTCAGAAAAGTATATTTAATAGGTATGAATAGTCCCCCAAACAGTCCCAAAATCTAGTCCAAAAACAACTAGAAACTGTCCAGAAATTTCTGAACAGCAACATGTACTTAGATAAAATTTATTATATAAGTTAAATAAAAAGGGAAATACATTAATGGGCCACACACATCAGGAAATAAAATGAGGAAAAAGAGAGATAGAAAGACAATCCGGCCATAGGGAAAGGGGCTTCGCCACTATTGAGCCCTCCCAAGATCAATCACACCCGTACATCATACCTAGATCTACATTTAGAACATGGATCTTGCACATGCATGGCCTATAATTAAAATGCATGGTGAGGATGTCATCCCCACCATAGTTATAAGGTCTAGATGATCCAAACATAATATGATATGAAATAAAACTACCATGATGGGGCCCATAGAGAAAGGCCACATGCATGGATCATGCATACATAAGGTAGGCCATTAGGCCACAACTATGGGATTGTGTGGGATCTCCACCACTGATTGGTGGGTCCTACACTTCCCTCATGAAAGAAAGAAAATATCTAGGCTATACAAATCAGATTTTTTTACATCTAGAGGAGCACCCACCGTTCGATCTTCTTGCTCATATGAGTTCCTTAACACCTTAGCTTTGATTCCAATGGAGGAGATGGGGAATGGATGGTTACGATGGGAGATCATGGGGTAAGAAAGTGGGTCATACTTGAAGTTTTGAAAGTGAGGAAGAGGCTTGAAGAATTCTCATACGTATGGAATTTCTCTCCTTAGATTTTTTTGAGTTTGAAAATGAGAAAGAGAGAGAGAGAGAGTTGTAAAGGGAGAGAGAGATGGGTGATGGATGTGGTGAGTGATGGGTGTAAGAAAATCTTGACTTTTGTGGCCATTTGTGTAAGAAAAGCATGGGTGGTGTAAGAACTTTTTGACTTTGAGGGCTTTTGGTGTAAGAGAGGTATAGGCTTGTAAGAGATTCTTGACTTTTGTAGTTGCTTGAGAATGGGTGAAAGATGATGTGTACTTGACATGTACTTAATATGTGATGGATTGATGGATTGATGGGATTAATGTGACACCTCGTAGAGATTCTCTTGGGTTTCACAACGCGCAGCGTTTTCTTCACACCGAATGTTGGCCCACATCTCTTAACCAGGGTATCACCTCGGCGCGCAAATCGTAGCATCGGAACCGCAGCGACGGTACGATCGCTATGGTAAGGGTCTTGGGTTGAGTCGATACGGGTTGACGGCATACGAATCAGGGTCGCATGCAAATATTGGTTAAGGGTCGAAGATTGCCAGAATTCGACCGGTAAGACCGCGGAAGTTTATGGAACGGTACGGTTTAAGATACGGGGCTTACAAGGATGCCCTCTAGAAGGTCGTCACCCTGCTCGACCACCCCTGCAGAGAAGAGAGAATGGAAAAATCTGACCACGTTATTCTTTATCTCCTCCTGGGAAGTTATAGAAAGCCCTGACTCCAGGCGTATAGAAGAGATGACTGCCCTTCTTGCTCGCTCAGTAGCTGAGGCATGGAAAAAGCCCGTGTTTCTATCCCCTTCTTTGAGTCAGTTGTTTCTGGCTTTTTTACTTCCAAAAGGATTCTTCCATGGCTTTCAGGTGAGAGATCAGAGATCTGGCCTCCTATCTGATTCTGAATATCGTCATCGTTGGGCCACAAGCTCTCGTTTTGAAAGCTATCCTCTAACTCGTTCAGGGACGTGGCTGCCTACTTCACTGCATTGAAGATGTTACCAAAAACTGTATTGTTCAAATCTTTCAGTTGAGATTTGACAGCCTTCATTTTGGCCAAGATGTTCTGCATCGGGTGGGGGTCGTCAACAGAGCTCCAAGTAGTTTTGACCATGACGCAGGGAAGGACGTGAGGTCAAGCACCGTCTTCCTCAAGAGGATAATTATTCCGAATCCACGGAACTTCTCTGGACTCCTCACAGAGACTTCTCGAATCCACGAGGAAAGAAAGAAAAAAATAAAAAGAATTTCTAATAAATTCAAAATTTATTAATGAATGAATAAAAACGAGTTCACAACCCTTTAAATAAGAGTACCAAGCAATAAGAAAGAAATCAGAATCAAACTACAACTAAAACTCCAAGAATCCGCGACTCACTATAAATAGTAAACTTACTATTTATAGAAGATCGTGATGTCTACTAGTGCGCAAGCTTTTTGGCCAAAAATAGTAAGTGTCCTATTTGGTTTCACCAAACCATTCTCCTAATTATCCTAAGAACTTTTCATGTTAGACACAACTCATAAAGCCCAACGGATGAAGAGCTATAATCAAACTAAAACTTACTATTTATAGTAAAAACGAAAATAAAACAGGGAAATGACCATCGATCAGGGGGTTTTAGGAAAATCCAAGCTATGCAACTTGGCATATCAGAGTTGGTTGGCTAAAGTAGCTCGTTCTACCCCAAAATCATATATTTTAAGTTAGATAACTCATTCTGAATTGCGAGATACGTTCGATCTAAGGTCTGATGGTCCGGATCACTTCTGTCATTGACCATGCCTTTTCTGATCCATCTTGGCCATGAAACTGTCCATGACCTGCTCTACATCAGACCAACAATAAAAAAACCTTCATGCTGGAACCAAATGGACAGTCTGACTCTATCTCTCTCTATTTCCTATCCACAATGATCCCATTTTAGTCATTGAAAAGGACTTCAGTCTAATTGTTTAAGTCATATAGAATCCTAATGCAATCTACTGGAATATTTTTCAAGCAAACCTCAACCTGGGGTTGTAAAACATGAGCTTTGCTAAGCCCACATCTGCCACCATGATCCAATTTTGGTTAGTTATAGATCCAACCCATTCAAAGGAAAACCATTGGTTGGATGCTCTTGCCCATGAATTAGGGTGGTCCACTCATCATGTGCGTGTCATGGTCATAGTTTATGATGTAAGGGAAAAAAAAAACAAAAAAGATTCTGCCTAAGTTTTTTTTTTTCCTTGTTTCGTGGATGTGTTAGGTTTTGTGAGACTCACTGCGATGTATATGTTTTATATTCATGTCATTCATCCGTTCTTTCAGCTCATTTTAGGGCATGATGAACTCAAAAATGAAATAGATCCGTAGCTCAAGTTGACCATACTACGCTAAACAGTGGTGATTGAAGCCAACCATTAAAACTTCTTAGGGACCACAAAAGTTCTGAATCAAGCTGATATTCGTATTTCCCTTCATCCGCCTCCTTGAGATCTTATGGACAGGATGACTAATAAACATTATGATGGGTTTTAAAAAGGTTTCAACCGTAGGTGTCACTATCTCATTCTTTCCGATGGTGTGGTCCAAGCTTCAAATCAGCTCATTTTTTAGTGATGAGCTGGCAAAATGGATGGAGAGTGTGGTTATAAAACACATACATTGGTCAAAGCTTCAAATCAGCTCATTTTTTAGTGATGAGCTGGCAAAATGGATGGACAGTGTGGTTATAAAACACATACATCACAGTGGACCCTACAGTACCCCACACATCACCACACCACTTAATCCATGTCCCAAAATTTTAATGGACTAAATTTATTCCTGGCTCATAAAATCTACCGGACAGATTAATCTCTTGGAAAGGTTGGAAAATGTCTGTTATCAATTCTGCCACACCAGTGATGACGTGTACATGACCTACCTTATACACACGTGTAGGCTTATTAAAGCTTGTAAATTAGTGTCAAATCTTCATTGGGCCACGCTTACACATTATAAAAAGAAATTGGAGGGTGACACATCAAGAGAAATTAATGAATGCTTAATTAATAAATAAATATTACATGTGCGGCCCACCTAATTAGTGGACCAACTTGATTTTTGAGGAGAGCATCACATAATAATCCTGCTTTATGAAAAACTAACATCTCCATGATGTGACAAAAGTCATTATATAATGCATAATGTCACAGGCATTGAAGGCATTGATGTGGAATGAGGGAAGTAGTTACTTTGGCTCTGAATATACGTATGAGGCTTGTAAATAGTAGGTTTAGATATTCAGAAGTCTTATATTATTTTTATAGTGTGGTGTATAGAGAGTTTAGAGTTCCCATTTCTGTAGCTTGTGTAAATAATTTTGATAGATGTGGAGTATCTAAAAAGGTTCTAAAAGATTTTTAGGCTGTGGTGGAATGCCACTTAGCAAATTACTAACCATTAATCTAAATAATTTAAAGAATTTTTAGGCGGAGGATACGCCTTTTTGACTAACTCAGTTGGTGTTTGTAATACTGTATTTGATAAGCCTTCCGTACCAACAATGTGACTGTTAAATCATCAAATCTCATGGATTAGATGATCTTCACCCGTGAGACCGGTGGACCTTAGGGCTAGCCATAAGCAATTTTTAGACAAGGCAAAAGTGACATGATGAGGTTGAGCACTTACTTTGCAGGTAATTACAAATCCACGGAGCTTATGTGGACTCTCCAAGGAGATACCTTGAATTCACTGGGAAAAGAAGAAAATAGAAATAATTTTTATGAATTTGTGAATTGATCAATGATTGAAATAAACAAGTTTAAAATCCTCTAAATAGAGATACTAAACTTTGGAAGAAGTTTCAAAATTAAACTACAATAAAACTTCCAAAATTTGTGACTTACAAAAAATAGTAAACTTACTGTTTATAGACTATCCTGATTCCTACTAGTCATCCCTGTTTTTGGCCAAAAATAGTGTGTTTTTCCAAATTATTCTAAATACTTTTCATGTTGGATGCAACTATGAAGAGTTACGATCAAACTATAACTTAATAAATAGAAAAAATAAAAATAAAACAGAAATTACATTGCCGATATGATGAAATCTTGAAAATTCGGCATAGACAACCCAGGTTAGTAGGTTGAATGGCTAAAGTAGCTCGTCCTACTCCAAAATCATACATGACACGCTAAATAACTCATTCCATTTTGCAAGATACGTTCGCTTTAAGGATCTAACAGTGTAAATCACTTTCGCTCTGACCGGGCCTTTTCTGGTCCGTCTTAGCCATAAAATCATTCCTAACTTGCTCTACCTCGAAAGGCAATATTTTTTATGTGGGTTACATTCATGCAGTACATCAATTTTGACAGCTCATTTAAGTCATATGATTCCTAAAAAGGAATACATGCAAATTTCAAAATTCTGGTGATTGACCACTAAACATTTCCTGTGGTCCACAAAAGTTTTGGATGAAGTTGATATTTGCGTGGTCCCTGCATCCATCCAGGTCTTTTGTGACCTCATCAACTGATTGGATGGAAAATAAACATTCCGGTGGCCCCTGAGAAGTTTTTAATGGTGGGTAATCAATTACCATGGTTTCCCATGGTGTGGTCCACCTAAGAATTGGATCTACTTCATTTTTTTATCATGCCCTAAAATGAGCGGTAAAAATGGATGGACACTGTGGATGTAATGCACATTCATCATGGTTGACTCCACAGTCAGAATCCACCGAAGCCGTTCCCCAGTATTTTGAATGGGCTAGCCTTCAAAATCCGTCCTTGAACCAGCCTCAGCCTCAGCCAGGCTTACCTGATACCATGCCTAGTGGATCTCCTCCCTTTTAATGTGAGTCTTCCTTGTATTCTTTTGCACCACCTGATCAGTTAGATTTCCTTATTAAGGTTTATCGACGGTGGGACCCACCTGATCAACAATCCAAATAATAAATCACATTGTGCCACGTGTACAGTTTTCGTGCGACATCTTGATAAGGACTGCATTATTGCATGCTGCTATCACGTCATTTTCCCATAACCAAGCTGGGTCCATTCTCATGTGGGTCGACATATGCACTGTATAATATTACCACATTGCTACTTTTCTAACCGTCCATTTTTATCATAAGAGAATGGACGATCTAATGAATTGATTGGTCATAATCAGTACCCAAGGACTTTTCATACTGGGCCCACGTAATAATTGGCCATGATCTTTCCGGATACTACTATGTAACAACTGTAACGTCGTATTCATCCTAAAAAATCAAAGATATTTTCAGACCAACATTAAATAAAATCTACACACCAAAAAATACATTGATAGAAACTATATATTTTCCCATTTAATGCTAACTAATATCCATGATACAACACAAAAAAAGAAAACATCTCGTACATTTTAAAACGATAAAATTATCTATTTCCTATTTTTCTTGTTACGTATAATTCTTCATCACTTATATTTACTCATCCATCTTTCATGATATGAAAATCGGATTTAAAAAAGAGTATAAACCGTAGTCGAATTTTCCTGCGCCGACAGTATGGTTCATGTGGTCTCAAAGTCTGATTCGAAATCTAATATCCAAATCGAATCGTTGGAGGGCCATTCTAGGGATGGACGGTTAATATTGGCTTATGCCATGGCTGGGATTCCCTTGCGGCGATCCGACGGTTGAATTCGATCGCCTCCCCGGCGGCAACGTGGAGGGAGCATCGCGGCCTTTGATTTCATGAAATTCTCTCTCTCTTCCATCTCATCTAAGTAAATTTGCCGGCAGCGACATTCGACGCTACAAAATCCTTGGTCACCCCTGCATTAAGTAAACAAAATTTAATTATTTTATTAATTAAAAAACATTATATTATTTTAAAATGTGTGGGTGTGTAACATGTTCTATTTATTGTATGGGTAGGGAATTTTTTTTTAATCTTTTGACCAACTTAGTTTATGATTACACATGTGCTACCATGTTTCTCACGAACATAACATTTGTCTAGGAAATCAGTACCATGAAAATAATAGGCCCCATTGTTAAGAATTCACTTATGAAAAAATGGGGTTGATCCGTTAACTAGGTGGACCACACTAGTATGATGTGTTAAACTATTGGCTGTCCATTGATTCCGCCAGTGTGGTTCAACTGATAAGCCAACCGAACTGATATTTCTGCCTAGCGATCTTCCGGGTGGGGAGTACTGTTTTCATGGTACTGATGTTCTGCAGAGAGGGCATGTTGGCAGAAAAGATTGTACGGTAGCACAAGTTGTGGCACCTTGCCTGTGGGCCTTTGTCATGGCTGGTTCCAGAGTGAAAGTAAAAGAGGAACGTTGATGTTGGGTGGGCAAATATCGATCGTTTGTCAATCTACCATTTATAAGTGGACGGGTATTATTAGATCATGATGCATGATCAAGGCAATGAACCGGTGGAGCCAGCGTTCTAATAATCCAAGCCATTCATACGGTGAGTCCCCGTCAAGGAATGAGCCATGCTCAATACCTCGTCCATCAAGTGATCCTATCCAACCAACGGAAATGAAAAACAATAAGCAAGGGTCCACGTTTGATGAGTTCCCAATAGGTCAATCGACAAAACATTTAATGGGAGTGATATCCACCATGGTCCCCATCACATGAACGGTAGGGATCACTGAAAAGTGGGCCCCACTTCCCCAATTCAGAGGCATGAAATGGAACTGTGGTTACCTGTACATGTAGACGTCTTTGTCCGGACTCAGCTTCCTCTTACACAAATGGCATAGCTTTAGGAAACTGGAAACCGTGGTGGTTGGAAAGAAACGGGTTCCATCCATGTACAGGGTCTGTATCAACATGGGCTTGTTGAGCACGTTCAGCTCTCTTCCAGACCGTTGGATGAGAATTCTCAGCCCCACCGGGTTCGATGATGGTGGGCCGGGGTTCCATCCCTTCACCTCCGTGTCTTCTATGTCTCTAGTAGTGCTACATCTTCCTTTGTACTCTTCATCACTCTCCTCACCTAGCTTGAAACAGCTCCTAGTCCTTGTAAGCATTTCCAACAGCTGAGAGAGAGCGGGGGGGGGGGGGGGGGGGGGGGGGGGGGGTGAGGTTTGGAACGAAGGAGTGATGGAGATTTAAAAGCACGCGTGACCACAGAAGAACTATCTCCTTTTTTACTCTTTTTGCCTCTTACGAGAATACTTTTTAATTTCTCTCTCAAATTCAACTAGTTGGACCATAATTTAATATCCACCAACAAATAATTTCCAATTTATTATTTTTATTTAAAATCTAACCATTCGAATAGGTTTTTCCTATCATGAAAAATTCTTATAGAAAAAATATTTATATCTGCTTATCATATGGTCCACACCATATAGAATCACGTTTAAAGATATACAGAAAGGTTGGAAGTTAAAAAAATATGATTCTGTAAATTGATCAATGGATGTTATTAGTTAAAAAAATTATATAGGCCGATTGGACGGGTTAGATTTTGTATGTACATGAAAGGTTGAAGTTATCTGCAGTATGGATGGTAACTTATGGTTCAACCAGGTGGACTGAAACTTTCTGCTCTTTTTCCGGTAGGGCCTTTGGCGTGGCTTGGTTTCAAGGCTAAAACAAAGCTAGATTTGACGTACCATGTCATTTCGTGGGCCAATAAATGCATCGCACGTGTGAGGGATATTAGGGAAACGGATTGGCTACTCCCCCTGCCACCAGCCCCGTGGCTGGTGGTCGGTGCTATGTGGGCCCATCATGATGTATATGTTTCATCCATTCCGTTCATCCATTTTTAAAGATCATCTTAGGATTTTATTTAAAAAATGAGAGCATATAAATCTCTTGTGGACCACACCACAGGAAAAAATAGTGATCGGATATCCACCATTTAAATCCTCCTTAGGCCCATATTTTTTTTTTAATTTAAACGCACGCACACACGCACGCACACACACCCCCACACACTCACGCTAGTGGAATTTCACCACCTATGGGCACTGGAACCCTTTACCGGGAGTTGAAACTCCTGGGAGTCTACCACCGGAGCAAGAGTAAAGGCCCTCCTAAGGCCCACTGTAATGTTTATTTGACATCCAATATGCTGAATGAGCCATGAAGACCTAGGTAAAGAGAAAATATAAAATATCAGCTTGATAAAAAACTTTTATGGCCCTTGGAAAGGTTTAATGGTCGACATTCATTTTGACATTGTTTCCTGTAATGTGGTCCAGTTGATATTGAGATATAACTAATTTTAGGTCTCATGCTATAAAATTATCTAGAAAAATATATGGACGGAATGGATGAAACATATACATCATGGTGGGCCCCACAGGGCACGACCATCAACCACGGGACCGATGGCAGGGGGAGTAGCCAATCCGTTTCCGATATTAGGCGTTCGTACGTGGCTCCCATAGTTCATGGATCCTATTCTACAAAACACGCTGGCCCCTCTCACTGAATTATAGACACGTGTGTGTTGAATGTAGAATGTTGTTATGTGAGGCCCACCTGGTAAACAGACCGATCAGGATTTTCAATTAGGTCCAAACCACACATTGCGGGCTTACTATGCAAGAATCACACCGATCTGACAATCTTAGCAATCTGATCCGTAGCCTCTAAAATGGACAGTCGAGATTGTTTAGACAAATATAGGCCCAATCAAAAGTTTGATCCGTCTATTTTGTGGGGACCATCATGGATTGCTTAATAATTCCGAAGAAATACATTTGTTGGGAAAATCATCCGATCGATGTGATTCTTTCACGGTGGGCCATGAAATGTTTAGTGGACTTAGCTGGCAGTTCAAATCAGTTGATGGGACTGTCCAAGTATCTCCAGCTCCATCAGAAAGGGGCCCACAATTTTAACGGTTGCGTGAAATCAGGCCATCAAGATTGCCTGGACGGTGTATCCGTGCCAGCCATGCTCCATCATCAAGGGGCCCACGATTTTGACGCTCTGCTTCGTATGTATGTATGCCACGTATACGTTGCCACAGATTTATAATTCCTCAACCGACATAGAGAACTCCTGGATGAAAAGGATACATGTGGCAGGCGTGGACAAAATTTCAACCATTCATCAAGTTGCACCCGTAGGACGCCGATTGCGTCCTACCTCCGCCCGTCTCCAGCTGGGAACGGGCAGGAGCTTTGAGTGGCCACCGTGATGTATGGGTCTTATCCACACCGTCCATTCATTTTTTCGTATCATTTTAGGGTATAAACCCAAAAATGAGGGAGATCCAAGTCTCAATTGGACTGTACAATAGGGATTAAATTCTTACCGTTGAAAACTTCTTGGGTAGAAGTTTTGGATGGATCTGATATTTGTTATTTCTCTTCAACCAGGTGTATGTAACTTTATGAACAGGTTAGATGGAAAATAAACATCACGGTGGAAAATAAACATCCTATGGTGTGGTTCACTTGAGCCTTTTATATGCTTAAGTTTTGGGTCTATACCCTAAAATGATACAAAAAAATGGATGGACGGTGTGGATAAGAACCATACATCACAGTGGCCACTCAAAGCTCCTGCCCGTTCCCAGCTGGAGACGGGCGGAGGTAGGACACAATCCGAGATAAACACAATGAGAAGGGCTATTCCATGCTCTGAATATGCATGCATCTAAAATTGTACACATTACATGTATATAACTCAATCTGAACGGTCCAAATTGTGGGACCATCGAGTTTCCTTGGGAATTCTGATTTAATGTCGTGGGGCCCACCTCAAGTATGCATCAGATCCACCCCGTCCATCTTGTTCAGCCCCTCACGCTAGATAGGCTACGACTCAGGTAACAATGTAAAATCATGCTCAAGACTTATAAATTTACATTGTATGGCCCACCTGGGTTTTGAAATGACCTCTTTTGTGGGGTCTAGTGGGGTACATCTGATGACTGGATTAGATGGCATTTACACAACATGGTGGCCCCACAAACAGTGGGAAGGTCGTGTCTCATCTTAACCATTCCTTGTGGCCGGCCCACCTGAATTTAGCCTAACATGTGATGCACATTTGACGTGGGCCACATAAGGTACCTCAAAATTAAATACTCCCTTGTGGAAGCATTATGGGGCCCTTTTGCTGTGAGCAAGACATCCTGTCCTTCCAACCTGTATAGTTGACCATGATGATTAAAAAAAAAAAAAAAGACAATCCACATCACGAAAAACCCCTCCTGATTCACGTGTGGCCCACGTGATCATCAGATCGGCTTTATTTATTAGTTCCTATATTCATCACGTGGAGTGAACCTTTTGACCTGATTGGATATAATGAACCCACCACGCGTGCCCTACAATGCTCAGTGGCATTTTATTCTCCGTAATAAGCACGTTTTAGTCTGGGTCCTTAACTCTTGCTCAGTGGCATTTACACACAAGTCACCTACAATCTCCTGGATGCTCGCTTATCGTGCAGCCCCATCTTGTCCACTGGCATGGCTCCGGATTATGTACATCCATTTTGTCCACTGGCATGGCTTCGGTTTAAAAAGTATAGGGGAGGATGTATGTATCCAATCTATATTGTTCATCCATTTTATCAACTCATTCTATGGTACCATGCCGAAGTTGAAGCATAAGTTTAAGGGAACACATCATGGAAGCAACAAGGATAGTAATATCCAAGGTTGCCCAGAAAATTAAACTAATCCCTCGTACATAAAGAGTAATAATTATCTACAAGTGATATGTATCCAAATTGATAAGGACCCTCCAACTTAGGATGATTGAGGTCTAAGTAAAAAGACATGCAGTGAAGGAGCCTGGGTTCTAAACCCCGAGCTCTCCTAGATCCTGAACGAATGGGTTGACCATTGCCAAAGAAACAGCATGAGAAATCCATAGCGAATCTTGCCCCAAAATTCGAAAGAGATAATGACCTATCATAATCTTGTCCGAAGATCACTCCGACATAATCAGAATAAGAAGCCTTCAAGATTAGAAGCCCTTCAACATAATATAGTGGGATTCGGAGGTGCAAAACTTTTTCCCACGACCTATATATATGACCGCAAATTCTAGACCAACGGAAGGGAGGGGGAGAGAAAGGGGTGATGTATCTATACGCTAATCTACCTCCCTGCGATCATCTTCTATGAGCCTGTCTAAGTAGGCATTGGAGGGTCCGCAATAGGCTACCAACACTCCCCACTATTCATACTTTCTCTAGTTTTTGCGGATCCATCAAAGGACAATAAAAATGCTATTAGCTGTCTCAGCTCGACCACATATATCAACCAGGTTTAGGCAACAACATCCACCATTAAAAACTGCTTATAGCCTACAGTGGTATTTATTTGTCGTCAAACCTACTGGTAAGGTCACACGAACATGGACAAAGAAAAATACAACTACTAGCTTCATCTGAAACCTGTGCCCCTTAAGAAATTTTTAATGGCAGGCTTTCAATTCACATTATTTCATGTGGTGCAAACCAATACTTGAGATTTGGAGGGTGGGATTTGAGCACTAACTCTTCAAGGACCTGGCTAAAGACAGGTGGTTTATCAAGAGCTTTATAGGGCTATGATGTGTATATTTTATCTATGTGGTATATTTATTTTGGCACATCAATTCTAGAAGAAGTTAGGCAGGGAACCATTTTAGGACATGATTTTAAAAGAAGTTAGGTTACCAACTCATCACCTTGAAAATTTCTTATAGCCTATTGTGATGTTTATCTGACATCGAACTTGTTCTTAAGGTCACATAACTATGGATGGAAGAAAAACATACATATCACTTTGAACTTTCATGGCCCAAAAAGTCTTTTTTTTTTTTTTTTTTTTTGAAACTCCGGAGTCTACCACCCGAGTAAGAGTTAGGACCCAAAACGTCTTTATTAGCAGGCTTTCTATCTCCACTACTTTCCATGGTGTGGATTACTTGAGCCTTTGATCTGCATCATTTTGTTGTAAAATGATCTATCAAAATTGAAAGATTGCATATATATATATATATATATATATATATATATATATATATAGTTGGCCCACAATCGGGAGTCCCACCCACATTGGTGCCTGATCTGCTCCCACTATTTTAACTCTATGGTTGGTAGAGTTGTACACAAGTCAACTCGAGCTGAGTATTTCTCAGTTCATGCTCAGCTTGCAATGCTCGAGTCCTACTCGTACGCGGCTCAGCTCAGGCATCGAGTATGGATTTCTTGCTTGTGCTCTACTCGTCTAAGTACTGGTAAAAATTGAGTTCGAGTTTTCAAGTTAAATTCGAGTCCGAATTCGAATTTGATCCCAATTCGAGCAAGGTTTTCAAGCAACGAGTTCAAGCTTTGAGTCGAGTTCGAGTTTGAGTTTCGAGAAACGATTTTACACCAAAGTGAGATTTCTATATTAACATATTAACAATTTCTATATTAACTTATATTAACTATATTAACATATATTAACAATTTCTGACATATATTAGCAATATATGATATCAAGTTCTGACATATATTAATAATTTATACACAATAATAATAATAATAATAAATCAACACCACACATTACTGGGGTGAACTGCTACACGAACGACCGACATCGTGAGTGCAGGGCAGGGATGACTGATGAGCGGTAAGAAACCAGACGAGTGGCAAGGACGAGTTGCAACACCAGACAGGGGCACTGAGCACACCACAGCGACTAACACTGTCGGAAAGGGGAGAGAGAGAGAGAGAGAGTTTTTTCAAACAGGCGCTGGGAGGGAAGGAAATGGGTTTTTCAGATTGGGCGGGTTGCTGAAAACAACTGAAAGGAATAAGGACGTAGGGTTTTTTTTCGTGGATATATATATCCTCAAGTACGAGTCAAGTACAAATCAAGCACACGAGTCGAGTACCGAGTCAAGTAGTGCCCAACTCATACTCTACTCGAAATCAAAACTAGTATAAAAAATCAATTCATGCTTAGCTTAAACTCATAACGAGTTGAGTAATTCCGAATCAAGTCGAGCCGAGAGGGTAACCGAACTTACTCTGCTCGTGTACAACTCTAGTAGTCCATGTGAAAACCATATAAATCCGAATGCTATTTATGGACCAAACATGGCCCAAAAAGTCAAACTAAAAAGCTGACACAACCATCTATCCATCCAGGCCTTCCACTTGACAGCGACTGATCATCTGGTTAGCATTGCTCCATCGGTGTCATTATGGAATCTTATGCTCCATCCACGGTGCTCCTAAAATTTTGGATGGTCTGGATGGATCCGTACATAGTGCCAAATGCAAGGAGGAGTCAGAACGTGGAAATCATCAACAAGACATTTATAAATGGTACACGTAGCATATATTAACCGAAAATAAACCTACTAAACAGTGGAACCCACTTTCATAAGTTACTTAGATATTTTTCATTTCTAACCGTCCAATAGATGTCCTGTAATCTAATATTTCAAAAACTAAATGTGAGTGATATTTTTTTCATGGTACAATTAAAGTGGTGCCCGTAATTTGGACCGTTTATTGGATTATTTTTTATCCACGTAAGCAATTTCTGATTAATTTCTAACTGCCTGTGTATTGTCCATCACGGTTCGCCGGAGTATCAAATTATTTCTCCAATTTGTTTTAGCTGATGGCTGGGCTAGTTGGCTCATATAATATCCAGCCGAGCCTTTAAAAGTTAAAACGCGTTGCTTTGGGGAGTGAGCCGACAATGACTTTTTTGACATTTTGCTAAAATAAAGAATGAAAACGTGAAAAAAGAGGGGAAATAGAAAAAGCAAAACCACGTGGACAATATTCGGCGGTTTCTCGTATCCGATATCGCGAGATAAAATGAAATTGTCACGAATAAACATCGGCAACTTCTCATCGCATGATAGGCCCATGCCTGGTCTGCATTTGTTGAATTTGGGTCGAAAACACGTGTGGAATCCAATCCGTCCACCGTTTGTGCCCGATCTTGTTCGTGCGTGAGCCCAAAAATAAGTCCGATCCAACCATTGAAAAATTTTTGGGGCCTACCAAAGTTTTGGATAACCATTGAAAAATTCTCGGGGCCTACTAAAGGTTTGGATTAGGCTGATATTTAGTTGGACCCTTCATCCTGATGGGACTCACCTTATGAACGGCTTGGATGGCAAACGAGCATCACGATCCATAGGTTTCAAAGGTGGGCGTCCAAGTGGTGTGGCCCACTTGAGCTTTGAAGAGACCTGATCTTTTGGCTCATGTGCTGACATGAGCTAACACAAAGGATGGACGGTGGGAACACACATCACAGTGGGCCGCACAGAACCTTTTGGGCTGGATGCCGTTGAGAATTTGATGGGCCCGAGCCCTACCTTCTAGACCAGCGACTCGAACAGGTCGCGATCCATCTAGAAATCTCATGGGCCGGACATTGGAAAGCTGCCTGGCCCATTTGAATGAACGACTAGACGGACGATCTTTCTCTGGAGAATATTCATAAATATACTCAGGTTTGAGTTCGTACAAGTGGCCATATGTTTCTATGATCCCAGCCGTTGGTTTTCTGGGGCTAGCATGGATGGACCATTCCATGAGAAGAATCTCTAAAGGACAAAAGTGTCTACTTATTGTAGGCTTTTTTGTTTTTTTTTTCATCCGTTCATTTGCAGGCCTCAGTTTAATGTTGTTCTACAAAGGGATTTTGGGCATGGCCAATGTCGTGGGCCCAAGATAAGAGTAATATGAATCATTGAATAATATAAGTCCAATTGTACAAACTGAAAACATGAGGACACCATCATCATTGTACATAAATGGTCAGTGAGCTATCATGATGTGCCATACCATTCACATGGCATACATCCACACCATCTGCACTGTCGAATTTTGTTGTTACATCGAGGATGGAACATGCCCCAGAGCTCGCATGGATCCTTTAGATTATTGTAACTTTGGGAATGTGGTCAATCACAAGGATCCATAAATTTTATGGCCGAAATTGGCTACTCCCCCTGCCACCAGCCCGGTGATGTATGTGTTTCATCCATTCGGTTCATCCATTTTTACTGATCATTTTAGGTCTTGATCCTAAAATTGAGAGGGATATAAATCTCAGGTGGACCACATCACAGGAAAACCATAGTGATTGGATATCCACCATTAAAATCTGCATAAGGCTATAATGTCCCTTTGACATCCAACATGTTAATTAGGTCATGGGGAAAAAACAAAGATCAACTTGATTCAAAAATTTTATGGCTCTTAAAAAAGTTTTTAAGGATCCACGTTGATGCCAGTCATTTTTGGTTTCATACCATAAAATGATATTGAAAAATGTATGAATAGAACGGATGAAACACATACACCATGGCCGGGACCATAGAGTATTTGGGGTGCACGCAACCTGAGCTACCTTGGTTAGCTCGCTCGACTAAACTCGAAAAAGCTTAATTCCACTCGGTTCGAAGTCGAGTTCAGGATCAGTTGAGCTGATTTTTTGAGCCCGATGAGGAGCTGGAGCCGAGCTCGAGATGGACATATATAATTTCCATGCTATGCTAAATAATAATAATAATAAAGTAAAAGTATTTTCCCTTTATCTTGATAACTTGTGTGGTGTGGATGTTAGAGAAAAAGCTGCATTGCATTAATTAACTATTACAACATTTTAGACTTTTATCCCATAAAAATGGGGCAATCAACAATTCCATCCACCTATTAGTGGAACCATCATGAATTGCTTATGTTCATGAAATATCAATTCCTTCCTATCCATGATTTGGAAAACAACGGATGCAAAAAGTAGTACCAAATCAAAGATGGATTAGATCATCCAATTAGAATGATTTTTGCATGGTAGTCCATGGAATGTATTCTAAACTTAATTGGACAGTTCAAATTTGATGATTGAACTGTAAAAGTGACTCTATTCAACTAGGAGTATTATAACTTATGTAGTCCTCCGGGAGCATTATTCGACAATCTGTCTGTGAATTATTTTGAATCACAAATATTTTAAAAGTTAAAAGCAATAATTTCATGCAAAAGAAAAATAAAATAAAATTCTGAGATTTTGAAATTGCACAATAATACAGCCAGATTGCGACATGGTCTATGAGAAACAGCAGCAGTGATTCACAATCAGCTACTCATATGCACGTGTCTGAGATCCAATCCGTTCACCAAGTGGGTCATACTGTATAGATGTACTTGCCTAAAAATCAGGCCAATCTGCTACGCCAACAAGTGAAAGTAGTAGAAACAAAGGGACAGCCTTGAAAAACTTGGACAAGTCATCTTAGCCATCCATTTGTTTCATAACCTGTAGCTGACCTAATCAATACACATACTGATTTATCCATCTACAAGGTGGGACCCATCTGATGGATGTCTGGATCTCACATGTCACCCATGATACTTGGGCACATGGGGTGGCATGTATTGGGTTCTCCTGTAAACACGTGTGGGCTCAGCCAAGTGCTTTAAAAAAAAGGAGACCTTACATTGTTGATGCCATGGCCTGGATCACTGCCCACATGTAAGGCGTTGGTACGGGTAATATATTCAAGTGATAGACTCCTATGTAAGTCTCTCACCGTTTTTTAAAATGGTGGTGACTCTTCAACCGTGCATATAGCATAGTTGTATGTCAATCTCCGTTCAAATCAAGGACCCAAATGAAAATGGAGAATGACCCAAAAAATTTCCCAAGAGAATAATACTAACCATCTCATTTTCCCTTCAAATATGGACCACTCACTGTTTTACTTCTAATCCTCCATTTGATAGCCATTAGTTGGATAGTTATGATTTCTAGATCAGTGTAATTTTCGAACTATGTTCCATTCATAGTGAAAACTGACAGTTTTGGATGATCTGGGTAGCTGTACATCAGTGCCAATTGTGAGAGGATGAGTCACTGCCATTTTAAAAATTGGTGTTGAACTAACACAGTAGTCTTGTACTTTATTCAAAGGATGGCAGCGCATGAAAGTCTGCTTACTTGGAAGAAACAATTTTATAAATTTATTATTCGTGGGATTGTTTGTTTGATTACTCAGATAATTATACTAAATAAATAGGAATCTTTTCCAAGAAAAGATATCTTTGATACTCTAGCATAATGTAACAGATGATACACAGGCACTTAGAAATTGCATCATGGTATTCAAATAAGTTAAATTAAACTGTCCAAAGTATAGATATAGATGTATCATGAACAAACATTACACATTTGATTATCTGACTAACGGATTGGTGGAAATCTTATTGGATGGAAAAATATCCAATGGTTCTATTTCAACACACGGGTGCATGTCTGCTAATCAGTGGTTAGGATTGTTCAAACAATCTTATTTTGGGTCTAGGACTCCACGGCAGTGGGTTACAAAATTTAGTCGGTTTAATTGTTTTTAATTTATGTGGCATGTTCAATCTCTTAGTGCCTGCGTATTAAGCATCATGCACTGCCCGAGTATCATATAACTCAACTCTTTTAGCCAAGACATTAATTTATTTAGAGAATGATGTAGTCATTGGATTAATTAAATAGGATTACGCAATCGTTATGTAATGTAATGTAATTATATTATTCCATTAATATCATCTTCACAAGTTCTGATGATGGTAGTGAAAATCATGTTGGGATACATCACATGAGTAGATCTCTGTTCATCCCTATTTAAGATTATTATTTTTAAATATTATGTTTGATTTTTAAGCGAATCGTATCAAATCAACACTGTAGCAACATTGCATATCGTGTCGAGCTGATTCGGTACATATGTGCCTGGACATCTATTAATAATATATAACACCGATGGTATCCGATTTCGCAAGCGATTCTGCGAAATCATATATCAACCATATGTTGATGGATTATCTTTTTTCTCCATATCAAAGGAAGGTGTACTATGATCAGTTCATGATGCATTGGTACATGTGTAGCTTGTCCTGATATGGCCATGTCATATAAGTGTGCTAATGGTTCAATGGTAGAGATTATTTATTTGATGGGCCCTGCTGCCATGGCATTTCATTACAATTTCTCTTGTAAAACAGTATATATATATATATATATATATATATATATATATATATATATATATATATATATATATATATATATATATATATATTGTGATTTTAGACTTTCAAGTTGAATACTACCATTTGAATCCTCACAATCAGGATTAATCAAACACTAAAGTGCATGTTTGGGTGCCACTTAAAAATGAGTTGATCTCATTTTATTTAACTGCAATTATGTATTGGTGATCAATTTCTTGGATAGGGATTAAAAACAATTTATACAAACAACAATCTCTAATTCATAGGCGATGTTAACTAAATGAGATGAACTCATTTTTAAGTGGAAACCAAACATGTGATAAAAAAAAGTTACTTCTACAAACAAAAGAATCAAAGAAGAATAAGAAGCAAATTGATGAAATTCTCAGTTGTGAAGTGGTTCTGTTTGGTTGTTTTTACTTTGCCTTGGAAGACCAAGACACCCATAGACACCCATCTCGATTGTTTCCTTAGAATTTGAAATTGGATTGATCATTATAAAGAATTAGTACCATGGAAGTCTTTTTAGTGAGAATAAATTCTCAAAGGTAATTTAGATACGAAGCTTGATTTATTAGAAATTGAATAAAGCATGCAGAAATGTTACATATTTGCATTGATCAAATGGCTTTCGGCTTAGTAACTCTTGCTTATAAAAGTCAGTCATTCACCTATATTACAATTTGCATGCTTAGCATTCTATATTTCTATTCCTTCATGTGATAGAATTTCTGAAGCATTTGAGGCCATGGTGTGAGATTATAACCAATAATCATCTTACGATCTCATGATGATGGGACCCACAAGTCCAAAATTTGAACATGAGGCACTGGCCCATTGAGCCATGGGCAAGATCCCATGTGTAGTCACATAGATTAGAAATGTCTCCAAATCCTTGTATGCCCATGTAAAATGTCCAGGGCCTTCAACTCAAGTCTCACATTGGAGAAGATGAGATACACACTTCCACACATCCACAGTGGGGAGCAATCACGTTCATTGGAGGAACTCCAAGGGTTGTCTTCAAGGATGAGATGCTTTCACATGCATTGATTGATCAGTCCATGCACCACCATAAGGCCCATGATTAGGGAATGGTCTGTATTGGGCTCCACCACCAAGCTCAAGACATCGTCTCCCAATACAACTCCTGAGGTTGAATGCTTTTGCTTTACCTGTCCGAAAAAACATATTTTTAATAACCATATCACTGGAATTTGAATGGGTCAGAGTATATAGTCTTCAATGTAGTATTGCAGTGTATTTAAGTGTGAGACTAGACATATATTCAATGGTCTCTATGTTCATATGAATATTAATATGTATACTCTTATACCCAAATATATTGCAATGCGCATAGATCGAAAGCAATTGAAAAGTGCATATACACTAACAAAATGCTATCAGCATAACAATAGCTCATAGAAAAAGACTCACCTCTGCAACTAGTCCTCCATTTTGGTCTACTATCTTGCATGCTGATTTGCCATCCAAACCCTCTATTCTATAGGAAATTGGTTGATCTTTATCCCACCCAAGACCAACTTCACATGGTGAGTCTCCTTTAAGAATCCTCCATGGTTTTCTTACTTTAAACCATGGCTTCTCTTCATTGGAACCATTGCACTTGTAACCTTCCCAACATCCAAAAATTCGGTGTTTCTGCAAAGATAATGGAAAAAGAAACAAAACCCAATTCAATTCAATGCTACTTCATAGTTTTTAAGGATTACTCTCCATGTAAAGATTCTTAGAATTTGAATTCCATACCTTTCTGCGAATGGTGAGTAGAACTTTGCCTCTAAGGTCCATGAGATAAACTTCATTTCCACACTTGTGATTATAATTGTCGATGCGGTAAACGATCTGACCGTTGGAGTCATAGACGGTGCAACCATTGCCGTTGAAGACGAGCGATTTCATCCATATGGTAAAAACTTCTCTTTCCAAAGTCATGTAGTCAGAAGATGAAGATGAACAAGAAGAAGAAAGGATAGAAAGTGGATGGATCTTTGCCATTTGAAGGAATGGGTGGTTCCTAAATGCCTATGAGAGGATTATATATGCTTAAACGTGGACGACTGAGAGCTTACTCATCTTAGATTAATAAAAGGGGTCATATGAAAATCATGGGTTATTTGTATTATGTTATTATTAAATAAGAAATAAGATAGTCTCCTGTTATAGTATTGAAAAGCAGGACCCTTTTTCTATTGCTTATAGGTTGGTATTCTGTCACAGTCCACATTTTAAGTCATGGATTTTAGACATTGGTTATGTGTTGTATAATAAAATTGGAGCTTTGTAAGCCCGCACGTGTGTATAAGGCTGCCTTTCACACGCCGCCCGCATTTGCCAGGCTCACAGTTTATGAAACAAATGCACGGCTGGAAACATCTTGCCTAGCTTTTCTAAGCAGTTGTACTGTTTGCAACATGAGGCTGGATCCCCTAACAACATTTATGGAATTACTTAACATACAAATTGATACGTGGGGCCCACCGTGATATTAACATCCAATCTGTCCATCATGTGTACCCCCTTCTATTCTCCTTCGATCCCGAAACTCAGATTGATCCAAAATTCGTGTGGCCAACAACTTGTAAAATCATGCGTACAATGTCTAAGATCACTTTTTGTGGCCCACCTGAGTTTTGGAATGGTCTGAGTTTCTGGATGTGAATTCATCCTGGTCTGATGCATTTTCTGAATGGAATAGATGATATATAGGAAACGAATTGGGCCTCACATATGATCTGTAAGTTTTTAATGGTGGGCATTCCCATCCCAAGTGTTCCCTGTGGTGTACCCCACTTGAATTTTGTATTAGCCTGATATTTTGGCTCCAATGAGAAAACTAAGTGCCTCTAAGATGGTGGATTGGTTTTCACTAAAACATTAAGGTGGGCCCCACATGTTGATTTTTAGATTAAGCTTAAAGTAGAAACGTTTGTATTAGATCCGTCCTCTTCCAACACTATGGCTGAGTGGATAAACCTCACTTTTTAGTAGGGCCATGGAAACACCCAGAACCACCTAATGGACGGCCTGGATCTCACACCCACATGCCCAATACAGGCTTGTGGGCTTAGCGAATCTCTTAAAGTAATAAGTAGAAAATGAGACATTGATTGATTGGAAGAACCCTTTTGTTGGGTTCGTTTGTTTTACTTTGTAGCTTATCTGGCATTCACATGACTAGCCCAAAACAGATAGGAATCCCTTTAGCGATATTATAATATCCTAATAGATTATAAGGAGCATGATGCAGAAGCAGGCATTGGATTATTATAACAGGAGAATGCATTGGTCATGTACTTATCTATTACATAAGCAACAGACTTAGTCAATACCACGAGGATGCTGTATGAAGTTTGAAACTGTTAGTTAGTACCAAATTCGTATGAATCAGATGAATGATGTTGATGTTGCCACGTGGCACTAAATAATATTTGAAAAGTAGTCACTGGGAGGTCGACGATCGACGCGTCACTAGTTTTTTTTCTTTTCTTTTTCGTACTGTAGATCATCCGTTTAAACATGAATGGCTATTCCGGCCACCTCAGGTTCTAAGTGCATGTTAGTAGTTGAGAGTATGGTCAATAAAGTGTAATTGCTCTTTTCTAGATGGTTGCACACGAGGAAGCCACGTGGGTAGATGGTTATTCCTTAGCCTTTTTCTTTGGAGGTTATAAGTATGAGAAGCAAATATGAGGAGATCTCTCAATCATCACCTAAATTTAACAACAAACACAAACCAACACAATGTATCTAGGTTTAGTTTTCTTCTCCATGCTCAGTAGCAATGAGCCTTAGCGTAGAACTAGGTTTCAATCTATCCTTGTGCATTTGCCGGACTGGCATAGTGACGTCCGGAGGGATGTATGTGAGGTTGATTACCGTCTTCCTTAGGGGATATCTACTATAAATTCATGGAGCTCTTTGGACTCATCATAGATATTTCTCAAATCTATGAGGGATTAAAGTATAAATAATTTTTAATAAATTTGAAATAACTTGATTGATGATATTAAAAAAATTGAAATTACGACTCTTTAAATAAGGAACTCAAACCTAGGATAGAGTTTTAGACTCAAACATCCTAAAAACATCTATTCCTACTAGAATTCATGGTTTTCAGTTAAAAATAATAAGTGTCCAATTTAACCTAACCATGTTACTCTCCTAACTTTTTAAAATCATTTTCATGTTGGGCATGACTTGTATAACTCGAAGGATCAAAACTTATACATAAACTAAAACTTAGTATTTATAGAAAAAGCAAAAATAAATGGGACTTCTGACCATCGATCTGATGGAATCTCGCAAATACGGCCTGGGAAACCTGGCATAGTAGAGTTGGTTGGCTTAAGTAGGTTCTCCTACCTCAAAATCATATATAATATGTCGAAAAACTTATCCCAGTTTACAAGATGCAACTGTTTTTAGGTTTTGACTGTCTAGATCATTTCCACCTCCAATCTGACCTTCTCTGGTCCATCTCTGCCACAAAAGTATTTGCGACCCACTCTACATCGTATAGTTTGAAACTAGTAGTTGTAATTCTCTTTCATTTGCACCTGCATGTCAGGTTTAAAGGAACACGGTAGCTTGCAATTCGCGGCTTTGTCTCTCCTTCACTCATCAGCACACTACTTTCGGAAGTAGCCCGCAACTCTCAACCAAGTAAGTAGTTCATCATTGTGATAATTCATTCACTTTTTTTTTTCCAAGCTACATCCATATCTTTTTATTTTCTGATCATACAAATGCTGCACATTCGAAAGTCCTTGGATTTTTATGGCAAAAAGAGTTCATTTTGAGGAAGAGCCACAACCTCTGCCAATTACCTAAGTAATTATTGTTGGGGGCCTTGCACAAAACCTTAGGATCTAGCCTCCTAAAACACTAAAATTATGGGATAATAAAGCAATAAAATAAATCAAAGAATAAATCACACGACACAAGAGAATTTTATGTGAAAAACCCTTAAAGAGGTAAAAACCACGGGGCCTCGTCCAGGTTAATAATCTACTATGAAGTAGAACGTTACAACCAATCACAAGCACACATCGCTTGAATCAAACCTTCTTCACTCACGCAGGAGTGAATAAACAATAAGAGAATAAAAAAAAATGGAGAGATCTTACTGATTACGAGGATGTAGAAGTGCTGAGATATTGAGTGCACAATAGATCCCTTCCATAAGGTTCCTCTTTGTCTTTCTCTCTCTCTCTTACATATTTGATAGCCCTAAATCCTTTAGCAAACCCTTGTGAAGCTTTAAAAAACCCTCTTGTATTGTCAATCCCCTAGAAAAGCCCTAGGGACCTCCTATTTATAGTTTAGGAAACTCTCTTTCGTACCCTTGTGAAAGCCACATCAAAATTTCACATCCCGCACAAAATCGAATTTAAATCCGCGTAACCTCGACTAGTTGAGGTAAGGCCTCGATTGGTCAAGCACTGTTCACTCGATTAGTCAAGTCAAGCCCTCGACTAATTGAGGACCTCGAAGATTAAAATCAAAAAACTCGCTGGACTTTGAGTCGAGCACCACTCGATTGGTCGAGTGGCCCACTCAACTAGTCGAGAGGTGCTCTCGACTGGTCGAGTAGCGTGGTGATTACATAGTTTGTGGCATGCTAACCGCACCACATCTCCTCTGATCTGAGAAGGAAAACTCCATCAAATCTTTTCCTTTTCGACTCAAGAGGAATTTACTTTCTTCAAGCCAGTTAGGTTTCTACAAACTTCAAACTTGCTCTTGAGCAATGCCTTGGTCATCATATCTGACCCATTATCGTCCATGTAGACTTTTTCAAGCTATAACACCTTTTGTTCCAAAAGTATCCCTGATCCAGTGATACCGAATCTCTATGTACTTCGACTTGGAATGCTCACTTGGATTATCGCAATAGACCACATGTTGTTCTTGCTTCATGCTAAGTTTCTTTAGGAACCTCTTCATCCAAAGCATCTCTTTACATGCTTCTGTGACCGCAATATACTCAGCCTCTGTCATCGACAATGCTACGACCTTCTGTAACTTGCTCTGTCAAAAGACCATTCCCCCTACAAAAGTGAACATGAACGCTGTAGACTTCTTGGAGTCTATGCCATAGTCCTCTAACATAGGTTTTCTGTCACCATACCATAGGCTCAACTTGGATGAGCCTCTTAAATACCGTAGTATCATCTTCACCCCTGCCTAATGCTCTTTGCAAGGATTGCAAGATACTGACTGATAACACGAACCACATATACTATATTTGGGCGTATACACACCACAATATATATTAAACTTCCTACTGCTGATGCGTAGGGTATCTTTTACATCTCATCCACCTCTGCCTTTGTCTTAGGACACTGTCTGTTACTCAATCTGAAGTGATCATCCAATGAAGTACTGACTGGCTTTGCTACATTCATATTGAACCACTCTAGGAGTTTCTCAATATACCGCTCTTGTGATAGCCAAAGATTCCTTCTACTTCTGTCATGGGTTATCTACATTCCTAGAATCTGCTTAGCTGGGCCCAAGTCTTTCATTGCGAATGAGTTGCCCAACTCCTGTTTCAGCCTGTCAATCATCTTGATGTCTTTTCCATGATGAGCATGTTATCAACGTATAATAACAGAACTAAGAAATCACCATCTGAGAACATGCGTGTGAACACACAGTAGTCCGACTTTGTCCTGTCATACTATGACTTATAACATGAATGAGCCGAACTTCTTATACCATTGCCATGGAGCTTGTTTCAGCCCATAAAAGCTCTTCCTCAGCCTACACATATGCTCTTTTCCCTTGACTGTTAACCCCTCTGCTAACTCCTCTGGTTGGTGCATATAGATCTCTTCTTCCAAGTCATCATGGAGAAAGATAGTTTTAACATCTAACTACTCTATCTCCATATCCATGCTATCTGCCAACCCAAGTAACACCCATATAGATGTCATCTTCACTACAGGTAAGAATATCTCCTCGAAGTCTATACCTTTCTTCTAACCAAACCCTTACACAACAAGTCTGGCCTTGAAACTCGTTTGTAAATTCTTCTGCTCATTCTTCTTTCTTAACACCTACTTGTTGCTCAAAGCTTTCTTACCCTTAAGTAATTTCATCATATTATAGGTGTGGTTCTTATACAAGAATTTCATCTTCTCTTGCATAGCTTTTAACCACTCTCCCTTATGTTCATTGGCTAAGGCCTTAGAATGATCTTCTAACTCTTCTACATTAGTGAGCATAATGTACTCATGCAGCAAGTACCTCTTGGACGGCTGTCTGTCCCTAGATGACCTCCTCACCTGTGGCTAGGGCTAAAAGTTGGGCGAGTTCAACCCGACCAACCTGTGACTGACCCGACATTGGGTTGGGCTTGGGCAGGATATATCGAGTCCAATCTTAAGTTGGGGCTATACAAACCCTAACCCGACAAAACTTGGGTTGGGTTCGGGTTGAGGTCTCGGGTTGCCTAACCCAACCCGACCCCGATCATGATATATAAGTTACTTATAAATTATAATTGAGTATTGATCATTCGTGTCGAAGGCACACTAGTGATGTCAAGTCTCATTTGTCCACGTCATTTCCAAGGACTCAAGCTAACAAGATATGCCAGATTTTTCTCCTAAATAGACTTTGTTCTATGCTACATGACTTTTAAAGTAGTTGTCTTATATTTTAGCTTTTTTTTAAAAAGAAAAAAAAAATGAAGTTCTTTACAATGAATAATCACATATATAATTAATGAAATTATAGATACAAAAAATAAGCACTATATTGAAATATAATAAACTAATGTAATAACGAAAATATTAGCACGTATATACCCGACTAACTCGATCAACCCGACCGAGCCTGCCTGGGTTAGGCTTGGGTTGAGAATTCCCAACCCGAGATTAGGTTGGATTGGGTTAGGGTTGAGGTATAGGAACCTTGGGTTGGGTTAGGGTTGAGCACTAACCGGACCCAACCCGCCCGACTTTCAGCCCTACCTGTGGCTCAATAGGTGGATCAAGTGGAGGCTGCTCCCCCGGTCCATCTTCTGTAAGAACTCTTTCGTCCTCTGCACCTTGTTGTATTCCCTCATCATCAGGCACCATGGGAGGAATAATCGGATCTATGTCCTCTAGATCACCTGAACTAGGCTGGTTCTTCTCTAGCTTACAAATGTCTTTTATACTTTGATCTTCAAAGAATACCACATCTCTGTTCCTGACGAGCTTCTTCTCAGTCAGATCCCACAATCTGTAACCAAACTTTTCATCACCGTACCCCACGAACACACATTGCCTGATCTTCATATCGAGCTTGGACCTCTTGTCCTTTGGTACGTGAACGAATGCTCTGCATCCAAACACCCTAAGATGACTGTACGATAGATCATGTCCAATCCACACCTTCTCAGGTACTTCTCCATTCAACGGGGCTAATGGAGACCTGTTTATCAAATATACTGTCGTGTATATTGCTTCCCCCCAGAACATCTTGGGCAACTTCACATGGGATAACATGCATCTGATTCTCTATTCATACCGTATACCCAGGGACTTGCAATACTCATGAAAGTCACTGATGTATTCACCACTATTGTCAGTGCGGATGCACTTTAATGATCTACTTGTCTCTCTCTCGACCATATCATGAAACAATTTAAACACACCAAAGACCTTGTCCTTGGATTTCAAAGTATAAACCCAAACCCTCATAGATATATCATCTATAAAAGTGACAAAATACAATGCCTCACCCAAGATTTTTATCCTCATAGGACCACAAACATCAGAATAAACCAAATTTAATGCATGCGCTTTATTAACATGAGAAGAAGATTTAATAAATGAAACTCTATGTTGTTTCTCTGATAAACAATCAATACAGGTTTTGAGAGGTATACCTGTCACGTTTGGAAGGAGCCGCTTCCTCGCTAATACCTGAAGCCCTTTTTTCACTTATATAGCCTAGACGCCCGTGCCACATGTCAATAGCTGAATCTTTCGCTGAGTTCAACTCACCCTTTCACACACTGATACTTGCCTTGTAAATGGTGCAACACTTCTTTTCTCTGACTACAATCAACGAACCCTTGATGAGCTTCCAGCACCTACCAGCAAAACGACTTTCATAGTCATCATCATCCAGTCTTTCCATTGACATCGAGTTGAGGCAAAGGTCTAGGATATGCCTCACATCCCTGAGAATTAATGTGCAACACACATCGATCTTCACACAAATATCATCGACCCCTATGATCTTCGATAGGCCAGAATTTTTCATCTTTATGGTCCCATAGTCACCTGACTTATACCTTGTGAAGAAATCCATGTATGGAGTCGCACGAAAAGACGTTCCTGAGTCTATCACCCAGTCAGTGTCCTGACTCGTAGCCGTAAGGCAAACATCATGATCTGCTGAAAGAATAACTTCAACGTCACCATCTGAAGCGATCGCAGTGGAATTTGATTCATCTTCCTTCTCCTTTCTTTTTCCTTTCTTGTCGTTCTTATTCTTGCAACATTCATGCTTATAGCAGCTCTTCTTGTCATAACTCTAGCATTCAACATCCTTCCTGATATTCGACTTGCCTCTTAATTTATCTCGGGCCTTACCGCCCTTTCTATTCTTTCCTCTCTCTCATTCTTATGTCACAAGGAACTCTTACTAAGTAGACCCATGAGACTTCCTCCTTATCTCCTCTTTGAAAAGACAACTAGTTATCTATTCCATGGATACCTTTCTATCTGACGCGGAGTTACTTAGAGATACCACCAATGTCTCCCAACTATCAGGCAATGAGCTAAGCAATAGTAAAGCCTATAATTCATCATACAGGATCATCTTCATAGTGGAGAATTGGTTCAAAATATTGTTAACCTCATTCATGTGCTTAGCCACAACCACCATCTTTGAATTTGAGATTCACAAGTCATCATATCAAGAAAATTTTATTGTCGATTGTCTTCCTTTCATACAGCCCTTGCAGTTTTAGCCATAGGTTAGCGGTTGAGGTCTCCATAAACACATGGTGGAATACAGAATCGTCCAACCATTGTCTAATAAATCTCACCTCCTTCCGGTCCAATTTCTTCCAATCATCATCTGACATATCCTTTGACTTTGCTGATATGTCTTAAATTGGAGAATACAAATCCTTGTAAGAAAGCAAGTTCTCCATCTTAGCCTTGCATATGGTCCAGTTAGAACCATTGAGACTGATCATCCTTGAAGAGCCACCTTCCATAATTCAGAATCGATCCCACTCTATTCAATGAACTTATCTCTGATACCACTTTGTTGGGGGCCTTACACAAAACCTTAGGATCTAGCTTCCCCAAAACACCAGAATTATGGGATAATAAAGCAATTAAATAAATCAAAGCATAAACCACACCACACAAAAGAATTTTACGTAAAAAATCCTCAAAGTGTTAAAAACCACGGGACCTCGTCCAGATCAACAATCCTCACTATAAAGTACAACGTTATAACTGATCACAAGCACACACCGCTTGGATCAAACCTTCTTCACTCACGCAGGAGTAGATAAACAATAAGAAAATAAAGAAATATGGAGAGATCTCACTGATTACGAGGACGTGGAAGCACTAAGATATCGAGTGCACAATAGATCACGTATATGAGCATAACCTCCCTTCCACAAGCTTTCTCTCTCTCTCTCTCTCTCTCTCTCTCTCTCTCTCTCTCTCTCTCTCTCTCTCTCTCTCTCTCTTACACACACACCTTTGATAGCCCTAAACCCTTTAGTAAACTCGTATAAAACTTAAGGAAATCCTCTTATATTGTCGATCCCCTAGAAAAACCCTAGAGACCTCCTATTTATAGTTTAGGAAACTCTCTTTCGCACCCTTACGAAAGCCGCTTCAAAATTCTGCATCCCGCATAAAATCAAATCAAATCTGTGTAACCTCGACTAGTTGAGGTAGGGCCTCGACTGGTCGAGCAACGTTCACTCAACTGGTCGAGTCAGGCCCTCGACTGGTCGAGGACCTTGAAGATCAAAACCAAAAGCTCGCTAGACTTTGAGTCGAGCACTACTCGACTGGTTGAGCGGTGCTCTCGACTGGTCGAGTAGCGCAGTGATTCCACAGTTTGTAGCATCCGAACCGCATTACATCTCCTCTGACCTGAGGAGGAAAACTCCATCAATTATGAGCGCACAACAGTTAGCGGAATAGACGAACACTTGAGCCACAACCAAGCCTCACTCTAGACTGACGCCGAGGGTTGGTCGTCACGGTTTGAATCAGACCCAATCAGTTTTGGCATACCCAAAACCCTCGCACGTGTTTCCTGCAGCCAAATTCAAAGACCAACAGAAACTTGTTGAGGTAAATCACACATTAATTCTATGATAATCCATGTTTAAGATAGTTATTAGATGGAACTTATCAATAATCAGCATCACGCAGCTAGAATGCATTTGCATATTGTGTCGGTTGATCGGTTACATATATGCGGAATCTTCTGTCGAAAATCTATTAAAAATATCATAACATGTGATGTGTTGATCCTGTGAAATCGTATATCAGTGATACGGTGATGGGTCTGTTCAATGATCAAGATCATGGATTTGGTGGGTCCTACAATGGATTATGGATCCCCAGAAATCCCAGCCACGTTTTTCCTTTTTTCTAGAATGTTGCCATGCGCTTGTCCGTAGGCAACTGATTTATTGGCTGGTATCTTCCTATCCCAGAGAGATTCTGGGTGCATCCACAATGAGGGCCCATTAGACTAACTGTATGGATTTATGTAACCTGGGCACAAACTTGTATGGACAAGGCATTTTAGGACACTATACAAATCCTGATGAATGGATTCTACAATGAGAGCGTGGCATATATGTATAATGATCTGAATCCCTTCAACCAAAATAGATCTTGCTCTGGTTGGACTACCTTAAGCATTGTTGGGGTATTTAAAAAAAATAAAAAATAAAATAAAATAAAATAAAATTGGCTCCTTCACTTTTGTTGTACAGACTTTTGAAAAATGTGTTACACTATATTCTAGTTTATTCATGTGCCTGAAGTCATTTCGACAAAAAAATTAACTTAAAAGCCAGTTAACTAGTTTTATGCGCTTGATTGATTTTTCTTTGTAAACTTAAGCAAATTCCTTTTCTTCTATTTAAATTTTTAGTTGGTTGGATTTGGCCCACTTTCTCAATGTGTCTCCACATGCGTAGATTGCCTCTCCATACGCATGGCATGTATTTTGTCACAATTGAGTTTTCACACCATATAATCCTCTCTCTCTCTCTTTTAAATTCATGCTAAGAATGTATGGTAGCAGTTTTGCTGTTAGGTTTCACACGACGTGTGCACGCTTTTGAGACCATATGTTGAATGATTGTTTCTTAGGGACAGTGCATTGGAAACCTATTACACCAGAGAAATTTTGCTGAAGAGTGCAAACTATCTCAAAAAAAGCGATTGAGTTTGTGCCTGTCCAAGAAGAAAATAGGCTATTCATTGACTGAAATTGCTGCTACCGAAATATGTCTTCCATTTTATATTTCACTGATTTATTGTAGTTTGAATATTTCCCTGATATGATTTCAACAAACATCTCATAAATGGGTCTTTCTTGCTTCATGGGAACCATTGTGATGTTTTTTCTTGGTATTCAGTTGTATGTCACCAAGGGCTAAAATCATCCAAACACTCTGATTTTTTGCAAGGCCCATCAGCTTGGTCATTTATGGTAGGAAGCTGCCACCCTATTAGGAGAATATCTGAAGTCATTTTAAAATTAAGATACTGAAATGGTTATCTTTGTTTACAAACTTTCACATATTCAATGGTGAGAAGGGCGTACAAATTCTCAAAGCAAATAGGGTAGTTGGATGGGAAATCTTAATTTTTATAAATAAATAAAGAATGTTATCAAATTACAAATTTAGCATGGTCAGAATGCTATGTTACAATTTACATGGTCAGCTTGTTATGACTCCATTTCGTGCCATTCTTCAGCACTGAAGACTATAGTCATGGTGTTAAAAAATAAAAATAAAAAATAAAAAATAAAAAATTTTCTTCCATTTCCTCAGTAAGTTTCTGAGGAATCGACCTCAAGCTTGCAGCCGCCTCTTCCAATCGACATGCGGGTGTGGTCACATACCCTCTCTCTTAGAACTTCCATGTACATCTTCATGAGTAGAGAGTATAGGTTTAGAACCATGTTGTGGACCACACCGATATGCAAGAACTTCAATCAACAGATTTCTATTCTCTTCACTTTCACATCCCTAGATGAGAACCTTTTGGGTCTTGCTATGAAGAATGAGATGCTTCACATTCTATGATTGATCAGGCCATTCACTACCACAAGGCCCATAATAAGGGAATGGTCAGTATTGGGCTCCACCACCATGCTTAAAACATCATCTCCCAACACAACTCCTGAGCTTGATTGCTTTTGCTTGACCTATCCAAACAAACAAATTGCAAAGAAAAAAAAATCAGAACCTATTGAAAAGACTTTGAAAGCTCTTATCTAAAAGGCAATTAATTCCTTTTGACTATTTAAAAGACTCACCTCCGCAACAAGTTCTCCAGCTTGGTCTACTATCTTGCATGCCGACTGGCCTGCCGATCTGACTATCCTATATCGAGTCGGTCGATCTTTATCCCACCCAACACTAACTTCACAAGCTGAGTCCTGTTTAAGAAGACCGCATGGCTTTCTTACTCTAAACCATGGCTTCTCCTCCTCTATCTTGGAATCATTACATTTATATCCCTCCCAACGTCCAAACACTCGAAGTTTCTGCATATAGAAGAAAATAAAGAACACCCATTTCAATTCAATGCTTTTAGAACAACACTAATGATAAATTTCCATAAAATGATGCTAAGAAGTAGATTTTCTTACCTTCTTAAATATGGTGAATAGAACTTTGCCTTTAAGATCCATAAGATAGACTTCGTCGCAACACTTTTTATTGTGGTTGTCGATGCAGTAGACGATCTCACCGCTGGCATAAAAAACAGTGCAACCGTTGCTGTTGAATACCAGCGATTTCATCCATATGGTAAAAACTTCCCTGTTTGAAGTTGTGTAGTTTGAAGAAGATGGTGAAGGAGAAGGAGATAGGAGAGGTTGAGGATAGACCTTTGCCATTAGAAAGGATTGGATGGGCTTTGAAGGGATGTCCATGGATTATATATGCATAGACATATATAAATAGATATATAAGATAATTAGCAGATGATAATCATGGGTTATTGGATTATTATAGTTGAGGTAGATAAGGTGAAGCATCCTCTTCGAAATAGGCCTCAAAACGAATGACGTTTCATGTATTGTTTATAGGTTGGTTTGGACAATTGATATAAACATGCTCGCATTGTATATTCCTACAGCGCAGCACATGAAAGCCTGCTCACTTGGAAGGACCCTCTTGTTTATTTGCTTGATTCTCTCTCTCTCTCTCTCTCTCTCTCTCTCTCTCTCTCTCTCTCTCTCTCTCTCTCTCTCTCTCTCTCTCTCTCTCTCTCTCTCTCTCTCTCTCTCTCTCTCTCTCTCTCTCCATATACGATGTATTCATTGTTGGGAAACGGCAGAAACACACATGGGGAACCGTGGAAACACACATATACAAATCGAGTAAAGTAGTACACGCAATCGCATAACCAAACCAAATAAGAACAATCCAAATTATAGATGAAAAAACTTTGCAGAAAAAAACTACGGCACAAAGCAACGAGTAGTATACTATTAAAACATTAAATATTGGAGATATAGTCTTACCTATTCGAACTTCGAATCTACTTCCTCAAATCCTAACTATGCCCTTAAACTCTTAGGAACAATATATATACTATCACAATCGGAATATGAAACAACGTACATACTTACACAATTTTGTGCACATTTTTTATGGGATCTTTGATGGCATCAACACCCCATCGAGGATCTTTCGTTGAATAACAACACCAAAACATTTCACCAACATGGATTTTTTGAATTTTCTTATTGGAATTAAGCATCAGGAGTTGTATTAAATTTTTCTAATTCATTCTTAAGAATTTTAGAGCATAGGTAAAGTATGAGTAAGTATATTCTAGGCTTGTTTGAATCAGTAAAACTTTATATCTTGTAATTTCTATTTCCACAATGTATTATTTATCACTCCATGCCAGGGGTGCACGTCCAACCGATAGATACATGGAATCGGACCGGAACCGTTGGATCGGTCTGATTTGGTCTGGTTCTAGATAGCACCGGTTCTGATTCCAGTTTCAAAATTTGGAGAACCGTTGAATACGGATCGATTCCGGTTTAAGGCTCAATAGATCCGAACCGAACTGTTGAACCAAACTGTAAATCTGAACTGTGACCCGAACCGTAGATCCGAACCGTGACCCGAACTGTTACCCAAACCGTAGATCCAAACATTTTTGACATTTGCCATTTAAGACATCATGTCTACTTATGCTTTGACTAAGCGGTACAAAGTCATAGTGTCTCAGGGAATAGATACTGAAGCAATTCTTTGTCTGTCTTTGTATAGCTTCTTGATGATATAGTTTTAGGCATCTGTCCCCTTTTTTGGGCAATATGGGCTTGTGCACACGATAGTGTTGTGGCATTTGGACCATAAATGTAGGACATGAAGCTACATGCTGATGTTGGACTGACCTATATAAACTTTGAATGACATTTAAAAAAAAAAAAAAAAAATTTCAGTTTTTGAACAGTGATATACCTTAAAATGGTTTTGTTGTTTCATCTTTAGATAAACTAATGGCCATTTGGTGTTCTATTGATAGTTTCATTAGGATTAAACAGTTGGTTGGTGGATCGGAATTTGAGAACTGGAAGGAGAGCTTGACATCAGATGATACTGGTTACAATGTTCACAAAATATAATTCACCTGGCATCGGAGGACTTTTGATGTAAGAAAGGTCATTCTTGCTATTTCTTTAACGGCTGATTCTTAAACATCTGAAAAATTAAAACAACTTGATTTTTAGGTCAGAACCGTGGATTTGACCTGGAACCGAGCCGTTTTTCACAATCTAGTTCCGGTTCAGTTCTAGAGTACTAATGATCCGGTTTCGGTTTTCAAAATCATAAAACTCTTAGGAACAATTTGGTTCCAATTTCACCCCAAAACCAGATCGAACCGGCCCATGTGCACCCTTACTCCGTGCTATGATTTTTTCCTACCAAGTCTTTTTCTAAAAAATTCGAGTTACGTGCACTTTGCTTGATTACTCGGTGTGCTACCGCGGTTCCCCAACATTCATCTCTTTACTTTCTTTTTTTCGTTTTCTTTTTTTTTCTAAATTATTTTAGGATGGTAGACTCTCTCACGATGGTACGGTACGTCAACTGTACTGGTGGAGATACCATACCATCCTAATAACGTACGCACCACACGTGCCACAATGTCATATTGGTACCAGATCCAATCAGTTCATCAGAGGGGTACCATTATTTAAATGCTCTTAACTAATAATCAGGTTGGTCCACCTGTCAGGTGCACCCCATGTTATCAAACAAATGAATGGATGATAAAAACTTGGCTGAAGTTTTCTTAGCTGTCGAAACTTTTTTTTAACTGTCTCCAAACTGCTGAATATGAACTCGATTCACTTTTGAGAGGAAAAAAAAAATCTACAAGATCAGACCTAACTGATGGACTTACGGCGTAGATAATGCCTCTGGCCACCGCCCCTGCACCTGTGATGGCATGTACAAACCTCCCTTGTATAGGCTTGATTGGCTTGTTTGCTCAGCGAAGACCTATAATACATATATTTAAATTATTATTCAGAGGATGTGAATAAAAGGATCCTTTGCACCCGCATGCATTTTATATTGTGTTAGCCGTGGGTGTATGTGTAATCTAATAAGGGCCTCTTTGGATTCGTGTATAAGAGTGTCTTGTATTATATTATAACTAAATATTTTTGTATATTCCTGTTGTTCAGCATTTGGATAAGATTATACAAACGTCGTATCCTATACATACGATTTCACACCATTTTTAAAAAATTGAAAGCGTAATATAGTGTTGTCAGAATACAGGATTGCAATCAATACTTCGTATTCATTGCGCTGTATTCGACAGCCAATGAAAGTTTAAAATTTATACGATTACAAGATATCTAGTACGTATGCAATGTAAGATCGGGAGCGTTCATTTGGTACATTTCAACGTGAAAATCATTTGGGCTAGAAATCAAAAAGTTTCATACATTAAATAGGCCACCCGACTCAATTAAGTTTGTATAATACGCAAATATAATACGTCCTATCCAAACATTGATTTGTATAACGTATTGTATACTATGCCAAAAAATACTTCAAATCCAAATATTGATTAGTATCTGATTAATTTGGATGTACTCTGAAAACCATTCAATGTATATATGAATAGTACCCAAATACAATATAATACAATAATATACACTAATCCAAACAGGCCCTAAAGTATTAGCTCGGCCGTGGCTGATGAAATCCAGGCCATCAGAATCATGGTAACCAACCACTGATGGGATGATCTTAACCATCTGACTTTGTGCATTGAAGATGAACCGCTAACTAATTTCTTTTTTAGCTGTGAATTTTACATAAACCTATCAGATGGTTGGGATTGTCAGTCAAGTTTAATTTCAGGTTGTGTGGTACATCCACATCGAGCCCAATGATTTGTACGGTCTGGATTACGGTACACGTTGCCATGTCTAGGGTCTAACAAGGGATGGTGCGATGGTACGCGGATTGCGTCCCACCCCGTCCGTCTCTGGCCACGAACGGTCAGATATGTGAGGGCCACACCGTGATGTATCTGTTTATCCACGTCGTCCATCCTTTTTCTCAGATCATTTTAAGATACATGCCTAAAAATGAGGCAGATCCAACCCTCAAGTGGACCACATCAAATAGTAAGCATGGGTTGCATTAATTGACAGGGATCCAGTTCTGCATCAGTTTTATATATGTGGGGCCCAGGTTTTGGTGATCCATTCCATTGAGCTTGTGGTTCCCATCATGGATGAACCATGCCAAAATAATCTCCTCAATTGGATAACTCGAACCCTTCAATAGTTGGAATGCAATTACAAGGTTAAAAAGAAATACACCAACAATCCATATTCAATGAGAGAAAGGCCAAAGATTTGGGCGGCTAAGATCTACTTTTAGAGACTTGGTGGTCAATCCACATGGGGTTGATCATATCAACAGCTTGGATAAAACCATCCGTGGGCCCCACCTGTGAGGAGTTTTTAATGGTAGTGAAATTTCAATATGCACCCCTCACCTTTAGATGATATTAGCCTAAAAACTTCTCTTTTAACTATCTGATTTTGTCCTTTCAATTTTGATCCAGTATTTTCCCCCGAACAATCCATGTGATAGCCATTAATTGGATGGTTAGGATTGCTTAATCAGTGTGATTAATTTCAGAGATATGTTGCATCCACAATGGGATTCACAGTTTAAATGGTCTGGATGGCTGTACATCAGTGACACGTATTTCAAGAATGAGTCGCGACCACTTTTTAAATTGTTTGAAACTGTGAGTTATAGTAACCCTAGTTTCATCTAGAGTCTTGGGCAGTCCAATCCAACCGACATATCCAGACCGTCCATTACATTCACATCTATTGGATGACCTGTTGGCCATTCATTTTCTAACCCATGGATCGGATGGTAGGATTGCCTATAAAAACTATTCTTCATAAGTAAAAACTGATCCTTGATGGCATCCAACAAATAGATAGAACAATTCATTAATTGGGCCTATTTTGTATACACGATCCTGACATTTCACAGACTATTGGTCGAATTGGATCAAGAAACGTATGGTCCACCTAATTGACGGTCCAGATTGATCAATTGGATTTCCCAACGGTCGCAATGCACTAGGAGCACTATAGCTTATGGTGCTCCGAGAGTTACAGATCTTTCTCTCATTAACATGATGGGCCTCAATGACTTGAATCACAGGCCCATCGCGGGATGAAGCGGATGTGGGGTTACAGCACATGTATCAGAGATCTGGACCATTCATCAGGTCGGGACACTGACCATAAGATGTGCCAAAAATGAGGCCGGTACAATCATCAAGTAAGCCACACATATATGATGAATTTGTACCGTTGGTCTTCTAAAATTCTCAAAGGAGATGGGATCGTTTGGAGGCAAATCTGGATTTATTAGAAATATAATAAAAAATATGGATCGATTATGAATTTTTACATGAATTAAAAAACCTCTCAGCTCAGTTACAGTCAGTCGTTTATGTTATAAAGACCATTTTCAAAGTCCATGCTGTGTGGGGCCGGATTTAGAAATGGTTGGGCCGGGCCTACCAAGATGGGCCTACTCGTCCGTATCTGAACTCTTTGGATTAGGCATGAAGAGTGAGATGTTTTCACATGCATTGATTGAACAGTCCATGCACCACCACAAGGCCCATGATAAGGGAATGGTCTGTGTTGGGCTCCACCAACAAGCTCAATACATCATCTCCCAACACTATTCCTGAGCTTGATTGCTTCTGCTTGAGATGTCCAAACAAACAAATTCCAAATAACAAATTAGAACCAACTGAATAGAATTTGAAAATGCTATTATCACAAGGTACTAAGGATTGATGACTAGTCTCACTCGGAATCGACTCGGCTTTATAAGGTGACTCAACCTGACTCAGTCAAGTTGCTACTTGACTCAGGTTCAAACGAGTCCGGTCCATGTCATAAACAGATGCTCAAAAATACATAAGCAACAAGAACTCCAGCTTGGTCTACAATCTTGCAAGCTGGCCCGCCCGCCTTTCCTACTATCTCGTAGCGACTTGGTCGATCTTTATTCTATCCCGCTTTAACTTCACTACATGAATCTCTTTTAAGGATCCTGCATGGCTTCTGAACTTGAAACCATGGCTTCTCCTCTTCTATCTTGGAACCATTGCATTTGTAACCTTCCCAACGTCCGAAAACTCTCATTTTCTGATTAGATGGAAGAAAATAAAGAAAACCCATTTCAATTCAATGCTTTGGCAATGCGATTAGCTATAAATTACATTTAAAAATGCTTATAAGTAGATGCTCTCACCTTTCTAAGTATGGTAAATAGAACTTTGCCTCTAAGATCCATAAGTTAAACTTCGTTGCTGCACTTGTTATCGTAGTTGTCTATGCGGTAAATGACCTGACCATTGGAATCGAAGACGGTGCAACCATTGCAATTGAATACTAAGGATTTCATCCATATTGTAAAAATTTCTCTTTTGGAAGTCATGTTTTTGGATGATGAAGTGGAGAGAAGACTTGAGGGTAGATCTTCGCCATTGGAAAGGATTGGATGGTTTACAAAGGGATCTTGATGGATTATATATATATGGTTACCGCCCGAGGAGTGTGACGATAATCATTGATTAATTATTTGAATAATTGTAATTATTTGGGTAGATAAGGAGTGATGGGGTTTTCCTCCTTAGTTCAAGAAAGAGACAGTGCAGTGGGTGAAAAATCGGAGTAATTCATCGTGCTGCTCGACCGGTCGTAGGTGGTCCATGACTGGTCGTGGGCTGGTGCTCGACCAGTTGTGAGTTGCACAACTTAAAGTCTAACGAGGTCTGGATATTTTTTTCCGGGGTGCTCGACCAGTCGTGGGAGGTGCACGACCGGTCGTGGGTGGCGCACGACCGGTCGTAGTTACGCAGATTCGTTCCGCGATTTTGCGCGGATTTCGTGTCGCAAGTCCTTTCGCAACTGAAATGCAAAAAGGAGTTTTCCAAAACTATAAAAGGGGGTTTCCTAGGATTTTTCTAGGGTATAATGTGTATGAGAAAAATATAAGAAGGGTGTAAGCCCCGTATCCTAGACCGTACCGTTTCATAGACTTCCGCGGTTTTACCGGTCGAATTCCGGCAACCTTCGACCCTTAACCAATATTTGCGTGTGACCCTGATTCGTATGCCGTCAACCCGTATCGACTCAACCCAAGACCTTTACCATAGCGACCGCGCTGTCGCTGCAGTTCCGATGCTACGACTTGCGCGCCGAGGCGATACCTTGGTCAAGAGATGTGGGCCAACGTTCGGTGCGAAGAAAACGCCCCGAGTTGCGAAACTTAAGAAAATCTCTACGAGGTGTCACATCAATCTCATCAATCCATCAATCCATCACATGTCAAGTACATGTCAAGTACACATCACCTTTCACCCATTCCCAAGCAACTACAAAAGTCAAGAATCTCTTACAAGCCCATACCTCTCTTACACCAAAAGCCCTCAAAGTCAAAAAGTTCTTACACCACCCATGCTTTTCTTACACAAATGACCACAAAAGTCAAGATTTTCTTACACCCATCACTCACCACATCCATCACTCATCTCTCTCTCCCTTTACAACTCTCTCTCTCTCTCTCTTTCTCATTTTCAAACTCAAAAAAATCTAAGGAGAGAAATCCCATACGTATGAGAATTCTCCAAGCTTCTTCCTCTCTTTCAAAACTTCAAGTGTGGCCCACTTTCCTACCCCATGATCTCCCATCCTAACCATCCATTCCCCATCTCCTCCATTGGAATCAAAGCTAAGGTGCTAAGAAACTCATAGGAGCGAGAAGATCGAACGGTGGGTGCTCCTTTAGATGTAAAAAAATTTAATTTTTATAGCCTAGATGTTTTCTTTCTTTCATGAGGGAAGTGTAGGACCCACCAATCAATGGTGGAGATCCAACACAATCCCATGGTTGTGGCCTAATGGCCTACCTTATGCATGCATGATCCATGCATGGGGCCTTTCTCTATGGGCCCCATCATGGTAGTTTTATTTTATATCATATTATGTTTGGGTCATCTAGACCTTATAACCATGGTGGGGATGGCATCCTCACCATACATTTTAATTATAATCCATTCATGTGCAAGATCCATGTTGTAATTGTAAATCTAGGTATGATGTGCGGGTGTGATTGATCTTGGGAGGGCTCAATAGTGGCAGAGCCCCTTTCCCTATGGCCGGATTGTCCTTCTATCTCTCTTTTTCCTCATTTTATTTCCTGATGTGTGTGGCCCATTAATGTATTTTCCTTTTTATTTAACTTATATAATAAATTTTATCTAAGTACATGTTGCTGTCCAGAATTTTCTGGATAGTTTCTGGTTATTTTTGGACCAGATTTTGGGACTAATTGGGGGACTATTCATACCTATTAAATATACTTTTCTGAAAGGTGGGGATCTCATCTTCATGTCTCCCAAATTTCAGCCCTAACTGACCTTCATTGAGGTCCCAAAGGTGTGGTCCAAGTGAGGTGGACAGTCTGAATTTTCTGCACTGTTCCAGCAACATTTCACCATAGACAGTTGGATTTTTAAAATTTATTAAAATACTTATAGGTGTTTAAAAATTATAAAATTTTTTATGAGAGTGGCATACTTATGTTAAGACTCATCTACAAAATTTTGGGGCCAATGGACGCCTGTACACACCATGGTGATGGCGGGACCGGCCCATTATAATATGGTGTCCAGATCCGTCCGATTTTCAGGACAGATTGATTTATGTAAATGAATTAAAATATTTATAAATATCTAAAAATTATGAAATTTTTTAAGAGTGTGGTCCACTTATGTTAGAACCTACCTACCAAATTTCAGGGCCAATGGACCCCTGTACACATCTTGGTGAGGGCCGAACTGGCCCACCACGTTGGGACATCTAAGTCTGTCTGATTTTTCTAGACAGTCTGTTTTGTTTAAATTAATTAAAATACTTAGAGATATCTAAAAATTTTAAAATTTTGTGGGGGTATGGCCCACCTATGAAAGTATCACTTTGTGAAATTTTAGCCTCAAGTGACCCCATTTGGGTATCCAAAAGAATGGGCCAAGATGGTTGGACTCTCAGATTTTTTTCTGCTGTGCAGTCCAGCAATATGCCTTGATAAAAAAAAACCATAATTCAAAAATATTTCTTTTTATGGTGGGCCACCTTTTTGGGTTTTCTGTCATTGTATGCATGATGAGGGGGACCTTGGCCCTCAATTTTTAGAGTTTTAGAGGCCTTGGACCCACTCCAATTGAGTGCCCAAATTTAGGACAGCAACATGTTATAATTATGCTGACCTTGGGCTGAAATTTTGAGGAGTGGGGCCCACCATATTATAAAGATCTTAGAAAAAATGATTTATACCTTTAGTTCCTTAAATTTTGGACTTAATGAATGCACTTTTGAGGCCCACCACAGTTGAATTTAATTGGGTCCATGAATGTAGCTAGTTGTTGAACTATTTAAGGCCTATAGAGTGGACCCATTTGATGTGTTCCAAGGCACATGGGATTAGGCCCATTTGATGTAATTTAAGGCCCATAGAGTGGACCCATTTGATGTGTTCCAAGGTCCATGGGATTGGACCCATTTGATGTATTTTAAAGCCCATGGAATTAGGCCCATTTGATATGTTTAAGGCCCATGGGTCAAGAACCATTTGATGCAATCTAAGGCCCACGGGTTATGACCCATTGCAATGCACATAAGGCCCATTAGTGCGGCCCATTGATGTGGCCCATTTGATGAGTAAAAGGCCCATATGACATGGCACATTTGATGTATTTAAGGCCCAATGGGCTGTACCTAAGGTTCATTGCAATGTGTGATCCCAACTTGGTTTACGTAATGTTATTCACTACGGGCTACACCTTGGGAGCAATGTTGGTTTGACGTCCACATTGCGAGTATAATATTGGTTAAATGTCCGCATTGCGACTCTCCCTAGGGCCCATTGGTAGGCCCATACTTGTTGTATACAAGCCGTCTAAGCCAGCTGCGTTGTAAGGATAGGGCATTACTTTATAACATGTTTATTATAACTCCATGACGCACAGCCCATTTGATCGGCCTGCTCGTATCGGTCATTTGATTAATTTAGCCCATATGATTGATTAGGCCCATCTTGATATATTTGTGGCCTATTGCTAAGGTCATATATGAGGCCCGTTGTTGAGGCCCACCTTGATGTGTATGAGGCCTGTTGTTGAGGCCCACCTTGATGTGTATGAGGCCTGTTGTTAAGGCTCACCTTGATGTGTATGAGGCCCGTTATTGAGGCCCACCTTGATGTGTATGAGGCCTGTAGGCCCACCTTGATGTGTATGAGGCCTATTGTTGAGGCCCACCTTGATGTGTATGAGGCCCGTTGTTGAGGCCCACCTTGATGTGTATGAGGCCTGTTGTTGAGGCCCACCTTGATGTGTATGAGGCCCGTTGTTGAGGCCCACATCACCACCTTGATGTGTATGAGGCCCGTTGTTGAGGCCCACCTTAAATATATATGAGGCCCATGTTGCAAGGCCCATTGTGATGTATGCAAGGCCCATGGGTCATGGCCCATTGCAATGTATGTAAGGCTCAATTGGTACGGCCTATTCGATATATTTATGGGGTCCATGTCATTAGGCCCATCCTGTTGTATTGGTGACTTGTCCATTGAGTCTCACCCGTGGTATATATTTGAGGCCCATGTGTAGGGCCCACCTATTGTGTATTTAAAGCCCATGGGTTGTGGCCATAGTGATGTATATTAGGACTATGTGATATAGCCCATACTGATGTGTATTAGACCCAGGTATGTGACTCACCTGCGAAGTATATTTGAGGCCCATTGTGATATATCTGAGGCCCATGGGTGCGACCCATTCAGATGTATTTGAGGCCTATGGGCAAGGCCCATTGTGATATGTGTTAGGCCTATGACCAGGGCCCACCTGTTTCATATATTTGGCTCTTGTGTGAGGTCATGTGCCCATTATATATTTGATTTTATGTGGGTCATTCCTTGGGGGCAATGTTGGTTAAAAGTCCACATCGTCGACGCCGGTTATTGATACCGTTTATGAGTATGTGACATCATAACATCATGATACATGCCCATTCGCATCATCTGCATGTTTGCTATGAGATGTGATTGACCATTGCATATGTCATTGGGCAGGATGATGTGAGACTCCCTGATAGGTGGAGATTATCTCACATGAGCGCATGACATGCGCAGGATTGATGCATGATTGGATTGTATGACTCATGCATCTTGCATTGTGTTGTGATTACTGTACGCCCTAGTGACATCAAGGTCGTAGCCTCCACAGGCATATCGTGGATGGCCAGATGGGACACCGGAAATCTGTTCGAGCATCGGGCCGCCATAGATGGTCCTGGGTGAAAATCCCTAAACACTCACTTGGTTCAAGAGGATGCTCCAACGTCTTGACCGAGTGGGTAGATGAGCGTTGAGTGCCGATTACCAGATGGATGCGCTCTCCACTGTGTCGTGGTCGGTTGGAAGGGGGTGCGGCCTTACCCGCTCGAGGGAGTAGGCATGGCTAGGCTGAGTTTGACCAGCTCGAGGAATGGGTCCGCTATTGGCGAGCCGGGTAGGTATTGGCAGACTACTGACAGGCGGATAGTGAGGTCTTTTCCACATACCCAGTTGTGCGCTTGATTGGGGTGGTAGGTGGTGTGAAGTGTAATAGACCCCAGTGATTTCTCCAGAGAGGAACTGTACTGATATGAGGACTGACATGATATTATGACACCCCATCACTGTTGTGCATATGGGCGGGAGCACGTGGGTGGGCGCACGTGGGCGGACGCTGATGTGGGCGGGTGTGATGTGGGCGGGGCTGAGGCCTGGGTGAGCTACCAGCGGTTGGCAGGCTACTGTGCTGACAGGATACTGAGTAAGAGTTGCATACTCATTCATTCATCCATTTACTATCCACTCGAGCTGGTAGTGCGCAACTAATTATTGTGTATCTTCGTTATGCCAAGGATTTCGGTTGGGCACGCGACTAACCTGAGATCAGGAGTTTACCATGTTGAGTTAGACTATCCAAATTTAGGTATGGGACTGGTTTGGATAGAGGTTCCTTGTGGTGGACCCCGTAGCCTGCGATACTACGTACTATCATCCCGACATCACACTCCAGCATGGTCATTCCATTAGCACCATATACTGCATATTTCATTACATCTTCGGCGTGTGGCATTGTGGGTTGTTATGTTTCTGTATTCCTGTGACTTAGATGAGAGTGATGATATTTGTTAGTTCTTTCAAATTGTGTATTACATTATATCCTTGTCATTCGACATTTGATTATCTATGACTCATCATTTGTATAGTTGTCCTATATTGCGTATTCTGATATTGATTAACTTATGGACTTGTTCATACTTCCTCTTATTCTGTTATCGCATGATTATAATCTTATCAGTATTTCTGTTTACGTTGATAATTCCTGATCTTATCAGTGTTTCTGCTTATTCAGTCATTGTATGGTTTATGGATTAATAGCTTTCCGGTATTGTATGATTATGATATTGTATTGAATAGTTGGCACTTATCTCGTGCATACACTTACACCACCCTCTAAGCTTTCTATAAGCTTTTGCACGATAGATGCGTGCAAGTGATGTTACGTTGCAGCAGCATTGAGCTTGGAGCATACAGCTATTTTCTGGAGTTTTGATTTTGACATATATATTTCCCTTTCAGTATTGTATTCAAATAATTATATTAGTGGATATGTGATGATGATGTTGTCTTTATGATTTGGGTAAACTTGTGGTTATGCTTATTACTAGTTAAATGTACGGAAAAAAAAAAAATCCTCCTTGTAGGATTCCAGGATCGAAAATCTGGCATATGAATGCTAGGAGCTGAGAATGGGGTACTACGGAGGTTGTCGGCACCGGATTCGGTGATTGGGATTTCTTTGAATTCGATTTCCGAGTTTGGGGCGTGACAAAGGGTTTCCTAAAAGCTTTGCAAGGGTTTTGCTAAAGGGTTTATGGTGAGAGAGTGAGAGAAAAGAGAGAGAGAAAGCTTGTGGAAGGGAGCCGTCATCTCAGTACTTCTACGTCCTCGTGATCGGTGAGATCTCTTTATTTTTTTATTCTCTTATTGTTTATCCGCTCCTGCAGAGTGATGAAGGTTGTAACGTTCTGCTTTATAGTAGATTGTTGATCTGGACGAGATCCTGTGGTTTTTACCTATTCGAGGGTTTTCCACGTAAAATTCTCTTGTGCGGTGTGTGGTTGTGCTTTAATTTATTTCATTACTTTATTATCCTATAATTCTGGTTTGTTCTGGAGGGCTAGATCCTAAGGTTTTATGCAAGGCTCCCAACAAAGTGATATCAGAGCTAAGTTCATTGAATGGGTAGGATCGGTTTGGAATTATGGAAGGTGGCTCATCAAGGATGATCAGCCTCAATAGTTCTAACTGGACAATATGGAAGGCTAAAATGGAAGATTTGCTTTATTGCAAGGACCTATATTCTCTAATTTTAAGCATATCAGGAAAATCCAAAGATATGTCTGATGAAGATTGGAAAAAGATGGACCAAAAGGCAGTAGAGTTTATTAGACAATGGCTGAATTATTCTGTATTCCACCATGTGTTTACGGAAACCTCAGCCACTAGCCTATGGCTGAAACTAGAAGGGCTGTATGAGAGGAAGACAGCCGGTAATAAAATTTTTCTGATAAGGCGACTTGTGAATCTCAAGTTCAAGGATGGTGATTCTGTGGCCGAGCACATGAATGAGGTCAGTAATATAGTGAACCAACTCTCCTCTATGAAGATGGTCTGGATGATGAATTGCAGGCTTTACTATTATTTAGTTCGTTGCCTGACAGTTGGGAGACATTGGTGGTGTCCCTAAGTAACTCCGCGCCAGACGAAAAGATATCCATGGAACAGGTGACTAGCTGTCTCTTCAATAAGGAGATAAGGAGGAAGTTTCAGGGGTCTACTCAGCAAGAGACACTTGTGACATAGGAACGGGGGAGAGGAGAGAACAGGAAGGGTGGGAAGGCTCGAGATAAATCAAGAGGTAAGTCGAGTAAAAGAAAAGATGTTGAATGCTGAAATTGTAGTAAGAAGGGCCACTATAAGCATGAATGTTGTAAGGCTAAGAACGACAAGAAAGGAAAAGGAAAGGAGAAAGAAGATGAATCAGATTCCACTGCGGTCACTTCAGATGGCGACGTTGTAATTATTCTTTCTGCAGATCATGATGTATGTCTCACGGCTACGAGTCAGGACACCGACTGGGTGATAAACTCGGGAGCCTCTTTTCATGCGACTCCACGCAGAAATTTCTTCATAAGCTACAAGTCAGGTGACTATGGGACTGTGAAGATAGGGAATTCTGGCGTATCAAAGATCGTAGGGGTTAGTGATATTTTTGTGAAGACCGATGTGGGTTGCACATTGGTTCTCAGGGATGTGAGGCATATCCCAAACCTTCGCCTCAACTTGATGTCGACCAAAACGTTCGATGATGATGGCTATGAAAACCGGTTTGCTAGTGGGCGTTGGAAGCTGATCAAGGGTTGTTGATCGCAACCAGAGGAAAGAAGTGTTGCACCCTTTACAAGGCATGTCTTAGTGTATGCAAGGGTGGGTTGAACGCAACGGAAGATTCATCTATTGACATGTAGCACAGGCGTTTAAGCCATATGAGTGAAAAAGGATTTCAGCTACTAGCAAGGAAGTGGCTTCTTCCATACATGACGAGTATGCCTCTCAAAACTTGTCTTGATTGTTTATCAAGAAAACAGCATAGAGTTTCATTCGTTAAAACTGTTTCTCATGTTAATAAAGTGCATGCATTAGATTTGGTTTATTCTGATATTTTTGATCCTATGAGGACAAAAACCTTGAGTGGGGCATTGTGTTTTGTTACTTTTATAGATGATACATCTAGGAGGGCTTGGGTTTATGCATTAAAATTCAAGGACGAGGTCTTTGGTGTGTTTAAATTATTTCATGCTATGGTCGAGAGAGAGACAGGTAGATCATTGAAGTGCATCCGCACTAATAATGGTGGTGAATACATTGGCGACTTTCATAAGTACTGTAAGTCCTTGAGTATAAGGCATGAACAGATGGTTCTCAAGACCCCCCAGCATAATAGCGTAGCTGAACGAATGAATTGCACCATTGTTGAGAGAATCAGATGCATGTTATCCCATGCGAAGTTGCTCAAGACGTTCTGGGGAGAAGCAATGCATATGGCGGTGTACCTGAGAAGTTGTGGACTGCACAGGATCCATTGTACAGTCATCTCAAGGTGTTTGGATGCAGGGCATCTATTCACGTACTAAAGGACGAGAGGTCCAAGCTCGATATGAAGATCAGGCAGTATGTGTTCTTAGGATACGGTGATGAAAAGTTCGGTTGTAGATTGTGGGATCCGACCGAGACGAAGCTCGTCAGGAGCAGAGATGTGGTTTTCTTTGAAGATCAGTGTATAAAAGACATTGGTAAGCTAGAGAAAAACCAGCCTAGTTCAGGTGAGCTAGAGAACATGAATCTCATTATTCCTCCCATGGTGCCTGATGACGGGGGGTACAGAAAGGTGAAGAGGACGAGGGAGTTCTTACAGAAGATGTATCGGGGGAGCAACCACCACCTGATTCACCTATTGAGCCACAGGTGAGGAGGTCATCTAGGGACAGACAGTCGTCCAAGAGGTACTCGCCGCATGAGTACATTATGCTGACTAATGGGGGAGAGCTAGAAGACTATTCTGAGGCCCTAGCCGACGAGCATAAGGAGGAGTGGTTGAAAGCTATACAAGAGAAGATGAAATTCTTGCATAAAAACTATACCTATGATATGGTGAAACTGCCTAAGGGCAAAAAAGTTTTGAAAAATAAGTGGGTGTTCAGAAAGAAAGTTGAGCAGAATAATTCACAGACGAGGTTTAAGGCCAGACTTATGGTAAAAGGGTTTGGTCAGAGGAAAGGCATAGACTTCGAGGAGATATTCTCACTAGTGGTGAAGATGACATCCATACGAGTGTTGCTTGGGTTGGCGGCTAACATGGATCTGGAGATAGAGCAGTCAGATGTTAAAACTGTCTTTCTCCATGGTGACCTGGAAGAAGAGATCTACATGTACCAACCAAAGGGGTTCGAAGTTAAGAGCAAGGAGCATATGGTATGTAAGCTAAAGAAGAGCTTGTATGGGCTGAAACAAGCTCCACGACAATGGTACAAGAAGTTCGATTCGTTTATGTTACAGCATGGGTATGACAGAACGAAGTCGGACCACTGTGTGTTCACGCGTAAATTCTCAGAAAGTGATTTCTTAGTTCTGTTGTTATACATTGATGACATGCTCATCATGAGAAAATACATCAAGAAGATTGACAGGCTGAAACAGGAGTTAGAAAAGTCTTTTACGCTGAAAGACTTGGGCCCGACTAAACAGATCCTAGGAATGGAGATAACCCGTGACAGAAGTAGCAGGAAACTTTGGCTGTCACAAGAGCGGTATATTGAGAAAGTCCTAAAGCGGTTCAATATGAATGCAGCGAAGCCGGTCAGTACTTATAACATCCCGAAAATCGGGGGTCGAGTAGAAACTCCACTCCCGAGTTCCAGAACATCACTTATGCAACATAAATGTGTATGATTGAGTGTTATCCATGTTAATATATTAAACATGAGTGGGATTAAGCCAGAACAGTATATCATACTCCAGAGACAGTTAAATTAGCAAGCGGAAGAATGCGATAGATATAGAAAATATATGAACTATTGTAAGTCTCCAGAGTGTGAACATGTTACCAGGTTAACTAAATACATGTATACTTCAAAAATGATCAAAAGAATATACATGAGTGCTCCAAAAATATTTAAAAAAATGACAAGAGTTATAGCATCTAATCAACCTCCCTGTAATCCCGTCGATCAGAACACGCATAAAGGAGGGATCCTCCTCATCATTATCAAGTCCGGCTCCACTTCACAAGCAGCGCCATCATCTGAAACTAAAATAGGGACTGGTGGGTATCCAGAAACATCATCCCGTAACATGGGAGTGAGTGATTAACTCAGTGGAATAATAGAGCAGAGATTAGCATGTTATCAAATCAATCATGCGATAATAGTAAAGCAATAAATCAAACATTCCTAAATACTGTTGTTAATGCAATATGACATGACATGATGGATGCCCTCACCGACGATCTCCCTCATACGGCACCATCTTACGCCCGCGGCATGCTTTCTTCCCACAGTGCTCCACATCTTCCAGGCACATGCAATGTGATGTAGATATGATTACTAAGTTATTATTAGTCCTTTTCATACAGCAATATTGGAAAACTAAGGTACCTTACTTATATCAATCCCAACACAGATCCTGTCTAGGGTCGTCACTCCTAGTAATCTCATACGATATTATATTTATAGGTCGCTGCAAGGGCTGTCAGGGCTGTTGCTCGCACTCGTTGCACCTCTCCCCCATCACCTTATCAATACAGGCCTAATTATCCTTAAGACTGCATCAGGACTCGTCGGCCCCATGCGGTGTCAGGATAAGCTCAAGGTCACTACAAAGGGCTCGTCACCTGATCAGTGTAGGCTGACAGCAAGAATATAGTGTCCCATACCACCATAATCTGCTCAGAGTAGGGTGCTCACTGGTCACTACGGGGAGGTTTGTGGCCCTAACGTAGGCTGACAACTCGACCACGGTGTCTCATACCACCATGCCATCATGAGTCTTTATGGATCAAGGTACCATGGTTAACAGGGTTTCCAATGGTAAGTTCAGTACCCTAGATTCAAATGGTTATGACTCATACATGGTGAACATACAATGGCCAGTTGGGTTACTTGACGGGCTCGACTAGCACGAGCGCATCTCAAGCTGAGCGACATGAAGTGCATAAAACACTTCGTGTGGCCTAACCACTGCCGCCAACCCAAAACACGACTCGCGTTCATCGACGCGTCCTCCGTGCTAAATACAAGCAAACCACGAACTTACTCTGTTACCGACTGCCTGGACTAAGTATAGTCCCAAACATTTGTGAATCCACTTCATCAATCATATAAGAGTAATGGAAATGCATTACAACAATGTGAGCATGTTAACACATTATGACATACAACTTAAGTAAATCATCTAACACATGCATCTCATACATATAATGAAATCATACATATAGCCAACATGAAGGAAATCATTTAAATCAGCATATTATTTGAGAATTCAATCTCAAACTAATTCACAACACCATTTAATTCAATACATACTAATACAAACATTTATACAAACACTTAGTCTACACACTTAAGTCTACATAGTGTTTGTCGACTCAAAGTGCGCATTTGGGCGAATCTCTTCACCAAACTGATTATGCACGCATTCCTAATATCCTATTGCGACAAAAAGCTATGTCAATCATTTCAGCAAAATATGGATGTTTACAGTATTTCCTACAAATGACTAAAATGCCATAAATCTCATATTTTTCATATGTTTACGAAACGGGAAACGGACAGCATGTTGTACATATCAAACGGCATGCTCGTCGATAATCTACTATTAAACGGCATTGAAAGCTTTGAAATCAGTTAATCAAAGCATCTAAAATCCGCACCTTTCACTTTACATGTGTATCGTTTCGAACGGAGCATATACGCTTCGTCAACGGCGTACAAGCGACCTAATGCACACGTACATCAGCTAATTTGCTATTTGAATCAAAGAAATCCCCAAATCAGCAAGTGTTTAGGGTTTTTCTTACCTAGAAGTGCGTTGGAATTGCCGAAAAAGTGATTAGAGTGCGCTGCTTTAGCACGTGTAGCGGCAGCAGCAAGTGGCAGGAAGATCTCTCTCACACTCTCTCACAAACTCTCACTTTTTCTCTCTCTCTAGCTAGGGTTCCTAGCAAATTCGGATGGGTGAGAGAAGTGAAGGTTTAAAGCCCTTTTATAAGCCAAAACATTCCCAAAATAGGCCTGGGAACAATGTTTACTTGAGGTCTAACCAAATCGGGGCTGCTCTGGTCCAAAAAGGCATTTTGGGAGGTCCCCTGGCCAAACGCGGTCGGACTTAAGCTCATGCATACTGGATCTAGCACACATCAAGTTTTCAGACCGGTAGAGTTCCCAGATCGCACGTGGCGGTCCAGTTTCAGTTCAGTTCAGCGGTCATCACACCTACATCAGGTCTACAAGTCTCGTGATATGAATGAGAAATTTTTCCTGATCCGAGGGTGTAATTTGGCTGAACTCTGACGGTCAGAACGCTTAATAATAACGCGCCAAGTCACGTGCCAGATTTGGATTAAAATTTCCAAATTTAACCCTCTTTTCGCTCTCTTCACTCCAGGTTCAATGAAATAGCCTCTGAACGTCGGTTGGCCTTGATTTTCGAAACGATTGTCAAGTCCATCCAAGCAGTCATAACGGTCTAAGATGGTAGATATCGGACTTTCGACGTTAGATCCAATACAAAGTTTCAAAGGGTTCCCGGGAACAAACCGGTTTAGAGTTTGATCCTAGATTTCAGGATATTATAGCGTCATGAATTCTACAAGTTTTGGGTCTTGTAGAACGTATTTAAAGTGATCAGGGACCGTTAAAAAATGGTGGTGACTCTGAATCCAAACCGTCCAAATCACTGAACAATTGTGGATAGGCCATAAGGAAAAATTTGCACGGAGAAGATATTATTGACCATCTGATTTTGGACCAATCACTATTTTTTAACCATCCAAATGATGGGCATTAATTGGATGGTTCAGAGTGCTTGATAAATGTGATTTTATATTTACGCTCCATCCACAATGCAAGCCACAATTTGGATGGTCTGGATTACTTGAAAACAGTGCCACATGTGAGGAGGAGTCACCAAAGCCAATGTATCATTTGGAAGTGCTGGTGATTTTGCAACAGACACAGTCACATATCTGGGCCTGCTTATGAAAAGCGAAACATGGAAAGATACATCACATGGAGGTTTTTGTAAAACTAAACACGAGTACAAAGGCATCCCATCTCACATGTGCTTATGTGGCACTTGTACACAACATCTCACATGTGCTTACGTGGCACCTGTACACAACATCCATCCGTGAGGTGGTACCGATCGACCTTGTCGATGACTGGCCCAAAATCCAGTTTATCACCGATCGAAAGCTTCTTAGAAAGAATTTAGCCACGTCTTTTTAGACCATCCGTTTGTTTCATGAATGGGGGACCCACTCACAGGCCTTATTTTCAGGAAACGGATTGGCTACTCCCCCACCACCATGATGTATTTGTTTCATCCATACCGTCCATCTATTTTTCTAGATCATTTTATAATATGAGACCAAAAATGAGGTATATCAAAATCTCAAGTGGACCACATTACAGGAAACAGAGTGAACTTCGACTATTAAAAACTTTTTGGGGGACACAAAAGTTTTGGATCAAGCTGATCTTTGTTTTTTTTTTTTTTCTTTTTAATTCCTTCATCTGAGTATTTATGACCTAATCAACAGATTGGATGTCAAATAAAGAGTGCAGTGGGCCATAGGAGGATTTTAATGGTGGATATCCAATCACTATTATTTTCCTGTGTTGTGGTCCACCTGAGATTTATATCCATCTCATTTTTGGTACGAAGCCTTAAAATGATATGTAAAAATGGATGAAACACATACATCATGGTGGGGCCCAAAGAGCACCGACCACCATGCGAGTAGCCAATCCGTTTCCTTATTTTCAAGGCAGGAGCTCTACACCATGGGACCCACTTAGTGGATGGGTTGGATCTTGTGGAATGGTAGCCTTATTCACAAATTCGAGATTAGGGATTAATATACTTCCTCGGATTGGACAACAAATCACCTACAGACCGGCTGCATGTGACACTTCGTAGAAAATAGGCCACAGACGATACAGTTTGTTGGCGTGCTTGATGTATGCTTATGGAGCCATTGGTGATTCAAACCGTTAGTCTCATCAGATGCAAGAAATTGGCAGTGGGTTCTCGAAAATTACAAGATTCGTGGATCCCAACCCTTCGATCAGTGGACCGCATAAAGATGGTTAAGAAAACCTCACCTTCCCTCCAAAGTACATTATATTTTTTAGGGTAAAAATAGAAAGAAAAATCCCCAAGGCTTAAGAAAATGATAGTGTAGCGTACAACCGGCTGTAGGTGATCAGATCTTCGTATAAGAGAGGAATGATGCATAATTGTTGAGGTTTTCAATTCCATATGTCTAAAGGTCCATGGTTCGGTAATCCAGATCATTGATCTGATGGGGTTCAATGTGGGGATCCCCAAAAATCTATCAGAATGGGAAATCCCAACCGGTTGCTTTCTTTTATTGAATGACGAGCGGTGGTTTACCTTGTTTCTTAATCATCTATTTCTGCGTGAGTACTAGAAGGTTTATGATTTTTGGATGTAGGAGATTTTTGGGCCATTCCCTGTCCATTGTAAGGTCATCATTAATCAATGGCCAAGATTGCTTAACCATGGACCATAGTTCGCCATGAGAAGGCGCATATTCGGTTAATGTGGGACCATGTTTGCTTCATCGGAGCCATTGTTCCGATGACCCTCGTCATGGACGCACCCTGACTCCAAAATCTCCCAATTTGAAATATCCCAGATGCTTGATGTTTGATCTCTCCCCCATTGAACGTGGATCATCCGTGCCTTTGTTCTTAATCATGAATTTGGATGCCAACAATTAAAAGTTTATGAGTTTCCATTTTTGGCGACTGATGTGATCTAATAGAAAACCTCCATGTGGTAACACGGCATGTGTCTCTGGCAGTCTAGAGGTGGGCACCGAGTCGAGTCGGACCGGATTGGGTCCAACTCGACTCGGTTCAAAACTTTCAATGGCCTCACCCAAACTCGATCTGATCTAAGACCAAGTCTGGGTCCTCTAACTCGATCCGATTCGTCGCATTGCTAGTCTAACCCGGACCGAGTCCGACACGGTTAGGGAAACCGAGTCGGATCGGGTTGCGTACGGTTCAAATTGAATCCTCTGTTTCAATGGTAGACGTTCAACCCCACTACTTTTTGCAGTGTGGTCCACTTGATCTTTAGATCTGTCTTATTTTTCGGCTCGAACCTTAAGACAAGCCTACCAAATGGATGGACGGTTTTGATATAACATATACCTCATAATGGGACCCATAGTGACATCAATACACCAGCTGGCAAGGTGCGTAGTACACTTGCGAGTCCGCTTATGTACAAATGTTGAGAGGGGTTATGGCTTACCCTCCCATTAAAACATTCATGATCATTTTTTGGGCCCACCGAGGTGTGGTTCACAAATCCAAACCATCCATTATGTGTGTCCCACTTGGATGAGGGGTTAGACCAAGTTTTAAATGCATCCAAATTTTGGATGGGCCCCACCAAGTACTTTTATATGTTTTAGGAATGTCTTCACATGATTTTAGATGGTATGGCCCACCTGAGTTCCGTATACGACTGATTTTTGGGATATCCCATACTTGAAAGGGGACCCATCAAATGCATGGTGTTGATGTTTGACACACATCACAATGGAGGCCACACAGCTCGACCTCATGAGAAGTTCCCATGAGCTCAACGGCATAGAACATTTTCCCTGTCTTTGTGTCAGAGCTCGATGCTCGATGCACATTGAGCCTTGAGCCCAGCTGCACATAGGAGGGATTGGCTACTCTCCCTGCCACCAACCAATGGCTGATAGTCAGTGCTCTGTGGACCCCACCATGATGCCTTTATTTCATCCATATTGTCCATCTATTTTTCTAGATCATTTTATAGTATTAAACAAAAAATGAGTTATATCCCAATCCCAATTGGACAACATTATAAGAAATAGTGTTGAATGAACATTGTGCGGATCGGGTTAGATCGTATCGAATCGAATCCATTCAGATCAGAATTTGGATCGGATCAGTCCGGATTGACCACTAATATGAACTCGATCCGATGTACGATCGGATCTGAGTGGTCCTACTCGATCTGCACCGATTTAGGCCTTCGGTTCGGTTCAGATCTGGTCGGATCCGCCAGATTGGGTCAGATTCTGCCCAGCTCTATCTGGCACACATGTGGGTTTATTGAAAGAAACATAATAAATACAAGGTTAGATTAGTAGCGAAGGGTTATGTGCAAAAGGAGGGTGTCGTCTTAAGTAATATTTTCACACCTGTTGTTAACTATATATCTATCAATTTTGTGTTGACACTGGTTGCCTAATACAATCTTGAGCTGAAATAAGTGAATGTTAAGATTGCTTTCTTACATGAGGAATTGGAATAACATATCTATATGAAGCAACTAGAAGGATTCAAGTTATATGGGTCAAAGAATAAGGTTTGCAAGTTGAAGATGTCATTTATGACCTGAAATAATCGCTAAGGAAGTAGTATAAAAAGTTCGATTCTTTCATGATGAGTCAACGGTTTACTATAAGTGAATTCAATCACTATGTCTACTTTAGAACACTGAGTGATGTGGAATTTATTATCTTGGTATTTTATATTAATGATATGCTTATTACCAGCTAAAGCATGTCTGAGATTAATATATTAAAGGCTCAGTTATCCAGAACATTTGATAAAAGATCTAGTGGTTGTAAAGAGAATTCTCAGCATTGATATACACAAAGATAGGGAAAGGAACAAACTAGGTTGTTTCAAGAAAAGTATCTTGAGAATGTCATACTCAATTTTGGAATAGATAAGGCAAAACCAATTAGTACTCCCCATGCTGTTCACTTTCATCTTTCCTCAAAACAATGTCCTACGTCAGGTTAAGAAAAGTAGTATATGTCTCGTATATCCTATTTAAGCTTAGTTGACAGTTTAACATACGTCATAGTCTGTATGAGACCTAATATTTACATGCAGTGGGTGTTGTGAGCATATACATGTCTAAGCCTAGCAAGCAACACTGTGAGGCAGTGAAATGACTACTCCGTGTCACAGATACATTCCTAGTATGATTGGACCAAAAGAAGGTGGACCGTAAATTGATCATAACTTTTGATCTAGGTATTGTTACGGTGCACTAGACCAAGTATCATGAATCGAAGCAGCACGAGAACTTGAGGACGAGTTCTTTTGAAGTAGAGGGGACTGATGTAGAGTAGGTTGCGAATACTTTCATATGCAAGATGGATCAGAGAAGGCCCGATTAGAGACAAAAGTCATTAAGACTGTTAGAAACTTAAAACAAGCATATCTCGCAAACCGGAATCGGTTACTCAACGTACCATATAATTTTGGGGTAGGACGAGATATTTTAGCCAACCAACCAACCATAGCCAATTACCCAAGCCAAATTTGTTAGATTCCATCATACCACCGACCAAAATCCATATTTAATTCTGTTTTTACTATAAATAGTAACTTTTAGTTTCGTTATAACTCTTCATCCGTTGGCCTTTAGGAGTTGTGCCCAACATGAAAAGTATTTATAAAAATTAGGAGAATAATGTAGTTAAGCCACATAGGACACTTATTATAAATAGAGAATTTACTATTTATAGTAGGTTACGAATTTTATGGAGTTTTAGTTATAGTTTAATTCTTAAACTTCTTCTAGTCTTGGCATCCCTATTTAAAGGGTTGTAGACTCGTTTATTTCATCTATCAATCAATTTACGAATTTTCATTAATACTATTTCTATTTTTTTTTCTTTTTGCTCATGGATTCGAGAAATCTCTGTGAGGATTCATAAGAAGCTTCGTGCATTTGAAGTAGTTATCCTTGAGAAGACGGTGATCAATCTCATCACGTTCATCCTTGTGTCAATTCACAATAGGACTCACAATCTGGATAGTCTAAATAGTTGCACATCAGTGCCACATGTGAGGGAGATGAGTCACATCATGTTCAGAACCATGCTGCTTAAATCAGCTAGCCATAGTTTTATTTTGAGAGATTTATATAGTAGTGCCTCTTTCAAAAAGTTTTCAATAAGCTACTCGTTACACCTAAAAAAACAATTGGAGAATATATTATAAAATCAACACTATGCATGGATCCTATAAAAATTAAGGGTGGTTATCTTTTCCGATTGTTTTTTTAGGTGTATTTCATCTAAATAAGAAGATTATTTGATTTATATTTTTTTGCCCCGAGCCTAAAGTGGGATTACATATATAATAGTCAGTGTATGAGATCCACTCCAACCATTAGATATATGATCTCATATTGGACTTACAGACAAAATAAATTAGTTTAGCGTGTGATTCAAGTGGGCTAGCAATAAGGAGAGATACATCTACAATTGATTTTTAGAGGGCTCACCCTTGATAATTATATTAACTCCACTTTAACCATTAAGGGCCTATTTGGATACCACTAAATAAGTTACTTTTTCTACTCAAGTTAGTCGGGTAAGCATCAATGTAAAAGTAACTTAGGTACCTAAAGTTATTTATCTTAGTAAATAATTTTTTTTAATAGCTAAGGTGGACCCTACAATATGGATGACTCATATTAATGTGGGCCCACATCAAAGGTCGGACATAATAATAAAAAGCCTACATCCAAAGCATGATGGTATGATGGAAGACCCACTTCAAAGGTGGGGCCTATTTATGTGATGGACAATCCACATCAAAGGTGGGCTCTACATGATGGGCAATAGATATTGAAGCTGGGCCCCACATGATGGATGGTCCATATCAATGGTGAGCTCCTAATGATGAATGACCCACATCCAAAGCCAGCCTTGCATGATGGGCAACATACATTGAAGGTGGGGCCACATGATGGATAATCTACATCAAAGGTGGGCTCCACATGATAAGCAATTAATAATTGTGGGCCCCACATGATGGATGGTCCACATCAGAGATTAGCCCTAATGATGAGTGGCTCATATCCAAGGTGGGTCCTGCATGATGGACGGCCCACATTAAAGGTGGGCCCACATGATGGACGGTCCACATTAAAGGTGAGCTCCACATATGGGCAATGAATATTGAAGGTGAGCTCCATATTATGGACAATAACATTGATGGTGGGCCCCACTTGATGGATGACCAACATCAAAGGTGACCCTAATAATGAATGGTGCATATTAAAAGTCAAGTCAAATAATGAATGACTCACATCCAAGGTGGGCCCGTATGATGGACGACCTACATCAAAGGTGGAGAATGGTCCACATCAAAGTTTGGTCCCATATGATAGATGGTGGATGTGAGGGGGACTTAAACAAACTTGAGGGATAATTACTTATAATTAGGGGTGCACATCGAACCGTTAGATCCGTGTAACCGGACCGGAACCGTTGGATCGGTCCGGTTTGGTCCGGTTCTAGGATGCTAACGGTCCGATTCCGGTTCCCAAATTTTCAAAACCGTTGATTACGAATCGGTTTCGATTTACGGCCATGTAGAATCAAACCGAACTATGCTACGAACCGTAGATCCGAACCGTGGATCCTAGCATTCTTTTAAAAATAAAAAATAAAAAACCCAAGCGTACCGGTGCAGAACATGCGCGCCTTCCCTATTCCTCTTCGTCCTTCCCTGAAGTAACTCAACCTCCAATTTCGCTGACACAAGCGCCTCAATGACTCTTTGGTATTCAACTAACATAGCCTCGAGCCTCTGGTTTTCTGCTCCCATGGCCTCGACCTTCATGCCCAAGAATTTGATGTGGGCCATCTTTAATTCCAAAGCGTTTTGGAGCTCTTTAAGAGCAGAACCATACTCCTGTAGGCTACAATAATGAAGGAAACGTGCCTCGAGCTCTCCTTCCCTATCTTGAAGAGCACTGACCTGGTTCTTAAGGCCATTAATCTCTTCCTCCAAGTCAGATCTGTCTTTGCCAACAACTTGTTTGATTTCCTCCTCCTCGGCTTCATCTTGACATTGAGTCTGTGAGATTTTCAAAGAATCCGAATCTTGAGTTTGTAGCAGGTAGTGATCTTCTTTGACTTCTTCTTCATCGAGATTGTTCATTTGATGTTGTTAAGGTGATTGGGCTTTTCTTCTGATGATAATGGATAAGAGAAACCAGCCAAGGTGAGAGCCAAAGGGATGCCAGCTTTTGACCAACCATCTAATAACCAAAACTGCGGAATCGATTTGGAACCGAACCGTTTTTCATGGTTCGGTTCCGGTTCGGTTCTATGGTGCTAACGATCCGATTTTGGTTCCAAAAAACTGTGGAGCCGTTAGGAACAGTTCGGTTTCGATTTCACCCCAGAACCGAACCAAACCGACCCATGTGCATCCCTACTTATAATGTTATAAATAGACATGTTTTTCTACTTTTTATTGATAAGTATGTCCCTTATCAACCATACTCATTGATTGAATAAGAAAAAACTAAAATAAACTACTTATAGCATAAGTTGCTTATCCAAAGTAACTTACAATCTAAATAGGCACTAAATGTTCTATTAAAATTAATTTAGGCATGGAGCCTAAAAATCAGGTTAATGCGTGATTCGGATTAGCCACGGTAAGGAAAACATTTTGGAGAGTAATAACTACCTTGTGCGCTATTTCAATCGAATGGTCCACTGGAATCATAGATGAGACAGAGTTTTAGACCTTAAGACTAACACCAAGTGAAGAACCCGATGGTCGATGTGGATTTAACATAAACAACATTTGCTTGCTCGAAATGTTAAGAAATTTGATGGAAAATTAACAGAAGGCATTGGATGATAATTACTTAGACCAATGAATTAGTTTTTTGAAGTTGTTTTTAAGAAAGGTATAAGAATGTAAATTTTATATTAATACTATTATTTTTTTTTATAAAATTTCCTTTTTATATTTACATTTGTGGCCATGGTGAGACCCTCCAAACCGTAAGATTGGTGATACTTATGCATCAAAAGCTATAAGCAATAAGTCGATGGACGGTGATGATCATAGACAAAATAATACGCCTCAGGTATTGTGTGGGGCTGGAGGAACAAAGGGTTGGCGACCGGATATTTCTTCCGCTTGAATTTCTATATTTCATGCAGTTTTGTGCGTAGAAATATGAATCTTCAGTGCGTCTTATATCTTTTGAGAAATTTCCAACTGTACGACCAGTATATGGCCCACAACATTTTTAAGCCCACTCGCTTTTTACCTTTCACGAATACTCCCCAGCTATACGGCCCCATTTCTCAGGTCGAAAATGCCCCTGCTTTCCTTTCTGAGGCGGATCGCCTGGTGCTCGAAGACGAGCGCTTACGCTCCTCGAACTCCGAGTTGTACGAACGGTTCAAAAGATATCAACGTTGCATGGGCCCTACAGTTATGTATTTATTATATCCACAACGTTCATCCGTATTTCGAGATCATTTCGGAGCATTATCAAAAACAAAAAATCATACCCAAAGATCAACTGGATCACACCACAGCGAGCAGCAGGAAAATAGATTTTCACCGTTAAAAATTTTGTAGGGCCCACCATTACATATATTTTCCATCCAATCCATTCATAAGGTCACAAAGACCATGATGAAGAGGAAAAACAAATTTCATAAAGATCCAAAACTTCTGTGACCCATGAAAGGATTTCAATAGTATACGTTCAATCCTCCACTGCCTTTTACGGTGTGGTCCACTCGATAGCTAGATCTGACTTATTTTTCGTCTCAAGCCTTAGTAAAAGTTTCCCAAATAGATGGACGGCTTGGATATAACACATACATTATAATGGAACCCATAAATAGTAATAAAATTATAATAGGAAAAAAAAAAATTAGTCTGGCCCGGTCGACTGGGTCATCGACCCCGACTCACTGTCCCACTCACCCGGTCAACCCCAACTCGCTGTTCTACCTTTGTATTTTTATTTTTTAAAAATTTTTTTTTTCTGGAGAGAACTTTTTCTTCTTTAAATTTTTCTCAGATACATGATTATGTAAATATGTATATATAAGTATATAAATTTTTTTTTCTATCTCTTAATTCATTTCTTTGTCTATTAATTTAACACGCATATCTCCTAAACTATAATGAGTTACTTAACGTACCATATATGATTTTGGGGTAGGAGAAGCTAATTTAGCCAACCAACATAGTAATTTTCCAAGATTTCATTGGGTTGATGGTTAAAAATCCATTTCACAGTTAATTCACTTCACTTCACGACGATTTCCACGCACTTCGTGATTATTTCACTTCACTTCACCGTCATTTCCATGCATTTCACGGTCATTCCCGGTGATTCTGTGTTGATTCACGGTCAATTCAACGCACTTCACGGTCAATTCACTTCACTTCACGGCCATTTCCACGCACTTCGCGGTCAATTCACTTCACTTCACCATCATTTTCATGCATTTCACGGTCATTCTCAGTGATTCCGTGTTAATTCACGATCAATTCGATGCACTTCACGGTCAATTCACTTCACTACACGGCCATTTTCACGCACTTCGCGGTCATTTCACTTAACTTCACCGTCATTTCCATGCATTTCACGGTCATTCCCGGCGATTCCGTGTTGATTCACGGTCAATTCGACACACTTCACGGTCAATTCACTTCACTTCACGGCCATTTTCACGCACTTCGCGGTCATTTCACTTCACTTCACCGTCATTTCCATGCATTTCATGATCATTCCTGGTGATTCCGTGTTGATTCACGGTCAATTCGACGCACTTCATGGTCAATTCACTTCACTTCGCGGCCATTTTCACGTACTTCGGGGTCAATTCACTTCACTTCACCGTCATTTCCATGCATTTCACGGTCATTCCCGGCGATTCCATGTTGATTCACGGTCAATTCGACGCACTTCACGGTCAATTCACTTCACTTCACGGCCATTTCCACGCACTTCGCGGTCATTTCACTTCACTTCACCGTCATTTTCATGCATTTCACGGTCATTCCCGGCGATTCCGTGTTGATTCACAGTCAAATCGACGCACTTCACGGTCATTTCACTTCACTTCAGGACCATTTTCACGTACTTCGCGGTCATTTCACTTCACTTCACCGTCATTTCCATGCATTTCACGGTCATTCTCAGCAATTTCGTGTTGATTCACGGTCAAATCGACGCACTTCACGGTCATTTCACTTCACTTCACGGCCATTTCCACGCACTTCGCAGTCATTTCACTTCACTTCACTGTCATTTGCATGCATTTCAAGGTCATTTCCGGCGATTCTGTGTTGATTCACGGTCAATTCGACACACTTCACGGTCAATTCACTTCACTTCACGGCCATTTCCACGCACTTCGTGGTCATTTCACTTAACTTCACCGTCATTTCCATGCATTTCACGGTCATTCCCGGCGATTCCGTGTTGATTCACGGTCAATTCGACACACTTCACGGTCAATTCACTTCACTTCACGGCCATTTTCACGCACTTCGCGGTCATTTCACTTCACGTCACCGTCATTTCCATGCATTTCATGATCATTCCTGGCGATTCCGTGTTGATTCACGGTCAATTCGACGCACTTCATGGTCAATTCACTTCACTTCACGGCCATTTTCACGTACTTCGGGGTCAATTCACTTCACTTCACCGTCATTTCCATGCATTTCACGGTCATTCCCGGCGATTCCATGTTGATTCACGGTCAATTCGACGCACTTCACAGTCAATTCACTTCACTTCACGGCCATTTCCACGCACTTCGCGGTCATTTCACTTCACTTCACCGTCATTTCCATGCATTTCACGGTCATTCCCGGCGATTCCGTGTTGATTCACGGTCAATTCGACGCACTTCACGGTCAATTCACTTCACTTCACGGCCATTTCCACGCACTTCGCGGTCATTTCACTTCACTTCACCGTCATTTCCATGCATTTCACGGTCATTCCCGGCGATTCCGTGTTGATTCACAGTCAATTCGACACACTTCACGGTCAATTCACTTCACTTCACGGCCATTTCCACGCACTTAGCGGTCATTTCACTTCACTTCACTTCACAGCCATTTCCACGCACCGTAAAGTGAAGGGAATTGACCGTGAAATGCATGGAATTGGCTATGAAATGAAATGAATGAAATTGACCACGAACTGATTGAAATTGGCCACGAAGTGAATGAAATGAATTTTCGACTTTCAACCTGATGAAATCTTGGAAAATAAGTAGGTTGTTTAGCTAAAGTAGCATCTCCTACCCCCAAATCCTGGTACGTCAAGTAGCTCATTGTGATTTAAGAGATATATTTATTAAATGAATAAAGAACGAAATGAATAAAAAAAAGAGAATTTTTTTTTTATATGCTTATATATACATATTTATATATGTATTAGAGAAAATTATAGGGGAGAAAAAGTTCTCCTTGTTAAAAACAAAAAGAAAAAAGAAAAAAAAGTACAAAGGTGAAAAAAAAGTACAGAGATTTGCATGAATACATCCCAACATACTGCAATGTGATAAGTCAGGTCTTTTTTCCTTTAAATCTAGATTGTCTTCCAGTTGATCCAAACCATTTATATGATGAGTCCGGACTTAAGTTGCAGATAAGCTATAAATAAAATATCGTAAATTTAATCATTTCAACCATTTGAAATTTGGTTCTTTTGCTTTGAAAATGGACGGTCACCATCCTTTGTGTAATCAAAGGGTCGAAAACATTCAATATAGAATTTCGTTTACGTTCACGGTCATTTGGATGCACTTCGCGGTCAATGCACTTCACTTCACGGCCATTTTGATGCACTTCACGATCAATTCTCTTCACTTCACGGCCATTTCCATGCATTTCACGATCATATCCGGCAATTTCGTTTACGTTCACGGTCATTTCGATGCACTTCACGGTCAATGCACTTCACTTCATGGCCATTTCGATGCACTTCACGATCAATTCTCTTCACTTCAAGGCCATTTCCATGCATTTCACGATCATATCCGGCAATTTCGTTTACGTTTACGGTCATTTCGATGCACTTCACGGTCAATGCACTTCACTTCACGGCCATTTCGATGCACCTCACGATCAATTATCTTCACTTCACGGCCATTTCCATGCATTTCACGATCATATCCGGCAATTCCGCTTACGTTCACGGTCATTTCTATGCACTTCACGGTCAATGCACTTCACTTCACGGCCATTTCGATGCACTTCACAATCAATTCTCTTCACTTCACGGCCATTTTCATGCATTTCACGATCATATCTGGCAATTCCGTTTACGTTCATGGTCATTTCGATGCACTTCACGGTCAATGCACTTCACTTCACGGCCATTTCGATGCACTTCACAATCAATTCTCTTCATTTCACGGCCATTTCCATGCATTTCACGATTATATCCGGCAATTCCGTTTACGTTCACGGTCATTTCGATGCACTTCACGGTCAATGCACTTCATTTCACGGCCATTTCGATGCACTTCACGATCAATTCTCCTCACTTCACGGCTATTTCCATGCATATCACGATCATATCCGGCAATTCCATTTATGTTCACGGTCATTTCGATGCACTTCACGGTCAATGCACTTCACTTCACGGCCATTTCAATGCACTTCATAATTAATTTTCTTCACTTCATGGCCATTTTCATGCATTTCACGATCATATCCGGCAATTCCGTTTACGTTCACGGTCATTTCGATGTACTTCACGGTCAATGAACTTCACTTCACGGCCATTTCGATGCACTTCACAATCAATTCTCTTCACTTCTCGGCCATTTCCATGCATTTCACGATCATATCCGGCAATTCCGTTTACGTTCACGGTCATTTCGATGCACTTCACGGTCAATGCACTTCACTTCACGGCCATTTCGATGCACTTCACGATCAATTCTCTTCACTTCTCGGCCATTTCCATGCATTTCACGATCATATCCGGCAATTCCGTTTACGTTCACGGTCATTTTAATGCACTTCATGGTCAATGCACTTCATTTCACGGCCATTTCGATGCACTTCACGATCAATTCTCTTCACTTCACAGCTATTTCCATGCATATCACGATCATATCCGGCAATTCCATTTATGTTCACGGTCATTTCGATGCACTTCACGGTCAATGCACTTCACTTCACGGCCATTTCAATGCACTTCACAATCAATTCTCTTCACTTCATGGCCATTTTCATGCATTTCACGATCATATCCGGCAATTCCGTTTACGTTCACGGTCATTTCGATGTACTTCACGGTCAATGCACTTCACTTCACGGCCATTTTGATGCACTTCACAATCAATTCTCTTCACTTCTCGGCCATTTCCATGCATTTCACGATCATATCCGGCAATTCCGTTTACGTTCACGGTCATTTCGATGCACTTCACGGTCAATGCACTTCACTTCACGGCCATTTCGATGCACTTCACGATCAATTCTCTTCACTTCTCGGCCATTTCCATATATTTCACGAACATATCCGGCAATTCCGTTTACATTCACGGTCATTTCGATGCACTTCACAGTCAATGCACTTCACTTCACGGCCATTTCGATGCACTTCACGATCAATTCTCTTCACTTCACGGCCATTTCCATGCATTTCACGATCATATCCGGCAATTCCGTTTACATTCACAGTCATTTCGATACACTTCACGGTCAATGCACTTCACTTCACGGCCATTTCGATGCACTTCACGATCAATTCTCTTCACTTCACGGCCATTTCCATGCATTTCACGATTATATCCGGCAATTCCATTTACGTTCACGGTCATTTCGATGCACTTCACTTCACGGCCATTTCGATGCACTTCACGATCAATTCTCTTCACTTCACGGTTATTTCCATGCATTTCACGATCATATCCGGCAATTTCGTTTACGTTCACGGTCATTTCGATGCACTTCACGGTCAATGCACTTCACTTCACGGTCATTTCCAAGCACTTCACGATCAATTCTTTGCATATAACGTAATGACAATTTGAAACATGCATGAACAAAATGATGGTGATAAATTTATGAACTCAAACCTTCTCCTGTAATGCTTCTTTCAACTGAGAAACCAGAGTGACCTTGGATTCTTCAATTGACTTTAGTGCTTCTTTCAACTGAGAAACTTGCTCCTGTAGTGCTTCTTTACCCACTGCATTTGCAGGGATTACAATCTTAAGGGTGGAGGGCAATCTGTAAAATACACAACATAGAAGCAAATAAATAAGCTGAAAAAGAGAACAGGAACATAAACAAAGACAATGATAGGAGATACTGACCCTGAATATGGCTTTGATGAATCCGGGGAAATCAATCCATATCCATTCTCCCCACCCTTCATATAGTTCAAATTGCAGAAAAAGAAAAGGAAAGTAAGCTCATCAAGGGATTGAAATATTTTATTGGAAAATATATATAAATGCAGCATTTCACATGCAGAAATAAAACCAGTCATAGTAGTTCTACTATTTATGACCACACTGAGTAATCGTGTTTAAAGAAAATGTTGGAAATAGGCCTATCAATTTCTGAGCATGAATCAATTACTAAAATTTATCAATTTTTGGGGAAAAAAGTATAATGAATCCCCCTTTCTTCTTTTAAGAAAAAATTGGTGGTGTGTGTGTGTCATGTGTGTAAGTGATCCAGATTCCAGGGTTCAATCCTTGGTAGTGTTGCCTTTCCTGGAAAAAATAAAAAAAACATTAGTTGAGGAATGCTAGGCAGAATTGATGGCGCAGAGAGATTACTTGAGTACAGGGAATCAGCACCAGGAACACTGCGAGCACCTTCCCTATCTTTTAAAACATAATCTCTAAGCCTCAAAACAATCTAAACAAGTGCAACTCTCATACAACCAACCTCTCCAATCACCTGAATGGGCAAGATCAAAAGCAAATTAAATAATCATTAAATGCATGGAAATGGCCGTGAAGTGGAAACAGACCTCCACTAGTTCACCACCCTCTTCAGCACATCTTGGCTTTTCATGTTTTGAGAGGAGAACATCAGCTTTTGTACTCTTGCGCATCTCATTTATAATAGCACCGTTCTTGCCAATGAGACAGCCAATAGTCTTGGATGGAACAAGAATGCGAATGTTGACAGTGTCATCATCATCATTGTCATTGATATTTCCTTACAGCAGTAGAACAGCTTCAACAGCAGTAGATAAGCAATATAATCAACACAAATAATTAAAAAAAAAAAAACTATGGAAAATAATTTTTTTTCTTAAAAAAAAAAAAACTATGGAAGTTTAAGTGGATAAGCTATTCACTTTTTAGAATCTGATGATAACTTTGCAAATATTCAAAGCCTCAAGAAACCAAGTAAGCTATTCACCCAACTCAAAACTTATTGGATCAAGCACTTCATCCCAGATAGCCCACATACCTTCTAACATAGTTGTATAACTCATTGACTCAACTCAAAACTTGTATGAGTTGAGTACAAGTGAACTTGACTCGGCAAAATATCAAGCTGAGTTATTAGAAAACTCAATCATTAGAAAACAGTGGATTCATGAATGCCTACACAAGTGGGCCGCATGACAGAAAACAGTAGATATTGAATGCTTAAACAAAGGTAAACAGTCGGGGTCGGCCCCGACTCTCTGGACAGTTACCCGGTCGACCCCGACTCTCTGGACAGTTACCCAGTCGACCCCATTTTTTGAATTTTAGTGAAATGGGATTGACCGGGTTTGACCCGGTCGACCGTGTAACTGTTCAGAGAGTTGGGGTCGACCGAGAATGACCCGATCGACCCCGACTGTTTACCTTGGCACCACTTGGCACCACATCAGATATGGACCGTGGGTTGTAATTCTCCACAATTATCAATTGATAGTATTATCTAATTAGGAGTTTTTGAGGCATGCCCATCAGATGATTGGACCCAACAGATGAATGAATTAGGTTGGCAAAGACAGCCCCAGCCTATACAATTGTTGGGTCAAAAAATAAATAAATCATTTCTTTCAATCAAGCATCATCTGATACTTCATTCAATTAAACATGGTGAAATACACAGAAGTGAAAGTTTTTTTTTAAGAGTACCTTGGTGTGAAACACGTTCTTTGGAGACAAGTCTTCAAGATCTCAAATTTATCAATGCATCCACGTCCTCTTAGAAAAAGAAAGCCGCTCACCATGAGTAATGGATGATAGAAGATGTAATGTGATGGTCGGATGGGGATTCTACGGAGATTTTATGGAGATTTCGCGAAGAAAATGGGTGAAAATAGGGATTAGGGATGGCGGGGAGAGTTCGGATGTGTATTTGCGTGTAAGGGAGTACATGCAGTCATATTTTTAGAGTAAGGGCATTTTCGTCATGTACAGAGGCGTCCGTACAGCAGAGACTTATTTTTGGAAGCTTAAAAAGCAGTGGGCTTCAAAAGGCTGGTGGGCCATATATGGGTCGTACAGTTGGAAATTTCTCTATATTTTAAACAAGAAGGAAGAGTGTTTAGGCGCAGGAAGAAATTATAGAGGTGAATCGTGGAATGCATGGCAACGTAGCACATGTGTGTCAGATCCGTTCCATTCATTCGGTGGGTTCTAATGTTAACATGAGTTGGCCCACAAATCAGGCTAATCTACTCATCATTCATCATGCTGGCTGTGTCAGTACGAGGAAACGGGTGGCTAGAAAGAATATGATCGATAGCCAAGATTTTAAGATTGGTACCGACGGCCTCAATTCAATGTACACACAAGGCCAATCTAATTAGGTACGAGAACATATTTTGGGGGGCCCCACTTGGTAAATGGTTCAGATCTCGCACATGTCTGCCGCGATTCACCCCTTAATCTTGGTCTGCGGTAAAAAACGTGGCACTCCGAATGAATAGATTTGAGTTCCAGGCCGGAATCGTGCACAGCACCTGTTTTACGCAGTTGTGTAAAACACCCTTGATACGTGGAACCCATTTCGTACATGAAAATCCACACCGTCCATCAGGCGAGAAACATTACTTGAACAATAAAAAAAAATTTCAGAGTGATTAAACATTAAAATGAGTCACACCAATAGGAATAATGTAAAATTTCTCCTAAAACAACTAAGTGGGGTGCTTGAGTTTAGAATCAGGATGATTTATATATTTACTTCATCATGGTTATTTTCACCTGATTAACGGATTTGATGAAATATATACTCCATAATGGTCTTAGAAATAAACCTATGGTTGAGATTCCATCCTCATCATTCCATGTATTTGTAGCCCAATTGAGTTGTAGGTCTGGCTATTTCTTTTTCCTTATCCTAGAATCAAGGATAGAGACCGATGGACGGATTAGATTTCATATATACAACATAGTGGGCCCCACATAGCTTCGGTGTTTTACGCGCGGTGTAAAAGACGTATTGTGGAGGATTCCAGTCCAACAGAGTAAATCTCGGCAACGAGTGCTAAATCCAGGTCACTCATTACGAATGGCCGAGTATAGCATGTGTTAGCCCAACCATTCGGGTTCAAACCATCCTGATATTCGAACCGGTAATAGATTCATTGCTTCTAGGTCATCCAGCACCGTCCATTCACTTCCCCTCGTGATATTTCAACCGTTAGATGGAGCCAATTTACACTAAGCTAAGGGACGGCTTAAATGGGTCCAATCCCACGTTCCTCTTTCCACCGGCAGAATCAAACTATGGAGGAGGTACCAAATCAATTCTCAATGGTCCAGATCTTACCTTGCTCAAATCATACACGTGTATCTCGATTCGTCTCTTTGATCCATACCGCGCGAATCGCCTCGGCGGTTTTTTAAATATAGAATAAAAAGTTGGTACTCGGGCAAGTCTGTTAGATGATACGCAGGAACCTAAAAATTAATTAGAATTTGCACATGTTTCATAGTAGCCAAATAAAAAGCCGTCCAAATTACGGTACCCAATGTAGATGTATTATTAACAAAAAATTAAGCTTTTTTGATTATCTTACTGTCAGATTGGTGGATATTTATTGGACGGTTAAAAATGAAATATCCAATGTTCCTATCTCCCCAAACATTTGTCTATGAATCAGAGAATCTACTTCTTAAAATAAAATTATCTTAAGAATGTAAGTCAAAAATAGTGATATTCACAATATAGACGGTTCTATTTGATTTTATATATACGAAAAATACAATTTTGAGTGCCTGCGTATCAAGAATCATTTGCAGCCGAGTATCAAATAACTTCTCTTTTAGATACGGGTGTACAGAGCGTCTCTTTCTTTGCCACGGCGTGGAAAAGGAGAAGGAAAAAAGAACTAGAACAGAGAGAGATATTCATATGGATAGGAAAAAAATCTTGATTTTTATAAGATTATATCTCCTTTAATTTGCCTTCAATTCGGAGATCTCTTCGATTCTTCGTTAGAAACTCCCGAAAAATGTGGGCAATTACAGGTGCCGGTTGAATCCTGTTTATCCCCTTCCCTTCTTCTCATTTTGCTTCATTTTAATGCCCACGAACGCCTTACGATCATCTCCGAATCCTTTTCTGTGATTTCTACCGTATTCCGTTTGTGGGTTTTTCTTCTCCGACCATCGGTTCTTTGTTTGATTTAGAAATGTGGTTGTGATTCTTCTTAGAATTTGGAAATTCAGATTGAAAATTGGATTTTTGCGAAGTTTGGATTAGATTTGGGAGCATTGAAGATTTGGGTCTTTGTTATTTTTGTGTTTGGGGATTGCATGTGATGTGAGAAGCAGTTTTGGAAGTTCGGATTGATTTATAAGAGAATTCTTGGGTGCGCTTGTTGTGGATTCTTTGATTGGCGGTCCATAGGGAGCAATCTTCCTGGAAAGGATTTTTCGTCTTCTCGAATTTCCGCCTTTTATCCTGTCTAGCATTTTATTTTGTTCGGTTTTGGATTAGTGATTTTCGTTCTGTATATTGGGATTGAGTATTTTAATTGGGTGTTTGGTGAATCGGGTTTAAGTTCAAATTGGGATCCTCTTTGAGGATTGGGATTGAAAGCGGGAGTTTTTAGTAATTGGGCCATTGTGGAGAGAGATTGGGCAATTGGAGATAGGGATTTAGATTCAGATAGAAAAGCTTCGTGGGTGCTGGTTCAAGGGCTTGGAATTTGGTTTCCGTGGATTTGGATTTGAACTGGGAGAGGTATATAGTCAGTTTTTGAAATAGGTTTCTTATTTTTGTTTTTCTTTGGATTCAAATTGGCAAAATGAGCACTATAGTGCAGCCCCATGTGGGTGTTGAAACAGGTCTTGGTGGGATTCGGGCAGCAATAATGTTTGTGATTGGTGTCGACTGTCTGGAATTGAGGTTTTATTCATTTATTTATTTATTTTTGTAAAATTTGTGTATTTGGGGTATGATTCAGATACTTCGGAATATAATTGGTAGAGTGGCTGATTTAGGGGATTAGCCATTGAATTTTGAGGGTGACCAATGAGAACTTCACAATGAGTGTGCTCTGGAGGGTTCGTTTTCAATGGGAACCCCCAACAAGAGTATCTCCAAGTGTGTCGACATAGTGAAATCCTGGTTCCCTTGCAGGACGGAACCATCCAATGTTTCAAGGGACTTTTGGATGCCCGACCATAGCTGTAGGGTATGTTACGAATGTGATTCGCAATTCACAATCTTCAACCGCAGACACCACTGCCGTCTTTGTGGACGCATTTTCTGTGCAAAGTGTACTGCAAACTCGATCCCCACTTGGTGTGGTGACCCGAAGAGAAGCTGGGAAGAATGGGAGAGGGTTCGGGTCTGCAACTTTTGTTTCAAGCAATGGGAACAGGAGATAGCGGCAGTCAATAATGCGTCGGGTCTCAGTGTTTTGCCTTCTGTGACGAGTTTGGCTAGTCCCAAGTCTGCTGGTGCTAACAGCACCAACACTGTTGGCTCTTCGAAGTCTTATTTGACTGTGCCGTATCAACGTATGCAATGCAGTTCTGACCTTAGTCCGAGTCAAGCTCCCAGAATAGAACCTTGTCCTGATAAGCAACACATGCTAAGGTCTGGCATGAGCATTGATTCTGTTACAGAGAAAGGATCTTCCTCGTCCAACCAATATGGGTTTTGCATGAACAGGTATGCTCATCTTTCCCTTATCACCTGGAACATCCTTTGAGTCTTTGACTAAACCAGCCAAGATTGATGTTGTCCTTTTTTATCTTCTATTTTATAAACTCACATATCTGGCATACACACATAACATGTATCTGAGGCTAGAATGCTGAGAATTTAGTCATGGGAAAACATGGATTTTATTTTGTTCACCCGGTCTAGCTATATGTGATGCATTCTGTCAGAATGTAATGTCTCAGGCAGAGGTTTGGTATCATTACTCGCGGTTGTTGCTCTCTTGTGCCTCGCCACATGGTGATCCAAAGCATTCATCTGGTAGTTTATGCTCATCAAAGATCTTCACCTCCATACAAAGGATGCTTGAGAACAATGGTTTTGTTGATGATGGGGATCTCTACTCTTTCTTGTTGACTGTGAGAATCTACAATCAATGAATGTATTTACATGTGGCACATACATGGTGGGGCCTACTATGTCAATGGAGTGGGTCACCTCATTGTAAGGCACTAGGGCTAGCAATAATGAGCAAGAGACAAATGGTGAGCTATGTTATATATGCTTTTTTTGTTATCATGTAAATGCAAATTTTATGTGATGAACCTGAACAATAAGATTTGTTTAAAACATTTCCTATATCATCCTCTTATCCTTCTCTCAAACCCAATCAACAATTTGAATCAGGGATCTTCCATAATACCTACGTCAACAAGAGCTATGAGTCAAACGTTGGAGTGTGGTAGGAGTCGAGGTTGCGAGAGAAGATTGGTGCACGATCCAAGCAGAGTTCCCTCTAGGTGGATTTGAGATGGTGAAGGTGGAGTATTGAGGGGAAGCAACGTTCGTGTGGAGTGAAAAGCTCGTTGCCCCGGAGCAGATGCCTCCCAAAAGGAAAAGACGAGGTCAAAGCCCCCTCAGAGAAAGAGAGAGAAGTGGATGGATTTTCATTTCTCCAAGGTGTACGACGGTGGATTCATTGCAAGAACTTCCTACTATTCTGAAGGAGTGGATGATTTGTATTTCTCCAGGGTGTTCAAGCAATTTGGACAAGTTAGGGAGGTAGCCACCCTCAAGGTCCGCGAATCATCGACCATATGAGGTTTTGCTAGTGTATGAATAAGTTGTCCTAAGGAGATGGCTAAGGTGATAGAGGGGCTAAAGGAAAGAAGCTATGGAGGAAGAGAACTTCGTGTGCAGAAGGCGCATGATGGTCTGGAAACAATGCATCATGAGGTGAAAAAGAAGGTTAGGAGGAAGATGCTGGGAGTGTCGAAGATAGGAGGTAGGAAGTCAGTAGAGGCTTCAAGGATGATAAAAGGAAGAGGTGGAGTGTATCAATGGAGAGGTGAAGTCCTACTGAGGCAAGCGGGTTCTCCAGTGGTCCTTCAGGGTGAGCCTATTACTGTTATTGTTGGGGGTTAATCTGATCCCATGTTAGATGGCAGTAGTTTGGTGGGGAAGGAGGCATCCTCGCATGGATTGGAGGTGAGGGTCCATCCCTAGGTGATCGAGACTGCTTGGAGGGCCTTGCATTGGAGTCTAGTTGCATCTTTGAAACATGGTGCTTCAGTAGCTGACCTAGGAGTGTGGCTCGACTAGTGTTGTGGGTTGGGTGAAGACAATAAAATCCTTCGTCCTCTCAATGGGTCAGAGGTTTAAACCTCCCTATATCAAACTGAGAATGTTGATAGAATCATCCTTGCCAACCATGTGTTAAAAAACAACCACTAGGCCAGCTTCCTCTAATAGCAAATGGGCTGAGAGGTTGGAAGTTTAGGAGGTTGACGTTTGGTTCCAGCTGTGGAAGCTTCCATTGGAGTTGTGATTTGTAGAGGCGCTGGTGGCGATGGGGTGCTTCCTTGGTGAGGTTGTTACCATCGATCCGTCAATGGAGTGCTAGGAGGAGCTTATGGTTGCAAGACTTTGTGTGAGGTTGAAGTAGTTGGCCTTGGTACCGGACTAGATCCATGTGGTGGTCGGAGAAGAGAAGGCCCTCGTTCGTGTTATCCAGGAAGGGGAGGAGGCCAATCGATCCATAGATGTTGGTGTCAGGTGACCAAGAGGGGCTGCCTGCCTGTTTGCGAGGAGTAGAAGAGTAGTAATAGGGGGAGACAGTTCTAGTTCAGTGTTCGCGTAGAGTACTGGACCTTGGGTAGGTTAGACGTGTGGTGAAGATTGTTCAATAAACGTTAGGTGGTGTCAATGCCTCGAAAGGGGCGACATGTGCAATGGATCTTGTTAAACGTGGTGGAATAGTTGTTGCCTCATGGTTCGTAGGTGGAAGGTGGAGGAGAAGCTTCGTTAGAGGCAAAACATGTCCCAGTCTATATAAGCTCCTAGGTGGTGGTGGGATGGTGGTCTCGAGGTCAAGTTTTCAGCTGTCTTAGTGCCATGGTGGAGTTGAACTTGCCACCCGTCCATTCAGGTTCAGAGCCTCTACTTAGAGGCGTCTTGCAGGTTGAGAGGGACAGGTAGAGGCTGGAGTGTAGCGGTAGGGGTTGTGCTGTCGACTGATGGGAGATCGATGTGACCCTCGCGACGGTGGCTGTCGAATATAAAGTTGTCTTGCGCGACATGTGGTTGGCTCGAGGCCTTAGTGGAGTGCCCCCTACATGTGGCCCCTATCTGGGCCCGTGGCAGGACATCTTTCTTGTGATTCATGTTATGAGTGTCTGGGAGTTTGCGGGGTCCACTCATGTGGGAGAATCATTTAATCCCAACACGTGGATCCCTTCCTTTTTATCCGGCTCTCAGATAGCTTTCGTACCCCCTCCAGCTCATCCATTCCTCTTCTTGTCTTGGGTGACTTTTCCCTAGATGTCAATATGGGGGCTCATGGCCCGTGAGATCTTCTAGATTTGGTTCTATTGCTTTGGTTGTGGTGTCTTTTGATGAAGCCCTTGCTGAGTTGATCGTAGCGGAGTCTCACCCTTGGTGCTTGCAACTGTTGAGCTCGGATTTCTCTCGGATGCTTTGGACATCTCCCCTTTGTAGAGGCAGCCATCTACGATGAAGTGATTTGTGGCTTCCCGGGGAATTTTGTGCTCATGCTTCCTCATTCGCATTTAAAGAGGGTCTTGTTGCGTTGGCTAGGCGGAAAAGATGATCAGAGAAGCTATCAATCATGTGGGGAGATTGGTTGGAGTAGTGTTTTGCGATTATGAAGATCCTGAGTTGGAACATGAGAGGGCTTGGGTGCCAACAAAAGTGCTTTTAGGTGAGGGACATGTAAGAAATCCAAAGCTCAACTGATTGTCCTTTAGAAGACCAAGCTTTAGCTAGTTAATAAGAGAGTGGTGGAGTCAATTTGGGGACAAAGGGGTATATAGAGTCAGAGGAGCTAGACACTTCGGGTTTGGTTCGAGGTGTTCTGGTTTTCTAGGACTCGAGCATTTGGGTGAGGAAAGGTTGCTGTAGTTGTCATTTTTTCCGTCTCTGTGGCTCTGAGAAGTGATATTTAGCTTCAGGTGAGTCTTCTATGGGGTGTATGGTCCAAACCAACTGGCTCTTTGGCCGTTGTTGTGGGAGTTGTACTCCGCCTTTGATAGGTGACAACTTATGTGGTGTGTTGGTGGTGACTTCAGTGTGGTCCAGTTCTCTCATGAGAAGCTCAATGGAGGTCATGTCTCGAGCAACACGCAAGGCTTCTTTGACTGGGTCTAAAGGCATGAGTTGGTGGACTTGCCTATGGGAAGAGTCAAATTCACTTGGTCTAATGGCCGGGGGAGAGTTGTTATGTTGGAGTTTGACAAATTTTTGGTTTCTTCCCCATGGGTGGAGGGGTTCCTATTGGTGCTTCAAAGGGGCCTTCCCAGATTGGTTTTTGTCATTGTCCGGTGGTCCTAGAGTTCAATGAAGATAACTGGGGACCCAAACCCTTTCATTTCAAGTTGGCGTGGCTAGAGGTGGAGGGCTTTCATGATCTAGTGTTGGGTTGGTGGTCCTCCTTCATGATAAATGGCTTTGCAAGCTTTAGGCTCTTCTAGAAGCTTAAGATGCTGAAAGGAAAGCTTAAGGTGTGCAAGAAAGAGGTGTTTAGGTAGTGAGAACAAGAAACTGGCAACATTCTATGTGAGATCCAAGAGCTGGATGTAAAATAAGAGGGAGGAGCATTATTGGACGATGGGAGAGTAGCAAAGGAAAACCTATCATCTGATTACAGAAATCGGTTAAAAGAGGAGGAAATCAAATGATGTCAGTGATCTATGGCAACTTGGCTTAAGGAGGGGGATAAGAACATGAAGTTCTCCCACAGGATAGCTAGTGCTTGAGGTTCAATAAAATATCTTCTTTGTTGGTGGATGGCAGGAGAATTGAAGACAAATCCCAGATCTGCAATACCATCATCAAATGCTACATGAACCTCTTATCTGAAGAGAAGTAGGCGTGACCGAGCCTTGGCAACTTGGTGTTTGATAGGATATCGAATGCAAAGGCTCTTGCTCTCAAGGGGCCTTTTTTGGAGGCGGAAGTTAAAGCAAAGATGGAGGCGCTTGGCAATGACAAAGCTCTGTGGCCGAATGGGTTCTCCTTAGGATTCTTCCAGGTGTTTTGGGAGGTGGTTATGGTTGACTTGATGAGCTTCACAACCGAATTCTTTGACTTAGTTTGACTGTTGTTGGAGATGGGGAACTCCTTTATACTAACAATCCTAAAAATAGAAGGGGCTGAGAGTTTGAAGGATTCTACGTCTATCAATCTTATCGGAAGCCCCTAAAAAATCATTGTTAAGATCTTGGCTCAAAGGTTTCGACTTGTCCTTTCAAAGGTTATCTCCAATCCTTAGAGTGTGTTTATTTCCAACAAACAGATTCTGAATAGTGCGTTGGTTTCACATGAGTGCATTGACTTGTGTCATCAGACATTTAGTGAAGGTATTATTTGCAAGTTGGACTTAGAGAAGGCCTACGATCATCTGGACTGGAAAATTTTCAATTATATGTTGGGCTGGTTGGGCTACGGAACTCATTGGTGATAGTAGATTCAAACTTACGTTTGGTCAACTAAATTTTGTCATGATTAATGACTCTCCTTTTGGTTTCTTCAAGGCCTCGAGGGGCCTCCTGGAAGGGGATCTCCTCTCTCCTTTCCTGTTTGTGGTCTCTTTTTTTTTGTGGTTTTAATGACGTTAAAGTGTCCCTGCCCCATTTTGAGGCGAGACTATTCCCTGCGGATGCACACAATCACCCACAAACCACGTGCATTAGGTAATCCCAGGGAGGGGAATGAAACTCGCGCCTGTAGGGACCCACGAAGCTTGCCGTTCGCCCAAACCCTGTACAGGTCAGTTTGCGGTCGTCTTAGAGGTTCTTAGTAGAATGTTGAGCAAAGGCCATTCCGTGGGTCTCTTTGGAGGTTTTAAGGTGGAGAACATTGATCTTCATATCTCTCATCTCCAATTCACTGATGACACCATTATTTTTTGCGAGGCAAACAGGTCCATGGTGGATAACATGAGGAACATCGTGCGTTTTGAGGTGATATAGGGATTGAAAGTCAACATCTCCAAGAGTGAGATCCTTGGGGATTCATATATCTGTGGAGGAAATTGTTAGGCTAGCTGAAGTCTTCGAATGTTGGGTCAGATCTTTCCCTTCTACATACCTTAGCCTCCCTCTTTGTGTAGGTAAATCCGCAAAGCACTAATGCAGGGGCATTTTCACACTGGACTCGAGTGAGGTGGCCTGTGGGATACAAGGGCACACTTGAGGTGGGCGGCCTGTGTGAAGCGGGTGGCTCGTGTGAGGCGAGGCCCATGTGAAGTGGGCCTATATGAAGTGGGGCCCACGAGGAGGGTTCAATTGAGGGCCTAACCCATGTGAAGTGGGGCTTGGGCTATGAGGCAAGGCCCATGAAAAGGGATCGATTCGCCATGCTCTATCAGTTCAAGCTTTTAGAGCAAGTGGTTAGTTGTCCTACATCAAATTGGTATCAAAGTGGGAGGTCTCATGTTCGAGACTCTTCACTGAGAGTGATTAATGCAGGGGCATTTTCACATCAAGCTCGAGTGCGGTGGCTTGTGGAATGTAGGGACACACTTGGGGTGGGCAGCCCGTGTGAGGCGAGACCCATGTGAAGTGGGGTTCACGAGGAGGGTTTGGTTGAGAGCTTGACCCATGTGAAGTGGGGCCCGGGCTATGAGATACAGGGATTGATTATTCAAGCTTTATCAGCTCGAGCTTTTAGAGTAAGTGGTTAGTTGTCCTACATCAAGCACTAGTGGGACAAGGTTGATGAAAGGATGGAGAGAAAACTATTGTCATGAAAGAGAAAACATCAATCTTTAGGTGGTAAAATCATGCTCATTAAGGCCACTTTCTCGAACCTTTTCCTATATTTCACGCTTTGTTCAAGTTCCTGAAGTCAATCTTGGTGAGGTTGGAAAGGTTGAGGGAATTCATTTGGCAAGGCGCTATTGCTAAAGGTAAATTCCACTTTTGGAATGTGGGAAAGTATGTAGACCTTATGAGGAAGGAGTTGTGGGTATTAGACGGTTGGAGGATGTCAATTATGCGAACTAGAATGGAAGAGAACAACCTTTGGAGGACTATCATCGCTGGCATTGGCAATTTTGGTGTCATTAGCAAGGGGTGATGGATTAGGGACTCCTACCTCTATAGAGTGTCCATCCTTTGGAAGGCGCTCTTTCATTTTGTGAGCGAAGTCTTGGAGGCGGTTGGTTTCTCTGTTGAGGATGGGGAGCGGATCTGGTTATGGGACGATGTCTAGATTGGGGAGGCCCCACTTATATCGGAGTTTCTAGACTCGCTAGTCTTTCTCCTTCCACGGATATCTTGATCGCCCATTGCTTCTCTAGTCTGGGTGCAAATGGTGTTTGGGCCCCTCGTAGGCGCAACCTCAAAGACATTGAGGTGGATAACTTGGTCCGGCTCCTCTCATGTCTTCAAGGAATCTGCCCTTCACCAGGCGTGAAGGATTCGATGGTTTGGTTGAAAGATAGGTCGGTAAGATTCTCCATACACTCTTTCTATGACTTGTTCTCCCAGTTATTGGCCGGTCAGAGATGATGCAATATAGGTCCAATTTGGTATTATAGAGCTCCTCCCAAGGTAGTGGCATTCATTTGGCTTGTAGGAAGGAATAGGGTATTTAACATTGATAACCTGCACAAGAGTGCTATGACGATTCATAATATCTGTCTAGTGTATGAAAGAGACGGAATTGGTGGACCACCTTTTCATCTATTGTCCCTTTGTTAGGAGAGTGTGGGATGGTATCCTTGATTCTTTTTGAAGTCCCCTAGGCGATGTCAAGATCTATTGAGGGTCTTTTTCTTGCTTGGCATAATGGCGTGGGAAAAGAGGTAGGTCAAGGTGGCAGCTAGCCTTGATTGGTGGTCTTTGGACCCTTTGGGGAGAGTAGAATACCTGCTGCTTTCGGAATCGCAGTGGCTTCCATTTGGATATTCTTAGGAAGGCTAAAATATATATTTGGGAGTGGGCACCCTGATTTTCCTGGGTGTTGTATTTTTTCTTGTTGCGGCTTGCTTTTTGTTTAGCTTCGGCTTTTGGGTTGTTTTAATAGATCTTGCTTCTAAAAAAAAAGTGTGTGTGTATATATATATATATATATCATTGTTTTGGGCTTCTCAGGTTTTTTTTTTTCTCATGCTTCATGTTTGTCTAATACTGACTCACTTGCTCTTGCCATCATTGCATAGCTTCAAATATTCATGTTTTAGTGGAGTTGTTAATTTCTACCAATTGTTTGGTGCTTGTTCTGTAGGAGCGATGATGAGGATGATGAATACAGTGTGTATCATTTGGATGCGGAAACAAGGGGATTTCAACAGTCTGAAAACTACTATGGCCCGGTTGAGTTTGATGATATTGACCATGCGTATATATCACACACAGTTCATTCTAATGAAGGAAACATTACTGTTACTGATTCAAGTTCTCCAAGACTTGAGAGTATGGATTCACAAGCTTCAATGCCGGTTGAGAAGCTTGAGGAAGAAGAAGAAGGACACGACAATAGTGAGGAGTGTGATGCTGCATCATCTATATATGGTGCGGAGAGTACAGATGCCGAGCCTGTGGATATTGAGAATAATGGACTGCTTTGGCTCCCTCCCGAGCCAGAAGATGAAGAGGATGAGAGAGAAGCTATTCTATGCGACGATGATGACGATGAGTATTCTATGGGAGAGTGGAAAAATCTACGTTCTTCGAGCAGCTTTGGCAGTGGCGAGTACCGAAGCAGGGATCGATCAGGTGAAGAGCAGACAAAGGCCTTGAAGGATGTTGTTGGTGGACATTTCAGGGCATTGGTAGCTCAGCTTTTGCAGGTTGAGAATCTTCTGGGGTGTGAAGAAGATGACAAAGAGAGTTGGTTGGATATAATTACATCTTTGTCATGGGAGGCAGCAACTCTCCTTAAGCCAGACATGAGCAAGGGAGGAGGAATGGATCCTGGTGGATATGTGAAGGTTAAGTGCATAGCCTGTGGGCATCGCAGTGAGAGGTTAGACACCCAGATTTAGGGCCTGTTGGATGCACCCTCCAAAGGGACTTTTTTGGGGCCAAAATGCCTTTTTGATCCAATAGGTGATCGTTGTTGTGCATTTGGATGCACTTTGCAAAGCCTGTCTTACCTCCCACTTGACAAGATAGGCGCTGAAACACCGACTTGGCAAAAACCAATCTGATTGGTTTTTGCTGAGTTGACCGAAAAAGCAGGCTGAAACCCACCCCTTTCAGAAACCCCCTTTTGAGGAAGTGTGTCCAAACTGGCCCTTACTGTCTAACTGTTTTGTTTCCAGAGTTCAGTCCTTAGGCTTTGCTGATGTGTTGTAAGGCACAACATGCAGAGTTCTAACCATACCTTGGAAGACAGGGAGGGTGGAATGCTTTTCCAAATTAATATTTTGTTTGTTTCTACTAGTACATGAGATGAATGGAAATGTTACTTCAGGGTGGAAAAGTAGAAAACTGATACCCTGCCTGTTCGGCTTTAGTTGTCTGCACTGCAAATCCTCTGTAAGCTGAAAATGGAATCACCCAACTGAAATATTCCTCCACGTTGATTTGGGAAAGTACTTCCTAAATCATCATCATTACGATCATCATCATCAGGTTTGTTTCTACATGAATCCTGTTCTGCCATTCCACTCTATCAAGGGCCAGACCTTCAGTTAGATCATAGTCCATCAAGTCTTTTCTTTGCACATCCATGTCCTTTTGGGCTATATACCTTGTAGGAGAGAAATTTCAATCTTCTTGCACACGTAAAAATCTGGATAGATTTTTGAAAGATGACAATATTGAGCTGAGACTCTGCAAAATATCTTTACATCACTAGACATAAAAGCTGTGGACCATTATCTCAAATGTCCAAATGTTAAAACCGAAATTTCACAAGTTTCATTCTTGATGCATTTGTAAATATGCCTGCTGCTGATATAGCTTTTGAACTTATTTTCGCAGCAAGGTGGTGAAAGGAGTTGTTTGTAAGAAGAATGTAGCACACAGGCGCATGAAATCAAAAATGAAAGGTCCCCGTTTCCTAATTCTCGGAGGAGCTCTTGAATACCAGCGAGTTACAAACCTCCTATCAAGCTTTGATACTCTACTGCAGCAGGTGGGTTGATCATCTGTTATTGGTTTGTCCCTTAGCCAATGCCTGATGTAACTCTCTTGTTCTTACTCCTGCATCCTCTTTAGGAAATGGATCATCTAAAGATGGCAGTTGCGAAGATAGATGCTCATCAGCCTGATGTCCTTCTGGTAGAAAAATCAGTTTCTCGTCATGCCCAAGAATATCTGCTTGCGAAGGACATATCACTTGTTCTGAATATTAAGCGTTCTCTATTGGAGTGTATAGCCCGCTGCACTGGTGCACAGATCGTCCCTTCTATTGATCATCTGTCATCGCAGAAGCTGGGGAACTGTGAAACGTTTCATGTGGAGAAGTTTTTCGAAGAGCATGGCAGTGCTGGTCAGGGTGGTAAAAAATTGGTAAAAACATTGATGTTTTTTGAGGGCTGCCCCAAGCCATTGGGTTGTACTGTAAGTCCTAAATCATTTCCTGATTCTTTTGTACATCCTATTTTGGAATTTAGTCGTCAGTATCATGATCATCAACTCGGGGCCGTTTGATCAAACTTATTTTCAGTACTATCACTGAAATTTAATATTTTCAGTGATTTTCATGGATTCAGATCGTTTGGAAAATCCAACTTGTTAAGTGCTTAAATTAATTTTCAGTGAAAATATGGGTGCTTTTTTCAGCTCCCCTCCTTTCACTTAATGCTGAAGGCTGGATGCTGAAAGTGGTAGTGTATTAAAATTTCTTTTCACTTTTGTGTAAAATATCCCTAGGATAATTTCAAAATTACAATTCAGCAATAAAATTAATTTTCAGAGCTTATTTTTCAGTTTACCAAATGGCACCTTAGCCTTTTTCCCAGCAATTTGCGCTTGGGAATTAAATGGTAGAAAGTTAATGATCAGCTGCGCACCAAACATCAACCTTCCTCTTTTATCTGGGCTCTTGGAACAAGTCAGGGCAGAGCCTCACATTGAAACCACTCACATGCTGGCATGCTCCCCCCATAATTGAACCCCAGCCCAACTATTGCATGCATGTCCCAGAGGCAAGCAAGCAAGGTTGGATCATGGAAGGTACTTAGTTGCAGGATCCTTCCAAGTTCTAACTAGGTGCTGCTCCAGCTTCGGATCATGCTTCAAACACACGCTCCCACATCCTAGCCTTTTACACTTGACATTTTGAAACAAATGCTTCCCCACTCCTGTACCTGAGTTTGTTGTCGGCTGTCGCTTTGCTTTACACTTCATGCAACTGTAGGAAGGTAGTTGCTGGTCAAAAACCATTTTGAAATTTCATACTTTCTGATATATAACCACACCCCTGTAATATGAAATTTGAACCTAAAGTGAGTCCAACACTTGCATCCATATCCATATACCTTTACCAGTACTTGAGTAAATAGGTACCTTCTAGTCTTCTTCTTCTTCTTCTCCTTCTTCTTTTTTAGGTGAACCCCTAGGGCCTAGAGGCTCAAGCAGCTCCCCTCTTCTGCCTGCCACGTGGTGATCTTGATTGTTTATTGATAAGGTTCCTTTATCAATGAATCACATGGCAAAGGGATAAAAAAAACTTCAGTAATTGGAGATGTAACTGTCCACAAAAAAGTTAGTTCATAAGTGATGGTCCAAAGAAGATGTTTCCAACTCATCTGCCCATGAATGGTGAAGACCTCTTGTCAATGGTGAGATTGTTGTCAGTTGGTATTTTGTGGGTTGTTCTAGGAGCGAACTAGATTGTTACATGTTGGGGCAGAAGTGGTGAGCAGCTTGGGCGGGCCTGTGGGGGTGAACCTGCAAACAAAGCTCTGGTATTAAAATAAACCACTGTTGTGAATCTGTTCACATGTTAAATACAGAAGTTTGAGCAACTGTCTTATATCACCTTCTTTCATGAATTTATTTTCCTGTGAAACCAGAGATAACATCTAAACAAGGGTCTCATGCAGCATTTCATGCATCTTTTTCAGGTGTTGCTCAAGGGTGCCAATGGTGATGAGCTGAAGAAAGTGAAACATGTTATGCAATATGGAGTCTTTGCAGCCTATCACTTGGCTCTAGAAACTTCTTTTCTCGCAGATGAAGGTGCTACTCTTCCAGAACTTCCATTGAAATCCCCGATAACTGTTGCATTGCCAGATAAACCATCCAGTGTCGATAGATCCATTTCCACCGTACCTGGTTTTCCACTTCCTACTGCTGGCAAAATGCAACCCAATGGGGATGTCGAAAGACCTGACGGAGTCCTTACATCAGATCTGTCATTACCATCAGCCAACCAGTACATAAACAAAGTGGAGGTGAATGTAATGCCGAGTGCATCTAAAGGTTCAAACTCTCAGATGACCGAGAATGGTAACCATGTTCATCTCGCAGAACCTCTAAGCCCCGGTCCTTTGTCTCCCTTGTTTCTTTCAGGACAATCAATCTCGAGACCTTACCATGAATATTCCCAAATTTATGGATTTGAATATAAGAATGAAGTGCATTTTGGAGAACCTTATGAGGTGAAAGATTTTGCAATCAACAGTCAGGCCATTTCTGGATATTGTAATTTCTCCACTAATGGTTCTATGGTTCAGGATGGCTCGGAGGGAATTGGGGTTGTTAATGATACTGATATTGATGAACGAAAGATGGTCGGAAGCCAATTAGGTTTGTTGGATCTGAGCTCACTCCATCAAGATAATAACTGTTATGAGGACCAACCCTCAGCCAAGGAAGAGTTTCCTCCATCACCCTCCGACCATCAGAGCATTCTGGTTTCTCTATCCACACGGTGTGTGTGGAAAGGGACTGTATGCGAGCGTGCACATCTCTTCCGCATCAAATACTACGGCAGCTTCGACATGCCTTTGGGGCGGTTTTTACGTGACCAGTTATTTGATCTGGTAATCTATTAGGCATTTTCATGCGTTTTCTTCCCCAAAAAATTTATATGATCTTTGACTGAGAATATTCATAGATTGTCAATTTTTAGCTTGTACATAGGGGCCTGTGGTTCTGCGATCCAGACCATTGGTCTGAACTCTGATGGGCCCACCTTGGATGGACCATAACACTAAACCTCCCAGATTGGTAGATCCTAGCTGTCCCAATCTTTGGCCTATTTCAAGTTGAATTTGGACCTATTCTGTATATCTTTTATTAACTGTCTATTTGTGGACTAATGGTTGAGTTAGGACCTTGGAGGAGCTTCTGAGGCATGATCGATCCACGGTGGGACCCATCTGATCAACAATCTTGGTCGTTGAGTATGATCCCGCTTGTACAAACTGATGACTCAATAATGCAATGCATTTATCCTCATATAGTTTTGATTGAGGATTGTGTGATTCCTCTTTCTTTCAATAACAACCAAGGACTTCAAGACTGACAAACTAGTCATTCATGGCAGACTTTCCAGTGTCGTTCATGTGAGATGCCTACAGAAGCACATGTACATTGTTACACTCATCGGCAAGGCAGCCTAACGATATCTGTTAAAAAGCTCCCAGAGATTTTCTTACCTGGAGAACGTGATGGCAAGATCTGGATGTGGCACAGGTGTCTGCGGTGTCCTCGAACTCATGGGTTTCCACCAGCAACTCGGAGAATAGTGATGTCTGATGCTGCATGGGGTTTGTCCTTTGGTAAATTTCTGGAGCTCAGCTTTTCAAATCATGCTGCTGCTAGCAGGGTTGCTAGCTGTGGTCATTCACTACACAGAGACTGTCTTCACTTCTATGGGTACTCTCTCTCTCTCTCTCTGTGTGTGTGTGTGTGTGTGTGTGTGTGTGTGTGTGTGTGTGTGTGTTTGCGCGCGCGCGCGTGCGTGTGTCTGCTTGTGTGTGTGTGTGTGGAGAGAGGTCTCAAATCCAACCGATTAGATAACGGTTTCCAGTCTACCCAGTGGATAACTCCCAACCTGTTAAGTGATTGTGACATCCAATCCTCCTAATAGGTTAGTCTCACTGTGAGGATCACCTAGTGCAAAAATCAGCGCCATCCGCTTAAGTGAGCCACACTATAGAAAACATTGTATAGACATTGATAAATAGCAAAATACAAGTGTGGTCCACTTGATGAGCGGATAGGACTGATTTTTGTATAATATGTTCCTCATAGTGGGGCCAATTTATTGAACAAGTTGGATGTCCCATACACTTAAGAAGTTAGAAGTTACCTGTTGGGTGGACCATAACTTGTGGTCAAACCGATTGGACTTGAGGCCTTCACACACACACACACACACAAATTCTCTCCTAGTAATTGGTTCTCTTGAGACCCCCCTCCCATGCCCTTGATTTGCCTCTCACTTTGCTATGGCCCACCAGATTTTTGGATTAGACCAAAAAGTTAGCCATGGGGGTTTCATGAGGTGACTGATTTATTGGGCCATCTAGATTTTGTGCCACATCACGTGTCAAAAGTTCTCACGAATTTCCCATGAGAATTGGTTCTCGGGAGTGCATTTGTGTGTGTGTGTGTGTGGAGGCACTAGGTTGTAACACCCCAAAAAGTGTGGAGGCACTAGGTTGTAACGCCCCGGATTTCGGGGGCCGAGTAAATACTCAACTCTCGATATCTCGAGTGCCACTTATGCTTTGCGGAAGCGGGGTTATATAGTTCATTTTACTTGGCATTTGAGCAATTCCTGGAATTAAAATACACTATGCGATGGTCACCTCATCCAACACGTCAGGCTCTGTGGTACCTGCATCTAAGATGGGGTCTGGTTGGTGTTTTAAAAAACCATCCTAGAGTAGGAGTGAGTGATCAACTCAGTGGTTCCATTAACATTAAGTTACACAAGTTATCAATTCCACAGGCGCAGATAATGAGAAGCAACTAAGCACGTGATTCCTCGATACTCTTGTTAATGCATATACATGGTAATATGATATGATGCATGCCCTCACCATCTAACACTCCCTCAAGCAACACCATCTATACGTTCGCATATGACCAACACTCCCTCAATGCGACCTCGACTGCTAAGTCACCAACCTATGCTTATGCAATGCTATGAATATTCATGTTAGCCGAGTATTTAATTAAGTCCGTTCATCCAACAAGATTGGGGAAGCTGAAACACCATTTAATCAATGGCCTTATCCAGATCACTTGGCCCAGGGTGGCCATAGCGGCTCTAAGCCTGCGATCCATGATCCAAATTTAGGTATCATCCATCTATTTCACAAATCAATAATTTCAAAGGTAAGGCATGATACCCAAAGGTATGAGGATCAACTCGGTATGGGTTGTCACCTAAATACTGAGTATGATCACTTAGTTCCAAGGTTCGGGCTTGTCACATAACCAAATCACCACAAGGAAGGGCTCGTCACCCAATTCCGTTCATGCCCGGGTCATTCAAACGGTACTCTGGCACAGAACCATTGGCCGGATAATTTAATGGGGGCCGTTCGAATAAAGACCTATCACCTCCTGTGCTCGCTGGTCACTAAGGGGAGGCTCATCACCCCAACGTAGGCTAACAGTACGGACATAGTATCCCATACTACCATGCCCAACTCTCAAGGCTTGGGGATCATATCACTAATGGTTAATAGTAGGCCTCTCAAAAGTATGGTGTGCTTCAGATTCAGGTTGGCGTGACCATACATGGTGAACATACATGGTTGGCCAACTACTGGACCAATTCGGCTGACTTAGGCAAATTACGGTGCAACCGGCACTGGGTACAAGTATCCTGTGTAGTCCAACTATTGTCGGTTGTCTGTCTTTGGTTTGAATCAGTCAGATTGGCCCAGGGCAGCCGTTCTAGTAAGGCTACCCTTGTGAATTTTTCCGGTTTGCTGGCCAACCCAATTACCAATAGATTAATATTTTACAGCATACCACAATCAATTTTATTCAGGAATAGGTAACCAACTAAACAGTATTTCAGGATATTCTAGCTAATACGGGCAAACAAATGGGCATGCAAGTGCATTATTCAATCATCACACAATTACCACAATCAATAAATTAGGCGCATGTATTAGAGAAAAATATGGAACATGTGGGCATGAAATTTCAGTGTATCCGGTCTATTCTAGCATGCAATCAATAATCGACAACCATAAACGAAAATTTCACTTCATGGAGGATAATAGGCTTGAGGATTAATCACTAGCTAGCATGCGATTCACAATTTTCACTACACAATCATTATTTGTGACATAGGTTCGATAATTGGCAACCTAGAGATAATGGTCTGCACCTAGGAGTAGTCCGTTGGGTTTCTAGCGCCGCCACTAGGATTCGGGTCCGTGGATGGGTATATCGAAGCCCTGCACCGATGGGATTAGCTTGTAAGGGCGCATGCAAATGGCCTACAAGGCTGAAATTTGAAGAGAGAGGATTTACTTTTCTATGGTCGGTGGGTCGCTCTCTATGGTGGGGCATGGTTGTGGGGTCTGTTGTGGGCAATGGCAAGGGGGATTTTCCCCAAATCAGCTCCCTCAAGGTGCTCCTTCCACAACTTCTCACTCTCTCTCTCCCTTACAGCTGGAAATTTATATGGGAGTGAGGGAGTGAATTTCTGAGCCTTATATAGCCCAGATTTTATGTCCAAATGGCCCTAGGGGCCCTTCTTCTAGCATGCATGCCCCTAGTGGGCTGAATTTTGGCCCATATGGCTATTCTAGGGCCCCCCTGACCCATCTGTGCCATGGAGCAGGTGCCTCATCGCTGGATGAGTGATTGGTTTGAATTTGGTGGCAATTGAATGTCTTGATTGACCGCGGGTGCTTTATTTGTGATCGTCGGTCACTGATGTTCGATCAGGGCCCCAGTTATAGGAATATGAGCAGGGAAATATCCTTAACTCATACCTCGAGTTCGGTTGTGATCTAACGGTCAGAAAGCCACAACTTCGAGCAATAGTGAGAGGTTCATTTTACTAAAGTTTCAAGTTTCAGCCTTGGGTATTTGCGCATTTCAAGTACTCAGCCTCTTGCCCAAGTTGTGCATTTTTGGATACTATCTTGATTCGCCACTTGCGATGGACGTCAAGTCCAGTAAGACGGACATTATTCTATAGTTTCGGAACTAGTGACCCACTAACGAGCGGCCTAGAGCTTGTTAAGATAATCGGGGCATTTCTAAAATGTATTGGGTAGGGAGATTTTTTTGTGTACAATGGTTAAGGTCTGGATTAGCTAAGTCCATAGTGTGGCATATTCGCAATTAGCAAAAATAGCGATTCGGTCATAATCACTCTAAACCATCGGTTCTTAGACTAAATAGATAATTGGGTCACTTTGGTTTGTTAATTAAGATCCGACCCTTAATTGTCTCAATTTTGGGTAGATCTTTAATTTAGTTGTGATAATCTCGATTGGTTAGCGATAGGTTGGCTAGAGTTGAGCCCTATATGAACAATTCGTGAGGCTAGACTGGAGGTTTAAGTGATAGGGGGATTCGTTGGCTTCCTATGGTTGATTAATTGGATTCATGTGGTTCTTTATTTGCATCACTTACATATAGGCTCACCTCGAGCGTCGAGGGTCAGTAAGTAACAACGTAGGCTAGTTATATAAAAAAAATTTAATTTTTTTTTTTAAAAAAAATTCAAAATGGCAAAAATCTAGGACGTTACATAGGTGGACCCCATCATGGTCATCACCTTTTGAAAAACTCAGTAACAACCACTCATTGAGTGGACCACACTGGTGTTTCATTATTTACCAATGTATGAATGTTGTTTAATATGGCGTGGCCCCATTGATGTATAGATAGGACTAAACATTGCACTGCTAACCCTCATGGTGGGGCCAACTTGTTGGAAGGGCTGGATTTCACATGTACTCAATACTTTGGAAGTTATCATATGGATGCACTACAGCTTGTGGTCCACCACGATGGACTAAAGACTCCTTTTTAGGGAATAAATATCAAACAGGAGATGTATGCCTAAATCTTGATTTTTGAAGGGGTCCACCATGATGTGTATCTGAAATCCATTAGATGTGTAATCCTATTTTAGGTCCAAATCTAAAAAAATCAGGCGGACTCGTGATTCAAGTGAGCCACAACAATGGAAACGGTTGGGAGAGAGACGTTCACCCTTGATTTTTATAGGGCCCACCGTGATTATTATATTGAATCCAATCTATCCATTGGATTTCACACTAAAACATAGCCTTGGTGCCCACCAATCAGGCTCATTAGTGATTCAAGTGTGCCACAACAAGGGAAATAATTTGAAGAGTAAGCTTTACCATGTACACTATTTTTCATTGTGTGGTCCACCTCAATCACAGATGAGGCTGATTTTTATATCCCAGGCCTAACATGGGGTGACACATATGATGGTCAGGGTGGATTTCACATAAACACCACAGTGGGGTCCACCCAAGCTGGGGACCCCTTTTCCTTTTCTCCTCGGCATCTAATAGATTAGTTATAGTGAGTTTCCATGCTGGTTGGACCTGAGGTAAAGGGAAAAAGGTTCTATGAGGTTGAACTCATGGGAGGCTTCCCATGAGGTAGAGCTCTATGGGCCCGGCCACAATATGTGACAGACATCCATCCCATTAATCAGATGCACCTTTCTATAGTGAGCCATGGGCCTAAAAATGTGGCCAATCCATGACTTGGGTGGGCTACACCACAAACAAAAGTTGACAGTGGATGACCGCCCATAGAAACCACCCCGATTATATATAGGGCCTAGTGAGATGTGGTTTAGACATCTAGCCTATTCATTGTGTGTGTTTCACTTGGATGAGGGGTTACACCAAATTTTAGGCCATTCCAAAATTCAGGTAGGCCCCACCAAGTGCTTTTAGATGTTTTAGGCATGATTTCCCATGGTTTGGATGGTGTGGCCCACCTAAGTTCCAGATACAGCTGAGTTTTAGCATGTCCAATGGCCTAGAGGGGACATACCAAATGCATAGCATGGATGTCCATCATACATCACGGTGGGGCCCGTGTGTGTGTGTGTGTGTGTGTGTGTGTGTGTGTGTGTGTGTGTGGACCGTTATGGCCTTGTAACATGTTACAGTTACCAGTGTTACTGTTACGTAATGGTCGTTATGGCCATTACACACACATATGTATCTACTTACGTTTGGATCAAATCCTCCTTTGAACCTTGCATATTTCCTCATCATCTTCACTTTCATCTTTCTTTTCTCTTTTGTTATTATTTTTTTCAATGGGTATGTTGCTATATTCGCATGAGCAGGTTTGGCAAAATGGTTGCTTGTTTTCGGTATGCATCTATTGAAATTTACTCTGTTTATCTGCCACCATCCAAACTCGAGTTTGACTTCCAGCATCAGGAGTGGATACAGAAAGCAGCAAAAGAGGTTTGATAATTGAAAATGCAATTCTCACTAGAGTTTGTGAATGTGTGAAGTTTCCATCATGTAGTGGAGCTAATTCTTTAACCTCCCACGTAACAGGTGGCCAACAAGGCGGAACTTCTGTTTGCCGAGCTATCTAATGCTCTGCGCCAAATTGCAGAGAAAAGATCAGGCACTGGGTTTCTTAACAGTGACGTGAAAGTCTCGGAATCAAGACATCCCATTTCAGAAGTGGAAGTAATGCTGCAAAAGGCTAAGGCAGCATTTGAGGTGACACAACATTGATATCTCGTCCCCCGTTTTACAAAGTTTCGCTTCTTATTCCCCTCTTTTACAATTGGCATTTTCACATGTTTTTCAGGAGTCTCTTGAGAATGCACTGAATAAGGAGGTGACAATGGGGCAGCCAATCCTTGATATTCTTGAAATCAATCGATTGCGGAGACAGCTGCTACTCCAATCATCCGCGGGGGACCATTGCTTGATCCTTACTGCTGGTATGGACAATGGCCTTCATGTGGAAACGAGCAGCTCCATTGTAAAACAAGAGAAGCCCGGTTCTATCGAGAAGCCTGGTTCTATCGAGAAGCCCGTGGAGATGAATTTGGCTTGCAAGCCAAATAGGAGTTTTACCAGTAGTGAGTTTCTTCTCCCGGATCCTAGTTCCAACGGGACCTATCTAACTGATAATTGCAGAGGACTCAGTGAGCAGGATCATAATCATGGACAGGGAATGCTGGGGTGCCATTCTACTAGCTTAAGTAACAGGAATCAACTCACAGAGTCAGGTGATGTTTTTCGTAGAACTCTATCCGAGGGGCAGTTTCCAATTATGGCTGATTTGTCAGATAAGTTAGATGCAGCATGGACTGGTGAAAATCATGCTGGGAGTACAACGCCGCGGGAAAATGGCCCTGCAGTTCCCAATTTACCCATGATTGATTCAGCTGAAGCTGTGGTGGCTATGTCTGAACTGGGAGAACATTCTTGCGACGAAGATGACAGGGGGGAAGTGAAGTTGGCTCAATCTCGCATGTCCATGCCTGTCAAGCGAGCCGACCCTGTGGATGACATCACAAGCTGGATCAGCAAGAATTCAGGGGGCAGTGCTCCCAGATTTAATTCCCATGTTGAGTATAATCCCGTGTATGTGTTTTCGCTACGGGAGTTGGACCAGCAATGTGGAGCGAGGCTGCGGTTTCCAGTGGGAGTGAATGGGACTGTAGTGCCAGTTTATGATGATGAACCAACTAGTATTATTTCATATGCACTGGCTTCATTTGACTATCATATTCAGATATCCGACGAGCGGGTGAGGCTAAAAGATAGTGGAGATTCTTCAATTTCTTTGCCGCTTTATGATCCAGGGAGTTGTCGCTCTTTTCAGTCATTTGATGAGACTTCCTCTGAATCTTTTCGGTCTCTTGGGTCCATAGAGGATAACTTATTGTTAATATCAGGGAGCAGGAGTTCTCTGGTTTCAGACTCACTTTTCCATACCAATGGAATGCCTGTCAGAGTTTCTTTTGCTGATGAGTGGGGGAAAATGAAATATTCTGTTACTTGTTACTATGCAAAGCATTTTGATGCTTTGAGGAGAACTTGCTGCCCATGTGAGCTTGATTTTGTAAGGTCCCTTAGTCGCTGTAAGAAATGGGGGGCACAGGGTGGGAAGAGCAACGTCTTTTTTGCAAAAACCTTGGATGATAGGTTTATCATCAAACAGGTCACAAAAACGGAGCTAGAATCATTTATCAAGTTTGCTCCGGAGTATTTTAAATATCTCTCTGAGTCGATTGGTACAAGAAGTCCTACATGCTTGGCAAAGATTCTGGGAATTTATCAGGTATGAATTGTTTGAAGCCCTTTTAATCTTGTTGGTTTTTTCATGGCTAAAAAAATGTTGAATACTGTTTCTTAGGGCATTCAGGCAAGTTGTGAGGATAACTGAGACTTTTGGTGGTCGAGGATTAACAATGTATGGCCATGAGAGTTTGGAAGTAAGACATGATTTCAAACCAAGGCTCAAAATCTTGAAGAAGTGACTAGGACTCTACGAGTACATAGTCTGTGTCAAGTCAAAAACTCAATCTTATACTTGATTGAGTTTCTTGAGTTTAAAAGAGTTAGTATTTTATTTTTTTTTCTTCTTTTGAATTTTAGAGTCATGGTCTCCTCTTTCTTTTTCTTTTTTTTCTTTTTTTATTTTATTTTATTTTTTTCTTTCAAGTTCAAGGAGAGTTCCTTGATCACTCGATTGAGCCTTTTGGGTTTTTGAATAATTTACTCACTCCCTTAAAAGGAACAACTGGTAATTGAAATGGTCGGATATCCCCAAAAAGGGTTTTTTGAATGAGCAGTATTTAACTTCTCCAGCACGTATGGAGAAAGTGATGCATGCGAACACTTATAACCCCTGCACACTTGTGGTGCTGAACTTAAAAAGGGGCAAATGCGATGATACTGTTTCAAAGGGTTTTGACACCGAAGGTAGTTTAAATCCTTCAGATAATAGCACCCAAATAGAAAAAGAAGCAGAAGCGAGGCAGGATTGACGTTCGCAGCTGGACGTGGCAGACTTTCAGAAACGGCTCGAAGATTCTCAGATGGTGGTTTTTCCAGAAGCCAGGGAGGAAGAGGAGTTTGGGGCTGGGGAAACGCTTTGCACGCAGGTCAGGATGGCATACTTGCAGAAGGTGATTTTCATAGATCAGAGCCGCAGGATGCAGTCGCACTGGTAATCAGAGATTAGAGGAACAATGCGTTGAAGGAATTTGGGGCCTCAGTTCCTGCGTCTGAGGTAAATAGGTCAGCTTATGGACAGTTGCAGATCAGCAGACTCTCGATGGCTCAGGGGATGAATTGAATCAAGACAGTGACAATGGAAATGGCGTGATTAGTCGGAGTGACTTTTGGCGACAGGCCAGAGGACTACGTGGCACTGTTTGAATTTGTAAAGCAAAATGGCAGGCATATTATATGTCACGATACGAATGTATAGGGAGGAGGTACCAATGAAAAGGTATTGTGGCTGGAAGTTGGGAGACTCAGTGATGGGTGTGAGACTATGACTGATGCACAACAGGGGCAATTGGGATCAATAGGTGATCAATGCAAATAGAGTTGGAATGTGAGGGGACTAGGGTGTGCACAGAAGAGATCTCAGATCAAAGAAATGTGCAAAAGATTCAATTTGTAGTGTTTCAAGAAACTAAATGGCAAGACTTAGATGAAGGTATGGTCAAATTGGTGTGGTGGGGAAAATCTTTAGAATGGGAGGCTTTAGACGCAATTGGGTCATCGGGAGGTATTCTGGTTGGAAGGGTCAATTCTCTTTATCATTGGTGTTTAAAGGATTTTTATCAGGATTCTGAACCAAACAGACCATGTATGAGGTCAGAATTTTGGTCAGAGCTGGATGTATGTCACAGAAGGTCGCCTTTACCATGGTACGTGGGAGAGGACTTCAATGTGTCTAGATTCTCACATGAAAAATCAAATGGAGGGAGGATAACAAGAAGCATGAGCAGTTTTTCAGAATGGATTATTAAAAATGAGTTGATCAATTTACCAATGGGAGAAGTAATGTTTACATGGTCAAATGGGAAGGTAAAGGTTATTAAATCAAGGTTAGATCACTACGTACTTTCTCCTAAATGGGTAGAGAAGTTACCACTTGTGCACTAGAGAGGCCTGTCGTGGCCAATATCTAACCATTGCCTGATTTTGTTAGAGATTGATGAATGGGATTGGGGCCCTATGCCTTTCAGGTTCAAACTCGCTTGGTTAGAGATTGATAGATTCTCGGAAAAGGCGAAGGAATGGTGGTCTTCACTATCGATTCAAGGGGGAGTAGGTTTTGTTCTCTTTCAGAAATTAAAATTGTTAAAAGGTATGATAAATGCGTGGAGAAAAGACATCTAGTAGAGAATGATTTGATGATAATGTGAAGAAGAGAGGAAAATATTGAGAGAGAAGAAGAAGGAGGAGAGTTTGGGAGAGATGTTGTATTAGGCTTACTTGCCCTAACACATAATATTTTATTATAATAAAGCATACAGTACACCGCAAGAGAAGAGGGAAGTGTGCACATGCACTTATACTAAAAGGGACCACTAACCACATACACAATACACTAGCATTCTCTATACATCTTGGGTGGTTGAGAAGAGGAAACGTCTAAAATATGGAATGATATTTTCATCTCTTGGATGCCAAAGAAAAGGCAAGTGACTTTCAGATGAAGATGGAGCTTAAAGGGAAGTATTTAGTGCAAAGTATAACGCAATAAAACTAACATATATATATATATATATATATATATATATATATATATATATATATATATATATATATATATATATATAATTTAATAAATAATCATGATCCACTGAGGGGGCATCTGTGGTAGGACTAAAATAAATGTAAGAACCTCTTCAATCAAATAGAGTTGAAAAAAGATCAAACACCTTAAGCAAACTTGGCCAAAATTTTAGGGGGGGAAAATTCCACTGAGGCTTTAGGACTCTCTACTTGGATGGTTATGCGTTGCCTTTCTGATCTTTATTGTTGTTTTTTGGAACTTATACTCTCTTGTTGATGTGGTGGGAAAGGTTACATCAAAGCAGCTGAAAGGAGGCAAGGAGTCAAAGATGGATGTTTTGGTTATGGAGAATCTTTTGTTCAGACGGAACATATCAAGGCTTTACGACCTCAAGGGATCTTCACGATCACGGTATAATCCGGATTCAAATGGGGCCAATAAAGTTCTTCTAGATCAGAACCTGATTGAAGCGATGCCAACTTCTCCAATTTTTGTGGGGAATAAGGCAAAGCGGTTGTTGGAAAGAGCTGTTTGGAATGATACTTCTTTTCTTGCGGTAAGCATATTGCACCTTAATGCTTCATACAATGACGAGAGTATCTATGGATGGACCTTTGACTGTGCTGATAGCTTTTTGCCTTTAGAGCATGTTTGGATTCGAGAAATCTTTATTGTGGGATTGGAAATTTCAATCAATATGTAATGGTTATTTACAAAGGCTCTATGCAAACATGGTTTCGACTTGTAGGCCTGTTGTTTGGATAGCAAGCGAAAATCTTATATTCTTCTCACAATGGTTACTTTGTAGCTTGTGCTTGGGTATCCAAACTTTGGAAAAAGGTTTATGATTGCTCAGTAGAATCCCCTATTTTCTTTTGCTATCCAAACAACATAAGAGGTCACATTAATGGAAAACTTTGGATTTCCTCATATCCAAAATGCCCTTAACACAAAGCTGCATTCCCAAGTTATGTTGGAATAGGATTGTCAAGGGTTGGGCTAACCGGTAGGGCCTTTGGTTTTGGCCCAATTGGGCTGGGCTTAGGTTGCTAAATCAAGCCGAAGGGCTGAGTTTGGGCCTGAAAATAAGCCTGTCTATTATTTGGGCCAAACCCAAGCTTTATTACAAAGTTATAGGCCTGGCCTGTTAGATGATTTCACTATAAAAAATATGCATTGGAAATGGCATCTCTCTCTCTCTCTCTCTCACACACACACACACCCACCCACCCACACACACACACACACACAGAGCTCAATGATCCGAACTGTGAATCTGACGTGATTCACTATATGTGGGGGCCCTAAAATACTTTTTTGGTGGACTATTTTCCCTTTGAATACTGTTGTTGTATCTTTGACATGTAGCATGTACCCATATCCAGATTGAGCAGGTTATTGCACTAGTGGTGCAGCCCTTAGTAGTTCACTAGTGTGATCAACATTGTTTTCAATAGTACATGGCATATAGCATAACGTTCACCCTTCTATAGTGTGTAGCGTATGCTACACAATATTTCTGTTTTTTAAAGTAAAATAATAGGAGAAAACATGGTAGATATTAAACATAAATATAAAAATAGCAAAAATGAAGAAGGCCTAAAAAAAAAAAAAAAAAAAAAACCTATGCTTCAATTTTCAAGTAAAAGCATGTTAAAAAGCAAGTTATCAAAAGCTAACCCAAATTACATTCAAAACAAAACCAATGACATCAACAAGTTTCTAAGAAAACTACATTAGTTGGACACTGTTTGGAGTATCCCTGATATTATTGAAATATCACCAATAGTATCTGTATCTCTAGTTCAGTGATATTGATAACACTAGTATTGATACCAATAACACTGGTAGTATTAGAAATTCCGGGTACTGGCGATGTATAGTTAAGTATCGCCAATGTGTCACCAACATTTTCGACTGTATAAATTCCTGGTGCTGCTTGTATCTCCATTGTAACGGTGATATTTCGATAATATAGCCAATGTTTCAATATTTCCAAAAATCTGTTCATTAACAAAATTTCCATTTCTATTTCATTTATGGGTGCATGTTTATATGTAATGTTCAAATTCTTGACGATAATATTACCGTGACATGGGTGATATCGAGACCACAATCTTTTGTTTCCTTTCTAGTTGTCGACAATTTCTTGGCAAAATATCATGTGTTGTCGATATTCTGAAATATTGATGGGTGTTTGGATGCAAAGTTGGATGGTTGGACTGATTTCTTATGACAACACATGCTTTTAGGCCCCTATCAAATGAAAACTTATTATGTATGCTTTTATGGTGTTAAAAAAAAACTTATTATGTATGCATTCTTTTACAAAATTTTATTCCTAAATATGCAAATATGTGTATTTTAGTATCTCTTGAAGTTTCATTGAAAAATTCCACCGTTTTCCCCATGTTTCCCCATATTTCCGATTATTGGCGATATCAATATTATTTCCACATCTCCAATCAGCGAAACTTGTACCAATAATGTTACTTCAAACACTTGGATCATTCTTATCAAACTAGATGAGTTGGATATCAGGCCACAAGATAGAAAGTAATGGACAATCACCATACAGAAGAACTTCAGCATTTCCAATCATCACATCAGCCACATTATAGAACCCAATGCACAACCACTCAAAAACCACTACTGTCGCATGGTGGTCCTCAGGATGGACTGGATGGGTTTGATGCCATACCATACACGCACCACAGTAGGCCCCATGTAACAAATATTTGTAGAAGTAGCTTATTCTACAATACTAAATAGGAACCGATTTCTCAAAAAGGGGAAAAAATATGAAAAAATGTAAGATACCCTAAGTGAATCATTATAAATCAAAATAAAGTAAAATGCTAATTGAGATTAAGAGTAAGAAACATTCCTCTATTTAGCTCTAGATCAACTAGAAAAATCCTAATCTTGAGCTACACAGCCATACGAACATGAAATGGGGGGATCTTGTTCCTTTTTTGTGTGCGCTTCAATGCATATGAAGATTTAGACAAATGATCTTCTCATAAGTCTGATCAATCCGTTCTAATTTCATCTTGAACACTTGTCCAAATTGAGAGAATCTGATCTCCATTTTTTTTTTAAGGCTAGAAGTGTCATGCGGTCAAGTGCTAGGGCTTTTGAAAGCCCTCTTTCAAATAGCTTTTGTTTTATAAAAGCTACGTTCCGATGTTAGTTTTGCACCATTTTAAATGGTTGTTAACTCTTCAGTCATACACTTGGCACGCATGTTATTTAGCGCCATGTGTGAATTTAGATGTAATTCTAGACATGTGCTCCATCCACAATAGGACCCCAAGTTTGGATGGTCTAGCTGTACTTCAATGCCACATGTTAGGAGGATGAGTCACCACCATATTTAAATCAGTGTTGAACTAATACTGCGCAATACCTAAAAGTTATGGCTTAAAACTGAAAAAATGTTGTAGTCTATGCTTCACGTTACAGTGTATAGTGTAGCTGCGTAGCTGCATAGCATATGTTACATACAACTTATGCTACTTGCATGTGCTATGTAGTGTTATAGCTATGCTAGGTGCTACGCTGCGAACACTATTCAAAACACTGGCTAATAGCATAGACTACTAGCAGGACCAGTGCAGGATCTGGTCGCTGGGTGCCACTGCCGCAGTGGCCATGCAGGTTCACCTGTTGTGCTGCTCAATAATGCAGGTTTGCTCCTCGCCATGCTCAAACACGTCAGGTGCCACTCAATGGAGCCGGATTTTCTCTCTCTCTCTCTCTCTCTCTCTCTCTCTCTCTCTCTCTCTCTCTCTCTTTCTTTTCCTCCTCCTCCTCCTCCTCCTCCTCCTCCTTCTCCTGCTTCTCCTTCTCCTTCTCCTTCTCCTTCATGCTGCTTGTCCAATAAAGCAGATGCCACACACTACACACCAATTAGGGGACACCATGTCGACAATTCTGCATGATGGAAATCGTGTGGAGCCTGCTTGTCCAATAAAGCAGATGCCACACACTACACACCAATTAGGGGACACCATGGCGACAATTCTGCATGATGGAAATCATGTCGAGCTTCATCAGCCTGAGGTTGATTCATGTCAAACCCACTTCTTACTCATACATATGAGAGCCTTGTATATAGTAGAAGATATAGAGAAAATACTATCATAGAATTGTGTGGAGATCTCTAGAAGGTTTTGGAGGTTTGTAGTGAGATTAGTAGCTAATACGAGTGTAGAAGAGTGTAGAAGTTTTCTAGAATGATTTTGGCCATTGGATGAATGACACATGGAACAATCTAAGCCTTGATGTAAAGTGTCTAGAGAGATCTTAGGTCTTTATATTGGGGAGTCCCCTCATTTGGGACTCAACTCCTCAAAACTTGTAAGCATTCCTCCTTTGTGCAATGTAAGCATTCCCATTCTCTCCCTTGTTGTTCTTTTACATTCCCGCCAAGTCCTTGGTTGTAGTGATCGGTGGTGTAATTAGGAGTTACGTTGACTCAAGTAGCATTCGAGTTTATACGAGTGTTGTACAAGCGAGGATTCTAAGGAGTTAGTGAGTCCGTGAAAGTTAGTATCAAAGCCTAGTGGATTTAGCTAGTACCATATCAATTTTGGAGGTAAGTGCAATCTATAATATTGAGAAGAGGCGTTATTCATCCAAAAACCAGAAGAGGGATTGGTCCAATGACTTAAGGGTGATTGTGGATTTTGATTCGTTAGATAATTGTATTGGCAAGTTGGAGCTTGCCATGGTTGGAGGGGTCCATGCTAAGGTGATCAAGCAAGTCGATGATGATATGATGAATACGATGGAGGTACTTAAATCTCAAATTATCGAGATTCAAGAGGTGATGGAGAATGAGATTAAGGAGCTACATGATGTCATCATCGCTCGGATGTCTATAAAGCACAACCCATCAAACTGGTTAGACAATAACCATCTGATATCAGTAGTTAAATTTGTATCTTCCACTATTACTTTCCATTTGATGGTCGCACCTTGGATGTTAAGTGGTTCTTTTATGCTCTAATGTTCCTGAGCTAGAATGATGAGGACATCCATGTGCCACCCGTTCTAGTGTACGCGAGGAGGAGAGCACCAGTGTCCTTATGGAGTGTGTGACCTTTGATGGTGGATTATTTTTCTTCGAAAAAACTCTTTTTTTTCCCTCTTCATGCGATGTGAAGACCTATTCCAAGAGATTTGGAATGAAGATTAGTGCGAAGCCCTTCTTCAACCCTTCTAGAATCCTTCCCCATTCTTTTCCTTAACCTTCCTCATCAAAACCCCACCCTAGGGAACCCAAAACCTAGCCCCAAACCCCACACATGTGACCGTATGACGACACAGGTGAAGCCCAAGGCTGGTTCGTACGGCCCCTTCTTTCCCTCTTTGATTCCCTTATGCTATCTCATCAAAACCCCTTCATTCCCTACGCTAAACCCTAGCCCTATTTCCTATTCCCCAAATCTCCAAAACCCTAAATTCCTATTTTCCCTAATTAACCTAAAATCCCTAACATCCTACGGCCCAAAAACCTGATTCCCTTCAATTAATACCTAAAGCTCCAAAACCCCTTAGCCAATTGAACTGATTAAACCCTAATTTTGACATTTCCCCAAATTCCCTAAACCCTAGGTTTACCTACAACCTAATTTAGCAAGCTTTAGGTAGTATTTGGTCTTCCCTTTTGAAATAGACGTGTTCCTATGCTATTTGGATGTTCTTACATCCATTAGATTCTAGTTTTAAGTGTTTAATAATCATGCATGGCATAGCTTGTTAATTGTGGCTTAGACTATTCATGGTTTCTTGTGGGAATCTTGAGATGTTTGATGATTTTAGCATGTTTTGTGATTTTGATTAATTAATTTAATTTGCTGAATGATCTCACCTCATTATTTAGCCACATGCATGCGTCCTGCATCATAGAGGCACTCCTTATTGTAGAAATACTAGTCTTCATGAAAAGTCTCGTCTTTTCCATGTAAAAAGGGTTCTATCATTACCGTTCAGCATAATCATTACATGGCTATTCCTTTTTTCATGCAATGAAGACTAAGGGTATTTGGAGCTTTCTTTTTAATTCGAATTCTGCCTGTTTTTGTCTCCTTCGCTAATATTTTAATTATAATGGTGCTACTGCAGTCAATTGATGTAATGGATTATTCATTACTGGTGGGGGTGGATGAGGAGAAGCATGAGCTGGTTCTGGGGATAATTGATTTCATGAGGCAGTACACGTGGGACAAGCACTTGGAGACATGGGTGAAGGCTTCAGGCATCTTGGGCGGCCCAAAAAACGCATCTCCAACTGTGATTTCACCCATGCAATACAAGAAGAGGTTCAGGAAAGCCATGTCCGCCTATTTTCTTATGGTCCCAGATAATTGGTTGCCTCCTACCATCATCCCCAACAGTGTAGTATCTGACCTCACTGAAGAAAATTCCCAGGGCCTCTCTCAAGAATAATGTTGTCCTCCATGCCTGTATATGTTGGCAGGTAAGTTGGGAATCGATCATCTCGTTTTCCACTGTTTCCAAAAAAAAAAAAAATTGTTTTGGTTGCAGCCTCATTTATATTCTTCTGGTTTTAGACTGTGAATTATTTGTTAAAGATGTAGATCAAGGATGTCCTAGCCATGAAATTTTCATCAAAGGTACGATATTAGATGACCTCTGAATGAAATATCTGTACAAAATTTGTTCATGTATTTAATGAAAATTTAAAGCAATGCATAGCCTATTTCTGGGAAACAATCTCTTTTCTCTCTTCATGCATGTATGCTACTTTCTGCATATCTATGTAAGCATGGGTGCATGGACAGACGGATGGATTGGGTTGGGTTGGATTAGCGGGCTCATGGCCAAAAGAGGGAGGTGTGTCTGATTGTTGAAGTGGTTTCATCGACACGTGTTACTGGATCATGGCTAAAACTGAGGGGTTGGTGGTTCATGGCCAAATGAGGGAGGGCGTCTGATTGTTGGAGTGGATTTCATTAATACATGTTGGTGCGGCCCACAATAAACCATTTGCACCACATGTCGCCAAATGAGGGATGGTGTGTTTGATTGTCGGAGTGGATTTCATCAACAGATGTTGGTGGGGCCCACAACAAACCATTTGCTCCCCATTGTGGCCAAATGCGGGAGGGCATATCCAATTGTTGGAAGGGATTTCCTCAACACATGTTGTTGGGGCCTCCAGCAAACCGTTATATATATATATATATTCCCATTATTTTTGCCGCAAACTTGTCAGTCTGTGACCTAGTGCTCTGTGATGAGATTAACATTTGCCATATTACACATTTGGAGCAAGAATGTTTTTTGTTCTGTAGTTGTCCTTGTTTTTTTTATTTTATTTTATTGTTTTTTTTTTAAATTTTATTTTAATGATGATAAAAAATAAAAAATAAAAAAAAAGAAAAAAGGCCAAAGCCAGACAAAACAACAAAAGAAAAAAGAAAATACAACAACCTAGAAGCCCTTATAGGACCGCCCTGCTTTCCAAGAAACGACTATAGCCTTCGAGGCCACTACCCATACAATTACATACCTTTTCACTACTTGAAAGACTCCCTCTACTTGCCCCGAACAATTCCCGAAACATCTATTGTTCCTCTCCCTCCAAAGGAACCAAAGGCAGGCTAGAATTGCAAGTCGCCAAACTTTTTGACCTGCCTTCGTGTGCATTCCTCCGTGCCACAAGAGAAAAAATTGGCCGATGGATCTTGGTGAGACCCACAGTTGTTTCCTTCTCTAACCAAAGGAAGACGAAAAATGCATAACATCCAGTAGCATATTCTAGGTTTTAGAACTACATGATCGTTTGGCCTCGTTGTGATTGAAAAGAAGGAATTTTCCATCCAGGAAAAATTAAGGGATTCTGCTGATACCTGAAAATTACTTAGGGTCATTTTGGTCGGTTCCCAAATACCCACTTAGGATCCTGTTCGTCTGTGTGGGCATTTCCTGTTTATCTTGTGATGATTAGATATTTATTATATAAAATCGAGAAAATGGCAAACAAAGAGTCTTCAATAGGTACCAATGTTTTAAATATAGATGATATAGGCCGATATATCCCACGATATATCTTGTATCCCACCCTTGCGATACAATATACACATGTAATGCCGATAATCCCACATGTTTGATCCGGTGAGCATTTTCAATTTTCAATCCTTTTTTGTTTGTTGAAATTATGTTAAATCAAAGTTAAATGGTTATAAATCTATTGGTTCTTCATGTTTTGCATAAAAAATCATGGAGTTGGAGCTTTGATTTTGATATTCATTGGTTCTTTATGTTCTCCATGTTTTTTTCAAAATTCAATTGAGACTAATTTCGAAGTATTTAGCAGTATTTGATGAAATCATCATCACATACACTCGAATTTTGAAATTTGAGTGTAGGTGGTACGTTTTGAGGAAATTTTGGGAAAATTCAAAATTTCCCCGATTTCTTCCAAATTTCTTGTAATGTTGCACTCCAAACATAAAATCAAGCATGTATAGGGGCTGATCTACTGATTTGTTAAGGCCTTGTCACTTTTTGGTAAATAAAATTTTTTTAATTAAAATTTATTTTAAAAATATTAAAATATTATTTTTTTTCAAAATTTTCCTTCGACCAACCGTCAATTGAGACTAATTTCGAAGTATTTAGGAGTGCTTAATGAAATTATCATCACTTACGCTCGAAATGTTATGCATTCAATTTGAATATAGTTGTATTAGTTCAGTTAGACAGCGCATAGCTTACAACCCTATACAAAGGAAACTTATTATATGCACTTCTTTTTTGAGATGTTATCATTTAAAAGCGTGTATTAAGGTCTTTTTTTAACAATCCCTCATGTTTCGTTGAAAAATTCAACCATTTTCACAATGTTTCCCAAAAAGTGCGATAAATCACTAGATACAAATGATATATCCCATTCGATAACCAATACGTAGCTATATCCCAAGGATGTGATACGTAATGTGATACCGATATTTCAAACACTGATTGGTACTTGCGGGCAACTTCTCAGACTATACAAACAAAGAGTCTTCAACTGGTAGTTGAGGGCGACTTCCTAGACTATTTGACAGGTTGTCAGCTGCAATGGCAATGTACACTGCTTCTGCACCATTTCTTTGTGACGTCATGGGCATTATTTCCACTTCTTAGAGAGAAATAGTTTCAATCAGGTTCTCAAAAATTCACCGAGTCAACTCATTCACGCAATGGTTTACATCGAAGGGGTAACTCAGACTAATTTTGAAACCTTGTAAGCTTGTTCTGTTGTTCATCTCCTCCAAAAACTGGGTACACCTTGCTCTTCTCGCCTGAGCAGATCATGTTCTGGGAACCTACTTACAGGGAAGCTAATTCGGGTTTAGATAAAGTTCGAAACCAATACAAGGTGGTTGGCTTGAACCGATGCATTGTATCTTCTTCTTCTTCTTCTTCTTCTTTGCTAATTGGAAAGGGGTAGCTAGCAAATAAAAAATAAAAAATCTTGAATCCAAACATTAAATGTCATCCAAATCATATTATCATTTACATGGAAACAATCTCCATTTGAGATTAATAGTCTGTTATTGATTATTGAAGAAAGACACCTTGGTCTGTTCTCTTGATTTTACTTGTTCACACATGAGTATTACTTGGATATACATGCATTCATTGAAACTGCTCTTCAGGAACCTCAGATTTTAGTCCTCTCGAGCTGCAGCACCCTTCTCAACAATATCTTCAAGAAGCCGGGTTGCTTGAAGGAAATCAAGAATTTGGAAATGCCGAGGCAAGCTGAAAGGTATAAGATAAAGTAAAATAAGGCGACCTCTTCAATTGATTGTATCATACTTGATTCAGAATTTACCTTCGATGGTAAACCTTTTGCAAGGCCGGTCGGCGGAAACGTGGGCCCTCATCGTATCCTTCACAGATCACCTCCCCTCTATCATCTCTGTAACAGACGATTCCCCTTGATTGATCCTCAAAAACCTGTCATATTCAATTTCAAGAAAAAAGAAAGAAAGAAAGAAAGAAAGGAACTGATGGAGATCATGCAATGTCCGTAAACTTAGGCTGAATATGGAAGTTCCCAGTTCTGAGTTCCAATACAATGGGCTTGCACCAAATTGCAATTTAGATAGTTCTCACCTTCCCATTCTAATTTGCAGCAGGAAAGAAATGAAAAATAAAAAAAATGGAAGCCCACTTAACATGAGTTCCATTTTCAGCTATGGGTGTCACCAGAAACGCGCAGATTATAATGTTGGCTTCAAAATGATTTGGCGGTACATCCAAACGTGCACTCATCGTTTTTAGCATACTCTTAGATGGTGCGGGGTTTGCAATAGAAAGAAAGACGGACCTTGTTGAGATTGAAGGACCTGATCAAGGCAGTAGATGTTCCACTGGGGGGAAAGTGGCTGTTATGGAGCATGAAAACTCTGGTGCCAGGCTTCTTGTTGAAATTACCACCTGAAATTGCCATTTGAGGGGAAGAACATCTGGTTGCCATTGATCCTGCTTTTGGGGTACAGGAATTCCAAGATAAGAAGATTGGAAAGAAATGTTTTTTTTTTTTCTTTTTGAATTTTGGTTTTGGATACTTTGTTCACAAAGTCAGTTCAAATAATGCTTGAGTTGGCAGCTTCCACTTATAAGATTCATATATATAGTAGAGTCATTCCATGCACTAGCAGAGTATCACTTCTGTGTACAAGTGATCAATGTAACATGTAGCATTCATGTCCGTCGATCAAAACCATGTCGACCAAATCATGGGTCCCATTGCAGATGGTGCAGAGACCCTTAATCTGGATTTGATTGGACGGACCTAAACATCGATTGATGGGCTTTGTTTGTTGAATACAGACCATTGACTCATCTTAACCATCTGTTTGGTGGAAATCCGGACATTTACGATCAACCATTCAATGCGACTTTCAGGTGATGGTCCATCTACAGTGAGATGGATGATTTGGACGGTTTGGTTTGACATACACATGCCTTTGTCATTCTCTGCCGGAGTAGGAAGTAATTCCTCAGAGATTAATCAGAGAAGGGAACTGTCATCAGCACCCACTTTGATGGACCATTTCACCATCCTTTTTGGTTTTGGTTACACAATCATGCAACTTTGAGATGTTTTATGACCAAAACTAGGAAGGATGGGTGTATCTATCAATTTGAATAGGTGTAGATAGTGCCCCCTAAAGAAATGAAGGGTCATCTTGTCTTGTTATCTAGAAAAGAAATGTTGTCTTATCAAGGTATGAGTAGGGGTGGCCCAGTAAAGTCTATCAAATGCTTATCTAGTCACTTTGGGTGGGGCCATGGCCTTTGGGTCCTGTAACAGATGATGCCATGATTCAGGTTTCTTGGATTATTGTTCTATCTTATTTCTTTCTATATATATATATTTTTTAAAAATTGCGTGGTTGTATTGGTTTGGTCTGTCCATTCATTTGCTTGAAGTTGTTGGTGGGTCTATTTCATTTTATTGCGGTTACCATCACTTTCATATTATATTCTCTTGATCTAGGCTTTGTGCCGTATTCTATATGTTATCTTTTTTTTCTTTTTAAAATTCCTCTCTCTCTCTCTCTCTCTCTCAATCCTTCGCTGTTGTCAACCTAAGTATTGAGTTTCTACACAGCCCCAAGAATCAATTCTTTTCACTTTTTCTCCTGCAAAGAATTGAATTGATTCTCCATCGAGTAGCTATTCGATTTCTTACTGGATTTCAAAACACGCCTGGAATTATTTCTCAAGAGAAATTGGCAACTAACAGGTTGAGTAGCGAGACTGCTACTGCAGTGACGTCACCAGGTTCTGTAGGCCCCACCATGATGTATGTTTTGTATCCATGCCGTCCATCCATCTGGAGAGATCATTTTAAGGTGAGATCCAAAGAATGAGTCACGTCCAAAGCTCCAGTGGACCCCACCACAGAAAACAGTGGGGAGAGTGACGCCACTGTTAAAAACTTCTAAAGACCACAAAAGTTTTCGATCAATCTGATGTTTGTGTTTTCCCTTATTTAATGTCTTTGTTAACTTTTGAACAGGTTGGATTTCAAAAAAACATCATGGTGGGCCTTAGGAAGGTTTCAACGGTGGGCATTAATCTTCCCGCTGTTTTCTGTGTTGGGGTCCACTAAAGCTTTGGATCTGCCTCATTCTTTGGCTCACACCTTAAAATGATATCTCCAAAAGGATGGACGTTGTGGATAAAACACATATATCGTTGTGGGGTCCACAGAACTTGGTGACGTCACTTCAGTAGGCAGTCTCGCTACTCAACCTGTCAGTATCTAATCCGCGTCCAGAAAGGAGGATCAAACGTGGGGGGCCTACATATGGACAGTCCAAATCTATAATTAGATATTTCTACAAATCATGAACCGTCCATTTTTTCGGCCAAGGATCTGATGCCTACGATCATCACATCAACGTAAAACAAAGGTAATGGCCAACCTAGGTCCCTAGAGTTAAATTTTTATATAAATGATCTGAGCTGTTAATTTTCTTGGCCACTGATCAGATGGCTAGAAATGATCATACTGAAGTGATTCTTGAGAGGGGTATGAGGAACTATAGGTGGGGCCGACAACATAACCTACTATCAGACCCTTTTCGTATAAATGGTTTGGATGGAATACTTTGTTGGCCACTGATCAATGGCTCACATAATCAGACTAAAAATTCATCTTTAGAGGCATTCAGAGTCGAAGTTGGATTTACCTTGTGGACAACCCACATCAATGAAATCATAAATGATTTGGAACGTCCATTTCGGTGGGCCATCGTTAAATAAATATGCTTATCAAATCAAAGCAATTGTTCAGAGGCAGGAGGAAGTAGAAGCGGTCGCTGGGCCTATATGATGGACGATCAAGATCCATGATTCATATGGTCCGTTAAATCGAATACCGTTTGTTTTGTTGACCATTAATCAATGGTTAGGAACATTTGATTAGAATGAGCAACTAATGAAATGTTCCATGAAATTCAAGATGGAGATTGATAATTAGACATTTTATTTTAATCAATTTGGAAGGAGGAAATATAGAATATATTTTTTAAGAGTATTTGCATCCAAAAGCTATTCTTCCAAAACGTGTCACAGAGATATTCCCAGCATGGATGAGCCACAAGGAGATGGACCGTGAATTGACCATAACTTTTGATCCGGGTATCGTTACGGGGCGTACAACCTGTCAATCTTTACTGAAACGGGCCATTTGAGGTGAACTGACCCACAAAGTGGGTCACATCTGTCCGTTTCATCAGAAAACGCGCGCTTTCAGCTTAAAAATGAATTTTTAGAAAAATTTTACTTTTTTTAGTAATTCCGATTTTTTTAATATTTTTAGAGTTTTAGATTTTCTTTCTTTCTATAAAGAAACTTTTAGTTATACTAGGACTCTTCTAGAGAAAGTTTATTTGTAATTTTTATTTTTAGAAATTAGACCTTAGAAGAGTTTTACTAGAATTAGGATTCTAGTTAGAGTTAGAATTTTGCTATTTTTGGTAATTACGAATTTTAGTTTATCTTTTTTATTTATTTAATGGTGTAAGGAGACACATTAGACAATTATCAATGAATCATCAATCAATTTCGAATTTATTAGAATTATTTCTATTTTCCTGCTTTCTTTCCTCGTGGATTCGAGAAGTCTCTGTGAGGAGTCCAGAGAAGCTCCGTGGATTCGGAGTAGTTATCCTTGAGGAAGACGGTGATCGACCTCATCACGTTCATCCCTGCGTCAATTTGGTATCAGAGCGAGGTTTTCCCTCGGGCCGATGGCAAATAATGAAGGTATGAATCAAAATCCTGTGGACGGTGATCTAGGGATTCGTTATCTTTTGGAAAGAATGGAAGCTTTCCACCGGGAGAGTCAGTTGACCATGCAAGGGCTGCAGGCAACCCTCAACCGTATTGCAGATGCGCTGATTCTGCCTCGAGCTCAAAGTGATGCTCAACCACCTATGGCCGCTCTACAACACAATCCCAATTTTTATAAGGCACCATCAGATGATGGTTCATCACAGGCCACCACTTCAATTATGAGGAAGCCGTTATCCATGCCAAAGGTAGAGATAGAATTAGAGAGAGATAACATCTTTCGAACAAGGTGCACTGCATACAAAAAGGTCTGCAATGTAATCATCGATGTAAGGAGTGATAAGAATTTCGTGTCAAAAATAATGGTGGAGAAGCTACAACTGAAAACAGAAAGACACTCATCTCTATACACGATTGAATGGATCAAAGAGATCAACAAAACAGAGGTAACTGAATGATGTCGTATATCTTTTTCTATTGGTAAATATTATAAGGATGAAGTAATGTGTGACGTGGTCGACATGTAAGCTTGTCACCTATTACTTGGTCAACCCTGGCAAAATAATATTAATGCTACACATAGGGATCGGGATAACTTATATATTTTCTTTATTAAAGATGGCAAAAAGATTATCCTCGCCCCTATGGGAAGGGAGAACCAACCCAAGACTTCTAAAGTTGAGGAACAGTCTCTCACAACTGAACAGGCTTTTGTTAAACAATCTGAGGAAATAAGCGATATATATCCATTAGTTGAAAAGAAAGAATATATGGAGCCTGTGAATATCTCAAAAGATTTGAAACCGATGTTACAGGAGTTTAAGGAGATTGTGCTCGATGAACCCTCTAATAAATTACCTCTCATACGATATATACAAAATCACGTTGATCCCGTCTCAGGGGCAAGTCCGCCTAATTGTCCATATTATCAGAAAAAATATGAGATCTTAAAGAACGATGTGAAGGAACTGACCAATATTAGTCAAGTCAAGGAAAGTATGAGTACATGTATTGTGTCAAATGTGAAGGAACTGATCAATATTAGTCAAGTCAAGGAAAGCATGAGTACATGTATTGTGTCAGCTCAAGAGCTTAATGTCAAGTACGAAAAAAGGGATAATGAGCATCGGCGTCAGAAGTTATTTCAGACTTATGTGCCAAGTCTCTTGCGTAACTCGAGGACGAGTTTTTTTCAAGTGGAGGGGTCTGATGTAGAACGTGTCACAGAGATATTCCCAGCATGGATGAGCCACAAGGAGATGGACCGTGAATTGACCATAACTTTTGATCCGGGTATCGTTACGGGGCGTACAACCTGTCAATCTTTACTGAAACGGGCCATTTGAGGTGAACTGACCCACAAAGTGGGTCACATCTGTCCGTTTCATCAGAAAACGCGCGCTTTCAGCTTAAAAATGAATTTTTAGAAAAATTTTACTTTTTTTAGTAATTCCGATTTTTTTAATATTTTTAGAGTTTTAGATTTTCTTTCTTTCTATAAAGAAACTTTTAGTTATACTAGGACTCTTCTAGAGAAAGTTTATTTGTAATTTTTATTTTTAGAAATTAGACCTTAGAAGAGTTTTACTAGAATTAGGATTCTAGTTAGAGTTAGAATTTTGCTATTTTTGGTAATTACGAATTTTAGTTTATCTTTTTTATTTATTTAATGGTGTAAGGAGACACATTAGACAATTATCAATGAATCATCAATCAATTTCGAATTTATTAGAATTATTTCTATTTTCCTGCTTTCTTTCCTCGTGGATTCGAGAAGTCTCTGTGAGGAGTCCAGAGAAGCTCCGTGGATTCGGAGTAGTTATCCTTGAGGAAGACGGTGATCGACCTCATCACGTTCATCCCTGCGTCACATTCTTTCTTAAAAGATAATAATGCAGAGAGTCAATCTGTCTAGAATATTTTCTGACTTGAAGTTGTTGCCAAACGCACTATAATAATGCACAGGAGAGAGAGAGAGAGAGAGAGAGAGAGAGAGAGAGAGAGAGAGAGAGAGAGAGAGAGCAATGCCAGAGAGCAACGCCGAACACATCAACTACTGAAAAGGCCAAACATTAAAAAACTATAGTATTTAAAACTGGGAGAATTGCAGGGTATGCTCTGGCTATGGTGGGGCCATTATTTCAATATTACTATAGTATTTAAAACTGGGAGAATTGCAGGGTATGCTCTGGCTATGGTGGGGCCATTATTTCAATATTTGGATGATCCATCGGCAACCCTTGGGTTGGTTGGTAGAGTTATCTGGTCAATGTGAATTTTGGGGTATCCAAGAAATGCAAGATCTGGCCTTTGATTGGATGGCCCACCCATCGAGTAACTGTAGAAGGGGCTTTTGGAACTCCCATATTACTATCTCTAACATGAAACCTAATTTTGGAGGTCCAAAAGCATCGGCAAACTTAGATGAGATCTAGCCAGTCTATAACTCAGAAGTGGCGCATGAAGAATGTGATCAGGCCGATCACCATCTTCTTTAGAGGATAAGTACTACGATTTCCCAAAGTTCTTTGGACTTTTCACATAGCTTTCTCCAATCTACGAGGATAAAAGCATGAATAATTTTTAATAAATTCAAAATAATTTAATTGATGATTTAAAAAATAAATGAAATTACTATTCTTTAAATAAGGAACTGGTTTCAGGATGGAATTTTAGACTTAAACTTCAACTCAAACACGGTAAAATATGTGACTTATTATAAATAATAAATTTATTATTTATAAACAATCTCTATTTCTACTAGACTTCATGGTTACAGCCAAAAATAAAATGTATCCAATTTGGCCCAATCATGTTATTGTCCTAATTTTTCTAAGCTCTTTTTGCATTGAGCATGATTTTCACAATTCAAAAAATTAAAAGTTATACTTTAATTAAAATTTATTATCTATAGAAAAAATGAAACTAAACAAGACTTTTGACCGTCCATCCAATGAAATCTTCCAAGCTTGGCATGGGCAACCCATGTATATGGGCTGGTTGACTTAATTGGGTTCTCCTACCTCAAAATTGTAAATAATGTAATGAAAAAGTCATTCGTAGATATGATTAATTTAAGGTTCTGCGGTCATGAAAGTGTCTAGCCCCTATCCACATCAAAAAGTCATACTCATGAGACTATCTTAAAAATCCGATTAACAGCTTAGATGTGGGCACTAACTGTCCATTTTCATTGGTAATGTCTAATATGACATTTGTTCCGCATACCATCTTCCCCGGTGCCCACCCAATGAATGGTCTGGATGACAGGAGGATGAATCCTATCCTTCCCTACTCCCAACTTAAACAAGTCGTGGAGATACTTAAATATCTTACAGATAAATGACCCCAAATATCATCTCTCAAGCATGTCACATCGAGGGCTCGAGTGCCCATAGGTGGTGAAATATCACTACGGCGTGAGTGTGTGGTGGTGTGTATATAAAAAATTAATAAATAATAAAAACAAAAACAAAAAACAAAAAACAAACAGTCTTAAAAATTTCTAAAAAAACAATCCCCAGTATGCAGCAGATCAATAAAAACGTTGTAAGCCACCACTACCAACAATGATGATGAAGAAGACGATGCCAAGCAGAGGCAGCAATAGCAAGACCAAAAAGGGTTGCCTGATTGATGGTTAACTGTAAAATTGAATGCAGTAAAATCATGTGAATTGGAATCTTCTCTTATAAGATTGAGAATCCTGTACAAATGAAAAAAATGATTGGATTTTCAAAAGTAGGTATACTTTTTTGGTCTGATGGAGGTTCATAATTTCTTTCTTATATATATATATATATATATATATATATATATATATATATATATATATATATGGGCTCCCGTGAGGTCGAGTTGTGTGGGCCCCACCATGATGCATGTCGACCATCAACACCATACATTTGATGGGTCCCCTTTAAATTATGGGATATCCCAAAAAACAGTCGTATACGGAACTTAGGTGGGCCATACCATCTAAAATCATGTGAAGACACCGTTAAAACATATAAAAGCACTTGGTGGGGCCCACATGAAATTTTCATGGGCCTGAAACTTGGTCTAAACCCTCATTCAAGTGGGACACACATAATGGATGGGCTGGATTTGCAAACCACATCTCGGCGGGCCCAAAAAATGATTATGAATGTTTTAGTGGTGCACAGCCCCTCTCCACTTCTGTATGTGGTATGGCCCAAACAAGTCATGTATTGACTTGATTTTTGACGCCCACGATGGAATGGTGCATCTGACTAATGGCGTAGATGTTCGAAATGCATCATGGTGGAGCCCATACAGCTCGACCTCATGGGACGGTCTCATCAGCTTGAGTTGGTTGGCAGGTGAGCATGGCTATATATATATATATATATATATATATATATATATATATATATATATATATATATATATATAGTCATGCTCCCCAGTGCACCTAAACATGTATGCACCTTTGCACATATACCATGGGTGTCTAATCTGAACGGTCCATGTTATGCGGAATCCCATGAAACTCCATGTGACAAATTTTCATCCCAATCTAAAATTTTGGTGGACTATAGCAAAGAGAAATGCAAATCAAGAGAGGAAACTGTTTTCATTTTTCATGGCCCATCAAAGTTTTAGATCAAAGTAAAACTTAGGCCTGGGAGGGTTTCACGAGGTGCTGCTTTACATGAATGGTTTAGATTTTGGATCCACATCACATATGATGGGTTCTCAAAAAAGTTGGTACGATCTAGTTCACAAGTGAGCGTTTCGTGTATGTGTGTGTGTATAAGCATACACACACATTTATCAATTTGGAGTTATTCTAATTAAAGGCATCCAAACACAATTTTTGAATTTCAGTTCTTTCAAACACACTACAGAAAACAGTGGGGAGAGTGACACCACCGTTAGAAACTTTTAAAGGCCACAAAAGTTTTTGATCATGTTTGTGTTTTCCTTTATTTAATGCCTTTGTTAACTTTTAAACAGGTTGGATTTCAAAAAACACATCATGTTGGGCCTTAGGTAGGTTTCAACGAGGGGCATTAATCTTCCCACTGTTTCTTAAAGATAATAATGCAGAGAGTCAATGTCTACAATGTTTTCTGACTTGAAATTGTTGCCAAACGCACTATAAAAATGCACAGGAGAGAGAGAGAGCGAGCAACGCCAGTACACATCAACTACTGAAAAGGCCAAACATTAAAAAACTATAGTATTTCGAACTGGGAGATTTGCTGGGTCTGCTCTGGCTATGGTGGGGGCCATTATTTCAATATTTGGATGATCTATCAGCAACCCTTGAGTTGGTTGGTAGAGTTATCTGATCAACGTGAATTTTGGGGTATCCAAGAAATGCAAGATCTAGCCTTTGATTGGATGGCCCACCCATCGAGTAACTGTACATGGGGCTTTTGGAACTCCCATATTACCATCTCTAACATGAAGCCTAATTTTAGAGGTCCAAAAGCATCGACAAATTTACATGAGATCTAGCCGGTCCATAACTCAAAAGTGGTGCACGAAGAATGTGATCATGTTGATCACCATCTTCTTTAGAGGATAAGTACTTCGATTTTGCAAAGTTCTCTAGACTTTTCACATGGCTCTCTTGAATCGACAATGATAAAAGCATGAATAATTCTTAGTAAATTTAAAATAATTTGACTGATGATTTTTAATAAAATGTAATTACAACTCTTTAAATAATAAATTCAAACCTAGGACGGGATTTTAAACTTAAACTTTAACTCAAATAATATAAATATGTGACTTATTATAAATAATAAATTTATTATTTATCGACGACCTCTATTCCTTCTAGACTTCATGGTTACAGCCAAAATTAGAATGTGTCTAATTTGACCCAATCGTATTATTGTCCTAACTTTTTCAAGCCCTTTTTATGTTGGGTATAATTTTAACAACTCAAAAGATTAAAAATTATACTCCAATTAAAACTTACTATTTATAATAAAAAATGAACCTAAACAAGACTTTTGACTATCCGTCCAATGGAATCTTGCAAGTTTGGCATGGGCAACCCACGCATATAGGTTGGTTGATTTAATTAGGTTCTCCAGCCCCAAAATCATAAATAATGTATTGACAAAGTCATTTGGAGATACGACTGATTTAAGGTCCTCCAGTTTGCACCGTTTCCACCACCGATCAGGCCTTCTCCGGTCCGTCTTTGCCATGAAAGTGTCTGGACCCTATCTACGTCAAAAAGTTACACTCTTGAGACTATCCTAAAAATCCGATTAACAGCTTAGATATGGGCACTAACGGTCAATATTCATTTGTAATATCTAATATGGTATTTATTCTGCATGCCATCTTCCGGTGGTGCCAATGAATGGTATGGATCTTTTGCATGTTTGGTTTTTTGGGCGTTTGATAGGAGGATGAATCCAAACTTTCCCTACTCCCAACTCAAAGAAGTCCACGCAGACACTTAAATATCTTAAAGATAAATGATCCCAAACATCATCTCTCAAGCATGTCACATCGTGCCTTCTTATTTTTGTACAGCTATATTTTTATTCAAAAAATTTAGAAAATATGAAAAGAAAAAAGAAAAAAATAATAAAAATAAAACAGTTTTAAAAATTATGAAAAATAAAATAAAATCACCAGCATGCAGCAGATCAATAAAAATGGATAAATTTAGGACTGTGGACCCCACCTTTTATCCAGCTGTTTTTGCGAAACAATACAAACTTTGTTCGGAGCTTAGACCTGCTCGTACGGACAGAAAATTTGAGGACGAGAACACCCCTCCCTTCCTTTCGAAGACGAGCGCTGACGCTCCTCCAACCGAGAGTTGTATGAGCGGCTCAAACGATATCAAAGTTACATGGCCCCACAGCTATGTATTTATCATATCCACAACGCTCATCCATATTTCGAGTTCATTTCGGAGCATTATCCAAAAAAAAAAAAAAAAATCATATCTAAAGATCAACTGGACCACACCACAAAGAGCAGCGGGAAAAATGATTTTCACCGTTAAAAATTTTGTAGGGCCCACCACTTGATAGTTAGATCTGTCTTTTTTTACGTCTCAAGCTTAATATGAGCTCACCAAATAGATGGACGGTTTGGATATAACACGGACCTCATAATGAGACCCACAACAGGCGATGGGGATTACCACAGCAAAATAAATAAATAAAAATAAATAACAGAACCTACAGCTACGGATTATAACCGTAGCTCCTGCTTTTTTAAATATGTATTAAAAACCTTTTGATATATCGAAAGAGTTCCCAAACTGTCCAGCTAATTTGTCTTAAAAATCTTGCAGTTTTTCCTATGGCTACAGATTATAACCGTAGCTATAACTGTAGTCCCTAACAATCTATGCATTTTTTTATTTTATTTTATTTTTTTTACATGAAAAACCTTATTCTACCTACATTTTTCTCTAATACATATTTATATAAATATGTATATATAAGCATACAAAATTTTTTTTCTCTCTTTTAATTTATTTCTTTGTGTATTCATTCAATAAGCATATCTCCCAAAATAGAATGATTTACTTAACATACCACATGTGATTTTAGGTAAGAGAAGCTAATTTAGCCAACAAACCTAGTTATTTTCCAAGATTCCATCGGGTCGATGGTTGAAAATTCATTTCATTCAGTTCGTCGTCAATTTCAACCACTTTGCGGTCAAATTGAAATTTGAGTGGGGCAAAAATGAAATTGAGCAGAGCAAACATTAAATTGAGTGGAGCAAACTAGAAATTAAGCGGGGCAAACATGATATTGAGCGGGGCAAACATGAAATTGAGTGGGGTAAACATGAAATTCATAGGGGGAAACATAAAATTGAGCAAGACAAACTAGAAATTCAACGGAGCAAACATGAAATTGAACGAGGCAAACACGAAATTGACCGGGGCAAACATGAAATTGAGCAGGGCAAATTAGAAATTGAGCGGGGCAAATATAAAATTGAGCGGGACAAACTAGAAATTTAGTGAGGCAAACATGAAATTGAGCAGGGCCAACGAGAAATTGAGCAAGGCAAACATGAAATTCAACGGGACTAATGGTGAGAAACAAAATATATTTGTGTTTTCTCCTCATTAATGTTTAAGAGACCTTATGAACTAGTTAGATGACAAATAAACATATTAGGCCTAGGAGCACTAGTTTGTTTGGAGCTCAGAACTGGCAGGGTAGTACCTAATCCACCGTTAGACTTTCTTAACATGTCAGCGCCTCAAATGATCGCGTGTTGTGCCGGAGAGGGAAGCTGATTAGCTGGTGTATAGCTGTTGTATGTACGTGTCGTTGGAAGAGGAGCACTGACGCTCCTTGATCTCCACGTTGTACGAACAGATCAAAGGAGATCAAAGTTACATAGTGATGTATTTATTATATCTAGATTATTTTAGAGCATTATTCAAAAAACTGAATCATATCCAAAGATCATCTGAACCACACCATAAATAGTAGTAGCAAAAATGATTTTCACCGTTAAACAATTTGTAGGGCCCACCGTAATATTTATTTTACATCCAATCTTTTCATAAGGTCACAAACACCTGAATGAAGAGTAAAAATAAATTTCATATTGATCCACAACTTCTGTGAGCCCAAAAAGGGTTTCAATGGTAGACGTTCAATCCTCTACTGGTTTTTGCAGTGTGGTCCACTTGATAGTTAGATCTGTCTTATTTTTCATCTCAAGCCTTAAGACAAGCTCCCCAAATGGATGTACGATCTGGATAAAACATATACCCCATGATAAGACTCACAGAACTCTCTCCTATAGCCACTTGCCTATATAAAATGCATTCAGTCCCTAACACAGACCTCATGTTTGCCCCGCTCAATTTCATGTTTGTCTCGCTTAATTTCTAGTTTGCCCCACTTAATTTCATGTTTGCTTCGCTCAATTTCTAGTTTGCCCCGCTTAATATTCAGTTTGCCTTGCTCAATTTCATGTTTGCCCTCCTGAATTTCTAGTTTGCTCCGCTCAATTTTATGTTTACCCCGCTGAATTTTTAGTTTGCCCCGCTCAATTTTATGTTTACCCTGGTGAATTTCTACTTTGCCCCGCTCAATTTCTAGTTTACCCCGTTCAATTTTCAGTTTGCCCTGCTCAATTTCTAGTTTGCCCCGCTCAATTTTATGTTTGCCCCGCTCAATTTCTTGTCTACCCTGCTCAGTTTCATATTTGCCCCACTTAATTTTCAATTTGGCCAACTCAATTTCATGTATGCACGCTCAATTTCTAATTTGCTCCACTCAATTTTCAGTTTGTCCCGCTCAATTTCATGTTTGCCCCGCTCAATTTTCAGTTTGCCCCGCTCAATTTCATGTTTGCCCTGCTCAATTTCTAGTCTACCCCGCTCAATTTCATGTTTGCCCCGCTCAATTTTCAATTTGCCCCGCTCAATTTTCAGTTTGCCCCGCTCAATTTCTAGTTTGCCCTACTCAATTTTCATGTTCGCCCCGCGCAAAGGAGATCAAAGTTACATGGGCCCCACAATTATGTATTTATTATATCCACAACGTTCATCCATATTTCAAGATCATTTGGGAGCATTATATATATATATATATATATATATATATATATATATATATATATATATATATATATGGGAAAAGGTACTATGTGCTCGAGCTCACGATAAGCTTATCGTGAGGCCGAGTTGTGTGGGCCCCACCGTGATGCGTGTCGACCATCAATACCGTGCATTTGATGGGTCCCCTTTAAATTATGGGATATCCTAAAAATCAGCCGTAAAAGCAACTCAGGTGGGCCATACCATCTAAAATCATATGAAGACACCGTTAAAACATATAAAAGCACTTGGTGGGGCCCACCTGAGTTTTGAATGCTGCTGAAACTTGGTATGACCCCTAATCCTAGTGGGACACACATAACGGATGATCTGGATTTGTAAACCACATCTCGGTGGGACCCAAAAAATGATTATGAATGTTTTAATGGTGCATGGCCCCTCTCCACTTCTGTATGTGGAGTGGCCCACACAAGTCACGGATTGACTTGATTTTTGAGACCTAGGTCCACGATGGAATGGTGCATCTGACTGATGGGGTAGATGTTCGAAATGCATCACAATGGTGCCCACACAGCTCGACCACATGGGATGGAGCTGTGAGCTCGAGCGCATAGTACCTTTTCCCATATGTATATATATATATATATATATATATATATATATATATATATATATATATATATATATATATATATATAAGAATCATATCCAAAGATCAACTGGACCATACCACAAAGAGCAGCGGGAAAATTGATTTTCACCGTTAAAAATTTTATAGGCCCCACCATAACATATATTTTCCATCCAATCTATTCATAAGGTCGCAAAGTCCTGGATGAAGAGGAAAAACAAATTTCATAATGATCCAAAACTTATATGACCCCTAAAAGGGTTTTAATAGTAAACGTTCAATCCTCACTGCCCTTTATAGTGTGGTCTACTTGATAGCTAGATTTGTCTTATTTTTCGTCTCAAGCCTTAATACGAGCTCGTCAAATGGATGGACAGTTTGGATATAACACATGCCTTATAATGGGACCCACAAAAAGCCGTGGAGAGTACGACGAAAAAAAGAAGAAGAAAAAGGTTGTAAGTTAGGGTCAATGGGATCCCATAGCTACGGATTATAACCGTAGCGATAATCGTAACTTCGATATATCAAAGATCTTTCGATATTATCGAAAATGTCTAGAACTGTCCAGCGAGTTTACCTTAAAAATTCTGAAATTTTCGATATACTATGGCTACGGATTATAACCGTTGCCATAACCATAACAGTCTGCACGGGTGACAATGTCGCGGCACTCTTCTTTTTTTTTTTTTTTTGGTTGTTTTGCTTTTGTGGGTCCCATCATGAGGTTTGTGTTATATCCAAACCGTCCATATATTTGGCGAGCTCATATTAAGGCTTGAGACGAAAAATAAGATAGATCTAACTATCAAGTGGACCACACTGTAAAAGGCAGTGGGGAATTGAACGTCTACCATTGCAACCCTTTTAGGGGTTACAAAAGTTTTGGATCATTATGAAATTTATTTTTCCTCTTCATTCAGGTCTTTGTGACCCTATGAATGAACTTGGACGGGGAGGATTTTTCAAAAACATCACAGTGGGCCCCCTAAAGGTTTCTAATGGTTGACGCTCATTCAACACTATTTCCTGTAATGTGGTACAATTGAGATTTGGATATACCTCATTTTTGGTCTCATATCATAAAATGATATGAAAAAATATATGGACGGCACAGATGAAAAGCATACATCATGGTGGGGCCCACAGACCACCAACCATCTGCCATTGGCTGGTGGCAGGGAGAGTACCCAATCCGTTTCCATGAAAGGAGGGATATTTTCGTCCTCAAATTTGCTGTCCGTACAAGCATGTCTAAGTTCCCAAACAAAGTTTGTATTGTTTCGCAAAAACAGCTAGATAAAAGGTGGGGTCCAGAGTCCCAAATTTCTCATAAAAATGTTGTAAGCCACCGCTACCAACAATGATGGTGAAGAAGCCGATGCCAAGCAGAGGTAGCAATAGCAAGAGCAAAAAGGGTTGCTTGGTTGATGGTTAACTATAAAATTGAATGTAGTAAAATCATGTGAATTGGACTCTTCTCTTATAAGGTTGAGAATCCTATACAAATGAAAAAAATATTTGGATTTTCAAATGTAGCTACACTTTTTTGGTCTAATGAAGGTTCATAATTTCTTTCTTTCTTTTATATATATATATATATATATATATATATATATATATATATATATATATATATATATATATATATATATAAAGCATATATTTCAATGAGCTTATTACAATTATTATATCAAACGTCGCATTTATCACTTTAGGGCTATTCTAATTATTGGCATCCAAACGCAAATTTGGAATTTCAATGCATTCAAACACAATTAAGAATTATAATTGGCATCAATTCCTTTTACCATGTGATTTGGATTCCAATGTGAGCCATTAGTTTCATAATTTTAAATGATGTTAAGTATTTTGGGAATTGTAAATTGTGATTGTTATCCAACATGCAGTTCTACTTGGCCTTGTAAAAAGCTTACACTAATTTAGTTCCTTGCGTGCAGCGGCATTGAGCCTAGCAGTAGGGAGACCGACAAGAAGAATTGTGGAGCCCATTGTAATGATTGTGTGGCCCATTGGAATGATTGTGTGAGGCTTATAGTGTACAACTGTCATGGCAGCTCATGTTGGGACATCAAGTCAAAAAAGAAGCAATTCTAAAGCTCGTGTTAGGAAAAATGGAGAGATTGGTCACCCAACCATTGAAATTACACTTCTCACTCTGTATCTCTGCATGTGATCCACAGCTTTGTTACAATTTCTCACCAGTTTTTCTCTGCTTTGGATCTCTCTCTCTCTCTAATCCTTTTTCATGTGCATTGCACGTACCACTTCTCTTAGCAGTAGTAGTATTAACAAGAGCCGCAATAACAATAACAATAACAATAACAATAAAAAGAACAACAACCATGATAATAATATAAACTAAAGGTGAGAAACATGGTTATAAGGAAAAATAATAATTCTGCTATTAATTTTACACATTACTAAAACTAACTAGAATTTAAGAGGCCATGAGAAGGGTTAAGTTAAATATATGAGCCTTTAGAAAATTTAGTACTGAATATTAAAATTTGGCTAGATGGGTGGGATTGTAGAATCTAATTGAGATCTACAAGATCTCTAGAACCTCTCTTTAAAGCCAAAGATGAATGGTCTATATCAAGCGGTTCACTTAACTACTACAGAGTAGAGAGGATCTTATCACCATTTTAATTTTATGATTAAAATAGCCCTTGGATTATGATTAAAGGCTTATATTATCAAGAAACTGGCCTGATGGACAAAAGGGCATTTATCACTCCTCCATCTTTTATCCTAATAACTTTGTTTGATGGGATTTTTTTTATATACATACAATGAACAAATGATTCCTCTCCCTTTTTTTATGTGGGAAGGGAGGAGTTTAGATGAGTTCAAGGTTATCTTATCTCATCTGATTTCTCCCTATTACCAATTATATTTTTTTATTTAAAATTTAAAAAATTCAACTTCAAACCTCGAAAATTAAGTAAAAAAGAAGGCTTCAGGAGAAATTTCATATGAGACCCACCCACAAGTGGGTGAGCCCACGTCCCCTATCTCATTTCCCACTCAATTACATTATACGTGTCACACTCCTTGTCTATCACCCCAAATATAATTTGTTGCAAGATGTCTTAAATCTGAGTCCTTTCACAATTAGGATGTGAAAGGGTCCTTTCGCGTCATTTCACAACTGGGATGCGAAAGGGAAGTTTCTTAAACTATAAATATGTGTTCTTAGGGCTTTTCTATTGCATGAGAAAGCTTACTAAAGGGGTCCTAGGAAAATTAAAGGGTGTAGCAAAAGTGAGATTCGAGGTTGTTCGAATCGGGTAAGTCCTTTCTCTTTATAATTTTTGTTTTCATAGTGGAGATCTGTCACTTTGTTCTATGATTTTTTTCCCGCAAGAATTTTTTATGTTAAATTTGGGTGTTCTCTGTGTTCTCTTGTGTGCTTGGTGTCATTGGATTGCTATCCTAGATCTAGATCTGTGTGAATCCGCAGGGCAAAATCCCCAACAAGTGGTATCAGAGTAAAGTTGGGGCACGGATCTGAATCTGAGGGATTAGTAATAATGGCGACCGCTAAGTATGAGATTGAGAAGTACTCAAGAAAAAATAATTTTAAGTTATGGAAGGTTAAGATGATTAGCCTGTTAACCAAGCAAGGCGAAGATGGTGCTCTTGAGGAGCTGAAGTCTACTATGAATGATACTGATTGGAATGCTCTTGATAAGAAAACTTTATCATCAATCCGTTTGTCTCACGGATGAGGTTCTTTACAATGTCATGAGGGAGAAAACTGCGGCTGGTTTGTGGGCGAAGTTAGAGGATGTTTATGCGAAGAAATCTTCTGAAAATCGCTTGCACTTGAAGCAGCAGTAGTATAACTTGAAGATGGCAGAGGGTGAAGATCTAGAGGCTCACATCAGCAACTTTAATAAATTAGTTTGCAAATTGCTGGATATGGAGGAATTGATGAAAGATGAAGAACAAGCATGTATGTTGCTGAATTCTCTCCTAGCGTCCTATGAGGCATTCAAGGACACTGTGCAGCATGAATAAAACTTTGAGTGTCGACACAGTTATCTCAGCCCTTTAAGGGAAGGCTATGAGACAACTGAACAGAGACATGAGGACGTCTTCTGATTCATTGTTTACAGTGGGTAGAAATTCTGGACAAGGTATAGGTTTTTCTAGTTCTAGATCCAAATCCAGGAGCAAGGGCAAAGGAAAGGTAAAGTGCTGGAATTATAAGAAGGAAGGACATGTGAAGAGGGATTATGAAAATCCTAAATCGAAGAGAGAAGATTCTGAGGCTTCATGCAGGGAGGCTAATGTTGTCACGTCAGATGGAACGAGTGGATGTGATGGTGATGTTTTATCTGTGTTTTCGCTCAGACGGTCATACGATGATCGTAAGGATGAGTGGATGCTAGACACAGGAGCATCTTTTCACATGACTCCTTATCGGAGTTGGTTCACCAGCTACAGGGAGTGCGATGGTGGACAGGTATTTATGGGCAATGACATTGCCTGTAATGCTGTAGCTGTTAGTTTTGTGCGCATCAGGATGTTTGATGAGGTGGAGCGTACCTTGACAGATGTGAGGCACATTCTTGATTTGAAGCAGAATCTGATTTCTCTTGGTATGCTTGAGGCAAAAGGATGTAAGTACATAGGTATTGATGGTGCTCTTAAAGTATCTAAGGGGGCACGGATAATCATGAAAGCGCAATGACTCGGTAACTTATATAAGTTGATCGGGAGCACTGCAAAAGGTTGAGCTATGTCGGATGTAGCGGATTCCACCTCTGCACGTGTGTGGCATGTTGGGCATGGCCACATGAGCGGGTAGGGTAGGAAGGCTGAGACGCGCGGACAGGGATATAGAGCAGGTGTAGCAACCACCTGTGAGAAGAAACACACGATATAATCGCGGAATATCGGCAAGGTACATGGACAACTTCAATATCGCAGGAGTATTCATCTTCTATTCAGATGGCTCTAGGTGAGCCTGGTGCTGAGAAGTGAAAGGTGACTATGGGCGATATGATGGATTCGTTGTACCAGACCGACATATGGGAGTGGGTGGAGCTTCCAGTGGGCTAGAAAGCGGTTAGATGCAGGTGGATCTTCAGGAGGATACAACATAGATATAGAATGAGGTTGGTGGCGATAGGTTATGCTCAGAGAGAATGGATCGGCTTCTTAAAAATATTCACGCTGACGGTATAACAGGTGTCTATTAGATCAATGATTGGCGTCGGTTGGCTAATGTGATTTTGAGCTAGAAGGAAAGATGTAGAGTCTGCACTTCTGTAAGGAAAAGTAAAGAGCAGATCTACATGAAGTAACCAGAGCGGTTCGAAGTTAAAGGGGCTGAGAAAAGACTTTGCAGGAGGTTATGGTTCAACCTGTCGCCTAGGTAGTGGTTTGATTCCTTCATGGATGAAGGATCGGGGGCAACAAAGATGGTTCGCAGCATTGACACTGAAAGAGGAGTATGCTTTGATAATCACAGGAGGAATACCTTGTGTGTAGGTATTGATCAAGGACGTGATGGGCCAGATAAAGTTGGAGAGCGTTCCCTACGCGTCTCTCCTCAAGTTTTCTTCAGGACATGTCCCAAAACAGATGAGGAAAAGCAAGATATCTCATAAGCCTTATTCGAATGCGGTTGACAATGTATGCGATGGTCTGAATTAGACCGATTATTTCACAGGCTATCAGTGTTGTGAACAAGTACCCCGGCAAGCAATATTGGGTAGCGGTGAGATGGTAAGAAGACTACGTCTTTTCTTTTGGAAAGACAGGAGCAAAGGTGGCTAGGCATGTGGATTTAGATCCGGCAGACATGATCAACAAGAATGTTTCTGCAGAGAAATTCAAGTTCTGTGCAACTTCTCTGGGCTTGACGATGGCATAAAAGGAAGACAGAGTGTGCAAGAGAAGCTATGATGTGATGTACAAATAAGAGAAAAGGTTAAGAAGTTACACGGTTGAAGATTAAAGACATGGTGGAGATTGTTGCAAGATGTCATAAATCTGAGTCCTTTCGCGTCCTTTCCCAACTGGGATGCGAAAGGGAAGTTTTCTAAACTATAAATAAGTGTTCCTAAGGATTTTCTATTGTATGAGAAAGCTTACTAAAGGAGTCCTAGGGAAATTAAAGGGTGTAGCAAGGGTGAGATTCGAGGTTGTTCGAATCGGGTAAGTCCTTTCTCTTTGTAATTTCTGTTTTCATAGTAGAGATCTGTCACTTTGTACTGTGATTTTTTTCCCGCAAGAGTTTTCCACGTTAAATTTGGGTGTTCTCTTTATTCTCTTGTGTGCTTGGTGCAATTGGATTGCTATCATAGATCTAGATCTGTGTGAATCTGCAGAGCAAAATCCCCAACATAATTGACCCCAACACCTAGAGCTGGACACGAGTTGAGTTAGCTCGGTCAGCTCGCTCGACTTGACTTGGAAAAGCTTGACTCGCCTCGACTTGAAATTGGATTCGAATCGAGTCAAGTTGGTTTTTCGAGCTCGAAAAATTTTCAAGTAGAGTTTGAGCTTGCTTGGGCTCGACTCAACTCGAATCGAACCTCAACTCGAATTGATTCAGATCAAACCGACTCAGTGACTCGGTTATTTTGATATTGATACTGCTCACTGAGTGTTTAATGAAATGACTTGATGAAGTGTTGTTTCGAGTGCGTACATTTTCTGCGGCATCGGCTAGTGGTGAGGAAGTAATTATAGATGGTCCAAAAATAAATAATGTAGGAATGTCCAAACAGTGGACCAATCCATCGTAAAATAAAATTAAAAAAATGACCAATTTTAATCTTTAAACAATGGTCCGAAAATCACCCACTTGCTGGTCATTATAGTTGGTATTATTGATAAAGTCATGGGCCTGGATTTCAAAAGAGTTTAGACGTCCAAAAATCTTGTAGATCTTAGACAGATTGGACCATTAACTTATGCTCAGTTTGGACATCTAACTTCTCCAAAACCTTGCTCTTTTAAAAAATCGCTCCCCTTATTTCTGTCCCTCTAAAACTCTTGTGCCCCATTTCTCTCTTTAGACACGATTTTTTTGGGCCCTAGGAAGACTTCAACGGCAGGCATTTCCATTCCCACTGTTTCCTTTGGTGGCGCCCAGTTTATTTTTAAATATGTCTTATTTTTTCAAGTGGATTGCGTGGTGTGCCACACACCACTGACCTCGGTGGTGTGTTAACATCATTAAGTTTTGTGGGCCCACCAACAATGATGTATATGTTATATCCAAACTGCCCATCCATTTGGCAAGATCATTTAAGGGCATGAGCCCAAAAATGGAGCAGATCCAAAGATCAAGTGGATCACACCACAGAAAAGTAATAGGGATTAAACGCCTACCATTGAAAACTTGTTAAGGAGCCTCAGAAGTTTTGGATCAAGCTGATATTTGTGGTTTCCCTTCATTCAGGTCTGCGTGACCTTATTAACAAGTTAGATGGCAAATTAACATCATGGTGGGCCTTAGGAAAGTTTCAACAGTGGGTGTCATAGTCCCGGATGCTTTATGCTTTATATGGTATGGTCCAGTTGAGCTTCGTATCTGCCTCATTTTTAGGCACATGGCCTAAGCTAATCTCACCAAACATATGGGCAGTTTGGATATAACACATAAATCATGGTCGGTCCTATAGAACTTGGTGATGTCAACACATCACCCAGGTCAATGGTGTGTCACAGGCTTCCTTTATATCTTGGGGATGCCACGGAAACATCTTGGAGAGCCTCACATGTAAGGCTGTACGCGAACAAAGTTAGCTCAGTTAGCTACTCGATTCGGCTTGGTTTGAAATTAAGTTCAAGTGGAGTTGGGCTGATTTTTTGAGCTCAAAAAAATTTCAAACCAAGTTCAAACTTGCTCGAGCTCGACTCGACTCGGATCAAACCCAACTCAAATCGAACTTAGATCGAACCAATTCGATAACTCGATTATTTTGATATTGATGTTGCTCACCAAACATTCGAAGCAGTTCGGTAACTTGATTACTTTGATATTGATATTGTTTACCAAGTGTTTGATGAAATGACTCAACGAAGTATAGCCGGTGGCAAGGATAGTATGTATATGAAACGAATATTTTTTTTTTCTTGATTTTTATATTGCTCAGAAGGTATTTGATGAAATATCTATAAAACCATTACTGTTGTTTTATATAGTTGGCCGGTCATGCTTAAGGACCGAGCCGAGCCAAGTTCAAGCTGGGGTCAACAAGTGGCCGAGCCAAGTCCAGTTATGCCCAGCTTGACTCGGTTAGACTCGTGTACACCTCTACTTGCATGTACCAGTCCCACCTTCCGTATACACGTCCCATTGTTCTTTCCTATCAGCAAATTATACCGTCTAAAATGGTTCCGATCATTGCAAAATGTCTCCACATGTACAGAATCAAATAATCTCAAATTAGTTTAGAAATAAAGAAAACTCAAATAATCTCAAATTAGTTCAGAAATAAAGAAAACTATATAACAGCCCACCCTAGATGAGGCCATATCCCAATTCCCAAATAACAAGCCTGTGGACCATGCATCAATTTCTTTAAACCATCCATCTTTTCTTTTATCCAAATCCATGTCCAACCATCTTAGTTTTTGATATGTTCAAGTCCAAGGTGAGCCCCACCCCGACGAGTGGCTCAGATCTCTCACACGTGTGTCATGTTTCACATCTCTGGCGCAAGTTAGATAAGGATGTAAGATTGGCACTTCTCTCTTTTTAATGCCCATAATAATTCATTTCTCCAAATATTGAATACCCAAAACCATGATGTGGGCCATCCCATTCTCCTTGTGGGTCATCACAAAAGCATGCGCGGAAAATCAGCACATGCACTAACCCCATTTGCTAATACGATTCTAATCAACGTGTCCCCACTAAAATGCGCAGAGTGCGTGTATAATGTGCAGGGTTTATGATGCAATCCTTTGGATTCTCTTCTGGGGTCCATAGCATATAATGGAAAGTTTTAAACGATGGTTTGTGGTCAAACCTTCTTAGTAAGGATGTGATTATTAACTGTCATGATTTCGATTCATTTTCCATATACGCATGCTGATGGGATCATGGATCTAGACGCCCAAGTGCTGGGTCCCACCGTAGATGGGCCACAGCCTGAATAATATAGAAAAGGGACAATCCCAACTGCATGATAGAGATCCTACAAATGGACAGTTAATGATCTAAGCTCAACAGGCAAATGTCCATTGATCAGACAATGGTGGGATCTTTCAACCAATGCAACTTTTGGGTGGTCATGGCCCATCAATGTGGAGCCTAACAGTGATGGTCGGGATAGATTATCACGTGTGCCATGTGGTGGGTAGTTGGGAAGGTGCACAAGCATGATTTGGACCATTTTACTATCTCAATGGGCCACTACACTAAAGCTGTAGATGAACGTCGGTGAACTCGCTCGACTTGGCTCATAAAAGCTTGATTCGGCTCAGTTTGAAACTGGGTTTGAACCGAGTCAAGCTGATTTTTAAAACTCAAAAGAATTTTGAGCCGACTTAGAGATGGTCTGGGCTTGAGTCGTCTCTATTCAAACTTTAATTGAACCAGTTGAGTGACTTGGTTATTTTGATATTGATGTTGCTCACCAAGTGTTTGATGGATTGATTCAATGAAGTGCCAATTAGTGGTAAGGAAGGCATGAATATAAAACAAATATCAGATATCCTGTGGGTGTTTAATGAAATTCTTGTAACTTTTCTTTTTTTTTTTTTAACAACATATAGTAAGAAATTGAAGGTGCGCTCTAAGCATGTGTTTGAGAAAATGTAATACTGGCTCAATCTTGGCTCCAACTCAACTTGGACTGGCCTGAGCCATTGATTGAATTGAGCCAAGCTAGCCAATAAGGCTTGAAGACCGAGCTAAGCTGAGTTCGATCTAGGTCAGCAGCTAGTGGTTGAGTTGAGTTGTGAGTTGAGATGTGCTAAACTCGACTGCTTCAACTGTGTACAGCTCTAGCTATTGACAGATTTTTCACTACCTTCTAAACAAAAAATCAGATTAAGCATGATAAGTGCTCCCCAACAGAAAAACAATCACAAGGCCATGCCTGTCTAGGTAGGGCCTACCGTGATGTTTGTGAAAAATCCAGCCCGTCCATTGATTTTCCAACTCATCTAGGGGACTAAGACTAAAAATGTGGCAGATCCAAAACAAAAGTGTTCTGCGCGACAGGAAACAGTGGGAATTGAATGTTTACCGTTGAAACATTTACGAGACCACAGAATTTTTTTATCAGGCTAATATATTTAATTTTTTTATTTCATCCTAGTAGAAATGGCGTTTGAACGGTGTGGTTGGCATATAGACATCATGTTGAACAATAGAAATTTGCCTCCGCACTTTTTCCTATTGTGTGGCCCAGTTGAGTTCTGCACCTGCCTCACTGATAGACTAGATGGATTTCTTACAAATATTATGGTGGGCCCACCTAGCTTCTAGTTGCAGCGGTGGGTAGAGGTGGGCATTGAGTCGAGTCGGACAGAATTGGGTCCAACTCGACTCGGTTCAAAACTTTCAATGATTTGACCGAACTCAATCCAATCCGGGTGGGAGACTCTCAGGAGTTTCAACTCCCGGTCAAGTGTTCAAGTACCCATAGGTGGTGAAATTCCACCAGCGTGAGTGTGTGGGGGTGTGTGTGCGTGTGTTATATATAAAAAAAAAAAATCCAATCCGAGATTGAGTCTAGGTTATCTGACTCGATTCGATCTGTTACATTGTTGGCCTGACTTGAACTGAGACCAACTTAGTCAGAGAAACTGACTCAAATCAGATTGGGTATGGTTCAGATCAAATCCTCTATTTCAATGATAGACGTTCAACCTCACTGCTTTTTGCATTGTGGTCCACTTGATCTTTAGATTGTCTTATTTTTCAACTCAAGCCTTAAGACAAGCCCGCCAAATGGATGGACGGTTTGGATATCACACGTACCTCAGTATGGGACCACAGAACTTGTTGACGTCAAATCACCTAGTGGTGTTCTGTGTTGGTACACCTGCGAGCCATTGTCCATGAAAGCTTCACGTACAAACGTAGGTTACGAGTTATCCTTCCATTAAAATATTCATAATCATTTTTTGAGCCCACTGAGATATGGTTCACAAATTCAGACCATTCATTATATGTGTCCCACTTGGATGAAGGGTCACACTAAGTTTCAAGTTCCAGATGTATTCAAATTTTAAATGAGCCCTACTAAATACTTTTATATATTTTAGAAATGTCTTCACATGATTTTAGACGAGATGGCTCACCTGGTTCCATATATGGCTGATTTTTGAAATATCTCATAATTTAGATGGACCCATCAAATGCATAATGTTGATGTTCAACATGCATCACAGTGGGGCCCACACAGCTCGACCTCATGGGAAGTTCCCATGAGCTCTACGCATGGAACTATTTTCCTCTCTCTCACAGCTAGATGCTAGATGCACCTCGAACCATGAGTTGAGAGAGAGATCGGCTACTCCCTGCCACTGCCCCATGGCAAATGGTCAGTGCTATGTGGACCCACCAAGATGTATTTATTTCATCCACGTCATTCATTTATTTTTCTAGATTATTTTATAGTATTAAAATAAAAATGAGGTATATCCCGATTTTAAGTGGACAACATTACAAGAAATAGTTTTGAATGGACATTGTGTGGATCGGATCAAATCCTAGATTGGATCGGTCCGGATTAACCATTGATCCGAACTTAGACTCAATGTACGATCAGATCTGAGTGAGCCTACTCGATCCGACCCAATCTTAACCTTCGGTTGGGATCAGATTCTGACCAGCTCTACACAGGCGGGGTCGCAGGCAATCCGTGTCCCCACAAAACATGCAGGTACACGTGCCAAACAGGAACACGTGTGATATCCAAAATTTCCATCAGCTGAGATATACTATTTAGATCTTCTTGTGGAAGGATTAGGCTCCTTCGTTCCTGAGGTGGGCCGTAGTGTATAAAATGAAAGGATGGCTAGGAAAAAAAAAAATGTACCGCCGTCTCTTTGTTTTGTGTATCGTGGTCCACCTTAGCAGTGAATGGGCCTGCTTTTGCAGCAAGGACAAAAAAACATTGTGTCCCACCCGATGGAAAGTTTGGATCTCGTATACGTTTGCCATATTGGCACGTGTGATCATGCGTGGACAGGCAGGGCTCTACAAGTGCGTGGGGCCTGTTTGGTGTGGTGTGGTCCACATGAGTTTTGGATCTTCGTAAGTTTTAGAATCCTATTCTATTGCGGTCTTTCAAGACTTATAGACGGAGTGGATTTGTCACGGGAATCTCCGTGGGCCCCGCATAGCTTCCCACTACAAGAAATTCCTGTGCCCCGGCACTCCAAGTTATAGAACGTCCGGAGGCCCAGAGAGTAGAACTGATTGCTCTGGACGTCCACTAGGTTCAGTACACATTTCCCCTGCTATCAGGAAAAGAATAGCTGATCAAAAGGATTCTAGCCGTCCAATCAATGACATGGAAAATGGACGTTCAAGATCTTTTATATATAAAAAAAGGGTCCACAAAACAGTTTTAGCCATCAATTTGTTGGGATCCATCATGTCTACTTTATGTCTCTGAAATAATGGTCAGTCAGGATTGATAGATTAGACTGTCCAAGGTTCCCATTGGCCACCATACAACAAAGGGCAATATAACTTTTTACGTTACAAGAGCATTGGATTATTTCTCATCAATCTGTCATGCTAAAATGCGCCGGAAGGACCGAATGCCTAAAATTTCGGATGTGATGCTGGCCTCAATTCCGGGTTTTGATAGGGTAGGTTGACCCCTACGACGGTACAGGGGCTGGTTACCACCCCTGCGTGCATTCTCAGATTGATCTGAACCGTTCATATTCCCATTGCTACCATGTAGAAAATATAATCTTATTATCACGCTTATTGGTAATCCCAACCTTTAAATCTTGGATTTGAATACGACCCATTAAATATTCATCTTAATACACAATCATTCTTTAGACAAAAATTTCTTATTATGGGTCAGATAGCATAGAATCCAGACAATGAACGGTTCAGATCATCATTTAAGAAGCACTCCGGGCCATACCCTATCGAAACCTTACATTGATAGCCCTTCTCTAGACATTTGCCTGATGCTGCTTCCACTAAAATGCGCCGGTGATGGAGGGTAATTTGTTCAGCCATCACTATCCATTGCATTCTCGTCAAGGGGCCCACCCCACAAATCATGGCTAACGGTAGGGTTTTGATGGGGTCTGGGGTTTCCATTGAGAGTAGCTAATAGTGGAAGTCAGGTAGTGACCGTGATGTGTTGTATATCCACGCTGTCCATCCGTTTTCTAGCTTATTTTAGGACGTGCGCCCAAAACTAAAGCAGATCCAAATCAATCTCAGGTGGACCACACCGTAGAAACAGTGGTGATTTACTAGTAAAAACTTCTTGTGGGCCACAAAAGATTCGGATCAAGCAGATATTTGTATTTTCCCTTCATTGAGGTCTGTTTGATCTTACCAACGGGTTGGATGGAAAATGAACATTAGGTGGGCCTTAGGAAGTTTTTAATGGTTGTCGTTCAATCACTACTGTTTCCTGTGGTGTGGTCCACCTGAGATATGGATCTGCTTCAATTTTACACCCACGCCATAAAATAACTGAAAAAAAAAAAATGGACGGCGTGGATATATAACACATACATCAGGTGGGCCCAGGGCCACGAGCTGACTGAACTTGGTTAGGTCCCAACGCGTCTGAAGTTTTTAATGGTAGGCGTTCAATCACCACCGTTTCCGGTGGTATAGTCCACCCGTGATTTGGATCTTCTTCACTTTTGGGCCGACGTTCTAAAATGAGCTGGAAAAAAGATGGACGGCGTGGATATAAAACACGTACAACAAGGCGGGCCCCACCGAATCCAATGGCTGAGATCGCAGTACTGAGGTCAATGTCAGTCAACCCTAAAGAGAATGTTGCTTTTTCTCTGATCTTTGTTAATACCTAACCTGAAAAAGAGACAACTCACCTCATCTAGAATAATGAAGTGGAATTATATCATACACCTCAAGAGAATGGTACATTCATGTCCGCACCTTCCTACTGTACACGTGGTATATAAATACTTCAATCCGAACCGTCCAAATTCTGTCCACCATGATGGACGAAGAATAATAAAATATCATATGGTTAGGTTATCGTACTCTTTCAATAAGACTTTTCTTTTCTACACCGTCCATTTGTTGTCACCAACCAGACAATTACCCTCGTCGAAACTGTGTGATTCTTGTGCCATGGTCCATCCACAGACGGTTTAGATCGTTGGTGACTTTTCATTACCAAAATAGAGAATGGGTGTGTACAAACCAAATGGGCTGGACCCAAACAGTGACTTCTTTCATGAAACTCATGTTCACGAGAAAAAAAAATGTGCTAGTTAAGCACCATTTAAAAAAATGATGGTGACTCTTCAACCTTACATTACATACGACAGAGTTAAGCGGCAATGCGTACGGTCCAAATCTCTAACCAGCTGTAAATGGGGCATAATAAAAAATGTATACAATAAGATAATAGAAACCATCTAATTTTGTTCTTGGATTTGGACCATTTAACATCTCACTTTCAACCATCCATTTGAAAGATATGAATTGGATGGTTAGGATTGATTGGTTTGTGTGATTTTGTAGATTATACCCCAGCTACATTTTGACCCACAATTTGGATGGTACGATAGCTGGCTGTGTATGGGTGCCACGTGCGGAGGATGAGTTATCACCATCTTCAAAGTGGTGGTGAACCTTCATGCTAGGATTTCTCTGTGGACCATGTACAACTGTCCTAGCATGGAGGCGGACAGCAATCTCCCAAACACCTGTCTTCCGCAGTTCGTAAAACACCCAAGCTCTGTGGGGTCCACCATGTTTTATATGTAAAATCTACTCCGTCCATCAGGTTAGGACCATTATTTGGACCATAAATACATAATATAATCACAATTATAGACTTATATGCGCTACACGCATGGGAACAATGAAATTTTTCTACCAAAACCGGTAATTCGCATGGTGTGGTCCATATGGATCTTTTTTCATTATTGTTATTTAAATTTATATTCATTCTGGTGAGGAAGACATGAAGAACGGTTTTGATGAAAGATAAACACCATTTTGGCCCCACATACAAACCTATGTTGACATCTCATCTCCGTTATACCATGTCGTGTGGTCCATATATTTTTTGGATCTATCTGATTTTTGGTCCAAGGGTCTAACATCGTAGGCAGAACCTGATAGACGGATTTGATTTATACTTACACAACGTGGTGGGCCCCCAAAGACCTGGGTATTTTAGCGTAGAAAAAGGCGTTGTAGAGGAACACTGCCAGTTACATGGAGGCAAAGGAGACAGACCCAGTGCTTGCTTGTATTCTCTAAAAAGCATATGATATAACACATCAGAGGATGAAAAACAAACAAGAGTCTTCCAAAAGAATTCAATTCACATTACCCATTTCATTCCTTCGCTTCTTCTTCTTGAATTTTCCAGCTGCATTTGAATTTTCAAATCTGTTTTACAAAAAGGTAGTAGTAGTAGTAGTAGTAGTAGTAGTAGTAGTCCTTTGATCATGGCTACATAACAATAGCCAATGCTGCTTATTCAAAAAGCAGTCATGTTCTTCCTCGAATCAAGGTTTTCTGTGCTGACATGATTCAAACAACAAGAGAAACTTCAATCCCCACATCAGCAATCCCTTCAAATCCCACATCCATGGATCTCAAGACCCCAAAATACATGCAATCTTCACCTCCATTTACACCCCACCATGTAAAAATCTCACCTTTTCTTTACTGGGTTTTCCTTTTTGACAAAACAGCAAGTAACTAGTTCTTTTTTCTCTTTTGGGTTTTATCAGGACTTGCCATTAGAGAGGAATCCAAGCTTCTACAGCAAGAACAAAGAAATCGCATTTGCAGACACCTTTCAAGATCCTCTCTGCAAGCTCAATCTCAAAGAAACTGCCGATTTTGTGAAGGCCTTCCCGGTGCCTTACAGCGACGGCATTCGAAGGGAAGTGAGTGGTGTTGGGCAGAAGAGAATGGAAGCTCCTTCTACTCCAGGCAGGCCTGTTTTCAGCTTCAGTGCTGGTAATCTCTCTAGAAAGAGCTTCCCTTCAAAATGGGATGATGCAGAGAAATGGGTGATGAGCAGCTCTTGCAATGAATCCCCTGCCCATGTGATAAAACCTCCAGAAGCTTCAAAGATCTCCAAACTGAATGAGGTTTTTCATCTGAAAGCAGACATCTTTGCAGAGAAAAAGGTGCCAAGCTCAGTTTCAAGCTTTAAAGGGTCTATGTGTTTAGAGTCTAATTTAGCTTTTCATGGGGTCTCATCGGAAGTACTTCTCAAAGGTGAGATATTTGAACTGCTCTTCTCCACTTCATGGGATCTTCTTTTATCAGGGAAAAAAAAAAACCACATCAATCTATAGTTTTCTTGGAGCATCTCTTTTCTTCTTGAATACCCATTTGCATTCTCTTTGTGCAGATAAATTTACAGACAATGTAGAGACAATTCACCCCAATTTCAGGTACTGCGAACTGACGAAAGAAGGTTTTCGATTCAGAAACTCAGTCTGTGAAACCATGAAGGATGCTGCAACAGAAATGGTTGCTGAGGTTCGGCACAGGGATATCGGGACTGAGATGACTCCACTTGCAAGCTCGACGACTTCAAGATGCCACACCCCATTCAAGACCTTTTCACCTGCGAGGCACAACACCCCTGCTAGCATGTCGGGGCCTTCGGTGGCGACTTCGAATGCCCGCATCCACATTTCCGAGCTTCAGGACCGCCACTGCGGTAAGCTCGAGCCTGGGACACAATTTGATTCAGTTGTGTCGAATTGGAGCTCGAGGGAAGAGGAGGAAGAGGAGATATCAAAGAGCTTGAGGCATTTTGAGATAGGGGGTTGCAAGAAGACTCTTGCTGAGTTGAGAGCTTCTGTTTGGGAAGACGAAGAAAAGAAAGACTGTTGTATCAGGTGAATGTGATTGAAATTTAGAGATTTATTGTCGAGTACTGAATTATCTAGTTCTGTCCATTGATTTCTATGTTCTTATTTCTTCATTGCAAGTTCTTTAGAAGTCTGGATTTCTATGTTTTGGTTGCAGGTATCAGAGAGAAGAAGCAAAAATTCAAGCTTGGGTGAATCTCCAAAATGCAAAAGTAGAAGCTCAGTCGAAGAAGCTTGAGGTAATGTAATGGAATTCTATCCTTCTCATCCTTTTAATTTTGTGGGTATCTCAGTCTATTTGGTATCTGTTCTCAATTAGAACAATACATCAAATTCAGCCTGGCAGAAGCTTAAGGGCCTGTTTGGGAGCGTATATTTGGAACCCCCTGGATTGGCAACCCCCAGGATTGGAAACCCCCTGGATTGGTAATCCTCTCAGTGTGTTTGGCACCTTGAAGTGTAAATCAACTTTAATTCAAAAATACCTATACATGGTATATTTACAAGCGTTTGAATTTAATTACTAAATCAACTTTAATATTCCCAATTAGTGAGATATATAGTTTTTGACATTATGGTTGTGATAAGCCCGCTAAAATATATGCTTTGGCTAAAAATGATGAAATTCCAAGTCTCTGATGGACTGCAAGCACAAGATCATGTTTGAGTGACTAACAAACGATTTTTAATCGTTGATTAACATGGACAATGTTTGGATGATCCTGAACAATATTTGGATGGTGCTGATCTACATGAACACTGTTTGGATGGTGCTGATCATCGTTAGTGGGCCATGTGCCAGTAAAATGATAGTGTACAGTGACATACATTTATACCTGCAACTATTGAAATCATTTTAGGTGTAATCCAAGCTCTCACCGTGGATTACAAACCCGCTCAAAGAGGGGATTGGGAACCCCTAGATTGGCAATCCCCAGTTGCTTTATGCTGCCAAACAACCAAGGGCGTTTCAAACCCCCCTCTAATCCCCTCCAATCCCCTCCAATCCAAGGTGCCAAACGGCCCCTAAGAATCCTAAGGTAAACTGGCGAGTTGCTTTCTTTGCTGTAATGGCGTGTTTGGATGATCAATTGAACTGAATTGTGATACTGCTATTTGAAATGACTGAAGTGGTGTTGGCACTTATTTAATTCATAATTACAACTGAATTAATTCCTTCCATTTCACATTTTCCCTGAGATCTAAATTGCAATTTGGGGTTGGCCCTTAACAATGAATGGAGTGGGGCTACACCCAGCTTTGTCATTTCTTGTATATTGAATTGCATTATTGCTATTCAATTCAGTCGAGCATCTAAACATAGTCGAAATCAAGTTTTACTTGATTTCTTTTCTATTTTTGGTAAGTTGACTTGGGCTTTGGATCTCTTTTGTATTGTTGTCCTTTGGCACATAGCTGTACCAACCATAGAAATGGACCACTCATAAGACCACAAAGTATCAGAACATGGTTGGTTACTTTTTCTTTCTCTAAAACAAGGTTCATAATCTTCTCCCATGGCTGATAATGGAGTTTTTCTTGTTGGGTGGTTGGACCCTAATCTAGCTTGCTTTTTCTTTTTCTTTTTTTCAGTTCTTGGTATTGTAACAATCGTTCAATTGAGATGAAATGACCACATTGTAATCACTGTGCGGAGTATTTATAATGATAAGCTAGCCCTCAAATTGTAGTTGCATTCTTTCAAGTCCAAATTGAAAGTAACATAATTGCAATTTGGAGACTAGTCGCTCAATATGGATACTAAGGATGGTAAATTGGTAATGGCAATATGGTCATTTCCACTTTGTTGAAGCAATTATTACAATTTAATTCAATAATGCATCCAAATATGGCCTCGACTTGTCTGGCTTTTCAGGTTTCCAGTACTACTACTTTTGAATTATTTCTCCTAGTGTGTAGCTATTGGCTATCAGACTACGAGTGTACACCAATTACAGATATGCAGCACATGAAGTTCTGTAATTTCTGAACTTGGTGGGTTAGCCTTTTTTTTTTCAAAATTCCCTCTCATAGGTTGATCATGGAGTTTTGCCTCTTGGGTAGCCTAGTCGGATCTTAGAATCTAGCTCTTTTGTCCTTTTTCTTTTTTGCACTCATGAATATAGGCTATCATTTCTCTCTTTGTACATTCCTCTTCCTTTTCATCTAACAAACTCTCTCCTCTTACAAATCAAAAGGTAATTAGAAAAAAAAAAAAAAAAAAGAATGAAAGAAGGAAGGAATTTATATACAGATCCATCCTTTTTGATAGATACATCCTTTTTCTGCTTTTGTTAATACAATAGTATTACTGAATATAGGCAAAAAAAAAAAGGTCTTATGTATTGAAAGAAAATGTTTGGGTGTATACGGTAGATCTCATAAGAAATTACATGTAAGGAAACCAATGGATGAGATGAAGCACAAGAAAACTTTGGTAGGGTTAGTCTTTTACCTAAAATCAATACATCCCACTTTCCTTAATTGTATTTTGAAATTCTGTAGAACTAGTTATGTCTCTTTTAGTAGCTCATGGCTGGTGGTAATTTAGTTGATGAAGAATTATACTGTGACTTGCTATGATTAGTGCATTCTGCATGCACATGATGAGGACTGTTCTTCCAGTGGGCCCCACTATGGAATAGGCAGAGCACAAAAGTTGGTCTGGCCAGAAGATCATAACCACCTAATTGGAGGTTATTTTCTCGTCGAATGTGGACCGCTGCTTAATTTTTCTTAACTATCTATTTGAGGCACTGATCAGACTGTTAGGATTGTCCAATCAGAGAATTTCTTTTTACCAAAGGTGCTCTACCGCAGTACTGAGAAGATGAACAGTTCGATTGCGGACTGGAACTTGGAAATGCGAGAAGCAGGACTGGTATCATTTGTTTTGTTTATGCAAAGCCAATCTCATTATACCATTTCCTTTAATTTATGAGATGGTCTTGAACTTCTTCCAATTGGAGATAGGCAAACTTGTTATTTTTCTGCATTGACAGAATTGTTCATGGCCTTCAGATTGAATAAGAGAAAGTAGTCTATGTTGGTCCAGTGTGCAAGTGTATGCAACCCCTCTTTCATCCATGTGCACAATCACCTTTGTGGGGCCCACTGCATTCTCATAATCCTCCCATCTAACAGCCACTGATCCAGACAATCCAATCCATTAATCAGTGATGGCCCACCAACTGAGATATTCTAACATAGTCACATTTATGAAAGTCTTAAAAAAGGCTTGTTTAGTTCATCTCGAGCCCCGAGCACGAACTAATGTCTTGTCTTTGCCCTTCTTTATTGTCCATCTTCTTCTTTTTTTTTTATGAGGTCACATGTTCTCCAGTTTTTTGTTTATTGAGTTTCCTCAGTGTCTTCCATTATATATCAAGAAAAAAGGAATCAGGAGATTGTTATACCCATACTTATATTATTTCATATGAATCCATGGCATTTTTTCAGCCATGTGAAGGTTTACTTAATAGGGTAGTCATAAGTGGCTCAAAAAAATTAATGGTTTTTGTTTCAAGTCCATTAGGTACGGTGGGGCCCACTTTGAAGATGCCCTGGTCCAACTTCCATACAACTACCCCAATCAGATGGACCATACATGTATGAGTGAAATTGACAGAGAAATTAACAGCAGTCTATATTCAATATACGAGTGTGACCCGCCTGATCAGTGCACTGGCCTGAATTTTGGGCCACATCATGTTCACAATGGGCCATCTGATGTATGAACCAGATCTGGCACATGTTGCCTTAACATTTCTGTGTTTGTATGTAACAATTTTTTTTTTCTTTTGAGGTAGGTTTTTGCTCTAAATCAGTATTTTGAAACATCACGCCGTCGTAGCGATCGATGTTTCGCTTTTAGAGTAAATGGTTGGTTGACACGTTTGTTGGGAGTTGTTTTAAAAACTGATATTAAAATGTGCATTGGGTGTCGAACAATGTTTCAAAAGTTGCCTAAATCCCAATTGTTTTGCATCGCAGAAACGCAAATGCAACATTCTTTAATTATATCTTGCTTGCGGTCTAAATCCTTTTTTGATGCTTTCATCTTTTATTCTTTTTCTGACTTTGGGTTTATCTGATTTGCATTGAATCTGTAGGTAAAAATACAAAAGATGAGATCAAAACTCGAAGAAAAACAGATGAGAAAGATGGCAATTGTGCACAGAAGAGCCGAGGAAATGAGAGCAGCAGCCCATCTACAACACTCACAGCATCTCCATAGAGCCTCTCAACAAGCACAAAAAATGATAGATCTGCCCAACTCTCATTCCTCAAACCATACTTCCTGTGGCTGTTTTCCTTTGCAATAGCTATCTCTGAAACTGAAGAAGAAGGAAAAAAAAACTATAAGATACTACGACTGACGTCGACCGTACATGTGGCATGTGTGTGTGCCCATCAAAACATTTCAAATCATGGGTTTTAATTATGGATGTGGCATGACCCGAAAACAACAATGATTAGATGATCCTGACAATAAAAAAAAATAAAATTCAAGGGTCATTAGATAACTATGATTTTTGGGCACATTCCAAATGGTCCACATGTATGCCACTGCACATATCAGGGTGAATTTTTGGGCAATATCCTATCAAGAACAATTATGTGTGCCACGTGTACGGTTGATAAATGCACGGTTATGTAATATGATACAAGTCCCTTTGTCCCAAGTTTTGAATCCAGGAAGAATTTGGTACTATCTTAATACCAAAAATGAAAGATTTTGGGGTGTGTCTATCAAAAAGTGGGGTGTAAATATCACCTTCATATATTTTAAAATAATAATAAATAAATCATGGGTTTCATTTGGATTTTAGTGCTGGCTGGAGTCATTGGGAAATGGGGTGGAAATCACATACATTGCCATTCGTGTTTTGAAAATTCAATGGAAGATTTTGGAATGTGTTTGTTGTAGGGTAGCTTTCAAACAGTAAAACATTCTGTATTTGAGAAGTGATCAGATACAACAGGGCAAGGTACCACAACTTGGGTACCGTACCATCTTTCGCCGCTAAAATCATACTGTACAAGACATCTGTACTATTAAACCTGTAGGCCCCACCATAACGATAACCTAGCAAAAACATCAGGTTGGCCCATTCATCGAGAACACCACACTGTTGGAATCAATGGAAAACCAACGGTTTGACACGACATATGGGTGTGGCCCATCTATTAAGTGGATCGGCTTGATTTCAATAAATGTGACTTTCATTGTGGGACATATTATTTTCATGGTACTGATTTCCTAAAAATGTGCCTTGTTGGCTGGAACGGTGTTACAGTACTACAAGTTGTGGTACGACTGCAGGTTATCAATTCTCCCCGTATTTAGCAGAAGACGCAAGTGTATGCGGTGAGCGGATTAGGTGTACATCCACCTTGATGAATATGTTGAATATCCACGCCGTCCATGTGCTTTTCCAACTTATTTTAAGACATGAGACCAAAAGTTAAGCATATCCAAAGCTCAAGGGCCTGTTTGGTAGCGTTGATTCGAAAGCCTCTGATTCAGAACTCCCTGGATTTGAAATCCTCCTATTGTATTTGGTACTCTAAATTGGGAATCAACTTTAATTCAAAAGTATTTATGCATGGTATATTTATAAAGGTTTGAATTTAATTACTAAATGAACTTTAATATCTCTAATTAGTGAATGTATGTAATATTTGACACAATGGTTGTAATAAGCCCGCTTAAATACATACTTTGCCTATGAAATTCCAAGTCTAAGATGGGCTACAAGCACAAGCTCATGTCCAAGTGACTAACTAGTCATTTTTAACCTATGATTTAAATGGACAATGTTTGGGGCGCTTATCACTATAATTAAAGTAATCATAGTGATGCAATTGATAATCTAGTTGTTTTGTGATATCATAGCGGGTTATGTGCCCAATAATTAAATAGTCTAGTGACACACATTTTACATGTGAAACTCTTAGAAGGATTTTAAATGTAATCCAAGCTGTCACTTTTGAAACCATCTTATTTGATCCCCCTCCCATTTACTTCATGGTACTAAACAATCAGGGGATTTGAAACCCCCTCAAATCCTCCCAAATCCATGGGGACAAATGACCCCCAAGTAAACCACACTAGGGGGATAATAAATGCATACCATTGAAAACTTTTGGGGGGATGCAGAAGTTTTGTATCAAGATGATTTTTTGTTCCCTTCATCTATGTCTATATGACCTTATGATTGGGTTGGAGACAGATGAGCATTATTGTAGGCCTAGGAAGGTTTCAACTATCAACATCATTATCTTTATTGTTTCATGTGGTGTGGTCCTTATGTAGAGTAGGTCACGGACACTTTCATGTCCAAGATGTATCAGAGAAGGTCCGATTAGAGGCAGAAGTCATCAAGACCGTCAGAACATTAAAATAGGCATATCTTGCAAACTAAAATGAGTTATTCGATGTATCATATATAATTTTGAGATAGGACGAGCTACTTTAGCCAACCAACTCAGCTATGCTGGATTACCTGCATCAAATTTGTGAGATTCCATCATATTGACGACCGAATTCCATGTTTAATTGCGTTTTTACGATAAATACTAAGTTTTATTTTGATTATAACTCCTCATCCATTGGGCTTTAGGAGTTTTACTAGTAAGTTTTAGTTTGATTATAAATCTTCATCTGTATGGCTTTAGGAGTTGCGCACAATATGAAAAGTGTTTAGAACAATTACGAGAATAACGCGGTTAAGCTACATAGGACACTTATTATATATATAAAATTTACTATTTATAGTAAATTATGAATTTTAGGAAGTTTTAGTTATAGTTTAATTCTTAAACTTCTTCCTAGTCTTAGTATCCCTATTTAAAGGGTTGTAGTCTATCAATCATTCAAAAAGTTTCTTTCATGTATCTTAAAATTATTTCTATTTCTCTTTCTTGTATATTTGAGAAGTCTTTGTGAGGAGTTCAGAAAAGCTCCATGGATTTGGAATAGTTATCTTTGAGGAAGACAGTGATCGACCTCATCACGTTCATCCCTGCGTCAGGTCCACTTGAGCTTTGGATATACTTTGATTTTTGGGTCATAATCTAAAATGAGCTACCAAAACAGATGGACATCATGTATAAGAATCGCACATCATGGTGGACCCCACGGTATATTGGGATTTTAAAAAAAGAAAAATTTACATAACCTTACACTCAACCCGTGGTCGGATTTCACCACCTATGGGAAATCAAACCCATGATATTGTGTTGAAACTCTTGAGAGTCTACCACCGAGGCAAGGACTAGGGTTCTGTGACCTCAATACGTGGATCCTCCGGGTTATTTATAGACCCACCATGTGTGACCCATGAACTAAATCCCAACCCTTCAATCATTGGCCACCAAATAGAGGATTATAAAAGGGAGATTTTGCAGGTAAAAAGATAAATTAAGAAGGATGTTGCCCTTGGAATTTCAGCTGAGTGGAAGGAATGGAGATGTGCCTTAATGGTTTTATGTGATGGTATACATGCCATGCTTCATTGGATAAAATGTTGGAGAGTTCACGACATGTTCATAAGATAGCTGAAATGACTGACTTTGACATGGTTGAGATGGCAAAACGAAGATTGATAGGAATATAAGTGACTGCATTCAGAGAACTTGGGAGGACTAATAGGAAATGAGACTTATGAAAAGTAGACCTAGATCATAAGCAACGAAGACCAAGAACTAAAGGCTTTAGGAGGGATGGGGAAGGTTGGAAAGGAGTACTTGCATGGAAGTTGTAGGAAAAAGACAAAAGGCCCGTTTGGATACCACCCAATAAGTTACTTTTTCTATTTACAGAAGTAGATAAGTGACTTATTTCAGATAATTGAGTTTAGTTTATGATTAGTTATAACTAACTTTTTTACTTAAAAGTACATAATTACTTTGGTCAATTTTTTTAGCTTTTCATAATTTTCATAGGTTGATGAAGAGAGGCATCAGGAGAGACGAAAGACGAGAGAAGCTGATAAGTATTTTGTTTACCAAACATATCTTCTTAATAAGTATAAACTAAGATAAATTACCTATGGAATAAGAAGCTTATCTTAGGCAACTTACGATCCAAATGGCCTTAAATAAATTATGATTGATAAAACAAGATTTATGTAGCCAACACAAATTAATGGGGTAAAAGCTTGGATGATGATGATGATCTTCCAAACTGGCCCAGTTTGGGTTACCCTTGAGATGCCCGTCAAACTCTTGGCATTGATATTTACAACCTGCGGACTAAAAATTAGAGAGCAAACCTCCAAAGATGGGACAGAATTACCTGGTTGGGTGTAAATGGACGGTTGCCCAACTACAGTTGAGTTCACTAAGTGTACGTTCCAGATGGCTCACTCTTGCCTAAGGTTGGTTGTGGGTCAGGTTTGGGTCAGTTTCAACCCAACCAGTTTATAAACAAGCTGATAATTCTGGTATGTACTTGATCTACAACTCATTACGCTGTGACCCCACCCACTTAAAATCCATCCTGGTCCAGCCCAATCAGACCCAACCCATTTTGTTGTGACCGGGTTGAAGTGGACCGACCAGACCTCACCCAGCACAACTCAAGTCAGGTTTAAAAGAAGATGGACCCAAGGTAGGTATGGTTAAGCCAACCCAATTGAAACTAGGGATACAGGAATCCCCTGTTATCCTAAGCTCTGTCGAACATCATCACCGTGCATTTGATGAATCCCCTTTAAATTATAGGATATCCCAAAAATCAGATGTATACGGAACTCAGGTGGGCCATACGATCTAAAATCATATGAAGACATGCTTAAAACATATAAAAGCACTTGGTGGGTCCCACCTGGAATTTGGATGCGTCTGAAACTTGGTCTGACCCTCATCCAAGTGGGACACATAATATATGGGCTGGATTTGTGAACCACATCTCGGTAGGCCCAAAAAAAGATTTTGAATGTTTTAATGGGAGGATAATCCCTCTCGACTTTTGTACGTGTCATCACGGTGGGACCCACACAGCTCGACCTCATGGGAAGTTCCTAGCATAGTTCAGGCCAAGCTTGACCGATTTACTTAAATGAACCATTGTCCTACCCCAGGTCTTGAACTGATTGGATTCTACTGGGCTTCTTCAAAATTCTAATGGACTCCACTCAGCTACAGCTCATTGATGGCCCTGATCATGAGTCACCATTATCAACAGCGAAAGTGTCACTTATGCACAGAGATTAGATCCAAGTTGGCCCATCAGACTTCCTGGCTCATACCAAAACAATCTGGACTTGGGTAACTTTCTAAAGCCCATGGAAAGGCTTTGGGTTGAGTTTCAGCCCTTACAGAAAATGGGCCTAGCCCAGATTTGACAACTCCTGCTCTGTTTCTGGCTGTTAAAGGTCAACTGGGCCTCACAAGTCAGAAATTACTCCCATCAGACACTCCCCATCAATTTAATTCAACTGATTGCTGCCCCACCATGCTAGGGTCGACCAGACCAAATCTCTAAATCACGCAATTGTAGTCTGTAAAGATGTAATTTTTTGGGTCCACAGATCAGCTTAACACAAATGATTCAATGGTCCAAATTCCACAGGAAAAATTCACTGTGATCAAATAGAGAAGAACCATCCAATAAAGAGCCAAAAGTTTGGGCCCACAGATCAGCGGTTCAGAGTGATAAAGGTGTAGCATCTGTGTTCATTGTTGTTTAAATTTAAAGGACCAGGCCATGACATGTGCTCTCATTTTTTAATATAAGGGGTGGTTCAGTAATCCACACCCCCACAAGAACTCTCGAGGCAACTGGACTTGGCAAAACTCGACCCACTAAGTCCACAGCATGAGCAAACAAGACCCAAAAAGGCTCAAACTGAGTTACTCGACTTGAGAGCCTAGTCGAGTTCTCAAGTTTTTAAAGTATGGGATGCACTGCCAAACTGAATTACAGTGTCTAATGAAGTATAAATAATCCAATTGTGATTTCCTCATCATTCAAACTATGGCTACGGTCCCCAAATTGCAATTGGATTATCTTCAAAGCAGACTTGAATGTAAATGTGAAGGTTCTGGTCAGATCCTCTTGCTTACATTGAGAGTCCATAAGCCAATCCAATTACATGTCCAAACATGACCTCAGAGTATGGTTTTGTGGGCGATTTGTAATTCAAAATGACAACATTTCAGTAATCAAACTGCCCTTGTTTGCCCAGAGAGAGAGAGAGAGAGAGAGAGAGAGAGTTGAGATCATACGTATGCATTGTATTAAATAGATGTAGTTATAGTTATAATAGAATAATAAAGAGATTTGAAATCCTGCAACCGTCTATCCATTGGGAGATGTTGTAGAGATGAGTTATCACACTTGAACTCAATTTAGGTAACCTGGAGTATGTTTGGGAGTACCCCAGATTAAGAATGGAATGAAACGTGCATTTTTTTTTGCACATTTTTCATATGTGGAGCCGTTTGGCACACCACATAAAATGTGGGTGGTGAGATGGACTAAATGCTGATCTTAGAAAGTGCTCCAAAATGAAATTGGAATGATAATGAATCAGGTGGATATACATTGTCCTCTTTCGGGGTTGAAGCTTCCTAGCAAGTGCTTCAAAATCAAAATCCGATGGTGAAAGCCAATAAAGTCATCTGGTGTTCTCACGCAAGCTAAAACAAGACAGATCAACACTGGAAGTGGCGCACTTAAGCGACCCACACGGAAAAGGATCGCAAGACGAAATCCCCATGTTGATTCTACTGATACCTTTATCTTTACCAGTAATGGGGTGCCTGATCTCATGATACTCATCTCCTCCCTTTTTCTTTGGTGGGCAATCTGAATCTACTAGAAAAGTGTAAAGACACTGCAACACCAAAGGCAACCCAACCACCACCATCACCACCAACCATCACTTTAGGGTGTGTTTTGATGTGCTGTTGAATTGGATTGCAATTATTAGTCTAATGAAGTTGGCATGAGACAACATTGTAATTTCCCCATCATTCATATCAAAGTTCTCGGATCCAAATTGCAACTGCATACTTCCATATTGGAATAGAAAGAAAAAAGAAAAAAAAAAAAAAAACCAAGAAGAAGAATGTATGAAATTGAGGGCTACTGCCTGATTATGAATACCGAAAAGTATCAATTACGTCTGTCATTTACCTTCAATGAGATCGAATTCTCCTCTGGGTGTTTCTGGAGAAGCAGAATCCATGCGAAAATGGAAATTGTTTTCCAATGATAAGATAGTTGGACTGTTGGAAATTGTTTTCCAATGCTAAGATAGTTGGACAGTTTGGGTACCCGATTCCACACTCTAATAATTAATCTTATCCACAAGCAGAATTTTCTAAGAACAAAAAAGGAAGTGATCATCCTCTAATGAAATTACAGTTTCCACTTGTTATCTAAACGGGACTTCATTTTTCTACAGTAAGTGGGGAAATTGTCTTTGAATAATCATTACATTTTCTGTAGAAAACACATGGATTCATGTATCCAAACACACCCTCAATGAAATCGAATGCTTGCAATTCAATTCACTTGAGCTATACAATTCAGAGAGACAAAAAACATGGGCTGTGTTTGGATGTGCAGTTGATTTGGATTGATCAAGTACATTGCAACAGAACATATTAACGGTCTTTAATATTTTCCAAAATCAAATAGTAGTTTTGCATTAGAGATCATAGTTTGTATAAATTATGGATCATCAAGATTATTTTTAATCCTTACCAAAATCAAATATCAAATAAACAACTAATATCAAATAAAAAGGTATTATTAGCTAAAATGAGAAGTCATTTTTAAGTGGCAACCAAACAGGGCCGGATGGTATTCTCGACACCATCACAACTGATTTAGTTTCAAGCCCAATTTAAGACACATAGTCACAAGTTGGTGTTGACTATTTACTATTTGGGTGCGTTTGGTTGCACCAAATATCTAGATATTTAATGAAATTGGGTGCAACAAACAGACCCTAAAGTGGTACTAACCCAATTTGCTGCAATTTGAAAATTGCATCCAGTGTACATCCAAACATAGCCATGGTATGGTATTTGGAAGCCATGGAGATTACTCTTGTTGGACCAAAAGGATAAGAAATGAGCTTGCAAGATCATCACTAAAGAAACCAAATAGAAGAATATATACACATACATTGCCTTTTTTTTCTGCCAAACACCATTGGCCATTTTACAACAATGGGAAGAAGAAATCAAAACCATCATCATCAATCAAACACACCCGAACAGTCTCATACACAAGCTTCTACTCTAGGCTCAAATGAGAATGCAGACATGAATTCCTTAGCCTCCCCATTAATAAGACATTTGGGCAACTCCACCCACTCATTCTGCGCCACATTACACATAATGTAGCTATTGAACTCACCCGAGTTCACGCAGATCAGCATCCGGTCGCCGCACCCAACACAGTTGATGTCTGCCTTCTTGCCATAGAACTCGTGCGACATAGCTGGCGGCATCACGGCAATCTGGGTCCACGCACGGCCCACCTCAGAGAACCTCCACACCCTTAGGCTTGCTGTCTCTAGGAACTCCCACAAGACCACCACCAACATCTCCCCCCTACACTCAACCACGTCAATCGAATACTCAAAGAACACCGGCAGCAGCCTTGGGTACTCAGAGAAGCACTTCCGAGCAAGGTTGCATGCGACAACCGTCCCAGAGAAGCTAAGGAAATAGATTATCTCTTCTCCATTTTTGACAGTTATAACAGATGAGTATTGCTTAGACGGGCTGCGTTGCATGTTTGTCGCAACCACATCTCCGGCCTTGCTGAGAAAGTACACTGTATCATCACTGGACATGTCAGATTCTGGCAAATTGTCGGTTTTCCGACTTAGTGTGAAGTCATCTTCCCATTGGTTTTTCACAGAATCATAGGTTTTGACAGTGAGAGAAGGCAATTCACCAGCAACTAAGACGAGCTTATACAAGGAAGGGTCATGCGTAGATGAACTCATGGCAATAGCGTGGAGAGTATGACTTTGGCTGGACAGGCCTGCTGGGGGGAGCTCCCGACAGGCACCTGTGATCGGATTGCAGACGATGAAGTCACCAGAGACTGTGCGGAAACAGACCAAGCCTCCTGACGAGGCAACTGGGATGGATTTGGCATTACAGTCCTGCCGCAGGAGATGTGGGTAGTTAAGATTCTTCCAATTCCTTTCAGTTGTATCAAAGACGATTGATTGGTTGAGATGAGGATCGACCATGAAGAACCACGGATCTCTGGAGGGGATCCGAGAGCAGGCGATTCGGAAGGTTGCAGACGCTGCAACGGAACTCCATCTTTTGCACACTGAACGGAGGCGGAAGAAGCTGGAGGCAGGTAGCCATGAGAGGACCCCCTCAAGCAGGTCTTGATTCAGACCATCCAACAAGGCACCACCGAAAATTTCACAATCCTCGGATTCTGGGGTTTTTCTCTTTCCAGTTTTTGCCAATGTGAGGTTGTGATTTTGCTCCATGGATTACAGAAATGTGGAGAGAAGGAACTGCAAATATCAAAGGGAAAGAGAAAAGAGTTATTCATAGGAAGGAATATATGTTACCTCTCTTAGCCATCAAATCAAATACTAGATTAGAAAAGAAGAAGCATGAAAAAGGAGAAAAACCCAATTCATCTTTTTAGCCACAAACCTACAAAAATCCATCAAAACTCATCTCACAGAGACAAGATGAAGTTCTCCCTCTCTTTTTTTATTTCTTTTGGGAGGAAGAAAATTACATTCTCTAATAAAAAACAAGAAAACCCCAAACAGACTTTTCATCTTTTTCATAGAGAAAAATCTGTAAACAGAAAATTACATCTTCTAATAAAGAAAAACGATCAAAATTACTATTTTCACCTGTTCAAAGGCAAAGAACAAACAAAATCACATCTTGTGAAAAGATAACTATCAAAATGATTGTTCTATCACAGAACTGGAAAATCTAATACCAAAAAAAAAAAAAAAAAAAAAACCTGCACCAAAACAGAAAGCCCTCAAAATCACATCCTTTTTAAGCAAAATGGCCCATCAAAACTGCTCTTTCCAACACAAATCAGAAGAAGCAAATAAAGATTTTTCAATTTTTATGGAAAAGTAAAAAAAAGGAAGAAGAATAAATGCACTGCCCCAAGTTACCAAACGCATGAAGATCACATCTAGTGACAATGAAAAAAAAAATTTACTATTCGCACACAAACCAGAAGAATCCAATAACACTATTTTTACATTTTTATCTATTTATCCCCTTTTTTTTTCACTTGGGTCAATCCAAAATGAGGGGAAAAAAACCCAGAGTTACTAACCACATCAAAGTTACCTCTCTCAACAAAACCTCCAAAAAAAAATCACTGCTTTCACACAAACCAGAAGAACCCAATATAGATTTCCCATCTGGGGTCCATGCAAATTGGAGAAAAACACTATCTCAAAAACCAAGCACATAAAAATCACACCTTTCAACCAAAAGCCATAAAAATCGATACCAAACAGACTAGGAAAACCCAAAACAAATTTTCCATCTATTTTCTCACTTGGGTCAATCCCAAGCGAAGAAAAGAGAGAAGGAAAACACTAAGCAAAAACATCAAACCCATGAAAATCGCATCTTTTTAAGAACTCCATCAAGCAAAACAAGAATGAAAAGCCATTAGAGTAGGAAAATGCACCTTGGATTTGGGTTTTTTTCTTCCCGACCGTTCTCACATGAACTTGGGAGTGAAGGAAGAGAGATGGGGAGATCCTCTTTTTGTAAGGGGAGAGAGAGGGAGACAGAGAGAGGGAGAGAGGGAGGGAGGGACGAAGCTTCCTCAGAAGCTCTTTTTGTTTGCGTTGACAGAGGAGGGGAAGCAAAAGCAAAAGCTAGACGAGAGAGAGAGAGAGAGAGAGAGAGAGAGAGAGTCTACTTGCATTCCTTGGTGCAATCGACTCACGCCTGGAAACGAGCATACTTGTATATGATCAGAGCCGCCTATCACTCGATCCTATATGATCAGAGCCGCTTATCACTCGATCCCAATCATAGATGTCGTATATGAAAATTTATTGCTATATAATAATCGTATTAGCTACACATGTAGAAAATTTTTGAACGGTTAAAAGAAAAAGAAAGAGAGAGAGATTCCAATTCCGTGGAAATCCATATATTACATTTGCCTTATTTTAAATGGTTGGAATTTAAACAGTGGCAATGTTCTGAAGAGCGGTTCCGATCTTATACACGCTTAACTCGCATCCACGTGTTAGGGGAGGCAACGGTGAAAGTGCACCCGTGCGAGTACAATTTAGAGAGAGGAAATCCGAACGGAGTACGCTAGCCTGACTCGCGAAGGGTGACTTGCGTTAAGTGAGCACTACACAGGACAAATATTCATCAGATCGGCACCGTCCATCAAGTGAGACATAACATTTTGATTATGGGTTTTAATAATCATTATAAAAAAATAATTAAGTAGGCCACACCATAAGGAACGGTCTAAGATCACCCCTGAAACCTTCAAATTCATGTGGTGTGGGCCATCGAGTATTGGAATATCCTGATTTTTGGGGCATCCATTCATCTTGGTGTATGTAACATAAGATGAATGAGTAGATTTAGGCGGCATATGCACACTAAGGTGGAAACTCAATTTGGATGATTTTAACGGTATCGCTTCCATATCAACGACTTCCCACGGTATAGATCACCTGAGCAATGAATCTACATAATTTTTGGGTCACAGTCCAAACGAATGACGACGCACCTGATGGACGGGTTGGATCAGATCTATATGAAGTCATTTGGCCCATGTCAGCGAAAGTCACGCAAGCGTTTTCGAATCCAAACCGACGGTGGAGGTTGGGTTTTGAGGAAAAAGTGGGCATGTGACCGACCGCTGACACTGACCGGTTCGAACGAGGCGCTAGCAGTTTGGCAGGCACCTGCTGCAGCGCAAGGGCATCCAGAAAAACAATCTATGTTTTACGTCGATACGCGCGAGTAGATTATGAAGAAGCGATTCCCGTAGACTTGGTAATTTAGCACACGAGGAATAGATCCAGTCCGTTCATCTAATGCGCGGCCGTAGAAAAGATAAAATAATGGCAGTCGATCATCAGATGGATCACATATGAATGAGAAAAAGGTAGATGATTAGGAAATGTTGGCGTAGGGTTTATATTCAGGCGTATGAATGTGGAAGTCCATTCATCAACTGGGGCCCACAAAAATCATCTGACCAAGAATTAGGCCCGTGCACTCACAGGATGGACAACATGTACAACAGAAAAATGAACGGTCAGAATTTGATGGCCCAGTCTATATTCAATTTACACATGTGGCCCACCTGAATAGTAGGGTTTTTTTTCGTTATCTTGTGTGCCAGGGTACTTTCGCGGTGCTCTTTATGAGATGAACTGTTAGGATCCAATACACGCATGGCACGTGGACAAGTGTGCGGCGCATTTTATCTTAAATTTTTCCTCGCGCGAATCTTTCATTACTCTCTTTAGAGAAGGATGCAAATATAGTCACGTATTGAGAATTTTTTTTAATTTTTTTTTTAATTTTCGTTTTGCTAAGTTGCGCCTACGGGTCAATGGGCCGGTTTGCGATGAGATTCAGAGAGACGGACCACTGGCCTAAAATGAGGCCCGGACCCGTCCTGTGGCAGGCTAGGCCTAGTTGCCCAACACATGGACGGTTGTGATGGCTGCTGAAGTAAGGTCCCACAAATGTAAATACATACAAGGTGGGCCAACCCAAGCATTGCTATATTTTCCTTTTCGAGGAATGGTAAAAGGAGTAACTGCTCAAGTACAACTTGTCTCACACGAGATGGCAAGGTACACGAGTGTCATATTGGAGCCTCCCATCAGATAATTCCCCTTGTATAGATGCTAAACAGAAAATATGAAGCCAATGAGTAGGATGCACATATGAAATAAATGTGACGATTGTATTGTCCTTGTTGTTCAGACATGCCACCTGATAAGTAAGGCTGTCGTGGGGTCCATTTTGGTTGGGTCTTATAGTACCGGTACTGAACCTAATTAGGTTATGGGCTCGACCAGTTTAGAGCTAGGTTCTTGAAGACCTGGACCCAGATCCAATCAGTTTTCAGCTACTTGTTGAAGACCTGGATCAGATCCAACCAATTTTGAATACCATATGCTTTTCGATCTAGCTTTCGAGTTGGGTTTTGATACCAACGGAAAAAAAAAATAAAAAAAAAATGATTGGATCCATTGGATTGATGTATTACATTACATATAAAAGTGTTGCTTTGGCTTTCACATGTGCAAGGTATGTTAAAAGGCTATCTCACGGGTTTGTATATGTGGCTTAGGAAACCTCATTTATTTTACTACAATAATTCATACATATGTGCATAGTTTTTACTGTCAAAACTAATTAGATCTGACTTACATCGAACAAAAAATTACTATTAAGTAGTAAAAACAGAAATAAAATGAATTTCGACCGTTGATCTAACGAAATCTTGCAAATTCGGCTTCGGCAACCTGGCATAATAGGTTGGTTCACTAAAGTAGCTTCTTCTATCCCAATATCTTATATGGTATACCAAATAACTCAGCTTCTTATATCCCAATATCTTATATGGTATGTCAAATAACTCATTCCATTCCATGACATATGCCAGTTTCAAGGTTCTAACAGTTCGGATCACTTCTGCCTCCAATCAAGCCTCTTCTGGTTCATTTTAGTCATGAAATTGTCTACAACTTGCTCTACATCACTTAGGAAACAACATTTATTTTGCTCCAATAATTAACACACATATACATATGGTTTTTTATTGTCAAAACTGATTAGACCCGGCTTAAACCCAACGCAATTACACTCAATTTTTATCCAGGTCCAAGAGGTGAGAGACATAATATTGACCAGACTTCTTAATGGTCACATACCCATTAAAATAGGGTCAGGTTCATCTGGTACTTGTGGGTTCAAGTACCCGTTGACAAGCTTACTGCTAAATTAATGACCTCCACGTATACAATGATTTCAGTTTTCCAACCATTCAGGCACCACTCTCTTTCACAGTATCTAATAACTTCTCTAATGAAAAGGCATGCTAATTCTAGATAAGAACCCATTAGCTAGAAGCCACAGGACCTGCAAGAGTGGTACACTGTATTTTCTGCAACATAAATTCACAGCTGTATGTACAGCTGCACGAACATACACTTGTATTTATCTTAACACGTCACATTAATGTCATGTGGAGCCTACGGAAACTACAGCTCATGGATCTTCCCAATTAGAGATTTGGGATTGATATAGTTCTACTAACTTTCACATACAACGCCTGCTTTACTGCAAACATTGGAGTATTAATAGGAGATAGCCTTAATAAAACATGTTATCTCGTGAACATTTGCATCAGTTGCTAAAGTAGCGCATGCAACCATAAATATCAGGTGAGATGAAAACTAGCTAGGAGGGCCCAATTGTCAAGCAAGCTAGACCTTTGAAACCTTTGGTCTAACTCAATGCATGGTGTGGCCCACCGGCGTATTGGATTGGTCCACTTTCCACGGTAGGTGATCTCTATGGTATGAACCATCTTTTAAATAAATGCAATGTAGACCTGTCCGAGAGAACGAAGGTTGCATGTAAAAGTTCACATACAATGTTGTTTGTCATGGGTCTCGTTAATGGAAGAAGACAACATTTTGTTGTGCATTTTTGTTATTGCTTAAAATCCATCTTTGAATTATGTATTAGGCATTTAAGAGACATTGTTCTCTTCATGATTGATATTCTCTAGGCAAAGTTAGAAATTGTATTACCATTACTTTTATCTAGAGGTGTACACGACTTGACTCGAGTCGAGCTTGGTGACTCTGCTTAGCCACTAGTTGACCGCAGCTCGAACTTGGCTCGGATCAGTCCTCGACCCTGATTGATCAGCTCAGATTAGTTCGATTAGCAGCTCGGGCTTCTCACTGTATGTAAAATAACAGCAACAGTTTTACAAATATTTCATCTAACACCTTGTCGGCAATGTCAAATTTAAGAAAAAAATGGTATTTCTTTCATATATATACCTTCCTTGCACCAGCTAACACTTGTGAGTCATTTTATCAAACACTTGGTGAGCAACATTAAAATCTAAATAACTAAGTCACCAAACTGGTTCGATCCAAGTTTGATTTGAGTTGGGGTTTGACCTAAGTTGAGCTTAGCCAAGGTCAAACTCGATTCAAAATTTTTTCAACCTCAAAAAATCAGCTTGAGTCGGCTTAAACTTAGTCTCAAATAAAGTCAAATCAAGCTTTTTCAAGCCAAGTCAAACGAGCTAACTGAGCTAATTCAATTTGTGTACAGCCCTACTTTTATCATAGTGGATTTGACCGACTAGATCTCACGTTGATTTTTCCTTTCACATTCAATGGTTTTTTCACCCAAAAAATTAATAATAAATTTATGATGCCTCTTATACCTTGTTTCATTATATGCCTAATTATATACCATCATTATCATCTACCAATCTTTTTGCAATGTTAGTTGTATTGTTTTCCATACAAAAGAGAAAGGTGTGCGTGGTTTCCTCACCTGATTTGTCCTTGCCACATCTCAGCATGGCTAACCCTGCTAGAGTCCATAAGTTGAGATGGTAACAATGATATGAACCATTCAGGTTCAAGGTACTGTCATAAATAAGCTATGGTCTGATAATCGAGATTAGCCCTTAGATGTTGAGAACCGAATACCGAGCGATAAAAATATCTTTTCTAATGTTCTAAATTCATATCTATGCACGGTGAAAGTCAAAATCATCCAATCAACTTATACTCCTTTCAATGGCCTGTGCACCACAGCATCCAAAACATGGACTGATGTGATCATGGCACCACCCCAAATGATTTCTCTCAACCACTCACCTTGGATTTAATCTCGCCATCAGGTGAGGCCACCAATGATTCTGACATAGACCGTTGGTGAACATTTTTTAAATTGTTTTTTTTTCCTCTTAGAATGCAGCTCGCTTGATGACCGGGTCGGTCTGATTTTTATGATGGGTCTCTCTCTGTGGGACCCACCTAGTGGATGGTCCGGATCTCCCACATGGATGTTAATGGGCCGGCTACACAAAATTAAAATTTTGAAGGGGGCCACCTGGGCCAATTCTGGGCAAAAAATCAACACTAGATAGCCCTGCCAATCACTTTAGAAATTATGACCGTTAGCTCAGTGCTCCATCTAATCAACGGCCTAGATCTTGACCACGTGTGAGGATGCTTGTACCTGTGCTCGTGAGAGTAGGACTTCAATTTCTGTTGAAAAAGGTGCCAATTTTATGGTAAGAGTTTGCCTAACGTGTGCGGAATCCGGTTCGGTAAGATTGGAAAGCCCATTGGAGCAGTATCCTCGAAAGCGCATGTTAGCATTTTAACGTGTAAAGGAAAATAAAATAATTTAAAAAAAAAAAAAGGAAAGAAAAAAAAATAAAAAGAAAGGAAAGGATTTTGCCCATCCATGTCAAAGGGTAGGGCTGACTTTTGTAAAGCAAAAGCAGCCACAGCCTCGTCGAGGAATCTCCCACTCTCTCTCTCTCTGACCCTCCTATTTCTACTCGCGAGAATAGCCATGCTAATGCTACTCTCTTCACACATGCCAATTTGGAAATTGTTGAAAAGATCCGATCCATTCATCATGTGGGGCCCACTTATAAAATGTCCTGCGAATAAAAAAAAGAGACAACCGTCCATATTAGAATCACATCCATGCCTAAGATGATCAGTGGAGAGACCAACTCTGTGGATGGATATTCTACTATTTCTCCCCACTTGATGAATGGTAGATGTGACTCGCACTCTTGAAATTTTGACACGTGTGAAGCGATGGGAACCTCAATCTCACGCGGGCAAAAGCCATATGAAGTCTCGTGCGAGTATAGTAGCTACAGCATCTCTCTCTCGCCTGGAAACATGTCCTTTTGTTGGCTGCTTGGGTTCTTTTGTTGTACAAGTCAATGCCTTGAGGGTAGAAATTCGGAGAGAGAGAGAGAGAGAGAGAGAGAGAGAGAGAGAGGAGGGTAGTTGATTAAAAGAAATAAGAAAATGAAAGAAAAGCCGTTAATTGCGATTTCTTTTTTTATAGAGGTGTGGCAGAGGAAGGCTCCACAACCCCATTGCATTGCACAGATCTCGATGCACACAAAACTGTCAGTATCTGCTTTAGCTTAGCTGTCTCTATTTCTCTCTCTCTTGCTTGGATTCTTGTGGGCATCTTTTGATTTAGGGCATGATCGGATGAATGGTGATGTGATAATGTCATTTGGATCCTTAATCTTTTCTCTAATCAGTGGGGGCGGGGATTGGCTGCTACTCTCCTTTGGACTTGGCTCTGTTGGGGGGGGGGGGGAGGGGGGGCACCGTGATATATGTGTTTTATTCAAGCTGTCCATTTATTTTGAATTATTATTTTAGAGCTTGAGCCTAAAAAGGAGGTAGATTAAAAGGTTGAGTGGACCACACCACAGGAAATAGTAGTGGAGAGTGAATGCCTAATGTTGAAAACCTGCTGAGGGGTACAGAAGTTTTGGATCAAGCTGATTTTAAGTCTACCCTTCATCTTGGTCTATGTGAACTTATGAACAGTTCAGATGGCAGGCCGTAGAAACGTTTCAACGGTGATATTCATCATCACTACTGCTTTCTGTGGTGTGGTCCATTTCAGCCTTGAATTTTCTTCGCTTTTGAATTCATGCTCTAAAATGATCTTTCATGCTCTAAAATGATCTTTCAAAATGGATGGACAGCTTGGATAAAACATATATATTACAGAGGACCCCACAAAGCCCCTAACATGATAATTGGTCTCTAGGTACGTAGGTCCTGGTGATGGTTGGTACCCAATTACACCCATCATGGGGATGCACATAGTATCCACCCTGTCCAGAGATAAAGAGTAGATAGGTGGCCCTGATGTATGTATTATATACCAACACCATCCATCCATTTTTCCATACTATTTTAACGACATTATCTGAAAAATGAAGCAAATTCAATTATCAGGTGCAACCCTACCATAAGAAACAATGTTGATTGACCATTAATGGGCCACAAAAGTTGTTGGATATTTGTATTTTTATTTCATTAGGCTTATATGGCCTTACCAATAGATTGGATGGTAAATAAACAATACATAAATATTAAAGTACACCTTAAGAAGTTTTTAATGGTAGGACGGTTTATCACCTCTGTTTCTAATGTTATGATCCACTTGATAATTGGATTTGCTTCATTTTTTATACAATAACTTCAAATGACGTGGAAGAACAGATAGACACTGGATATATAATACATGCATCAATGCGGGTCCAACAGTAACCCCCTGGTGAGAGCCCCAATGTCTTGGGTGAGGCCGGAGTATGCACCCGGTGCCATCCTTTTTTCCATAATTAATTTGTATCTTTCATCAAACCCATTAGTTAGGTTTGTGTGTGGCCCACCATGGTTTTTATCTTTCATCAAACCTGTCAGTTAGGCACCAATCAGTAAGATGAAGCTAAAATATAAAAATCAGTATCATTCAAACACCAACGTGACCACACTTTTGTGAACTTAGAGGTTTCAGGAGAAGTGCTGGTGTCAGTCAATCCACTTTGACTCGTTTTTATAGTTTACACACTTTTGTATTACCTCTTTTACTGCTGTATTTATGTTAATGTACTTTCCAATGATACGTAAGCAAGGTATTTCATCATATATCATTTCGTGGAGAAAAATAGTATTTCATTGCTACAAATATGGATTATTGGAAAGAGTAAGACATGTTATTTGGATACTTCCCTTCGACTAACTCCCAAGTCTTGTAGTCTTTATTTGATACGAATGGTTGAAGTGGATTCCACAATGTCATTTTACTTATGGACTCTGCCAGATAGGATTCATATAAACCAATTATGCAACTATTCCTTCTATTTTTTGGGTTGTCTTTCAATTGTACAACTAAACACTTCGGTTGAAAGGATTCAAAAGCTAAATAATTCATTTCTAATAGATACTTCTATTAATAAATTTGAGACCCTAGTCCAGGTCATTCCTCTGATTGGATCAGTGGCTAAAGTGAAATTTTTTAATGTATCAAGGCACCTCATTTGTAAGTCAATCGGGCTTACTATCATCTTGCCTAGTAGGTAAAGATTGACTTTTGTGAAAAAACTGATTCATTTGGATTGACAGGAGGGTCCAACTCCATTGCATTGTTAGAATGTATGATGTATATTTGAAATAGGTTGTCCTCCTTCCTTCTCTCATGATACAATCCTCTTTCCTAAATCTTCTCTTTCTCATCAATTCATATAGACAAAATGTAGGACTGATGCTAACAGTTCATCACGAAAGAAAAGACTCCGAGCCAAGATCACTAACTAATACTAATACTAATATAATAGAAAAGAATTATCTTTTCTGTATGTTTTTCCGTTCGGCTGCTACAACAAGACTCATGCAATCAATCAATTCATATGGATATCCCTTCAACTTGTTGGATTTATCCGCTACATTTCCCAGTAAGTGATTTATATGAATCATTAATATTCCTTTCACAGAGTTTCTACATTTTTCATATGGTTCAAAAACTTGGGACAGTTCTGCATTGTTTTTTATCCCATTGTATTGTTTTCAATATTGGTGTGGCCCATACTACTTTCTTTTATTGGCCTTATAAGGTAATGATTCACACCTGATGGATGGAGTGGATTTAAATATAAAATATGGTGAATCTCAAAGAGCTACTAATGTGTTCCCGTGGGCTTCTTGGATAACTGGGCATGATCAAATTGCTGAATTGATGATGATGTCATCCGGGCCCTAGATACTGGTCCTTGGTGTGGTGGGTCACAGCGACAAATCTCCTAAGGTTATCACATTTTGAGACACTTTACTAACCATAGATAACATTTTGAGAATATCACATTTGGAGTTGCCTGCACGTACTAATACGACATGTGTGAATGATCAAGGCCGTTCACCTGGGTGGCCCATTATGCACGTGCACTGACGTGAAATCAGTCTCGGTCAGATCGGCTGACTGGGGACTCTTACCTTAATTGACTCGGTTTGGTTGGACCTTGGATTATCCAATCATCAAGCCACCAGATTCACTAGATTTCAATTGTGAATCTGGTGGGCCACCTAATTGAGATTAACTTGCTCCAATGGATCACAGATGACAAATCAAGCTGCCCAAAAAATACTAACCATCTGATCTGCCTGTTGAATTTATACCTTTGATCAGTTTATTTTTAACCGTTCATTTGATGACCACAAATTGTACGGTTAGATCAGTGTGATTTTCTGGCTATGTTCCATCCACAGTAGGCACCATGACTTTGAAGGTCTAGTTCAACATCTATATACGCCACGTGTCTTTGTCTGAGATTGCTTAGACAGCAAGTGTCATTTTGTTGGATGCATTTGCCATTATGAAACAATGCCATTATGAAACAAGGAGGGGGCGAATCTGTCCGAAAAGGTAAACGTGCGTCGTTTCAAAGCGCAAAAGGGCCCGCACGGTGGTGGTGGGGTCGTTTCAAAGGGCGCGTGAACGGTCTCGTGCGTGGAATCTCGATAGGCAGTGGGTGAAATTACGAAAATAACCTTACCCAGCCTTTTCATTTGTCAAACACGTGGACCACCGTTTATGGGGATCTGGAGCACTGATGTAATGGACACTCGAATGAATCATAGCCATAGATCATGGTTAATGGCCCATCGGCATGACTTTGATCCGTCAGTTTGGAATGTTGCTCATCAGGGCCTTCGTTCCTTGGGCGCCAATTGGATGGCTAGGATTATTCAACCGTCCTCATGAAGCGACTCGCTAGATCCATGGTTCTGATAAGTTGCTTTAAGGGAATGGTCACACGCATTCAAACGTACGGTAATTACCGTACGTTCCAGCTCTGTGGGACCCACTGTGATGTATGAATACCATCCAACCCGTCTATTAGATGCACCACCATATGTTAGGCCTAGAACCCAAAATCCATCCGAATACACACCTCAGGTGGGCCGCATGAATGGGAACAATGAGGGACTATGGGGAGGGGGATGACCACCATAGAAACTTTCACATATGGAATGTGCCTCAGTACCACGTTGTTTATATGCCATCAACTCAGTTATCAGGTGTGCCCCACCAGGATAAAAACACACACCAAACCTCAAGCCATTCCAAACTCAGGTGGGCCACACAACATGAATATATAGGTTTTAGGCGTGAGCTCTGTTGTTTCCCACCTGAGTTTCCGATCGGGATGTTTCTTGGGATGTACGGTGGACATGAGAAGACGCACCAGATACACGGTGTAGATTTTGCATGTACATCACGGGTGAGCTCCGTACAGTTGGAACTTATGGTAATTAGCATTCTATGGAATATATGTGATCATTTCTTTTTCTTTTTCTTTTTCGTTTTTATTTATATTCTCAGTTCAGTTATTTTGTTGATGCATATTGAAATGTTTGCTGCACCTAATGGACAGTCCAGATCAATGGATGGACTGTCCAAATGTCCCTGTGAAACTAGGAGCACATACGGTGCCCACCATTATAAGTTGCAGTGCTCCTATTTCATGAATGGTTCAGATCATTGGCTGGACTTACGTTTTCATGGGTGTTTGGACTGACCATTGATGGGAATTTTATAATCGTCTAATTAGTGCTACTTTTACGTGATATCCCATAAAATGTATGGTGCACCTAGTCGACGGTCCACATTGAATGTAACTAGGAGTAGAACAGATCATTTCACAAGATAAAATCACAAAAGATGAGATGAAAAATTAATCCAATAAGCAACTCATGAGGGGAACGAAGAAATAGAAGGATCAAAAAAGTTTATTGGCTGGACTTATATTTGTACAAACTACTTTGACCACGGTATTAAATGCCATTGATTAGATGGTTAGTATGTGTTAGATTGGTGTAATTTTTAGATAATAAACCATGATAAGTGTGTTGGGGATTTTGACCCGTGGAATCACACAGATCTAGATCTAGGATAGGAATTCAATGGCACCAAGCACACAAGAGAACACCCAGATTTAACGTGAAAAATCCTTGCGGGAAAAAATCACGGCACAAAGCGATAGATCTCCACTATAAAAACAGAAATTATAAAGAAAAAGGACTTACCCGATTCGAACAACCTCAAATCTCACCCTTGCTACATCCTTTAATTTCCCTGTAAACCCTTTAGAAAACTTTTCCATACCCTAGAAAAGTCCTAGGAACACCTATTTATAATTTAGGCAACTTCCCTTTCGCATTTAGGTTACGAAAAGACTCAAATTTGCAATTTCGCGCAAAATCACGGAACAAACTGCGTAACCTACGATTAGTCGTAGCTCTCTTATGACTAGTCCTAGACTAAGAAAAAAACATCACAGTCTCTGTACTTTGAGTCGTGCCAGGGCTTGAACTTACGACCGGTCGAGTACCTCCCACGACCAGTCATGGCTGTCCAACGACTAGTCGAACGACTTCAAGAATTTTAGATTTAAGACTTTTCTCAACAATCTTCATCAAGTCTTCAATCTTCAACCGTATAGCACATTGACCTCTTCTCTTATCTCTGCATCACATCATAACTTCTTGTGCACACTTCATCCTTCTTTTACGCCATCATCAAGCCTAGAGAAGTTTCACAGAACTAGAACTTCTCTACAAGAATGACCTAGGTGAGCATGTCTGCCGGATCAAAATCCACGTGCTCAACCACCTTTGCTCCTGTCTTCTCAAAAGAAAAGACGTAGTCTTCTTACCATCTCACCGCTACCCAATATTGTTTGCCGGGGTACTTGCTCACAACATTGATAGCCTGTGAAATAAACGGTCCAATCCAGACCATGGCATACATTGCCCAGCGCATTCGAATAAGACTCATGAGATATCCTGCTTTTCCTTATCTGTTTTGGGACAAATCCAGAGGAAAACTTGAGGAGAGAAACGTAGGGAACGCTCTCCAGCTTTACCTGGCTCATCACATCTTGTATCAATACCTACACACAAAGTATTCCTCCCGTGATTACCAAAGCATACTCCTCCTTCAGTCTCAACGCCGAGAACTATCTTTGCAACCCCCCGATCCTTCATTCTTAATGTTCCAATTAACCGAGTCTTCAGTACATTGATTTCAGACATGTCACAATTAGCGATCCACACGTCATCAATATACAATACCTGACCCATCATAAAGGAATCAAATCACTGCCTAGGCGACAAGTCGAACCATGACCTCCTGCAAAGTCTTTTTTCAGCCCCTTTAACTTCGAACCACTCTAGTTGTTTCATGTAGATCTGCTCTTCACTTTCTCTTACAGAATTGCATACTCTACATCCTTCCTTCCAGCTCAAGATCACATTGGCCAACCAGTGCCAATCACTGATCTAATAGACACCTACTATACCGTGGGTGCGAATATCTCTAAGAAGTCGATCCCTTCTCCCTGAGCATAACTCATCGCCACCAACCTCGCTCTGTATCTATGTTGTATCCTCCTGAAGATCCACCTGCATCCAACAGCTTTTCGGCCCATTGGAAGCTCCACTCACTCCCATATGTCGGTCTGGTACAACGAATCCATCACATCGCTCATAGTCACCTTCCACTTCTCAGCACCAGGCTCACCTAGAGCCATCTGAATAGAAGATAAATACTCCTGCGATATTGGAGTCGTCCATGTACCTCGCCGTTATCCCGCGATCATGCCGTGTGTTTCTTCTCACAGGTGGCTGCTCCACCTGCTCTGTATCCCTGTCCTCGCGTCTCAGCCTTCCTACCTTGCCCGCTCATGTGGTCATGCCCAACATGCCACACATGTGCAGAGGTGGAATCCGCTGCATCCACTATAGCTCCACCTTTTGAAGTGCTCTCGATCAACTTGTACAAGTTATCAAATCGTTGCGCTTTCATGATTACCCGTGCCCCCTTAGATACTTTAAGAGCACCATCAATATTTATGTACTTGCATCCTTTTACCTCAAGCACACCAAGAGAAATCAGATTCTGCTTCAAATCAGGAACGTGCCTCACATCTGTCAAGGTACGCTCCACCCCATCAAACATCCTGATGCGTACAGAACCAACAGCCACAACATTACAGGCAACGTCATTGCCCATAAATACTTGTCCACCATCGCACTCCCTGTAGCTGGTGAACCAACTCCGATGAGGAGTCATGTGAAAAGATGCCCCTGTGTCTAGCATCCACTCATCCTTACGATCATCGTATGACTATCTGAGCGAAAACACAGATAAAACATCACCATCACATCCACTCGATCCATCTGACGTGGCAACATTGGCTTCCCTGCATGAAGCCTCAGAATCTTCCCTCTTCGAATTAGGATTTTCACAATCCCTCTTCACATGTCCTTCCTTCCCACAATTCCAGCACTTTATCTTTCCTTTGCCCTTGCCCCTGGATTTGGATCTAGAACCAGAAGAACTTGTATCGTGTCCAGAATTCTTACTCACTGTAAACAGTGCATCAGAAGACGTCCCCATGTCGCTGTTCAGTTGTCTCATAGCCTTCCCTTGAAGGGCTGAGATAGCTGTGTCGACACTCAGGGTTTTATTCATGCTGCACATAGTGTCCTTAAATGCCTTATAGGACGCCGAGAGAGAATTCAGGAACATACATGCTTGTTTTCATCTTTCATCACTTCCTCCATATCCAGCAATTTGCAAACTAATTTATTAAAGTTGCTGATGTGAGCCTCCAGATCTCCACCCTCTGCCATCTTAAAGTTATACCACTGCCGCTTCAAGTGTAAGCGATTTTCTGAGGAATTCTTCACATAGACATCTTCTAACTTCGCCCACAACTTAACCGCAGTTTTCTCCCTCATGACATTGTAGAGAACCTCATCCGTGAGACATAAACAAGTCGATGATAAAGCCTTCTTATCAAGAGTATTCCAATCAACATCATTCATAGTAGACTTACGCTCCTCAAGAGCACCATCTTCGCCTTGTTTGGTTAACAGGCTAATCATCTTAACCTTCCATAACTCAAAATTATTTTTCCCTGAATACTTCTCAATCTCATACTTAGCGTTCGCCATTGTAACATCCCGAAAATCGGGGGTCAGGTAGAAACTCAACTCCTGAGTTCCAAAACGTCACTTATGCAACATAGATAATGATAAATGTATGTCGTCTGTAGAATGGCATTAAACAAGATTGAGACTAAGCCAAAACAGCATTTCATACTCCAGAGACAGTTAAATTAGCAAGCGGAAGACTGTGATAAATACATAAAATATATAATTGATTGTAAGTCTCCAGAGTGTGAACATGTTACCAGGTTAATTAAATACATGTATACTCCAAAAGTGAAAAGAAAAGAATATACATGAGTGCTTCAAAAATATAAAATGACAAGTGTCAAGACATCTAATCAACATCCCTGTAATCCCGTTGATCAGATCACGCATAAAGGAGGGATCCTCCTCATCATCATTAAGTCCGGCTCCGCTTCACAAGCAGCGCCATCATCTGCAACTAAAATAGGGACTGGTGGGTGTCCAGAAACATCATCCCGTAACGTAGGAGTGAGTGATCAACTCAGTGGAATAATAGATCAAAGATTAACATGGTTTCAAATCAATCATGCGATAATAGTAAAGCAATCAATCACACATTCCTAGATACTGTTGTTAATGCAATATGACATGACATGATGGATGCCCTCACCGACATTTTCCCTCATACGTCACCATCTGCGTCCGCGGCATGCTTGCGTACCGCTCAGTGCTCCACATCTTCCAGACACATGCAATGTGATGTGGATATGATTACTAAGTTGTTATTATTCCTTTTCATACAACAGTATTGGGAAACTAAGGTACTTCCCTTATATCAATCCCAACACAGATCCTGTCTAGGGTCGTCACTCCTCGAAATCACATACGATGTTACATTTGTAGGTCGCTGCAAGGGCTGCCAGGGCTATTGCTCGTACTCGTTGTACCGCTCCCCCATCACCTTATCAATACAAGCCTAATTATCCTTAAGACTACATCAGGACTCGTCGCCCCCATGCAGTGTCAGGATAAACTCAAGGTCACTACAAAGAGCTCGTCACCAATCAGTGTAGGCCGACAGCAAGAATATAGTGTCCCATACCACCATAATCTACTCAGAGTAGGATGTTCACTGGTCACTACGGGAAGGTTTGTGGCCCCAGCGTAGGCTGACAGCTCGACCACGGTGTCCCATACCACCATGCCCGGCTCATGAGTCTTTATGGATCAAGGTACCATGGTTAATAGGGTTTCCAACGGTAAGTTCAGTACCCTAGGTTCAAGCAGTTATGATTCATATAGGGTGAACAATCAACGGCCAGTCGGGTTACTTGACGGGCTCGACTAGTACGGGCGCATCGCAAGTCGAATGACATGAAGTGCGTAAAACACTTCGGGTGGCCTAACCACTGCCGCCAACTCCAAACACGACTCGCGTTCATCGACGCATCCTTCGTGACAAATATAAGCCAACCACGAATATACTCTGTTACTGACTGCCTGAACTAATCATAGTCTCAAACATTTGTAAATCAGCATCAATAATCATGTAAGAGTAATTGAAATGCAATACAACTATACAAGCATGTTATCACATGTTATAACATACAACTTAAGCAATTCATTCAACACATGCATTTCATACATACAATGTAATCCATACATATTGCCAACATGATGGAAATCATTTACATCAGCATATTACTTGAGAATTCAATCTCAAAACTATTTCACAACACCATATACTCAATACATACTAATACAAACACTTAGTCTACACACTTAAGTCTACATAGTGTATGTCGACTCAAAGTGCGCATTTGGGCGAATCTCTTCACCAAACCAATTATGCACGCATTCCTAATATCCTAATGCGACAAATAGCCATGGCAACCATTTCCGCAAAATATGCATGTATTCAGTATTTCCTACAAATGACTAAAATGCCCTAAATCTCATATTTTCCGTACATTTACGAAACAGAAAACGGACAGCATGTTGTACATGTCAAACGGCGTTGCCATCGATAATCTACTATTAAACGATATTGAAAGCGTTAAAATCAGCCAATCAAAGCGTCTAAAATCCGCACATTTCGCTTTAGATGTGTATCGTTTCGAACGGAGCGTATACGCTTCGTCAACGGCGTACAAGCAACCTAATACACAAGATACGTAAGCTACTTTGCTATGGAATCGAAAGGATCCTAAATCAGCAAGTAGTTAGGGTTTTTCCTTACCTAGAAATGCGTTGGAATCACCGGCAAAGTGATTGGAATGCATTGCTTTACCACATGTAACAGCTGCAGCAAGTGGCGGGAAGATCTCTCCCACATCTCTCACAATCTCTCACTTTTTCTCTCTCTCTAGCTAGGGTTTCTAGCAAATTCAGATGGGTGAGATAAGTGAGGGTTTCAAACCCTTATATAAGCTAAAACCTTTCCAAATTAGGCTTGGGAACAAAGTTCACTTGAGGTATAACCAAATCGGAGTTGTTTCGATCCAAAAGAGCATTTCGGGAGGTCCCCTGGCCGAACGCGATCGGACTTAAGCTCATGGTCACTGGATGTTGCTCACACCCAGTTTTCAGTCCGGTAGAGTTCGTAGATCGCACATGGCGGTCCAGTTTCAGTTCAGCAGTCATCGCACATAGATCAGGTCTACAAGTCTCACGATATGAAAGAGAAATTTTTCCTGATCCGAGGGTGTAATTTGGCTGAATTCTGACGGTCAGAACGCTTAATAATAACGCGCCAAGTCACGTGCCAGATTTGAATTAAAATTTTCAAATTTAACCCTTTTCTCACTCTCTTCACTCCAGGCTCAATGAAATAGCCTCTGAACGTCGGTTGGGCTTGATTTTCGAAATGATTGTCAAGTCCAGCCAAGCGGTCATAACAGTTTAAGATTGTAGGTATCGGACTTTCGACGCGCGGTCTGGATCCAATAAAAAGTTTCAAAGGGTTCCCGAGAACAAACCGGTTTAGAGTTTGATCCTGGATTTTAGGGTAACGTAGCATCAATAATTCTACAAGTTTTGGGTCTTGTAGAACGTATTTAAAGTGATCAGGGACGATTTCACAGCTACTCTAGCGTTGCGCTAGCTAACTTACTCTTAATTTTTAAAGGAATTAATCCTAAGTGATTTCTTTGGCTTTGGAATTGAGTTCTGAGCGGTTACCCAGGTGTTTTGGTTGACCATTGCCTAAGGACGTCTAATCTCAGGTTGGCAAAAAATACGGGGTGTTACAGCCATTATTACTAATCCCTCAGATTCAGATATGTGCCCCAACGATCGCTCTGATACCACTTGTTGGGAATTTTGACCTGTGGAATCACACAGATCTAGATCTAGGATAGCAATTCAATGACACCAAGCACACAAGAGAATATAGAGAACACCCAGATTTAACGTGAAAAACCCTTGCGGAAAAAAATCACGGCACAAAGCGACAGATCTCCACTATGAAAACAGAAATTACAAAGAGAAAGGACTTACCCAATTCGAACAACCTCGAATCTCACCCTTGTTACATCCTTTAATTTCCCTGGAACCCCTTTAGAAAACTTTCTCATACCCTAGAAAAGCCCTAGGAACACCTATTTACAGTTTAGGCAACTTCCCTTTCGCATCCCGATTGCGAAAGGACTCAAATCCGTAGTTTCGTGCAAAATCGCGAAACAAACTGCGTAACCTACGACTAGTTATAGCTGTCCTACGACTGGTCATAGACCACCTACGACTAGTCGTAGCTCACCTACGACTAGTCCTAGACCAAGAAAAAAACAGCACAGTCTCTGTTCTTTGAGTCGTGCCAGGGTTCGAACCTACAACCGGTCGAGCGCCTCCCACGACCAGTCGTGGCTGTCCAACGACCTCAAGAACTTTAAATTTAAGACTTTTCTCAACAAAGTGCATGGATGTATGTGATGAGGCCGATCATCATCTTCCTCAATGGAATAACTACTCTAAATCCACGTAGCTTCTTTAGACTCCTCACATATATACCTTGAATTCATAAAGAAAAATAAGAAAATACAAATAAATTCTAAAAATTTAAAATTTAATTAACTGATGATAAAAATGAATTTACAACCCTTTAAATAGTAATATCAAACCTTGGAATAAGTTTCGAAATCAAAGTCCAACTCAAACTCCAAAAAATTTGTGACTTACTGTGACTTACTATAAATGGTAAACTAACTATTTATAAACAATCATGATTTTCACTAGATTGTATGGTTTTCGGTCATAAATAGTGTCATATTTGACCTAACCATGTTATTATCATAATTTTCTCAACACATTTTATGTTGGATACAACTCCTAAAGCATTAAGGATGAAGAGTTATAATCAAAATAAAACTTACTGTAAATAGCAAAAATAAAAATAATAGCAGGGTTGGGTGGGTAAAGTAACTTCTCCTACCCTAAAATCATATATGGTACATTAAATAATTCATTTTAGTTTGCAAGATACGCTTGCTTTAAGGTTCTTACGATCCGAATCACTTCCACCCACTGGCAGGCCTTCTTTGGTCCATCTTGGACATGAAAGTGTTTGCGACCTGCTTTACATTAGCACATTGGACCTAACAAGAAGTCTAGACTAATAACTCAAACCTACGGAGTCATTTGGCACCACGGATTTGAAAGGATTTGACGGTATATTCTAAATTCATTGGTCATTTCACCATATGGTGTTCCACATCTACGGGATTTTAAATCCACATTTTTGTTGCGTTTTGCAGTCCCTTGCTTGCATTATCAATACTCTCCTTTTTATAGCTCATTTTATTTGTAACATGTGTCACTAGTCTACTAATTAATTGTATGCATGATTATTTATGATTTCCCAAAATAATCAAATTATAAATTGTATCACTAAAATTATATCAACAGAATGATTTCAACAATCCAATCATTGGCCATGTAAATCAATGGTTAAAATTTGTTAGTTAGTCGCTCGATTGTGATCCTATGTTAGGGCTCATCGAAAGTTTGGAATTTTATCATTTTTTGTTAAAGTATATATTTTAATAGACTTATGATAATAATTATGTCGAATATCATAAGCATACACTAATTAAAGAATTTAAGCTAATTTAGTAATTAAATTCAAACTCAAGTAAAAATGCTATAAAATTTAAATGTATAGTTAATTTTGGATTTTAGAAAATTCTAAATCAAAGGTGTGAAACACACCCGGAGATTTTTGAATCTAGGATATTTCAAATTCAAGAAACATCCAATTCAAGTATTCGAAATCCACAATGCCAAACGGAGTCTAATCATATTAATGCAACTAGGAGCACTCAGAGCTATAAAGCATTTTTCTTTATTATATACAGCCTAAGCTGCAATTGGCTAATTTTACCTCTTTAATTAGTCGTGGGGAGTTTTTTAAAATAAAAGAATATTCACACGTCTTCCTCTAGATGAGAGGTTTTTTAGTCATTTTCCTTTCCAATGAGTGACCAATCTCTTCTCTTCTTTAAACATGTATTGCACACCAGCCAAGTACTTGAAATGATACAATAAAAATAACTTTGTGGGGTTCTTATGACACCTACTCTATTCATTAGTTGCTGTTGCTTATGTTAAGCTTACGTTATGATGAGAACTTTTTTTTTTAATTTATTTATCACACGCACACACACCACCACACACTCACATGTAGTGGGATTTCACCACTGATGAGAACTTAAAACTAAGGTATATTTAAAACTAAGTCAGCCAAATCATGGTAAAGAAAAAGAAAAAGATATTAACCATTTAAACTAATCTAACTATTCTTCCTATTTCTTTCTGCACGTGGTCCACACCTTATTAATCGATTTTCAATGTATCTATCTCTTCCCTTCTCTCCACGTGCATTTCTCTATATATGAATTACCTGCTTGCATGGTTGATAGAGCCAATGACTGGCACACAATGCTCTATGTGCCCTACCATGAAGCATGTGTTTTATATAAGATGTCCATCCATTTTGCTAGCACATCAAAATCTCATGTGAAATGCAACATAGGAAATAATGGTGATTGAACACTTACCATTAAAATTTTATTCCCAGGGCTATAAAAGTTTTGGATTAAGCTGATACTTGTTTTTTTTCTTCATTGGGGTCTTTGTGACCTAATTAATAAGTTAGATGGCAAATAAACATTACAATGGGTACTTGAAATTTTTTAATGGTGGGTGTTTAACCACCGCTATTTGCTTATGGTGTGATCCACCTGAGATTTGGATCTGCCTCAGCTTTAGACTCGTGCCTTAAAATAACAATACAAAATGGATAGACGATGTGGATAAAACACATACATTATCATGGGGGCCACGGAGCAATCCTCGCGGTTAGGGTGATGGAGAAAAGAAAAGAAAGACCCAAACGACCTAAGTTGCTATTTCAATGTAAGGGGGTGAGAAGCTTAAAAAGCTAGGGTTAGGGCTTTTAAAAGATAAAGAAAGAAATAACATTCCCCACACGAGTACCCTACTAATCCACGCTTAGTGCTTGCTTTAAGTTGCCTTTTTTTTTTTCTTCTACCCTTTTCCTTTTATCCTGGTCATTTGTCCCCCTTTTGTAAATTTCTTGGTTTTTTCATGCATGTGAGATGAGGTTCCCTCGGCCCACACACGTGTGGACCACTTCCATCCCCCACACACGTGCACCCGCCAATATGGTACACATGTGAATGATCAGAGCTTTCCATCTTTCACTCCTCAGGTGGGCCACGGAAGTGGATTGCGTCCTGCCCCCGCCTGGTCGGAATCCGTCCAGGCAGAGGTCTGTGGGGCCCAATGTGATGTATGGGTTTTATCCAAACCGTTTATCAATTTTTTCAAATCATTTTACAACAGGAAACCAAAAATGAGGAAAAAATAATGCTCAGATGGACCACACAGTGGTGATTGAATATCTACTGTTGAAAACTTCTTGGGGGCCGCATAAGAATTGGATCAAGCTGGAATTTGTTTTTTCACTTCATCCATGTTTGTGTGACCTTATGAACAGGTTTGAAGGAATAATTTCAACGGTTGGCGTGATCATCACCCATGCTTCCTGTGGTATGGTCCACTTGAGCCTTCGGCTTGCCTCATTTTGCGGATCCCACACTAAAATGATCTGAGAAAATAGATGAACGGAATGGATGAAACCCACACATTATGGTGGGTCCCACAGAGCCCCTGCCTGGACCGATTTCCGTCCAGGCGGGGGCAGGACGCAATCCGCTTCCAAATCTCAGAACAGCAGGTGTTCCATTTTGGCACGTGTGGGTGGACAGGGCACCAATACACGTGGAGTTTGTAAGCCTTGTGACTGTAAAGCCGGGGTGAGATGCATGGCTCCATGACCTTTGTAGCTGTCGGGTCCCGTGCCATCCCATGCGTGTGATGGTGCATGACCGCATGTTATCTGTTAGTCGTCTTGGTAGCTGTACATCCACCTATTTTCGAAGGGTGCTGCACGTGACTTTTTTTTTAAATAAAGGAAAGACGATCCCACGTGCGCGCGTGGGAATAAAGAGCCTGCCACGCCCGTAGAGCGGTTCACATAGGAGGTCAACTGAGTAGAAAGAGGCCCCATACTAGGCTGGCTATTGCTGGGCCTGGCATGCATTGAAGGTCCAAAGACCAAGCTCGATCCGAAAATTCTGGTTAGACCTTGGGTCCAGCTGGAAAATTAACAAAGATTTCCCTTTAATCTATCTGTTAATCAAGTGGTTCACACATCCACTAAAAAACATATACATAAGAGGAATGAAATCAATGGTCTACATTCAAGATGCATGAATTGCCCAATCAATAACTAAGATGACATATTTGTAGGATGTAAGAGGGGTTTTTAAGTCCAGCTGGGTCGGGTCAATCTAAAATAACATGAACAAAAGCTTAAAAGATAAGAAAACAAAAATTAGACCATGCATTCCAAGCCCACGCACAACCCATGGTCCAAGCTAATCGGTCCAAGCTCAGTACAAAATTGATCAAGGCTCGTCAGGCCAGGCAGGTCCATTGCCACCCTCACCCGTGGGAATTGGCTGAGCTAGACCCAGGCTGAGGTAGCCTAGCCCAGATCTAGGCCTTGGCTCTAACTGGGAGCAGATAAGGTGCAGCCCTTACCATGCGCCCCCCCCCCCCCGAAAAAAAAAAAAAAAAACTCTGTCTCTCTCCACACACACACACACACACACGCTTATGTAGTTCACAGGAAGCATTTAATGAACTCTTTCCTATGGTCCACCGGAGATTGGATCTGTTTTGTTTTGGGCTGATATCCTAAAATGATTTAGGAAAACAGATGGACCACGCAAATATAGAATACATACATCTAGGTGAGCCTCACTGTAAAGACCATACCATCTTAGGGTGAGGTTGGGGCTGCACCTAATCTGTTCCCGGCCCTATAGGCCAGGCCTAGCAAGTGCGGTCCAACGAGGAAAAAAAGTTTAAAAGGGCTTGAAAATTCATATCTAAGAATCTTTGAGGGCTATCCCTGCCATCCACACGAGCGCCATCATATAAATGATTATGATCATTAGAAAAATATATATATCTCAAAAGACCTAAGAGTGCCTTCAAAATAAAAACACATGTAGTTGGAAGAGGAATGGTTTATGAATGACGTTAAACAGTCCTTTTATATATATATATATATATAGCCTGCTTCATGATAAGGCTGAGCCTACGGGCTGGACCGAACCATTCATCATTGACCCAGATCCGACCTTGGGTCCAAGCTTAGGGTCCCGAGGACCGGTTCTAGTGGTCTCCGTCGCCAATGACCACAGCTACCCGAACTAGCTAGCATCTATGAGTTCTAACTAGATGTGTAGATATACAGGGCTAGCCTAGCATGTCTGGGCCTGTTTCACAAGCCCACAAGAAGGGAAGTACTTAATCGGGGTCACCGTATTGCCCGGCAGGCCTACCCCATGAGATATGGGAACGGATTGGCTACTCCCACTGACACCAGCCCCGTTGCTGGTGTTCGGTGGTCTGTGGACCCCACCATGATGTATGTATTTCATCCAATCCGTTCATCCATTTTTAAAGATCAATTTAGTCTTCATCATAAAAATAAGAGGGATATAAATCTTAGGTGGACCACACCACAGGAAAACAATTTTGATTGGATATCCATCATTTAAATCCTCCTAAGGCCCACAGTACTGTTTATCTGACATCAAATTTGTTTATTAGGTCATAAAGACCCAGATGAAGGGAAAAAAAAAAATAAAGATCAGCTTGATCCAATACTTTTATGGCCCCAAAAAAGTTTTTAATGGTCGAAGTTCATTCAACACTGTTTCCTGTAATGTGGTCCACTCGAGATTGGGATATATCTAATTTTTTTGTGTACTATCATAAAATGATCTATAAAAATAGATGGACGGCATGGATGAAACACATACATCATGGTGGGGCCCAAAGACCACTGAACACCAGCCATTGGCTGGTGGCAGGCGGAGTAGCCACTCCGTTTCCATGAGGTACCACCAAGCTGTTAATAGGGGTCACAAAATGATCGTTGTGATAACTGCAGATCACATTGACCAAATGATCATGTACACTGAATTTGGACGGTCAGGATCATACCATGATGGGTCCACATTTGGACAGTCGCTGGGAATTTCTTTTGTCGGGCCAGATCTAATGATCCATCGGGTTATGATAGGTGGGGAATAAGCTTTCTTGAACCGAATCCCCAATTCGTTGATCAGGTAGGCCCCACTCCATCCTATCCAACCAAATGAATATCCTGGACCCATGGTGTGCCACATGCATGAGCGAAGATTTGTGAAGAGATGTTAGTAACTGGATATTTAGTAAATTCAGACCGTTGGATATTACTCTCCATCAACAGTCCACCAATCACCTATTTAAATAATTTAATTACCACAATGTCTTGGAACGGTCCTTCAGATTATGTATAATGGTTTGATTGGGTTCTCGCATGCCAAGTGTAATTTTATTCCACGCCCGTGCATCGACCATCAGGCTCTGTCAGAGTACGAAAGGTCTATTATATATATATATATATATATATATATATATATATATATGGTGGAAAGCATACCGATTCTATGGGGCTGTCTGTCAGATGGGTGGGATCCTAGACTACCCGCACCCACGGTAAGCAGGTCTCGCAGGATCCGGGTCTCACTCTTGGAAGTTCGGGTACCCATTGGATCTTTAGAAACAAAGGACATCATTTACAAGATAAGCCCACCTGATGGATGGATTAGACTGCACACACGTGCCAATTTAACACGTGTAATTAGACCTGATCCAGACCACACTTGACCCAAACCCAAATTCAAATGGGTCCATAAACTTGCACCAGGACCCATTAAAATTAGATCAGGCACGTGAGACCCAGTACCTACTGACAGAAGTATTCATAGGCATTAAAGATGGGATGCTGGTGGTAGAGAGCCTGCAGAGTGGTGGATGCTGCTGTACGAACATCAGATGCTGGATATCCCATTCATCCAGCTGGGAGTAATCAAGTCCAGCTTACTCATACAACAGGGGTCAGTGAAGTTCTTGATGGCTGGTTGAACTGGGAAAGAAAAAAAAAAAAGATTTTACAGAAGCAGTACAATAGTCAGAACCCAGTTACAAGCTTGCACCTCATTGCCCATGAGGCCGGGACCAAACCCATATAGACCACCAGCCCATGACCCTTTTTCCCTTGTAGTACCTCCAAAGCATTCATACGCATTAAAGATGGGATATGCATTTATATCCTTTGATGTCTTATGTTTTATATGATGGTACGGGAAAAGTTATGGATATGACTCTAATGAAGTGTGGAAGATTGTTTGGGGTACCTTTGCACCTCTTACAAGATTTGGGGGCAACGCCATTAACCTGAATGATATGAGACTTGATCCAAAGGTATAATCCAATTAAAATAGAGTATTTTGGGTATTTCTATACATGAGATATAAATATTATTTATGGGTCGAAATAGAATTACATATGAAACTCTTTCTGGATTTTTGGAGCTAGAATACTTTTAGGATTGTAATACTTTTGAGAATTAGTATTTTTGACAAAGTTTATCCATGGAGTAAGCATGATGCTGAACCACAAAAATCTAGTGTTTTTTATATTTAGTTCTCTCTGTTGTATGTATTCATTTTCTTACAAGTTGACATGACAGGAAGGAAGGTAGTCATTAAAGAATCTAACGGGTCATTTGTAATACTGTAAAGTAGTAATTCAATCATCGATTATAGGTAATCGGATTACATGGGCCATGTAGATAGGTATATTTGCTTGTAATGGAATTACAAGCTGTAATTGGATCACAGCTTTTAGTTATAATTTGAAATGTGACAAAAGGGCATATTTCATATTATGGTAATAGGATCACAACTTTTAGTTATAATTTGAAATATGACAAAAGGGCATATTTCAGATTATGGGTAAACAATTTAATATAGTTTACAGGTCTATTTTTAAAAACTTTTTACAGTAGCAGTACAATAGTCGGAACCAATTACAAGCTTACACCTCATTGCCCATGAGGCAGGGACCAAACCCATATAGACCACCAGCCCATAACCCTTTTTCCCTTGTAGTACCTCCAAAGCATTCATAGGCATTAAAGATGGGATATGCATTTATATCCTTTGATGTCTTATGTTTTATAGGATGGTACAGGAAAAGTTATAGATATGACTCTAATGAAGTGTGGAGGATTGTCTGGGGTACCTATGCACCTCTGACAAGATTTGGGGGCAACGCCATTAACCTGAATGATATGAGACTTGATCCAAAGGTATAAGCCAATTAAAATAGAGTATTTTGGGTATTTCTATACATGAGATATAAATATTATTTATATGTCAAAATAGAATTACATATGAAACTCTTTCTGAATTTTTGGAGCTAGAATACTTTTAGGATTGTAATACTTTTGAGAATTAGTATTTTTGACAAAGTTTATCCATGGAGTAGGCATGATGTTGAACCACAAAAATCTAGTGTTTTTTGTGTTTAGTTCTCTCTGTCGTATGTATTCATTTTCTTACAAGTTGACATGATAGGAAGGAAGGTAGTCATTAAAGAATCTAACGGGTCATTTGTAATACTGTAAAGTAGTAATTCAATCATCGATTATACGTAATCGGATTACGTGGGCCATGTTGATAGCTATTTTTGCTTGTAATTGGCCATGTAGATAGCTATTTTTGCTTGTAATGGAATTACAAGCTGTAATTGGATCACAGCTTTTAGTTATAATCCGAAATGTGACAAAAGGGCATATTTCATATTATGGTAATAGGATCACAACTTTTAGTTATAATCTAAAACATGACAAAAGGGCATATTTCAGATTATGGGTAAACAATTTAATATAGTTTACAGGTCTATTTTTAAAAACTTTTTACAGTAGCAGTACAATAGTCAGAACCAGTTACAAGCTTACACCTCATTGCCCATGAGGCAGGGACCAAACCCATATAGACCACCAGCCCATAACCCTTTTTCCCTTGTAGTACCTCCAAAGCATTCATAGGCATTAAAGATGGGATATGCATTTATATCCTTTGATGTCTTATGTTTTATAGGATGATACTGGAAAAGTTATAGATATGACTCTAATGAAGTGTGGAGGATTGTCTGGGGTACCTTTGCTATAGATATGACTCTAATAGAGTGTGGAGGATTGTCTGGGTTACCTTTGCACCTCTGACAAGATTTGGGGGCAACGCCATTAACCTGAATGATATGAGACTTAATCCAAAGGTATAATCCAATTAAAATAGAGTATTTTGGGTATTTCTATACATGAGGTATAAATATTATTTATGGGTCGAAATAGAATTACATATGAAACTCTTTCTGAATTTTTGGAGCTAGAATACTTTTAGGATTGTAATACTTTTGAGAATTAGTATTTTTGACAAAGTTTATCCATAGAGTAGGCATGATGCTGAACCACAAAAATCTAGTGTTTTTTGTGTTTAGCTCTCTCTGTTGTATGTATTCATTTTCTTACAAGTTGACATGACAGGAAGGAAGGTAGTCATTAAAGAATCTAACGGGTCATTTGTAATACTATAAAGTAGTAATTCAATCATCAATTATAGGTAATCGGATTACATGGGCCATGTAGATAGGTATATTTGCTTGTAAAGGAATTACAAGCTGTAATTGGATCACAGCTTTTAGTTATAATCCGAAATGTGACAAAAGGGCATATTTCATATTATGGTAATAGGATCACAACTTTTAGTTATAATCTAAAACATGACAAAAGGGCATATTTCAGATTATGGGTAAACAATTTAATATAGTTTACAGGTCTATTTTTAAAAACTTTTTGATGTAGGGCGATTGCGGTGCTGCTTCAATATTTCCACTCCCCTTCTTCCAATGGCCAAACCTATACTTCAAATGATATTATTTTCGACATAGGGAGAATTGCGGCACAACTTCAATATTCCCACATTGTGCATTTATGGCCCATTGTATACGGCACCGGTTGTACACATGGGCCAATCTCTACATTTATCGTCCATCTATGTTCAAAGAATTAACGGTCACAATTTGACCCTGTACACTTAGGGTTTGTACACGTAATTATGTATGGCCCACTTTTTAATATATCTTTATACCTCTCCTCGTATCATATACCTCTCTTTATATAATGTATGACCTGCTGTATTGGGCCCTTAGTAATGGCTCGATGGTAGACTCACAAGAGTTTCAACAGAGAGTTCATGGGTTCGAGTATCCATTGTGGTGTATGTGAGTGTGAGTGTGTAAAAATAAAATGTATCGCCCACCGTATACTTGGATTAATCATGCATGTATGTTTAACTGTACATGTATGGCCATGTACACATGGACAGGTATGTGAGGGCCACTATACATGTAGAGTTTACCATACACATGGCTAACACAATGCATGTACACTTGAAATAATAGTTAATTGTTTATATTTAATAATTTCTCATCACAAAAGGAAATTTGAATTAATGGGCCTATTTCTATGCCCCACCAAATAATTAATTTGGCATAAGGATCAGCTATAAGTTTTATTAGGTCACACAATTATATACCGCAAACAATTAATGGGTTATCCAAGCATAAACAACTATTTACTTATAAATAGTTTGTTTACACCTGTAATCCAATTACCTGTGATTAGATTACAACTTAAAAAATTTACAGACATCCAAACGACCCCTAAATATGGTGTGCAATGACTTGTATGAAATAGCATTGATAGTTGGCTCTTCAACTCATGTTTGATCCAACAAGCAAGCCCACCTGGTATGCTGGGCATGCAGGCATTTGAATGGTAGGTAGGCCTGACCAGCCCAGCCAACAACCCTACATACGCACAACACCCACAATGAATCACATGTTGCATGCATCCTCGTGTCTAGTACCATCATAGATCAGATAATCATAACTATTGAATTTAACAACTGAGACGACTCAACAGTCCATTTTATGGCTCCTGTCCAAACTGACAAGGATACCATCAAATAAGTTGATGTAATTGTCCAAAAATGCAAATGGCATAGACTCTCAACAGCCTAGATCAATTTACATGCATACAATGGATGTTTTGTGTACTATCCAAGGAACGATACTGAGAGGTACCCAGAGTGTCCTTTGACAAAGGGTTAGATTTGAAACTTGGTCCTGGTGGAAAGGATTTGATTTCTCATAACTCTAGGGAAACATGAAAGAGCTACTAGTCTCAGAAAGAAAAAAGCTACACAAATGTTTTTAGACATAACAAGAGTACACATCCAAAACATGGAAAATATGGATGGGGTGCATTTTATTCAGAACAGTGCAGGTGGGTTTTAACATGTGCCAGAGAGGACATGTCAGTCACGGAACTCATCCATGAATGCTTCATGAAAGGCCGTTAGGTGAGACACGATAGCTGGGATCTTATCCTCTTGCGGTAGGATCGTGCACCTCACATGCCAAGTGCCTGGGACCTTTTCCATGCCAAACACAAAACAACAGTCTCAATCACAAATAACCAAAACCAGAAAGGTTGAGATAGATTTCAATGCAGTTACTAATTAAAGCACCCAGGTGAACAAACAAAGGGGATTTCAGTCATGAAATCATGGGGGGCCATTGAATCAAATGGATGTTCTGGTTGTTGAAAACACACATGAGAATTGCAGGGGAACTCACGCATCCGGATTGACCACCACACATGCTAATGTGGTAAACAACATAACCATTCATTTAGATGGGCCACCGTGCATGTGCACAAAAGTCAGGCCACCATACTCATCAAATGGGCTCACACATGCATGTTGAATGTGGTGCATTGTCCCTTTTTTTCACCATCCATTTCTGTGCACATGTACCACCCAACTGATCTTCCAGCCAGGGCACAACCTGCTGGGGCCTGACTTGCAAAGCCCATAGACCTCGCATACACATGCAGTGTTGGCATGGGTGGGGTAATCGAAGATGTGCAACTGCCGTTGGAAGGGCTCAACACAGATGCCATATTCCCCAAAACCATGACATTGCCATTCATCAGGCAGATGAAACATTACATGGAGAAATGCCACACTTGTATATAATAATTCCATTACCTCATGGCATATCTGTTGGATCAATGGCCATGCAGCCCTGTTGATCCTAGCCTTTCCTGGTGGAGACCCCCCGGGCAATCACCACATCAGCCTGTTAATCAAGCTTCTAATCGGTTTTATTTTATATTACTATTGTTTTATTATTTTCAAACCATTTTTTAACTGTTAAAAATGGAGATCAACATTTCCCAAATGAGACGGCAGTTTCATCTTGGGAGAGTTAATGCTCTGACAGTATATTGGTGGATTAGAGTCCAAAGAAGGGGATCAGCAACCACACAAGGAATAAGAGGACAAAAACAAAGTCAGGTAGAGCATTCTTCAATTGTGATCACCAGTCTTCACGACACTTCCCTCTTTCCAACGATGTTTGAGGCTCCAGATCGTAGAGTGATGCCATAGACTATACACTGCATGCTGATCGCCTTTTTAACATATGGGTGTTTAGAGGGCCATTTGATCATTTTTAGAAAAGGGAAAAATCAGTCATTTACTGCCAAACACGGGTGTCATGGTTTGGGAAAATGACGGCTAATCTTACTTCCTGACCAAGCATGCATGTGCCAATTCAAAAATCCTAAAACTCAATGACAAGAAAAACTCACCTGCCCAAATCCTGATCCAGGAACAACGACAACTCCAGTAGCATCAAGAAGGCGGTGAGCATAGAATGCATCTGGGGCTTTTTTAGCAGCTTCAGCGGCTTTGATCGCTTTCTGGGGCAGGTGAAGCCGTGGAAACAGATACATTGCGCCCTCGGCTTTGTTACAAGTAACGCCTTCTAAACTGTTGAAGGCATCTTCTAATGTCTGTAACCATTTCAAGAACGCTGAGTATGATTTCCAGTTAAATGGCCCAAGTTAATAAATTTGCTCCCACAATGTCGTAAGGACATTTGGATAACCATTAGATCATATATATGGCAGCAATGACTCAAAAGCTAGAATTCATTCAAGAAATTGATCTAGCCATGAGGCCTCAGGAAATGGTCCGATGCAGCAGTCCCTACAAGTGTGGGCATGTTTTGGTGATCTAGAGTTAACCTGATGGGCCCCACCACAGATGGAGGATGCCACAAAAATCTTCCAGAATGGAAGATCCATCTGATATTTGGCATTGTAGACTATATATCAAGGAAACAGCACGTCAGGACACAACATAGCCACTTCCTAATGCATTGGTACCGTATAGTTATTTCTTCATGAACTACTAGAGGTTAGATGAGAAAAACCCAAGTTATTCTCCAACTGACCTTTGCACGCCTTCCTAGAGATGAAAGAATCCCATTCTTCTCAGCAGAAAAGGATTTGAAGGATTTGTTTCCAACCTGCATGTTTGTAAAAAAAAAGAAAGAAAGGAAGTTGGAGGTGAAAATCCACCCACTCAACAGACTAGCTGAAATATGTGACATGGTTGTCCTGGATTCAAATCTTCTTGAATCGGGAGGAATCATGGATTCTATATACTTCTCAGTCTTACCATTACCACAAAGTTATAGAAGAAGAAAACGAAGAGGAAGAAAAGAAAAGGAAAAAAGAAAAAAAAACTGATGACAAGGGATTCACCTTGGGTGGATTCATGACGAGACTCGCAAGAATCTGACCAGAGATGTTCGAACAAAGATTGACAGATGCCACCTTGTAAATCTGTTCCCTTACATCAGCACTGAAACCAGTGACTTCCATGTAACCCCCTCTTTTTCCACACTCTCCGTGGTACCCTGACAGCCAAAAATTAAAAAATCTTATTTCTAAAATTCAAGCATAATTCTCGAGTTTCTATTAGACTCTAGAAATTTTATCACTTGAAAGATGGTAATTATATACCTTTAGAAACTGACTGGAATGATACGAGAGCAATATCTTTTTCACCATATCCCATTGACCGGGATATCTTCTTGAATGAATTGAACTTCTTGTCATTGATGTAGATATTTTCCTGGTATACCTGCAAATTTCCAAGTTTGGCAGAAATGCAAATGTTCAAAAACTCTCGCATCAACATGAGTGAGCCAACACGAGTCTTCTAGGCTTGCTCTAATCAACTCAATGTAGTAAGCCTGTCATCAAAGGGCTGGGCCTAGATTGGTCGATCGCCAGATTGTGAACTGGTCGAGCGACTCAGGCCTGGCTCAATGAAACCCTACAATTGATTCCAACTTGGAACTGAAAGACTGATTTTCAGAGTGAAATTGTTGGGTTTTACATCTTCTTAATGGGAGAGTAGAAAATTGAAATGGGGAAAACTGATTCGGAATTGCTCTAACTGACAAGCGTGAGTGGCCACCCACCTCATCTGCGAGAAGAACTAGACCTTCTTTCTTGCAAAATTCCACAATCTCCCGCTGGTTGTCTTCGGCAAGAACCTGCATGAATGGAAGACACAAGTTATTAAAAATCAGAAAACAAAAAAGAACCATTCAGCCACTTTCCAAGACAAATAAAAACAGCTGCTTTTTGAGGCTCATCTAACAGACATGGGAAGCCTGACATGCCTACTCGTTTGCCCTTTTATATTAAACTAAAAGGGCGAACGAGTCCCTGATCCAAAGGAAAGGTCTTTGGCCCTAGATCAAGATAAGCATGCAGCCGCAGAAAGATCACTCTAATGAGATAAACGTGTGTTTAACCATTTGGTTAGTGTTTAAACAGGGGGAAAAAAAACCCCATTAGTTAGTGAACTTCCAGCACTGCTTCCAAGACAAAGATTCATCCATTAAAATTTCATCAGGTGAATCGTATTTTTTCTTCTTTAGGAGGCGAAGAAGAAGAAGAAGAAGAAGAGGAAGAAAACACGACCATGGTGGAGGGAACTCAGAATATGGCAAGTATTCCCCTTCCGAGATTGCCAGCAAGTCTCAGTCATTTTAAAACAACAAGAATGTTCTCAAGAATACCAGCATTGCCTAAATATTCTACAAAGCACATCTTCCAATATGCTTAAAGAAGAAAAAAGAAAATCAGCTTCATGTCCTCTACTAATCTCCTCAAGGAAAAACAAATACATATATGAAACTTGTCAGCACTCTCACCTGCCCAGTTGGGTTGCCGGGATTTATGACAACGAGGGCCCTGACAATTATACCCTTGGATCGAGCAGCTTCCAGTTGCTTCTTAACCTCAGAAACTTCTAACCCCCACCCTGTCGCTTCATCAAGGTAGTAAGGTACCTGAAAACCAGACCAATTTTTATTTTTATTTTTTATTCATCACTCTTTACCATAGTTTTGAAACTCCAAGACTCAACTTGATATTCAACTGGTTCGTGTTGACTCGAATACTCGATTCAACTCAACTAGACATCTAGATATTAAAGTGGGATTAATTTTTAGATACTAAGAAAAGTACCAGTACAAAAGTACGCAATTAAATCACAAACTAGAAGTGTGGCTTGCTGGTTAATGCTGGTATCACTTTTGTGTAACGTTGGGAGTTCAAAGCCCAGGTTACTATTTTAAAAAAGAACGAACTTGGCAAGTGACTCAAATCAACGTGTCGAGTCAACTGAGTAGGTGAGCTAACTTGATTAGCCAGTTCGATTCTGGACTGAATCAAGCTTATCAGTGAGTTTCACAGTGACTCAAGCCTGATTTCTGATCAAGTTGATTTGACTCAAACGAGTTTCAAGTCGAGTGGCTGAGTTTTAGAACTATGCTCTATACTGATATTCAAAAACTCAGAACAGACTTGCAAATCAGCTGAGCTAATGTAAAACTTCAGCATAGATCGGCTGAATCAATCAACTTGGAGTTTGGACACTACTAGAAATACAGCTAAACCAAGTTGACTCAGGCAAGTTCCAAGTCAATTGGCGAGCTTTTGTACATTGATTTTTAACTATAACGACTAAAGCAGACTCCAGAATCTGCAGAAACAACATACAAGAGTGCCACCATGAAGGGCAATTGAGGCAGAGTACAAAGGGTACTGTGGGATGGGGCAAAGAATGCCGTCTTCCTCAGATCTTAGTAGTAACTGCATCATCATATGCACCTGAAAATAAAACAAAAATAATGTTAAACAATTAGGCTTTGCGTTCCACTTATGCCAATGAAAGCTCTCACAATAAATATTAGCATTTAGTAAGCTTTAGATAAATACCGCAGGGCTTGCTCCATCAGTTAAGAAAATGTCATCAGCATTGGCAGGAAAACCATCACGAGTGGCAATCCCAGCTGCAATTGAATCACGTAAGCCTTTGATTCCCTGATACAAAGGAATAGGACATGGACCACGTTACCACTAACCATTGTTTTAAAGCTATGCAGCATAACGTAACCTATACGCTACTTAGCATGCAAAAAAAAAAAAAGGTGCATTTCCCCTGTAGCGTACCGTGTATGTAGGTATGCTACAAGCTATGAAGCATGTAGCTTGTGCAGTGTATGCTGCAAAATATTTAGATTTACAAAAAACAGATTTTAAATGCTTCTAGTTCATTTTTCTATGTAAAATGCGTGTGACACATCCTTCTCACATGTGGCAATGATGTACAGCTATTGAGACCATCCAAATCATGAGTCCTTTCTTTCTTTCTTTCTTTCTTTTTTTTATTTTTTTTATTTTTTATTTTAACACACACACCACAATGGGTACTCAAAGCCATAACCCCATGACCTCAGTGTTTAAACTCTTGTGAGTCTACCACTAAGCCATGAGTAGGGTCCCACTGTAGGTCCTATTGTAGATGGAGAATATCTGAATATGTATCCATTTCAGAAAATCTTAACCATATCTATAAATGGGCCTCCACATGTATGGCTATGGACTTACGACTATTATAAATAGTGTAAAACTCACATTTTATCAAAAGTCTTAAAAGGTAAGGGTTTTGAAAGAGGGCTTTCTCGAAACCCTAGTACTCAATGCAAGCTGGCCCCCAAATCTGAATTTTCGATTCTCTCAATCCACAAAGCCATTGAGGAGGAGATTTTGACTGATCAATCAACCCTACAAGAAGGTCCATTTGCTATACTTTCAAAAGCATTGGAGCCCAAACAAAGGGAGGGGAGGGGGGAATCAAACTTCCCCCTTTTCACATCCACATAGCCATGAAACTCAAAAGTTCAGGTTTTTTTATTAATTGAATCTCATGTTTGATAGAGGCATGTTCTTGCCCCTTAATATCTCTCAATGAGTTCTTTTTCGATTCCGATGAAGATTTATGGTTTCATTTTGGAAAATTTCTTTCTTTCTTTCTTCATTTATTACGAGGTTAGTTGTTGAGCAATGTTTTTTTTTTTTTTTAAAGGATAATGAAGATTTCATTAAAAGGAGAAGAAAAACAAGAAAAAAGGAGAGGGGCCGTTGAGAAAGCGAACCGCCTAGGCTCCTAAGAAGAGAACATTACAACCCTTAAGGGAATCAATGTTAACAACCCAATCTATGATCAAATGTTTAGCTCTTCGAACCAGAAATTCGCTCGACTTAATATTCATTTCTAAAAATTCTTCTGTTTCTTTCTTCCCAAACTGTCTACTAGGTAGCTAAGAGAGCTAATGCAGGGGCATTTTCACACCGGGCTCAAGTGGAGTCACTTGTGGGATACAAGGGCACGCTCGGGGTGGGCGGCCTGTGTGAGGCGGTACCCATGTGAATTGGGACCCACGAGGGAGGTTCGGCCGAGGTCCTAACCCATGAGATGTGGGGCCTGGGCTATGAGATAAAGGGATTAATTCGCCATACTCTAACAATTTGAGCTTTTAGAGCAAGTGGTTAGTTGTCCCGCATCAAATTGGTATTAGAGCGGGAGGTCTCGTGTTCGAGACTCTTCACCGGGAGTGATTAATGCAGGGGCATTTTCACACCGGGCTCGAGTGGGGTCCCCTGTGGGATGCAGGGGCACACTCAAGGTAGACGGGGCCCACAGGGGAGGTCTCGTGTTCGAGACTCCTCACCGGGGGTGATTAATGCGCATTTTACACCGGGCTCGAGTGGGGTAGCCTGTGTAATGCATGGACACACTCGGAGTGGGTGGCCCATGTGAGGTGGTACCCATGTGATATAGGGCCCATGAGGGAGGTTCAGCCAAGGTCCTAACCCATAAGATGTGGGGTCTAGGATATGAGATAAAGGGATTAATTCGTCATACTCTAACAGTTCAAGCTTTTAGAGCAAGTGGTTAATTGTCCTACATCAGGGGCTAGTCTCCAAATAGGGGTCCTTTGTTTACCTAGGCTGACACCATGCCACGCCATAAGTAATTGGGCTGAGGAGAATGGAAAGGTCGAATTGATGCCGAAGGGACCCAAGATATGAGGCCAGATATGATGGATGAAGGGGTAGTGAATAAACAAATGATCTACCGTCTCTTTGTTCGTCAACAAGGGCATATATTCGGAAGGATCATGCCCCTTTTCCTCAAGTTATCGATCGTAAGAACCTTGTTTTTACCAACCAACCACCCAAAGAAAGAAATCTTTGGAGGGGTCGCATAATACCAAATCTGGCTAGTGGAGATATCATCTTGAAGGGAGCAAGAGCTGACCAGAATTTTGTAAAAGGATTTGACCGAAAACAGACCTATTTTTTCAGCTTTCCAAATTAATTTGTCTTCAGTTGGGAGGTTCGGTTTGCTGTTGGCTCAAGGAGGGCCACAAACTCGAAAACCTCCCAGTCCTGGAGATTCCTCCTGCAAATTGGGTTCCAGTCCACATTCCCATCGGAAACAGAGAAGAAATCAACAACTGAAGAGTTCTGATTATGAGAAATACGATAGATATTTGGAAAGTCATCTTTGAGGAGAGAGTCTCCCACCCAAGAATCTTCCCAAAAGCGGACTTTGCGACCGTTACCAATAGCAAAATCAACCCCTTGAAGAGCCTTTTTTTTTCATAGAAAGAATGCCCCTCCATAAAGCCAATGCTCTATAAGAAGAGGAATCTTTAGACCACCAACCGCCCGGTGAGCTGCCATATTTGCTTTTGATTAGCTTGTTCCAAAGACACCCATTTTCATTCCCCAATCACCAGGTCCATTTGCCAAGGAGATTGTTCATAAAACATTTTATTGCGTGGGGCTTGTTGTGGTATGCATATGACATGCATCCAACCCATCCAACCATCATGTAGGCCACCATGCTAGGGAGGTGGTGCATTGTTTTCTATTGCGTGGGCCCCACTACGGTGTGTGTATGGCATGGAATTCAACTTTTTCTAGTCCATTATGTGGGCCACCACTCTCTACAATAGTGGTTTTCTGGTGGTTTGTCTTATGTAGTGTGTAGTCTCCATCATGTGTCCACATGATGACGATGGCTTACATATAAGTGGAGTGGATTTTGATAAATTATAGTTAATAACTTGCTTTGAACATGGTTTTACTTGAAATCATGTAATACTTTTTAGTTTTGAGTTGTTTTATGCTTTTTTTAAACGTTTATTCTTACTACTTATCATATTTTCTTTTTTCTTTTTTTAATAAAAAATAGAAGTACGGTTTATAGCTTATACTACATGTTATAGAGGGTTGAATGCTATACAATATGCTACGCACTATTTAAAACACTACCACTTATCAATGAGAAATCCAGTTCACATAATTTCACGCTAGGGGGTGCGGCATGTGTAACGCAAGTGGAGAGAGAAAATCCAGTTCACATTTTTGCATGTAAAATGTGAGCCATTTCGTGGGCTTTTGCAGGTGAAATCTAAGCCGTCCAATGAACACTAGCCATATTTTTAAGTTCCTAAAATAACTTTTAGTTTTACTTCAAATGTCTTAACATGTCCTTAAAATAGTCAAGGTTCTCCATCTAGAACAACTAATTGCAAAGGCAAAAATGTCTAAGACCTACCGGCATATATATAGTAGAGATTGCTGCACTGGTGGAGTGTGATCTTACCTGACTGTGACTATATGCACCTGTAGCTCTACCAGGAATCTGGTTCAGAATCTGCCTAGCTCTTGCTATGGCATCCAAACTGCAGGCATCCAATAAGGAGTTCATCATACGAAAAAAATCAAAGCACAAGAGGTTAATAATAGAACCCACAATGACTACAATGCAATTTGCAAATGTTCGTTCAATTATTAGATAATGAAATGTTGGGCGACACCACAATACCAAGAACTCATGATGGCTCACATGGAAAAATTATCTCCTCATTTGACAAGAGGAATTCTACTATTGTGTGCATGCTTCACAAAGTTTCATGAAGCATGCACCAGAACACCGGATATTGTGAATGTGATCATTTGTGTACAGTAATCAGAACCATCATTTGGTGTGCTGCCTTTTGGATAGGCCACAGCCCATGAAGCAAATGAATCAGAGTATTGAAGTCAAATGAGTTCATTAAAAATGGCTGCTTATTTAAAAAATAATAATCAAACACATGCCAACCAAAGTGGTCGTCAAATCATAGTGATTTTAATGTGGCTCAGGTTGAGGGTCAACCCGAGCCCAACCCAACCTCAAGAGGATCCAACCCAAATTCCAATCCAAGGTGCCCAACCTGAACCCAGTCCAAATTCTGACATACTCAACCCAACCCAACTCAAATACATGTGATTATTTCCAAACTTGACCTAACCCGACTTGAATTTGCTCAACCTGATTTCAAATCGGGTTAGCGTTTTCCAACACTAACCCAACCTGAGGACCTTGACAACATGAGCGCGGGTTGGGTCAATCTGGCATGGATTGACCCTAACCCAAGTTGCAGCACTATGGTCCCCCAGATAAATGGTCACAATCAACATAAATATCCGCCAAGTGTACAGCTGGGAAAACACTTCATAGAAGTCCTACAAAGAAAGCTACATAATAGCATTGTCTTTAACACAGTAAGTCATATATACTATATGCCTATTCCAGTAAGTCATATATAATATATGCCTATAGTGTGAACATAATTCGAGTACCTGAACAAGCCCTGAGTTTCTTCTCTGTCCAAGATGGAAGGATGGTCACATAATGCGAGAACCTGAGAAAAGGGGAATGAGAAAATCAAGATAACTCAAAGCTAACTGTGCACGCTGACATTTCATTTGAAGAGTTACAAGTTACCTCTCGAAAGAAGGTAATTGGCTGCTGACCAAGAGACTGAGGATTTCCAATATTGCAGTAGAGTATCTGCACAATAAATGGCAAACTTCAAATGAATCTAGGACAAAACAACCTAGCCATAAACACATCCATATACATACTCCAAATAATAATTATAGGACACATCTTTCATGCTTAAACATATGTATTGCGGGCATTCAAGGCAACCTACATACATAGACAAACAACTGGATAAAATGCAGACATAAGCATTCACCACTACACACTCTTTGCGTCTGTCGGTCCCTATGTGTGCGAGAGTAGTGCGGTGGGGTGCATACATGACTGAGGCAAATGTAATGCTAACGCCCACAGAGGTTTCCACTATCCAACTGAAATCTTGCATAACACAAGGTTAAAGGGTTTGCTCTGGGAATTACATAGATGGGAAACATTTTATTTGTATTCATCATCCCTGTGTGTATTTGAGTAGTCATGTACACAATGAACAATTGTGACATCAAATCAACAATGGAAGTGCTGATATTGCCTTAGATCACCAAGGCACATGTATTGCAAACACCCTGCACTGTGGAGGTTTTCTTTACAGAGAGAGTGGGTTACTCTGTTTTGACTATCCCAGCAAAACTTTTGCATGCGACAAGTATAGATGCTTGCTCTAGGATTTATGTCATATCATGGGAAGAATCATCGTCACCATCTAAGCCTTATCCCAACTAATTGGGCTCAGCTACACAAAACCTCTTCTGCCATTTTACTCTATCAAGAACCATATCCACACTTAAACCATGGGTCATCAAGTCCCTTCTTACTAATTAAAGGTAATGCCAAACTAATTAAACAAGCAGAGGGAGTACTCAACCACACTTGATGACTAAGGCAGGTGTACACCAGAGTAAAATCCCGTGAATCTGTATCAAGTCTCAGCAGGTAACTACTAAGTGAAATCCTTGAACTAGACCACATCGGCTGGTTAATGGAGCTGTCACAGACTCACAGTTGGTGAGGTCCCATGTAATCAATAAGGAGAAACATATGGTTGGTGAAAATATTCCATTCGGGTGTGGTAAACACCCTGATTATAGGCGCTCGCCGCATTACATGTGGAACCTACTCTTGTTGTCTGATGCGCTCATTGAGAAGCTATGGCTGACCCTTTGTTGCAATGCTGAGATTTGGCATTAAATGTCTCGATATACTCAATATGGTCATTAAATGTCCAGTCATCTCGCAATAAATGATCACCCAATTATGGTGCCATTGACAAATGAGTCTGCAACTTTGCCTTAGATGCACTGCAAGAAAGCTGCTGCCAAAGCTTGGGTTACCAACTTCCTTCAGATAAGACTCTGGAAGGGAGAGGCTTTGGATGCAAAGATGAGATGCCATAGTTCTGAAAGGGCAACCATGGGGTGCCAGAGAAAAAAGACGCTGAAAGGCCTGGGCAAGGGCGACATGATTCATCGTCAACACGTAAAAATTCAAATGAGGATGAGAACCCAGCATTGGTTTCCCATAACAACACGTGCTCACAGAAACCATGTAAGTACATGTAATCTCATGTAATGATCCTCTGGAAAGGCAATCCGTCTTAGAAAGGCAGTTCTAATAACAGACCTTCGAAAGCTGATTTTTATATGTGGCCATAGAAATATTCTGAAAAAATGGACACCCAGATGTAATAACAACCAGACAATAGCAACTAGAGGGGACTGTAAGGCAAGATCAACAATCTCTGCAACAAGGACATGTCCTTTATTAGATGACAGGTTGAATATTGCCATTTTTTTTTCCTTCCATTTTTATACCAGTTTATAGAATCCATACCAACCTCGATAATTATTTTTTAGACTCGGCTATAAAACACCATAAGAGATAAGACTCAAATACACTAAGGACCCTCCCACTCTGCTACACATTGGTGGGTATTATTCCTACCCATATGATATGCTTCACCTCTTTATCTTTCAAATATCCCTCATGATATGATACTTGACTGGCCTTTTCATCTCTTGTGATGCCACCTTCAATGAAAATAAGACAAATCTAAGATTGTTCTATTCTTCCAGATTTGGAAAAATTACAAAAAGCAAAGAAAGACACAAACACTATTGAACCTAACTAACAACATCTAACCTAATTTGAACTTTTAATTTTATTTTCATAATTTCCTTATAGATTGATGATTGACTTAAATATTACATATTTTTCAATACCTCAATATATTTTTACATGTGTTTCCATCTCGGGCCTCCGTCAGATTGTGCCCGGAAGTGAAGCACATCTCTTTCAGAGTTACAACATGTAACAAACAAGGTATAGGAGAAGAAGAAAGAGAATATTAATTAAATGTGGTCAAGATTTCAATAGCAACCAAACATGGGAGAATCAAATAACTCTGTCCATGAAGCAATTTCTTGGTTAGTTCACTAATGCACAAATCATCCCAAGATCAGTATAACCAGTATTTCAAATGCCCATTGAAAAGGAAAAAGGAAATAATGATACCTCGTCAAAGGGGTGAGAGCCTGGCTTTTCTTGTAATTCTTGTTGCAAACGCTGTAAAGCAAAAACAATTCAGAGAAAATATTCATCAGATGAATTTGATACTAAAAAGGTCATGATTTTCATTGACCTTTCTAACTGCTTAACGCAGTATCAGCAGTCTACAACTTACAACCCATAAACTTAAAACTTCTCTAGAAAGTAAAGTAACCACAACATGTTCCAGATTTGTTTGCCAAAGGTCAGTTCAAAGTTCACAGCACCTTTAACATTTACAGTTGTCTCTCAACTGATTTGAGACAAACTAGCTGATTTTGAGGCCCTTTTGGATTGGTGGAATCCAAAATTTTGATTTGGAAAGAAAAACGTCACATCCGAGAAAACTGTGGATAAGAAAATACGTGAAAAGGAATCCTTATTCCTAGTAATCCAAATCCCTCAGAAAGGTGATTTTCAAAATTACTTTGAAATGATAAAAATCCGAACAGGATTAACATGGATTCCTTGCCAACAGTTAAAAAGGTGACCGTCACCACCACCTCTCTCTCTCTCTCTCTCTCTCTCTCACTGTGCCACCCTACACACCCTCTTCTCTCCCTCTCTCTTCAACTATAAAATTAGATGGGCCGGCCACTTATGTGGCCCACCCAAGGCTTGGAATTACCTCATTTATAGCCAAAGTATAAATTTTAATGGGCTTGTTACAATGATTATCTAAAATGACACACGTGCATGCCATTTTAGAGTAATGATTTACTTAATCAAATTCAAGTTCCTTTGAATACATTACCAACTTCCTTTTTATTCAAAATCCAAGTTGCCATACACAATTTTGTGACTCCATAGGATTCCAAATACGGGCCACCAAACACAATTGAAGATCCCAAATCATTTTGATTCCGGTGTAACTGTGATTTGGATTCCAATGCATTCCAAATACATGGTGCCAAACGAGCCCTGTTGGGGAAAAATATGTTAAGTCCGGAGACTCAGATTTCGAGTAGGTCGGCTCCACTGGCGCTGTCCGAAGAGTCCGAGACAACGATCAGAGCCGAGGGAATAATGAAAGGGCCAAGAGGAATAAGCATAAGACAACTAAAGTTACTCGGTCGGAGAGTTAACTGCGTCTACGTAAGCCCACAGAAGGCCGAGCATGTTATAAGCCACCCGACCGATAGTATAAAACCGACTCAATGAGTTGGTTCTGTCGACCACGGAGTAAGGAAGAATGACGGGTAAACACCGAGACTATTCCGTCCGTAAGAAGGCAGAAAATTCATGCTCCTGACTCGGCCGAGACTCCCCTAAAGTCGGTAACGATCGAGCCGAGACAAGAGAAGGCGGTGTGAATGCAAATACCGCTCCGGAAATTCAGGAATACTGGTGTCCGATCCCGAGATCCTCGGGATCAGGCGCAATCAGTGAAGAGGATTAATTCTCCGGACAATCAGGAGAAGGATGCTCGTACGATGAGGATTCTTAAAATCTATAAATATCCAAGCTCTTTACAGAAGAAGGTACGCAATACAGAACTCAAGAAACCCTTTGCCATTGATCAGAAGACTGACTTAAGCATCGGAGGTTCCCCGGCTTTAGCCAGGATCCCCTTTGTATTGCTGATTGTGCAGGTAGGAGACGATTCGACCCAGAGAGCCGTCCCATAAAAATACACCAACAAGCCCTAAATGTTATTTGCCTTTTATTTTCTACAATTACCAAGAAAACATGGAATGGTTAATGGTTCAAAGTGAAACTATCTCTCACAAAGTGTGGAAATGAGGGTTAAGTTTTCTGGAGAAAAAACGAAAACACCATTTTCTAAAAATAGTTTTCCATAGGTTACTTTATTGTCACAATAGGCGAAAAATGTTCTATAGTTACCTTCTGGATTCCGCCAATCCAAACAGGCCATAACATTATTGTTTGGAGTTTGGAGACGGTACTAGGAACCTGGCTTCAGCCAAATCTCAAGTTGACCAGCAAGTTTTTGGATAGTGTCAATTCAATCTTTGATGCAACAAAAAAAGAAGCCTATAAAACAAGACATGTAACCAGACCTCTTTTTTTTTGGTTAGAACCCAAGGTGTTTTAAATAAGAATCCAACGTGAACAATTATAAGAAGATCTATTGTTGAGCATTCACAATCCTCATGTTCAAGAATGAGCTCTATGTGCTTTGCTTTTGTGTTGGTGCATTGTATTAGTGACCTGGGTCACTTTCCATTAGGAAATGATAATATCAAGAGAAGGGAGAAAATCTTCCGATGAATTCTCAATTTGGAATACCTGGGCATGGGTAACAATCTCTCCACGGACGGCATACTCACATTTTAGAACCTGATGAAAGAAAAAGAAAAAAGCATTCAGAAGGAAGATAATAACCCAAAAACCACAACAGAGGCACATAAACAAGAGATTCAGTATGGGTTAGAAATGTGACACTTTCCAAAAAAGAAAAAGGAAAACATATTGATCACCAAAAGCATGAAAGCGAAAATCAGCTATTGAACCAGGTGGACCAACTAATACATACAAGGAAAAAAGAAACAGAAGGGAGAACATGCAAAGCCCAACACAAAATGTATGACTAATTAATCAAAAACACATATCCCAATTCAGATAATTATCAAACAAAAGGGTGGCATAGAAAAAGAAAATAGAATAGTGGTCTGAGACAAAACAAAACCATTCAATTAATATTAGTAATCAGCCTAAAACCAAAAATCATAGAACTGAAAGAAGCATACGGTGCAGAATACAAAATAGAAAATGATAAAACATATCCATGCAAGCAAAGACCAAAAGAATCAAATGAAAAGTCTAAACCCCAAATTAAGAATACACAATAAAACATACTTATATAAAATAAAACGAAGTAAAAGAAAATACTAAAAAAAAAAAAAAAAAGAAGCTAAGAACAGAGATGCAGAGAGACAATACAACATATCAATGGTCCAAAAAACAACGAATCAAATTTAAAAAATAAAAAGATAACACCTTTAAATTAACGAAAGCGAAACATACATGCACATTAAAATTCAGCTCAAACCAACTAAATTAGGGGAAAATACAAAAAACCCAGGTCCAAAAATACAAAATAAAATACACCAAAGTACTCAAAAGCACAGAGAGAGAGAGAGGCTAAAAAAACACCAAATCAAGTACACCCAGTATTCAATTTCAAAGGAAAAAAAAAATCCAGATATGGAACTTAAAAATAAATAATTTAAATTAAATTAAAAAAAGACACTAATCTAAGCAAATAACCAAAGTAATTAAGAAAAGAGAAGAAGTCCATACAGAAAGACAATAAAACGCACCCATGTAATTAAAAATAAATAAAATTCCAAAACACAAGGAACAAAATATTATTAAAAAAACACAGACCAGCAGATTAATGAAAGCCAAAAAGTAAACGAAAAGAAAACATAAGAATCCAATATAGAAAAACCAAAGTAATTATAAATACTATAAATAAACAAATAAAACAGATAAATCAGATGCAGAAACACAAACAAAACATACCGAAGTAATCAACATAACCCGAAAACAAGAAAATCAGAGAGAGAGGGAGACAGACAGAGAGAGAGAGTACCTTTGGATTGATGGTTTCAACAGTAACAGGAGAAGATGTATCTGAAGACATTGCAGCAGCAATAGAAGAAGAAGGTAATGAGACTCAGATGAGACAGAGCTTTGCGCTTTATACGCGGGCGGATTTCCGCATCGTGGCGGTTTTCGTCTGAAACGATTCGGCCACGTCAAAACCAGCGACTCTCTTTGATACTCTGGCGGAGTATGATAGATGATACGCTTGCGCTTACAATTTAAAGATTGCATACGTGGCAGAAGAACAATTCAAACTCAAACAACCAAAATTATGGCCGCTAGCGCATGAACAAAAAATTAGGAACGCTTGATCATGTGACTATTGGATTGCTGAACACTGATTGGATCCCATTTCAACAAGCAAATGTCCACCAATCAGATGCAAGTTAACGACGGTGTGCTACACAAACTATTCGGTTGTACTTTTATTTGGTTCCATGCATACGATTTCGCGTCCCTGCGTATCGAGCACGTACGCTATCAGAGTATCAAATAATTCCCCCATTAAAAGAGAAATTTCCAACTGTACGACCACTATATGGCTCATTCCTGAGACGAAGCCCACCGCATTTTAATTTCCAATAATACTCCCCGGGTGTACGGACGCCTTGCAAAAGATAAAAATGCCCCTACTTTTCCTTTAAGCGGTGACGCTCTTCCAACTCCCAGTTGTACGAACGGTTCAAAGGAGATCAACGTTACATGGCCCATCAGCTATGTATTTATTATATCCACAACGTTCATTCATATTTTGGGATTATCTCGGAGCATTATTCAAAAAAAAAAAAAAAAACATATCCAAAGATCAACTGGACCACGCCACAAAGAGCAGCAAAAAATTGATTTTCACAGTTGAAACTTTTGTAGGGCCCACCGTAACATTTATTTTCCATCTAATCTATTCATGAGGTCACAAAGACCTGGATGAATAGGAAAAATAAATTTTATAATGATCCAAAACTTCCGTGACCCCTGAAAGGGTTTCAATGGTAGACGTTTAAAGCAAAATAATAAAATTATTTGCTACGGTCATATCTATATCTGTAGTCATAGATAAATACTCTGTAGCAATAGAGTTCATCCGGGGTGGGCACATCGAACAAGCGGCCTTCCGTGCCACTTGCTGGCCTGTCTGGCGCAGCCACGCCAATCTAGCGGGGATAATAACCGTAGCTAATATGTAGCAATAGGTTCTTTATTTTTTTGTATTTTTTTATGGATTTTTTTTTTTATATATAAATGGGGAGAACTTTTTCTCCCTTACATTTTTCTCAAATACATAATTATGTAAATATGTATATTTAAGTATATAAAAATATTTTTCTATCTATTAATTCATTTCTTTGTCTATTTATTTAACAAGCATATCTCCTAAACTAGAATGAGTTACATAACGTACCATATATGATTTTGGGGTAGGAGAACCTAATTTAGCCAACTAACGTAGTAATTTTCTGAGATTCTATCGGGTCGATGGTTAAAAATACACTTCATGGTCAATTCACTTCACTTCACGGCCATTTTCACGCACTTCGCGGTCAATTCACTTCACTTCACCGTCATTTCCATGCATTTCACGGTCATTCCCAGTAATTCCGTGTTGATTCACGGTCAATTCGACGCACTTCACGGTTAATTCACTTCACTTCACGGCCATTTCCACGCACTTTGTGATCATTTTACTTCACTTCACCGTCATTTCCTTACATTTCACGGTCATTCCTAGCGATTCTGTGTTCATTCACGGTCAATTTGACGTACTTCATAGTCAATTCACTTCACTTCATGGCCATTTCCACACACTTCGCGGTCAATTCACTTCATTTCACCGTCATTTTCATGCATTTCACGGTTATTCCTAGCGATTCCGTGTTCGTTCACGGTCAATTTGACGCACTTCACGGTCAATTCACTTCACTTCACGGCCATTTCCACACACTTCGCGGTCATTTCACTTCACTTCACCGTCATTTCCATGCATTTCATGGTCATTCCTACCGATTCCGTGTTCATTCTCGATCAATTCGACGCACTTCACGGTCAACTCACTTCACTTCACGGCCATTTCCATGCACTTCGCGGTCATTTCACTTCACTTCACTGTCATTTCCATGCATTTCACGGTCATTCCAACAATTCTGTGTTCATTCATGGTCAATTCGACGCACTTCACGGTCAATTCACTTAACTTCACGACCATTTCCATGCACTTCGTGGTCAATTCACTTCACTTCACCATCATTTCCATGCATTTCACGGTCATTCCTAGCGATTCTGTGTTCATTCACGGTCAATTCGATGCACTTCATGGCCAATTCACTTCACTTCACGGCCATTTCTACGCACTTCGCCGTCATTTCTATGCATTTCACGGTCATTCCTAACGATTTCGTGTTCATTCACGATCAATTTGACTCACTTCACAGTCAATTCACTTCACTTCACGGCCATTTCCACGCACTTCGCGGTCATTTCACTTCACTTCACCGTCATTTCCATGCATTTCACGGTCATTCCTAGTGATTCAATGTTCATTCACGGTCAATTCACTTCACATCATGGCCATTTCCACGCACTTTGCGGTCACTTCACTTCACTTCACCATCATTTTCATGCATTTCACGGTCATTCCTAGGGATTCCGTGTTCATTCACGGTTAATTCGACGCACTTTACGGTCAATTCACTTCACTTCACGGCCATTTCCACGTACTTCGCAGTCATTTCACTTCACTTCATCGTCATTTCCATGCATTTCACGGTCATTCCTAGTGATTCCGTGTTCATTCACGGTCAATAAGCACTTCACAGTCAATTCACTTCACTTCACGGCCATTTCCACGCACTTCGCAGTCATTTCACTTCACTTCACCGTCATTTTCATGCATTTCACGGTCATTCCTAGCGATTCTGTGTTCATTCACGGTCAATTCGACGCACTTCATGGTCAATTCACTTCACTTCACGCCCATTTCCATGCACTTCGCGGTCATTTCACTTCACTTCACCGTCATTTCCATGCATTTCACAGTCATTCCTAACGATTCTGTGTTCATTCACGGTCAATTCGACGCCCTTCATGGTCAATTCACTTCACTTCACGGCCATTTCCATGCACTTCGCGGTCATTTCACTTCACTTCACCGTCATTTCCATGCATTTCACGGTCATTCCTAGCGATTCCATGTTCATTCACGGTCAATTCGACGCACTTCACAGTCAATTCACTTCACTTCACGACCATTTCCATGCACTTCGCAGTCAAATCACTTCACTTCACCGTCATTTCCATGCATTTTACGGTCATTCCTAGTGATTCCGTGTTCATTCACGGTCAATTCGACGCACTTCACGGCCAATTTACTTCACTTCACGGCCATTTCCACAACCTATAACCTAAACGAAAATCAAAACCTATAACCCTAAACCTAAACCAAAACCTTAACCTAAACCTATAACCTATAACCTAAACCAAAACCAAAACCTATAACCTAAATCCGAACCTATTCTCAAATCGCAAAACCTATAACATAAACCAAAACCAAAACCTATAGCCTAAACCCGAACCCATTCTCAAATCCAAAAACCTATAACCTAAACTTAAACCATTAACCTATAACCTAAATCAAAACGTATAACCAAAGCCAAAACCAAAACCTATAACCTAAACCCGAACCCGTTATCAAATCCTAAAACTTATAACTTAAACCAAAACCAAAACCTATAACCTAAACCCGAACCCATTCTCAAATCCCAAAATCCAACCCAAACCTAAACCTAAACGTAAAACCTAAAACCTAAACCTAAGCCTATAACCTAAACTCAAATCCCTAAACCTAAACCTAAACCTAATCCTATAACCTAAACTCAAATCCCTAAACCTTAACATATAACCTAACCTAAACCTATACTTATAACCTAAAACTATTCTCAAATCTCAAAACCTATAACTTAAACCTAACATTTTCCAAAACTTATAACCTAAACTCAATTCCCTAAACCTAAACCTTAGTCTAAACCTAAACTCAAATCTCTAAACCTTAACCTATAACCTAACCTAAACCTATATTTATAACCTAAAACTATTCCCAAATCCCAAAATCTATAACCTAAACCTAACATTTTTCTAAACCAATAACCTAAACTCAATTCCCTAAAGCTAAACCTACACCTAATCCTAATCTCAACTCCCTAACCTAAACCTAAACCTAAACTTGAAAACCCAAACTTAAACCCAATCCCGAACCTGAACCTGATTTCCTAAACCTAAACCACAACCCATTCTTAAATCCAAAAACCTATAACTTAAACCTAAACCAAATCCAAAACCTATAACCTAAACCTAAACTTTAACCTAAATCAAAACTTATAACCAAAAACAAAACCAAAACCTATAACCTAAACCCGAACCCATTGTCAAATCCCAAAACCTATAACCTAAACCTATAGCCTAAATCAAAACGTATAATCAAAACCAAAACCAAAACCTATAACCTAAACCCGAACCCGTCATCAAATCCCAAAACCTATAACCTAAACCTTAACCTAAATCAAAAGCTATAACCAAAACCTATAACTTAAACCCGAACCCAGTCTCAAATCTCAAAACCTATAACCTAAACCTAAACCAAAACCTTAACTTAAACCTATAACCTATAACCTAAACTAAAACCAAAACCTATAACCTAAACCTGAACCCATTCTCAAATCTCAAAACCTAAACCTAAACCTTAACATAAACCTATAACCTATAACCTAAACCAAAACCAACCTATAACCTAAACCCGAACCCATTCTCAAATCTCAAAAGCTATAACCTAAACCAAAACCTATAACCTAAACCAAAACCAAAACCTATAGCCTAAACCCGAACCCATTCTCAAATCCTAAAACCTATAACCTAAACCAAAACCTATAACCTAAACTAAAACCAAAACCTATAGCCTAAACCCGAACCCATTCTCAAAACCAAAACCTATAACCAAAACCCGAACCCATTCTCAAATCCCAAAACCTAGAACATAAACCAAATCCTATAACCTAAACTAAAACCAAAACCTATAACTTAATCCTGAACCCATTCTCAAAACCAAAACCTATAACCTAAACCCGAACCCATTCTTAAATCCCAAAACCTCTAACCTAAACCGTTAATCTATAACCTAAACCAAAACTAAAACTTATAACTTAAACCCGAACCCATTCTCAAATCCTAAAACCTAAACCTAAACCTTAACCTAAACCTATAACATATAACCTAAACCAAAACCTATAACCAAAACTAAAATCAAAACCTATAACCTAAACCCGAACCCATTCTCAAATTCCAAAACCTATAACCTAAACCAAAATCTATAACCTAAACTAAAACCAAAACCTATAGCCTAAACCCAAACCCATTCTCAAAACCAAAACCTATAACCTAAACCCGAACCCATTCTCAAATCTCAAAACCTATAACCAAAACCAAAACCTATAACCTAAACTAAAACCAAAACGTATAGCCTAAACCCGAACCCATTCTCAAATCTAAAAGCCTATAACCTTAACCTAAACCGTTAACATATATCCTAAACAAAATCCAAAACTTATAACCTAAACCCGAACCCATTCTCAAATCCCAAAAACTAAACCTAAACCTTAACCTACACCTATAACGTATAACCTAAACCAAAACCTATAACCTTTGGAATTTGAGAATAAGTTTAGGTTATAGGTTATAAGTTAAGGTTAGGGTGTAGGTTAAGGTCATTTTCTATAGGTTATAAGTTTACAATAAGGTTTAGGTTTAGGTTTAAGTTATAGGTTTTGGGATTTGAGAATAGGTTTAGGTTATAAGTATATGTTTAGGTTAGGGTGTAGGTTAAGGTTTAGGGAAATGACCGTGAATCAACATGAAATTGTCGGGAATGACCGTGAAATGCATGAAAATGACAGTGAAGTGAAGCGATTGGATCGCAAAATGCGTGAAAATGACCGTGAAATACATGCAAATGACCGTGAAGTGAAGGAGTTTGACCGTGAAATGCCTCGAAATGACCGTGAATCAACACGAAAATGTTTGGAATAACCGTGAAATGCATGAAAGTGATCATGAATTGAAGCGAAATGACTGCGAAAAGCATACAAATGACCGTGAAGTGAAGGAGTTTGACGGTGAAATGCCTCGAAATGACCGTGAATCAACACGAAATTGTTTCGAACGACCATGAAATGCATGGAAGTGATCATGAATTGAAGGGAAATGACCGTGAAATGCATGCGAATGACTGTGAAGTGGAGTTTGACCGTGAAATGCCTCGAAATGACTGTGAATCAACACGAAATTGTTTCAGATGACCGTGAAATGCATGGAAGTGATCATGAATTGAAGTGAAATGACTGTGAAATGCATGCAAATGACCGTGAAGTGATGGAGTTTGACCGTGAAATGCCTCGAAATGACCGTGAATCAACACGAAATTGTTTCCAATGACCGTGAAATGTATGGAAGTGATCATGAATTGAAGTGAAATGACCGTGAAATGCATGCAAATGACCGCGAAGTGAAGGAGTTTGACCGTGAAATGCCTCGAAATGACCGTTAATCAACACGAAAATGTTTAGAATAACCGTGAAATGCATGGAAGTGATCATGAATTGAAGCGAAATGACTGTGAAAAGCATACAAATGACCGTGAAGTGAAGGAGTTTGACGGTGAAATGCCTCGAAATGACTGTGAATCAACACGGAATTGTTTCGAACGACCATGAAATGCATGGAAGTGATCATGAATTGAAGGGAAATGACCGTGAAATGCATGCGAATGACCGTGAAGTGAAGGAGTTTGACCATGAAATGCCTCGAAATGACCGTGAATCAACATGAAATTGTTTCAAATGACCGTGAAATGCATGGAAGTGTTCATGAATTGAAGTGAAATGACTGTGAAATGCATACAAATGACCGTGAAGTGATGGAGTTTGACCGTGAAATGCCTCGAAATGACTGTGAATCAACATGGAATTGTTTCCGATGACCGTAAAATGTATGGAAGTGATCATGAATTGAAGCGAAATGACCGTGAAGTGCATGCAAATGACCGTGAAGTGAAGGAGTTTGACCGTGAAATGCCTCGAAATGACGATGAATCAACACAGAAATGTTTCGGATGACCTTGAAATGCATGGAAGTGATCATGAATTGAAGCGAAATGACCGTGAAATGCATGCAAATGACCGTGAAGTGAAGGAGTTTGACCATGAAATGCCTCGAAATGACCGTGAATCAACACGAAATTGTTTTAGATGACCGTGAAATGCATCGAAGTGATCATGAATTGAAATGAATTGATCGTGAAATACATGCAAATGACCGTGAAGTGAAGGAGTTTGACCGTGAAATTCCTCGAAATGACTGTGAATCAACACAGAATTGTTTGGGATAACTGTGAAATGCATGGGCATGATCATGGTTTGAAGCGAATTGACCATGAAATGCTTGCAAATGACCGTGAAGTGAAGGGAATTGACCGCGAAATGCCTCAAAATGACCGTGAATCAACACGAAATTGTTTTGGATGACCGTGAATTGCATGGAAGTGATCATGAATTGAAGCGAAATGACCGTGAAATGCATGTAAATGACCGTGAAGTGAAGGAGTTTGACTGTGAAATGCCTCGAAATGACCGTGAATCAACACGAAAATGTTTCGGATGACCATGACATGCATGAAAGTGATCATGAATTGAAGCGAAATGACCTTGAAATGCATGCAAATGAATGTGAACTGAAGGAGTTTGACCGTGAAATGCCTCAAAATGACCGTGAATCAACACGGAATTGTTTCAGATGACCGTGAAATGCATGGAAGTGATCATGAATTCAAGCGAATTGACCGTGAAATGCATGCAAATGACCTTGAAGTGAAGGAGTTTGACCATGAAATGGCTCGAAATGACCGTGAATCAACACGAAATTATTTCGGATGACCGTGAATTGCATGGAAGTGATCATGAATTGAAGCAAAATGACCGTGAAATGCATGCAAATGACCGTGAAGTGAAGGAGTTTGACAGTGAAATGCCTCGAAATGACCGTGAATCAACACAGAGAAAGGAATAGACGAATAAGAACTACCTAAGTAAATTGGACAAGTCAGCACTCAACACAGAAGGAAATCATATGGCATGCATTTAGGATCGATACTTCTCTACAAAAAAATATCTACACAGAAGTGTAACTTATGACATCCTGATCTTGGAGCATACCATAGCCATGCTGATTGGAATATGCTGCATCCTCAATCAGCAGTTGAAGGCCACATTATGCATCCGTAAAACAAACTAGACAGCCCAATCCAAACACTGGGGCACTTGGATAAGGATAGTCCGAAACCTGGATAAGTGATCCACATCCTCGATAACATACTATTACTTAGAAATTAAACCAATACTAATTAGGCTATGAAACCTTGTGATACTGTTAGTAAAATATTTTAACACAATTTCTCGATAAGACCTCTAAACAATCCTTTCAACTTGCGAGTGATGGTCATAAAATAAGAAGACCAACGGAAACAATCTATTAAGGTTTGGCATACGAATGGTGAGATAAGAACAGCTTTACAAGCCAGATGGACAAATATGTGTGCTTACCCATGACCAACGGAGTAAACTGGAAGGTCAATGAGATCGGTCGAAACTATATTGGCGTAGGCCAATCCTGATGTGAGAAGCATGTCCATACAGTCATTGAACGGTCGTACAGTTGGAAATTTCTCTTGATCATGAATTGAAGCAAATTGACCGTCAAAAGCATGCAAATGACCGTGAAGTGAAGGAGTTTGACTGTGAATTGCCTCGAAATGACCGTGAATCAACATGGAATTGTTTTGGACGACCGTCAAATGCATGGGAATGATCATGGTTTGAAGCAAATTGACCGCAAAATGCATGCAAATGACTGTGAAGTGAAGGAGTTTGACTGTGAAATGCCTCGAAAGGACCGTGAATCAACACGGAATTGTTTCGGACGACCGTGAAATGCATGGGAATGATCATGGTTTGAAGCGAATTGACCGCGAAATGCATGCAAATGACCGTGAAATGAAGGAGTTTGACTGTGAAATGCCTCGAAATGACCGTAAATCAACACGGAAATGTTTCGGATGACGGTGAAATGCATGAGAATGATCATGGTTTGAAGCGAATTGACCCCGAAATGCATGCAAATGACTGTGAAGTGAAGGAGTTTGACTATGAAATGCCTCGAAATGACCGTGAATCAACACGGAATTGTTTCGGACGACGGTGAAATGCTTGGGAATGATCATGGTTTGAAGCGAATTGACCGCGAAATGCATGTAAATGTCACGCCCCAAACTCGGAAACCGGGCTCACAAAATTTTCGATCGCCGAATTCGACGCCGACAGCCTCCGTAGAACCCCATTCTCGGCTCCTAGCTCCCATTCGCCAGGTTCCGATCCTGGGATGCTACGAGGAGGATTTTAAATATCAGTTTGATTCGTATTAAGCATAACCAAAGGCATAACCCACAAACAACAACCAAGAATCCATTACATTTCCACTATGATCAAAAACTTTACAAGTACAATGAGCATAAAGGGAAATACAAGGGTAAATAACAGAAAAACTCCAAAATGATCAGCAACGTGCTCCTGCCTCAACGCTGCTGCGATCCAACGTTACCTGCACGCAACGGTAGTGCATAAGCTTACAGAAAGCTTAGAGGGTGGTGAAAGTGTGTGCGCAAGGTAGTAATATGAATGCAATGTCAGAGTAATGTGGAATATGCAGATGGAACCAAAACGTCATGAGCCGTACCAAGGCTATGCAATGCAAGACATGAATGGTATCGGCCATCCCAAGGCCATGCAATGTACAATGCAACTCAAGCATACAGATACTCATCAATGTCCACACGTCAATACAGCTCAAAGTATGGAATATCACCGGGGTCTAGTACACTCTAAACCAGATTGCCGCCACATTGCGCACAATAAGGTAAGTGGAAGAGACCTCACTATCCGTCTGCCAATATCGGGCGCGACTCGTCGATAGCGGACCCATTCCTCGAGCTGGTCAAACTCAGCCTAGCATTGCCCCCTACACTCGGGCAGGTAAGGCCGCACCCCCTTCCAACCGACCACGACACAATGGAGAGCGTAACCGTCTGGTAATCGGCACTCAACGCTCATCTACCCACTCGGTCTAGACGTTGGAGCAACCTCTTGGTACCATAAGGGTTTAGGGACTTTCACCCAGGGATATCTATAGTACCCCATGTAGATCAACATTTCTGGTATCCAATCCTGCCAACCACGATGCGTCTGTGGAGGCTACGACCCTGATGTCGCTAGGGCGTACAATAACTATGTCACACAAATGCGGAATGCATGAATCACGCTATCCAGTCATGCAACCAATCCTGCGCATACCGTGCGCTCATGTAGGGCAACACCGCCTAACCGGGAGCCCATAAACAACCTGCCCGAAGGCAATTACTATGATCAGTCAGTCCTCATATCAAGCATACATATGATGCGTATGATCATGAGTCATGAAACTATACTAAACATGTTATAATGAAATGAACTATTTAACAATGCAGATGGACCTGGACGGTCAATACACAGCAAGTACGGCCTGGTGATGGGCCCTATGGAGAGTCGTAATGTGGACATCCAACCAACATTACTCTCGCAATGTGGACGTCAAACCAACATTGCTTCCAAGGCACGATCTTTGTAAACATCAACACTTAGTCTGTAATGGATTTACACATTGCAATGGACCGTAGGTTGTCCCCATTGGACCTTATATATATATCAAATGGGCCATATCCTACGGGCTCTCATTCATCAGATGGGCCACATAAATGGGCCAAACCAATGGGCCTTAAGTGCATTGCAATGGGTCAAACCCATGGGCTTGGATTGCATCAATTGGACCTAGTCATATGAGTCTAATATGCATCAAATGGGCCATACCAATTAGGATCCCACATGCAGGTCAAGTGGGCCTCAACCTACAGACCTAACATGAGTCAAATGGGCCTAAATTCCTAGGCCTTAAGCAAATCAAATGAGTCTAACCCATGAGCCTCAAACAAATCTAATGGGCCTAATCCCACGGGCCCTTTTATAATTAAATGGGTTTAGTCCCATGGGCCTTATAATATATCAAATGGCCTACTACTATGGGCTTTAAAATTTCAACAAAAAGGGTCAATTACATGGGCCTTGAAGTACATTACATGGGCCTAGGATCCTAGGCCTTAAGTGGATCCAATGGGCCTAGCCCATAAGCATTTCATAAGTCAGATGAGCCTAGCCCATAGCCCTATTGAAATTCAAATGGGCCCAATCTCATAGGCCTTAAATAACACAAATGGGCCTATCCTATAAGCATTTCATAAATCAAATGGGCCTAGCCCATAGGCCTGTTTTAAAATCAAATAGGCCTAGCCCATAAGTGAGTGGTCCACCCAACCAACAACCTATATTTTAAAATGATCTCACTAGGCGGATAGACGGTCTAGATGCACCACATACATCATGGTGGGTCCCACTGTCCAGTGGACAGTGCGGATATAACACATTCATCACACAGGGCCCCACCGTCCGTGGACGGTGGAGGCAGTCCATCCGTCAGGTGGGTGCCACCGTCCGCCTGGACGGTGGGCTACAACAAATACATCAATGTGGGTCCCATGCGGGGCTCACTCTGAATGTTAATTTTGCCATCCAACCCATTCATAAGGTCGCTCATCCTGGATGAAGGGAAAACACAAAATTTCAGCTTGATCCAACACTTCTGTGGCCCAGTAACAGGTTTCAACGGTAAAATTCAATTCACACTGTTTCTTATGGTGTGGGCCACCTGAGTTTTTGTTCGGCCCGAAATTTGGAGGGGGCCCACCTGAGGTTGGGACCCACCTCATGGACAGATGGAATGACAAATAAACATCTTTGGTGGGGCCCACATGTACGGCCGTGGGCCCCCATGTTCGTCCGCCCATGCCCCTGCATGCGCTGCATGCAGGCCGTGCAGGCGCTGACACTCACAGAGGCAGAGGCTTTGACTTTGTCATGGATTTTTTTGGAAAAGGGCAAATTTCAAAATTTTGGGGTTTTTGACGCATGGGGCCCGCTGCGCCAAAATCCGACCCGGCTATGGCGATCAGTGGCTCGACACCGTCCAAATGAGTCTAGAGTTTGAATTTTTTTGATGCTTGGATGTGAAATAAATTAAGAAAAGGATGTTTGAATGGTAATGGCGCAATATTAGGCGCTATGGCCCACCAGGTGATTGGATCAACTCCAAACTTCTACCCAACGGTTAAAATACTGTGGGTAAGAGGATGGACGGCTTGGATAGGACATAAACATTAGGGTGGGGCCTATGCAAGGGGACCACCAAAAAGTCTTCTTTTTCGGTTTTCACATTTTTTTTTTTGAAAAACGGTGGGCCCTGATGAAGTGGGCCACCACTGATGGGTGCTATTATTTCAATGTCTAAGGTGGGCCCCACTTGAATAAAATGGTTATATTAAGGTGGGATCCATTCAAGTGGGCCACACGATTCCATAGCATAAAATGAAATAAAATAAAATAAAATGAAAGAAATAAAAGAGAGAGACATGGAGAGTGGGACACGGCTTGTGATGGAGGGACCCCGTCATTATGGGCCCTCCCTTGTAATGAAACATACAATAAATGGACCCCTTTGATCATGGGACCATCAAAATTGTAAATCAACGGTGGAGATCCATTCTCCACCGTTATGGACGGTCTAGATGACCTTTTTGCAATGAAATAACCATCATGATGGGGTCCATGGAGAATGACCCCATCATGGAACGATCATGATGATCCAAGTGGTCCATCGGCCACAATTAAGGGTCCCAAGTGAGATCCACACCATTGATCAGTGGGCCTCACTTGGTCCACCATAAAAACAAGGAAAACTATCCTATAGATGCACCCACCATCCGATCTTCTCGCTCCTAGGGGTTCCTTGGCACCTTATCTTCAACTTCAATGGCTAAGATGAAGAATGGAGGGTTGAGATGGGAGATTTTGGGGTAGGAAGGTGGGCCACTTGGAGCTTAGAAAGGTTGAAAAATTTCCATACGTGGGAGCCTTTGCAATTTTTTGTTGTTTGGAAATTTTGGAATGAGAAAGAGAGAAAGAGAGAGAGTGATGTAAAGGGAGAGAGAGAGTGATGGATGGATGGGTGAGTGATGGTTGTGTAAGAAAAGTATGGGTTAGGAAGACTTTTGTGGCTTTTTGTGTAAGAAAGGTATGGGTTGAGAAGACTTTGTTGGCTTTTGTGTAAGAGAGGTATGGGTTTGGGAGACTTTTGTGGTTGCTTGGGAAAAGGGATGGAAGTGATGTGTACTTGACATGTGATGGCTTGATGGGTGATTGATTGATGGGATTGATGTGATTGATGTGACACATCGTTGAGATTCCCTTGATTTTCGCAATGCGCGGCGTTTTCTCGCACCGAACGTTGGCCCATAACTCTTGATCAGGGTATCGCCTCGGCGCGCGAGTCGCGGTATCGGAACCGCGGCGACGGTGCGGTCGCTATGATATTGGTCTCGGGTTGAGTCGACTCGGATTGTCGGCACAAGAATCCAGGTCGCGCGTCGATATTGTTTAAGGGTCGAAAGTTGCCGGAATTCGACCGGTACGACCGCGAAAGTGTATGGAAAGGTACGGACCAAGATACGGGTCTTACAGTAAATGACCGTGAAGTGAAGGAGTATGACTGTGAAATGCCTCGAAATGAACGTAAATCAACACAGAATTGTTTCGGACGACGGTGAAATGCATGGGAATGATCATGGTTTGAAGCGAATTGACCGCAAAATGCATGCAAATGACCGTGAAGTGAAGGAGTTTGACTGTGATGCCTCGAAATGACCGTGCATCAACACGAAATTGTTTCGGACGACGATGAAATGCATGAGAATGATCATGGTTTGAAGCGAATTGACAGCAAAATGCATGCAAATGACCGTGAAGTGAAGGAGTTTGACTGTGAAATGCCTCGAAATGACCGTGAATCAACACGGAAATGTTTCGGACGACGGTGAAATGCATGGGAATGATCATGGTTTGAAGCGAATTGACCGCGAAATGCATGTAAATGACCGTCAAGTGAAGGAGTTTGACTATGAAATGCCTCGAAATGACCGTGAATCAACACGAAATTATTTCGGATGACCGTGAAATGCATGGGAATGATCATGGTTTGATGCGAATTGACCGCAAAATGCATGCAAATGACTGTGAAGTGAATGCCTCGAAATGACTGTGAATCAACATGGAATTGTTTCGGAAGACTGTGAAATTCATGGGAATGATCATGGTTTAAAGCGAATTGACCGCGAAATGGCATGCAAATGATTGTGAAGTGAAGGATTTTGACTATGAAATGCCTCGAAATGACCGTGAATCAACACGGAATTGTTTCGGACGACCGTGAAATGCATGGGAATGAGCATGGTTTTAGGCGAATTGACCGCGAAATGCATGTAAATGACCATGAGGTGAAGGAGTTTGACTGTGAAATGCCTCGAAATGACCGTGAATCAACACGTAATTGTTTCGGACGACGGTGAAATGCATGAGAATGATCATGGTTTGCAGCGAATTGACCGCGAAATGCATGTAAATGACCGTGAAGTGAAGAGTTTGACTGTGAAATGCCTCGAAATGACCGTGAATCAACACGAAATTGTTTCGGATGACGGTGAAATGCATGGGAATGATCATGATTTGAAGCGAATCGACCGCAAAATGCATGCAAATGACAGTGAAGTGAAGGAGTTTGACTGTGAAATGCCTCTTAATGACCGTGAATCAACACGAAATTGTTTCGGACGACCGTGAAGTGCATGAAAATGATCATGGTTTGAAGCGAATTGACCGCAAAATGCTTATAAATGACCGTGAAGTGAACGAAATTGACCGTGAAATGCCTTGAAATGACCGTAAATCAACACGAAAATGTTTCGGATGACCCTGAAATGCATGGAAGTGATCATGAATTGAAGCGAAATGATTGTGAAATGCATGTAAATGAAATGAACAAAATTGACCGCTAAGTGAATGAAATGAATTTTCGATCATCGAGCTGCTGAAATCTTAAAAAAAAACCAGATTAGTTGGTTAAAGTAGCTTCTCCTATCCCAAAATCATATAAGGGACATCAAGTAACTAATTTTAGTTTAGAAGATATTCTTGTTAAATGAATAAAGAAAGAAATGAAAAAAAAAAAAAAAACCACAAAAAAAAATAAGACATCTATTGCTACGCATTTTAACTACGGTTACTATCTGTAGCCATAGAGACCACCCTATAGGCATGGCCGCGCCGGACAGGTCAGCAAGTGGCGCGGGGGGTGCCAGTTCGGTGCGCCCACCCCAGGTGAACTCTTTTGTTACGGATTATGATATATATGACTACGGTTATAATCTGTAGCCATAGGCCTGACTGTAGCAAATGTTTTTATCATTATGCTTTAAATGTCTACCGTTGAAATTCTTTAAGAGGTCACGAAAGTTTTGAATCATCACAAAATTTATTTTTCCTATTCATCTAAGTCTTTGTGACCTCATAAATAGGTTGGATGGAAAATAAATGTTACGGTGGGTCCTACAAAAGTTTCAACCATGAAAATCAATTTTCTGCTGCTCTGTGGTGTGGTCAAATTGATCTTTGGATATGATTTTTTGTTTTTGGGATAATGCTCCGAAATGATCTCGAAATATGGATAAACGTTGTGGATAGAATAAATACATAATTGTGAGGCCCATGTAACGTTGATCTCTTTTGAACCGTTCGTATAACTGGGAGTTCGATGAGCGTCAGCGCTCGTCTCCGAGCAGCGCCCGATCCGGTTAAAGGAAAAAGCAGGGGTGTTTTCGACCTTTGGGTAGGTGTCCGTACACTTAGGGAGTATTTGTGGAAAGTAAAATGGTGGGCTTCGTCTCAGAAATGGGCCATATACTGGTCGTACAGCTGGAAATTGACATGCAGCAGGGTCGAGCATGTGTCGTTACTCAAAATTCTGGGGGCAGGCATACTTGTACGGTACTGAAATATTATATCGGCTTTGTGGGGCTACTGTGATGTATGGATTTTAACGACACCGTCTTTTAAGTTATGGGCCCAGAGAATGAGGTAGATTCATGGTTCAAATGGGCCACACCATTGGAAGAGTGGTGCTAATGACGTCCATCGTTGAAACCTTTCTAAGATTGATTGTGACGAAGTTTTCAACGGTAACCATTTAATCCTCATTTTGTGGTCCACTTGAGTCTTAGATATGTCTTATTTTTTAGCTCATGTTTTAAAATAACATGAAAATATGAACGGACAGCTCGGATAAAACCTATGCATCACAGTGGCCCCTCGGACCCTCAGTCTGTCCCGATCTCGAGAACAGCCGAGTGGTTCAAAATGAGCAAGCCCACCCAACACGTGGTAACCAGATCTGTTAATGGGCTCGGCTGGGCTGATGCTTGTTTGGTGCGTGGGGTTAGATATGACCATATGGTCCTGTGCAAATTTCATTTTAATCCAGGAAGAGCTGGCATTAGGTGAGATAGAGTTGCATTGCGATGATGATTTTTACTTTTATTTTGGATTTTAAAATCTACTGTACATGTGGGTCATATACTGATGCATGTGTTTTATCCATGCGGTCCTTTCAAATGTGCCCTTTACACCTGATATTTTACCATATATTTGTACGAGTGATTGACATTCATTGTGATTTTAATTCATTGATTATAATTTTAAAGTTCACCCAGAGAGATTTTGCTTAATACAGTGTTTTTCCCATGACAATAATGTTATCCCAAACATAGGGGTCGAATGGCTCAAAAATACCAGGGTATTTTCAAGCATGCAAGCATTGTATAATAATGTTGTTAAGCTCATCTAATACAATTCCATACAATTTAATCCCATAGACCAAAGAGCCCATCAACTCTGCTCATTTAGTATTTCTTGGGCCTTTTTTTTTTTTTGTCATTGAGGCACACTTAATAAACATATCAGATCTTAATACTAAGTGGACCCAACTTGGACTAGTTTGTTCAGCTTGTCACACACCAGGTTAATCTTTAGCCTAGGTTTTACTTTGTGGGTTGAGCTTTTTTTTAAAAAAAAAAAAAAAATTTTCACACACCCCACACACTCACGCTAGTGGAATTTCACCATTTATGGATACTCGAACCCTTGACCGGGTGTTGAAACTCTTGAGAGCCTACCACCCAAGCAAGAATAAGGATCTTGAGCTTGAACAGACCTCCTGACTCACAATGTTAACAGCCTTAACCATTTTTTTGAGCAGACTACAAGGTTCAGCCCAAACGTAATTTACCCATCCTGAGTTTAGGTCAAGTTGTCAAGGTTCATTGGTTGGGTTAAGTTTAGACAGCTCAACTTAATTTGAGATTGGGTTGGGTTTAGGTTATGCAAAATCAGCTAAAGTGGGGCTATGGCTAACCCTCGATTAGATACAACCTAGCCAAGTTATATTGTTTTTTTTACATACACACTCACATCACATGGACACAAGATTCCATGATCTTAGTATTGAAACAAGAGTCCGTTTACCACTGAGCCATCGAGTCAATGTGCACCGGACCCTACCCTAGCTTTAATACATCCGAAGCAGCCACTAATAATGAAACGGTATGTATTGGGCAATGTCCACATAGTATAAGTGATCGGTTGAATGTATAAAGATGGCTTGTGTTTCAAAATAAAACATTTTCAACGATTTTGGCCATCACTTCTCTTTAATATAGGATTTTGCATGCTGATATGTGAACTTCAGGTATTTTTACTTTGTCAAACTTATCATGTAAATCATGAGCCCAATGAATGTGATTTTTTTGTACTCAAGTAATAAATTATGCTCCGGCCCACTGTATGAATGGATCTGATTGGTACACAACCTCACCATGTGTGCTGTAGAAACACGGTATCACGGGCCTCTCAACTTACTATTGTTGGGGGCCTTGCACAAAACCTTAGGATCTAGTCCTCCTAAACAAACTAAAATTATGAAAAAATAAAGCAATAAAATAAATCAAAGCATCAATCATACACCATACAAGAGATTTTACATGGAAAACTCTCAAAGAGGTAAAAACTATGGGACCTTGTCCAGATCAACAATCCACTATAAAGCAGAACGTTACAACTGATTATAAGCACATCTTACTATGATCAAACCTTCATCACTCACGCTGGAGTGGATAAACAGTAAGAGAAATAAAAAAAACTGAGAGATCTCACCGATTACGATGACGTAGAAGCGCTGAGATATGGTAGATCACCTCCACGAGCATAACCTCTCTTTTACAAGCTTCCTCTCTCTCTTTCTCTCTCTCACACCTTTGATATTCCTCTTATGTTTTTCTAGGGCATGATAGTGATAGAAAAACACAAGAGGTTATTTCTAGGGCATGATAGTGATAGAAAAACACAAGAGGGATATCAAAGGTGGGTATGTGTGTGTGTATGTGTGTGTGTGAGAGAGAGAGAGAGAGAGAGAGCGAGAGAAAGAGGAAGCTTGTAGAAGGGAGGTTATGCTCATGAGGTGATCTACCATATCTTAGCGCTTCTACATCCTTGTAATCGGTGAGATTTCTCAATTTTCTTTGTTTCTCTTACTGTTTATACACTCTTGCGTGAGTGATGAAGGTTTGATCATAGTAAGGTGTGCTTATGATCGGTTGTAACGTTTTACTTTATAATGAATTGTTGATCTGGACGAGGTCCCGTGGTTTTGACCTCTTTGAGAATTTTTCAAATAAAAATCTCTTGTGTAGTGTGTGATTGATGCTTTGATTTATTTCATTGTTTTGTTATTTCATAATTCTGGTTTGTTCTGGAGGGCTAGATCTTAAGGTTTTGTGCAAAGCCCCCAACAACTATCACCTCATCTTCCCTTGAGCAGTTAAAAGGGCCGTCTCTCTCTCTCTCTCTCTCTCTCTCTCTCTCTCTCTCGCGTAAACCTTTTAGGATAGCTATCACTGAAACTTATAAAATAGAAAATTTTACAAAATATTACTTCATCAACATGATATTTTCATGGCGGTATCCTCTTCAAAAAAGTTTTCAATAAACTACCTCATTAATTAAATAATTATCAATGGTAGCCTTAATTAATTTTTTTAACGGAGTCTATTGTGCAAGTAAGGGGTTAGCTGCTCGGGTGAGCTCTATAGAAATATTAATGTAAAATCCAATTTAACTATCATATGTGGCGTCCCATGTCAGGCTTAAGGATTCCCATTCATGATTTAGGTGAACCACACTATTAGAAATAGTATACAATGCGATGATCATGCTCTAAATTATTTCCCTTAGTCATGCCCCATAAATCATGGATAGGCATGATTTTTTAGGTCTATACCTAAATTTTAGTGTTGCATCTAATGGTTGGAGAGAATTTTATATAATCAAAATTACAGGCCTTGAAGAAATTAAGGGAGGACATCTCTCTCAACTATTTCTTTGGTACAACCCACCTAAATCACATTTCAACTGTTGTTGTTGTTGTTGGTTTTGTTTTTATTTTTTGGTCTTGTGCCCAACACAGGATTACACGTCTAACACAGTAAAAGTAGATCTTACATACGCATGGTATCCAAAAAAATTAAGGGCGCACTTTGTGGAAAATTTATATATTTTTTAATATCAGCATAAATCTTAAATAGCTATGAAAGGGATGCCCACCATGAAGTGTATGTGAAATCCACTCCTATCATTAGACATGTAATCACATGTTAGGCCCAGGTTAAAAAATAAAAATAAAAATCAAGTTAATCTAACATGGAGGTAGACTATACAATAAGCAATTGGGAGAGAGACGTCCACCCTTGATTTTTTAACCCTTAGCCTAACATAAGGTAACACATCATGGTGGGGCTCACCCAGCAGCTGACCCTAGCCTACATAGCCCAAGACGTCTATATTAATGAGATAGTATTCAGTAAAATTCTCTTGAAAATTTTGAAATATTTTTTTATTAGAATTGATCAAGAAAGATTACGATAATAATATTATGAGATATTCAAAAAATTTAATAGTTTTCACCCTCTGACTATTAAATGATGACACTACGGTGATTTAACATAGCTTTCTAGAAGACATAAAATAAAAATAATTTTACAGAAGGTATCTGCTCGACGGCAGCTCCCCTTGACTGTGCAATCAAAGCAAGGCTGCTCCGGTGGGCATCACATTGATGTTGATGTGAGGTACATGTCTGTCACAAGGCCTAAAATTCAGCTCCATTACTGATTCAAGTAACCTCTGATTAAAAAGAGTGTATAAGGCAATCCTAACCTTATGAATTGTTTTTCTTTGAGAGGATTTAATATAATAGTCAAGATGTGCCCTGTAAACATCAAGGGCAGATATATCTCTCCCAATTATTTCCTTTAGGGTGTCCCACCATGTCAATCATGGTGGCCCACCTGATGACTTTGTAATCTTTGTTTTTTTTTTTTTTTTTTCTTCTTTCTATATATGGCATCCATGTTGGTGGGATGGCATGAAGAAAGCTTTGATCTTTCACGTGTGATGACTCCATTAAGCGCAATTAGGATTCTCATAAAAAATTCTTAAGAGACCATGGAAGCACATGGAGATGAAACAAGTAATCTAATCACATCAATCAAGCACAGTATAAATATACCAATTTTAACATAGAAAAATTTTTGTGGAAAAAAATCATGACACGAAATGACAAATAATCACTATGAAAACATAAATTATAAGAGCTTAGAAAATACATGATTCAAATAAGCTTCAAATCACCCCAAGCTACATCCTTGAAACCTTAGTAATGAATTGGAAAAGCTCTACCTTACTTTATTTTCGATTTCTATGTATTTTTATAACCATGAGAAGAATCCCCAACAAAATCGGAAACAAATCCTATACACGCAAATGTACGTAAAATTTGTAATGCGATCGATGGTACCTTTGATGGAACTTTGATGTCATCGACATACCATCAATGACATTATACCCTACTTCAATAGCATCAAACTAACACTCAAATGATCCAGAGACGACATAAAAAATTAAATTTTCTCAATTGCACTTTGATAAGTTTAGAGACATTCAAACTAGGCTCAATTGTATTGAACATGCGCTCAAATAATTTAACAACTAACCTTTTGATGTCATTGACAGACCATTAATGACATTGTACCCTACTTCAATAGCATCAAACTAACACTCAAATAATCCAGAGATGACATAAAAAATTGAATTTTCTCAATTGTACTTTGATGAGCCTAGATGGCATTGAAACTAGGCTCAATTGTATTGAACATGCGTCCAAATAGTTTAACAACTAACCCATGAAATTTTAAAAAATTTTGATAACATCGGGCAACTGTTCAATGGTATGAACAGTGCTGGATGACATTGAATGATCTGACATTGACCGACCTGATTCGTAATTGATTTAAGACATCAAAAAATAACAAAAATTGGGCATTCACATGTATATAAGAATGATATGTGAAAACTGAGCGGTTCAAGCAGTCAGTCCCAATTTAAATATTTAACAAAACCAATAATCGCACTGAAATGATGACCCAAACCGACCAATTAGTCGTTATATAATGGGGGTTTGAAATGAGACTAGTCAATGGTCCAAATTTGATACGCAAACGTCCATGATCAAACGTTATTTTTATTCAACTGATGGGCCATAGGTGCGAGGAATGATCAAAGAGGCGAGTCAGAGGTAATGTGTATGTGAGATCCGGGCTATTCATTAGGTGGGCCTAACGACGACCATATCCTGGTAAAAAAAAATTCAGGCGAGTCCAATCACGAAATCAACCATGTATGAAGGGGAGAAATGGACGGGTAGAGGAGAAGATGACTGGTTATGTATTTATTATGTTCGAGTGTGGCCCACTAGATCAGTGAACCACTTAGATTCTTGGATCAGGACATGTATCCACTCCCAGTGCTTCCCACCCGATGAGTGGACCAGATTCAACCGACATGAGCCACGTCAGCATTTGGTCACTGTTCATTTCAAGCGGGTTAGGCCACTAACATTGACTTTTGACCGGTAGGCGGCAGCGGAGTCAGTCAAAGTCACACCCTCGACGTATGATACAGAGGTGGGTGGAAAGATAAGCTGGATCGCTCGTTGGGTGGGCCACTTGCCCATAGAAAAGTAGGCTATTAGAATTAAATGAAATAATATATTAGCAGCACACGTACTGACGTGATTTGAATGCAAGATCCGTGCCATTGATCCAGGTGAGGCCCACCATGAACATGCCCTATGGAAAATCAGCTGCTCCACACGTTCAAGTGGACCGCACGTGTTGAATGTAGATTGTAGTTCTTTCTTTTCTGTTTGTTTCCTCCGTCTGCTTGTGGCCCCCTTGATTAACGGTCCATCCTAATTTTTTTTGGCTGACAGAACTCTAAAAGTGGGTCACACGTGTATGTTGAATGGTCCGGATCTCCACAATCATGTGAATTTGGCACGTGTACCGCGAATAGTTTCTTCTCTCTTGACTCCCGCGAAGGCCAAGTCTTTCTTGCAAGTTAAGAAAAGAAAACCAAAGTCTTCGGCCCAGATCTAGCGTCCGTCGAGTATCATTTTAGATGGTACCCACCTAATGTATCTAGTAATGTTGGAGAGATCTCAGTTGAATCTGGTCCGACCAACCGATAGGCAATCTGATGGATGGTCGTCGTGTGCTTTCGGCATGCATGATTTTTTGGGCTACGGCACGTCCTAGAGGGGACCTCCTGTATATATAGATGGTTGTATGGGTGGAGAGCCATTTGATTTGGAGTGATCCACCAAAAAAGGACAGTCCACGTTCATTGCCAAAGTGCACGAATCAATAAAACGTATGGAAAGAGTGGATGAAACACATACATCATGGTCTGGCCCACAGCATCGATCAGTATCGAGATGTCCGCATTGAAGGGGTCACTAGCAGGACCTTTGCCAGTCGCCATCAAATGCTGAAGTGATGGGACTCCGATTCGGTAGTGACCCTCCAGTACCACAGGTCCATGCTCCATGGGCCCCATGATTCATGTGCTTCATTCATGCGGATCATCTATTTTTCCATATCATTTTAGGCATAAACGAAAAAATGAGGAAGATTTAAATCTTAGGCAGACCACACACTATATGAAATAGTGATGATCAGATACCCACCATTAATAACTTTATAGGGCCATAGTGGTGGTAATGCTTATTTGTCTTACCATCTCTTAATATGTCACACAAGCTTTAAAAGACAAAAATGCAAATACCAGCTTCATCCAAAACTTTTGTAGCCCTTTTGAAGTATTTAAATGGTGGGTATTCAATCACCGATGTTTCTTACGGTGTGGTCGACTTGGATTTGGATTTCCCTCGTTTTAGGGCTCATGGAAAAATGGATGAATGGCATGGGTGACATACAACATCACGGTGAGCCATATAGCATCGGACAACACCGACTGGTATGACCTTATCATATTTGGATCGCTATCTTATCCTATTTGATGTCATGGGTGATTTTAAATGGGGAATCCGTGTTGAAAATAAGTGGTTAAAAAAAAAAATTGAATTTTTCAAAATTTCAAAGTTTTCTGCCAAAATGTTTTTTGAAAATTTTAAATTAAAAAGTAAAGTGTGTGCTTTGTCCCATATCGAAAATAGTTTAAATCCTCTTGTGATTTATATGAGATGTTGTGAAGAATATTCTTATTTGGAGTTTTTAGAGTAGCACTGGAACACGTGCGCGCGCTTGAGTGTGGGTAGTATGGCAGTATGACTGTAGTGGCACTAGATGGGGTACTTTGCACTTCATACGTGCACATTGTGTCGCAGAGTGATCGCTCTCTCGTGACCTTACCCGAACCGGTGCGACCTCGGTGCGATGAGTCTAGTCTGTGCCTGGGTGCAGTGGGGTCTGAAATGGTTTAAGTTTTATAGAAGACAGAGAACGGTCCAATCATAAATCCGAAACGTTCAGCAGTTTTTACAAACGACTCTCTGCTTTGAAAGTCAAACGGTCAGAAAATGGACGGACCATGATGATTCAACGGTCAGATCCTTTGATCCGACGACTAGAAACAGCTAAATTTAATGATCAACGGTAAAAAACGTAATCCAAAAGTTTTGAACCATTGATAGCAGTATAGCAATGGTCCACTACTTGATGTCTATATAAACTGGATCATTCCAGTCCGATTTCATCACCTCAACACATCAATTCTCCCAATAACTCAGATACAACCCAATCCAAATCTCCCTTATAGAATACTCTGAAAATCTCTACCATTTGAGTATGCCAGAAAAGATCTGATGCGTTACAACTGTTCCATAGTGGACCTATCGTGATTGTTGCATGCTGGATCAAGATTAAGGCTTGTCTTATCCTGGAAGCAATTCGCCTGTAACCCATCAGCAGTTGATAAGGGGCGAATCACCCTTTAAGAACAACATATTTTATACATGATTACGCCTAATGAAATAGTTTATTTTTGATTTATTTTTATATTTTCAGTATATCCAAATATAAATTCCGAACAATCAGTTCATCTGACTGCAACTATGCAACTCAATCTAACAAACAAATTAGACGAGATAAACAGTTTAGATTTTTCCCTCTTCTTTTATTTATAGATTTTTTATTTTTTTTTCTAATACACCATTATAGTATGGTGAAAGCCCTAAAATAATTAGCCTTTTAAATCTTTACTTTGTTTAGTTTCCAGCATTAAATTTCAATTTTTTTGAATGAAATTGTCCAATGTCCAACCTTATATCCAAGAACTCCTTGACATTTTTTAAAATTAATTAATTAATTAATTTATAATTATTACTTTCAACTAATTATTCTTTTACCACTGCACTCTAATGACCTTTTGTACTTTCTAATCACTCTTTTATATAGAAACTCTTATATTAAAAAATGAATTCTAAACTTGTTTGGAAAGAAAATGAAATAAAATAAAATGAAAAAATATTATAAAAATTTCCCTTTTGAATATGAGATCTTTTGCTTTTTCTTCTTCTTTTTAAAGATTTTGTTTAGATGAGTATTTCCCTAAAAATGAATAGGATGAAAGAAAAAATATATCAAAACCTCACTTAAGAAAATAGGTTCCTTTTCTTTCTTTAAATTATTTTTTCCTATGTGTGTCTTTCATCAAGAAACTAATGAAAGAAAGAAATTATAAAAACTTGACTTTTAAAATATGGATTTTTTAAAATTTTTTTATGTATACAAAATAATCTATTCAGGGCCCACTTTTGAAAGATTAGGAATGTTGTGCTTACTTTTAAAAGGTCAAATGATATTTAAATGAGATAATTCTAATCTAATTTGAAAGCTTGTCAAATTAAATTTCTAATAAATGTAAGATCACCTTGATCTGACCTATATTGATGGAGTTATAACATTTTCATGGAATCACGTAAAATTGAAAATCTGAACATGAATGGTTTTTGAACATCACCATTGATTTTGGGCCCACTTTTAAATTGTCAAATGATGTTCAAATAAGATGATTAGAGTCACATTTGAAAAGCTCATTGAATTATCTTTCTAATGAACCTAAGATCACCGCGATCCAACCTATAACGGGGAAGGTATGATCATTTTTGTAAGATCGCCTGATGTTGAAAATGCATACATAAATAATTTATGAATATTATCATGGATATTGAACCCACTTTTGAAAGATAAAATGGTGTCAAAATGAGATAATTTGAATCTCATTCTAAAGCTCGTCAAATTATCTTTCTTATGAGCATAAGATTGCTTTAATTCGACCTGTAAAGAGGGAGTTATAACCATTTTTATGGGATCATGTGAAGTTGGAAACACGAAAGTGAACTATAATTACATTGTCGTGGTCTCTCTTATTCTACAATTGCATTTTCTTTTGTTTCAACCATTGCTTGATACCATGAAGTGGTCATAGCCTCCATGTTATAGGTAGAATTCAAGCAATCTTTTTTCATTGGAAAGATAATTCAACGAGCTTTCAAATGGGACTAAAATAATATTATTTGGATATCATTTAACCTTTCAAAAGTAGGCCCAAAGTCAATAATAACGTTAACGAATTGTTCATATTCACTCTTGTTTTGATCTTAGGTTCATTGAAAAGATAATCCAATGAGCTTCCACATGGGATCATAATTTTGTTCTTCAATCTTTTACGATCGCAAGAATATAACGATCGAAGAGTTTTGACATTGTTTTTTGTTGAGATGTGGAGCCACATCTGGACGGCCGCTTGACCAGTCGAGTGCCGTGCTCGATCGGTCGAGTGGCCCATTCGACCAGTCATGGATAGAGCTGGGCATTTCATACCCGAACCGATGGATCTGACCCGATCAGACCCGATTCAAACAGAATCGATGGTCAGGATCTGTCAGGATCGGGTAGCGTAATTCAGATTCAAATTATTGTCGGGTTGAACCCGGATATGCCCTATTCCGAACACGATTCGAAACCCGATCCAATTGGATCCGATTCGGACCGACCTGATCCGGGCCGTATATATTAGTGTGTGTGTGTGTGTGTGTATACTTTTACCGCCTACGCTTTACGTTCGGTGCCAAAAAATCCCACCTAATGTACACCTGAGCCCGTCAACTCTATCTCTCTATCTCTCTATCTCTCTCTATATCTATGATTTTCTCTCTATATTTGTCTCTCTATTTCTGTTGAAGAAGAAGGATAGCTAGATGTCCCGTAGATCAAATCATTTTCTTTCTGCCGCTGGGTTTTGGAGCTTGGATTTCTCTGTTGGAAGAGAGAAAGAGGGAAAGAGAAAGAGAGTCACAGCGGGTATTGATTGAAGAATGGTTTACGAAGCAGATCAGCTCGTGTAACGTTAGCAAGTTCTGTGGGTCTGATAACGAGGTATGTTTTATATCCAAACCGTCCATTCATTTGGCGATCTCATTTTAAGGCTTGAGACAAAAAAATAAGACAGATCTAACCATTAACTAGACCACACTGCAAAAACTAGTGGGAGATTGAACGTCTACCATTGAAATCCTTTTTAGGGTCACAGAAGTTTTAGATAATATGAAATTTGTTTTTCCTCTTCATTCAGGTACGTGTGATCTTATGAAATTTATTTTTCCTTTTCAATCAGATACTTGTGACCTTATGAACAGATTGGATGTAAACGTTATGGTGGGCGTACAAATTTTTTAACGGTGAAAATCATTATCTCTGCCACTATTTATGGTGTGGTCCAGATGATCTTTGGATATAATTCATTTTTTTGGATAATGCTCTAAAATGATCTCTAAAAATAGATGAACGTTGTAGATATAATAAATACATCACTGTGGGGCCCATGTAACTTTGATCTCCTTTGAACTGTTCTCACAACTTAGAGCTCGAGGAGCGTCCGTGTTGTCTTTGCACGACATGTACTTAGAGCAGCTAGACAGCTGGTGCTAGCTACAAACAGGCTTTACTTTATAAATCTTCTTCAAGAAGCTATGTGGCGGGTGTAAAGCTTCTTTAAGAAGTTATATAGCCATACGTTTTTCTCTCTGACTAAACCATGTGGGGCCCATCTTGAACTTTTTAGTTTATCCACACCGTCCATCAATTTTTTCAGATCATTTTAGGGGTTGATGCTAAATTTTAAGTATGTTCAATAATCAAGTAGACCGCATCATAGAAGACTGAGAATAATGATTTTCACATCGTTGAAAGAAATGAGCGAACTCAATCTTACCCAATCCGATCCGACTTAGTTTTCCAGACCGAGTCGGACTCAGATCAATTTAGGCCAGCAAGAGTTCGGATCGGTTCGAGTTAGATGACCTAGACTCGGTCCCGGATTGGATCGGGTTCGAGTCAGGCTCTGCAAATTTCGAACCGAGTCGAGTTGGACCCAATCCGATCCGACTTGGTCCGATGCCCAACTCTAATCGTAGAATGACTCGACTCAAAGTCTAGCAAGCATTGATTTTTTAGTTCCGCAGTACTCGACCGATCGAGGCCCATGCTCGACCAGTCGAGGTTACATAGTTTCGTTTCCGGATTTGATGCGGATTGCAGATTTTTGAGTCGATTTTCACAGATGTGAGAAAGGGAAGTTTCCTAAACTATAAATAGGGGTCTCTAGGGCTTTTTCTAGGTATTATGAAAGTTATTCTAAGGTGTGGGAAAAGGTTTTTCTTTATACTTTCAAGGGAGTATATTGCCTTGTAATCTTCATTTTTCTTCATAGTGGAAGTTTGCATCCATGGTTTTTTACCCTTGTTGGGGTTTTTCCACGTATATCTTGTTTTGTGGTTTATTTGGAATGCTTTGATTCCTTTTCTAGTTTATATTTCTTCTTGTTTATCGTTTGTGGGTGAGACTGGAGATTGGATCTCGGTTCACTACGTTGTTGGCGTGCTGTGCAACAACTGGTATCAGAGCTTGATTTTGTTCTATTAGGAGCGATGACGGAAGAAGGGAAGACTAGAATTGAGAAGTTTTACGGTTCAAACTTTCTTTTCTAGAAGATGCAAATGGAGGATTATTTATATCAGAAGGACCTCTATATTCCTCTAGGTGGAAAAGAGAAGAAACTAGAAAATATGACAGATGATGAATGATTTTTATTTGATCGAAAGGTTTTAAGAACGATCCGACTCTCTTTGTCTAGGAGCGTTGCTTTCAATGTATCCAAGATGAAAACTACAAAAGAATTAATGGAAGCCCTAGCCACCATGTTTGAAAAATTCTCAGCGTCCAACAAGGTTCATCTTATGAAACAACTATTCAACATGAAGATGTCAGATGGTGGGAGTATGGCTGAACATCTAAACGAGTTAAATACAGTCACGAGCCAGTCGGAATCCGTTGGCATTGTTTTTGAGGATAAGGCCATGACATTATTGATCTTGTCCAGTTTGCTAGACAGTTGAAATGGTTTGGTGATTGCTGTGAGCAATTCTTCAAGGTTGACAAAGCTGAAATTTGATGATGTGGCCGGTCTAATCTCAACGAAGAATCTAGAAGAAAGGCATCAGGAGTTTCAAGGGATTCAAGGAATGCTCTAAACGTTGAAGGAAAAAGAAGATTGCTGAACAAAGGAGGCAATAAACACGGACGTTCTAAGTTGAGGAAGAAGTCCAAGAGACTGAAATACAAAGATAAGTGTTGACATTATGAGAAAAATGGGCATATGAAATGTGATTGCAGTGGGTATAAGAAACAAGAAGGAAACTCTCAAGGTGGGAAGGATTTAGTGAATTTATTTGAGGAGAGTGACACAGAGGCGTTGATCTTGTCTCTTGATGCAAGAAATGAGTCTTGGGTTGTAGACTCGGGTGCTTCGTTTCATGCCACCTCGTGTAAGGAAGTTCTGCGTAATTATGTATCAGGTGACTTTGGGAGAGTCTACTTGGGTGATTATGAGTTGTATAGTATTGTTGGAAAGGGACACCTTCATATAAATTAGAAAGATGGAATGACTTTGAAATTGAAGGATGTCAGACATGTACAGAGTTTGAAATGGAACTTGATCTCAGTGGGGTAGTTAGCCGATACCGGTTATGTGACGACATTCACTAGTGATTCCTGTAAGATCACAAAAGGTGCCTTGGTGATATCTTGAGGCAAGGAAGGTACTTTTTACGTGACTTCAAGATCGTATAGTTCACTTATAGTCGCATCAATTGGAGTAAATGAGCAGTTATGGCATCAGAGGTTATGACATATGAGTAAGAAATAAATGAAAGTTTTATTGTCAAAAGGGAAGCTATTAGGGCTGAAGTCTATTGATTTGAAATTTTGTGATGACTGCGTATATGGCAAGCAGAAGAGGATAAGTTTCAAGAAGACAGAATGCGCTCCAAAGACACATCTGTTGGAGCTTGTACATACTGATGTGTGGAGACCAACACAGGTATCATCTTTTGGTGACTCACGTTATTTTGTTTCTTTTACTGATGATGCTATTAGAAAATTGTGGGTTTATTTCTTAACGCACAAATCTGATGTACTTGATATAATTAACAAGTGAAAGTAATCGTAGAAAACGAGACTGATAAAATAGTAAAATGTCTCATATCAGATAATGAGGGAGAGTACTGTGATAAGAAATTTGAAGAATATTGTGCAACAAATGGAATCAAACATCAGAAAACGACTCCAAGGAAACCGTATTAGAATGATGTGGCTGAGTGCATTAACAGGACCATCCTTCAGCGTGCCAGGAGCATGAGGCTACATGCGGGGTTGCCTAAGACATTTTGGGCAGATGCTCTGAATACTGCTGTAGATCTCATCAATAGAAGTCCCTCAGCACCATTGGATGGTAGGCTAACAGAAGAAACATAGACTGAGAAAGAAGTGAACCTTGTACATCTCAGAGTGTTCGGTTACACTTCATATATTCACATTGATGCAAAGCACAGAAATAAGCTAGATGCAAAGTTTAGGAGTTGCACGTTTATAGGCTACGGACAGCATAATTTTGGCTATAGGTTTTGGGATATAAAAAATAGGAACATCATCAGAAACAAAGATATAGTCTTCAATGAAAAAGTGATGCATAAGGACAGTGTGCAGGAAAATAAGGTCAAGAAAAAAGAATTCGTAGAGTTGTAAGAGTTACTGGACACGGGTGTTACAACGCCACAAGATGATTATGCACAGGAGTATTATGAGGTAGAGTCACAAACACCAGTTGTGAGGAGGTCTACTCGGGAGAGGAGACCCATGGTTCGATACTCACCCTTTTTACATTATCTACTGCTGACAGATTATGGTGAACCAGAGTGTTTTGAAGAGACATTATAGTCAGATACACGGGTTAAGTGGAAGCAGGCCATGGATGATGAGATGGACTCTCTTGAGTCTAATCATACATGGGAGCTAGTCACTCTACCTAAGGGTAAGAAAGTTCTTTATAACAAGTGAGTTTATAGACTGAAGGAGGAGCATGATGATTCGAAATGGTACAAGGAAAAATTAGTTGTGAAAGAGTTTCAACAAAAGACAGATATCGATTTCACTGAAATATTTTCACCTGTGGTGAAAATGTCTATGATTCGCGTGTCTTGAGTATAGTGGCTACAAAGGACTTACATCTAGAATAGCTAGATGTTAAGACAACCTTTCTTTATAAGGACCTTGAAGAAGAAATATATATGCATCAGCTGACAGGATATGTGGCACCAGGAAAGGAGAATAAGGTGTGCAAACTGAAGAAAAGTCTACATGGCCTGAAGCAGGCCCCGAAGCAATGGTACAAGAAGTTTGACAGTTTCATATCGGGAAACGATTTTAAGAGATGTCATGCAGAGCACTGTTGTTATTTGAAGAAGTTTGATACGTCGTACATCATCCTTCTTCTATACGTTGATGATATGCTTATGGTCGGTTCAAGCATGAATGACATCTCATATTTCAAATAACAACTATCTAGAGAATTTTTCATGAAGGATTTAAGAGTTGAAAATAAATCCTACGCATGAGGATAAAGCGTGACTGGAAAAATAAGAAATAAGTTTTGTCACAAGCAGAGTATATAGCCAAGGTACTTGATTGATTAAATATGGGAGGTGTTAAGCCGGTTAGCACTCCATTAGCTGACCACTTCAATATTTTTAAGGATCAAGGTACAAAGACGCATGAGAAACGAGACTACATGGCTAAAGTCTCATACACATCAGCTATTGGGAGTCTTATGTATATTATGGTGAGCACGAGGCTAGACATTGCTCAAGCAGTGAGAGTTGTTAGTAGGTTCATGAAAAGCCTTGGGAAAGAACATTGGGAAGCTGTGAAGTGAATTCTCAGATACCTAGCAGGTACTGTGGATATAGGGTTGTGCTATGGTGGATCAAAAATTAAGCTACAAGGCTACATAGATTTAGATTTGGCAGGAGATATCGATAACAGAAACACTACAGGTTATGTCTTTACTCTGGGTAGTGCTACAGTCAGTTGGGTCTCTCAGTTACAAAAGATAGTATCTATCAGTACGATGGAAGCAGAATATGTTGCAGCTACAAAAGCATGCAAGGAGATGGTATGGATGCAAGGTTTCATAGAAGAGTTGAGTAAGAAGCAAGTAGATTACAAATTGTACAGTGACAATCAGAGTGTAATACATTTGGCTAAGAATTGAGTCTTTCATTCAAGGATCAAGCATATTGACATCAGATATCATTTCATACGTTCGTTACTGGAAGATGGATCGATTACTCTAGAGAAGATTCATACAAGTTAGAATCCTACAGATATACTGACCAAGGTGGTCACACTGGAGAAGCTGAAGCTCTGTTCAGCTTTGATTGGTCTTCAGGCTTGAAGATGGAGAGGTGGTGCACTCCGGATGTCGAAGATAAAAGTTTATGGTGATGTGTTTTTAAGTGAGAGATTGTTGAGATATGAAGCCACATCTGGACGGCTGCTCGACTAGTCAAGTGCCTTGCTTGACCGGTCGAGTGACTCACTCGACTGGTCGTGGACTGGCTCAACTCAAAGTCTAGCGAGCATCAGTTTTTTTGTTCTGCAGTACTCGACTAGTCAAGGCCCATGCTTGATCACTTGAGGGTCCGTTCGACCAGTCGAGGTTACGCAGATTCATTTTCGGATTTGATGCGGACTGCGAATTTTTTAGTCAATTTTCACAAATGTGCGAAAGAAGAGTTGTTTAAACTATAAATAGGGGTCTCTAAGGCTTTTCTAGATATTATGAAAGTTATTGTAAGGTGTGGACAAAGAGTTTTCTCTGTACTTCTAAAGGAGAGGTTAGTATATTGCCTTGTAATGTTCATTTTTCTTCATAGTGGAAGTTTGCATCCGTGATTTTTTTTACCCTTGTTGGGATTTTTCCATGTATATCTTGTCTTGTGGTTTGTTTGAAATACTTTAATTCATTTTCTAGTTTATATTTCTTCTTGTTTATATTTTGTGAGTGAAACTGGAGATCGGATCTCGGTTCACTGTGTTGTTGGCGTGCTGCACAATAGTTTGATCTTTCACAACTGGGTCCAAATTTCTTGATAGTTTGACTTATGTTACTTGCACAATCAGCACCACCTGCTTTGATAAACAGAGCCAATCTCTCTCGTTACACTTCAAATCTGAATAATATTGAGCTTTTTGAAACGGTAGTTCAATAAGCTTTTAACTAACTATAAACCACCTTGACCGGAAATAGTTAGGTCTATCACCCTCTAAATCCGAAGTTTACCTTCTAGGATAAGTCTCAGTTCACTTTCTTGCCTATATATGGTGTTTGCCTTGGTGTGTATATTTCATCAAACTCGTTCATTAACGGTGACTTATCATGATGAGCGAAAAATTCACACAAAAAAAAAAAAAAACAAAAAAAAAAGAAAAAAAAAAAAAGAAGCCTAATTTAGAACTTAGACGTGGTACCCCACAAGAGTTTGGATTCTTTAGGCCTCGAAGGGTAAGGAATTTGGGTGCGGTTAAAACAAGTTCTATAATTAAAAAGTTGCAAAACATGCAAATTGGGGTTTGGTGGGCCACTGTGTGAATAATCTTGACTAAAGTAAAACCACAGACTGAGGGTGGTTATAAGTTGGGTCTCAGAAAAATGGCAACCTCCCACATGGCTCCGTAATCAAGTCATTCTCTGCTGGACTGGACCTGTTTCAATTGAAATGGGCCCACTGCTGCTGTATTTCTCTTTCAACCTTCTGTTCAAAGGCCAGGAATCACAAGTTTAGTATTATTCTGTCATGGATAATTTTGGGGGTGTGGTCCACCTGTGGCAGGACTCAATCGTTCTAGATTACTGAATCATGGACCTTACATGTCAAAGTAAGGGCCCACTTATGTCGAAGAACTTATAACTCCTTTAATAAAAATTAGAAACAAATGTTAGATGTTTTACTTCCATTGGATTACTTTATGAGATTTTTAATTTCATGATGCAATGCTAAAAAAATTAATATACTTGTAAATTAATTAAGTAATACTTAGATCACTTCCATTGGAGTTTTCTAAGTCCAGCTTGGCCCAGCCCATCAGTGGTCCAACCCATTCTATATAATTACTTTTTATTTATGGATGTATCAGAAAATGGATGGCTATAAAGAGAGGGCCATTTATGGATGTATCTGATCATCCAATCAATGTTATTTTTGCACTGTAGTCTGTGAAATATTGTATGCTGAACCTGATTGATGGTCAGGATTGATGATGAACCGGACCATTTGGGTAAGCCACTGCAACTAGGAGCATTGTATGAGACAAAGGGAGCATTTATCAAAAACCATATAACATTCCATTTCAAACCTTGCATTATTGCATTTCTAATTTTAGTGGTCTAGATTAGCTCCCCTACGTACGTGCCAACGTAGGAAGCATGTGAAACATCTGATCAGTTCATCAGGTGTGGTGAATCTCGCTGTGTAGATGCTGTCTCCCTAAATGAAGTCTAGCTTCTACTCTGTAGCCCACCAAATGAGTGGACCGGCCTGATTTTTGGGCCTAAGCATCTGTATGGTGGGTCCATTATCTTATGGGCATCTCAACTTACCCTCAATTTCAAGGCCTGGTAAAAACACCGGAGGCTTTGCGGAGTACACCGGAGTTCGATAAGTGGAGCCCATCGTTTGGTAATCTAATACCATTCTTCTGATGTTTCCACCGTGCATGGGTTAATCTCGATGGGACAATTTTTACCTTTTGATTTGTTGCCCAAAATAGACGGTTAAGATGAGAAACACAATAACGGTGGCTATTCAACTAAAGAAGGTCCCAAGATTAGTGGCTAGGATCTTTGATCAAAATATTGAAAGATGGTCCATGTATGGTGCACTACAACAGAATATATGTTTTGTGCCATTAGAGCTAGGCTTGAACCGAGTTAGGGTGGACTTTACTCGATCCGGTTTTGAAATAGGCCTGACCTGAACTCGATCTAACTTGATACCGTGTCCAGCATGCTTGACTTGATCCGAGCCCAATCTATCCTGGGCTGATCTAGACCGAGTTCGATCCGCGGTTAGAAGTACCGAGTCAGGTTGAGTTGGCATTGAGTCGGATTGAGAGATGAGGGAGGGAAAGAACGAGAGAGTGGAGAGGAGAAGGAGAGAGGAGGAGGAGGAGAGTGATGGTGGTGGGTGGATACCGGGCTTGGAAGATGAGGAGGATCAGGAAGGGAGAGAGAAATTTTGGGATCGGGTCGGGATGGGGTCCGGCGGGTAGGGTTAGATAGTCGGATTTCGGATCGAGTTTTGGATCGAACTCAACTCGATTTGAGTTTGGATTGGGTAAAGCCTACTCAGTTTGGACTGACACACCCATTCAGTTCGGGTTGAGTCGGATCTAAACAAGTCAGATGAGTCGAGTTAGTCGGATTGAGTCGTTTCGTGTCCACCACTATGTATCATTCCCTCTGCTTGTCAAAATTGAAAAATGGCACTCTGACGCAGGGGAGGACGTGAGGTCGAGCACCGTCTTCCTTAGGAGGATAATTATTCCGAATCCACGGAACTTCTCTGGACTCCTCATAGAGACTTCTCGAATCCATGAGGAAAGAAAGCAGAAAATAGAAATAAATTCTAGTAAATTCGAAATTGATTAATGAATAAATAAAAACGAGTTTACAACCCTTTAAATAAGAGTACCGAGCAATAGGAAAGAAATCAAAATCAAACTACAACTAAAACTCCTAGAATCCACGACCTAACTATTTATAGATGGTTGTGATGTCTACTAGTGCGCAAGGTTTTCGGCCAAACATAGTAAGTGTCCTATTTGGCTTCACCAAACCGTTCTCCTAATTATTCTAAACACTATTCATGTTGGACACAGCTCCTAAAGCCCAACGGATGAAGAGTTATAATCAAACTAAAACTTACTATTTATAGTCAAAAAGAAAATAAAATAGGGAAACGACCATCGATCCAGGGGTATTTCACAAATCCGGGCTGCGCAACCCAGCATAGCTAGGTTGGTTGGCTAAAGTAGCTCGTTTTACTCTAAAATCATATATTTTACGTTAGATAACTCATTTTAGATTACGAGATACACCCGATCTAAGCTCCGATGGTCCGGATCACTTCTGTCGTCGACCGGGCCTTTTCTGATCCATCTTGGCCATGAAACTGTCCGTGACCTGCTCTGCATCAGTCCCCTCTACTTCAAAAGAACTCGTCCTTCATTTCTCATCTTGCTCTGGTTCATGATACTCGGTCAGGTTCGCGACGTTGAAAGTACGTGAGATCGCCATGTCATCTGAAAGATCAATAACATAAGCGTTGTCATTGATCTTTCGGATGATTGGTACCAGTCTAATCTTTTATTCTTCAACTTGTTGTACGTTTCGGTCAGAAATCTTTCATTACGCAAATAGACCATTACTTGGTCGCCCACCTCGAACACCTTTTGTCACCGATGCTTGTCCGTTTGCTCCTTGTATTTTTCATTTGAGGCATGTAACTTAGCCTGCACCTCCGCATGAATACCCATGATTCTGTCTATCATATGTTCTGCTGCAATGCTCATGTCAGGGAGCTTGGGCAGAGGGACTAAGTCTAGTGTGTGGCGAGGTACTCATCTGTAAATAACTTGGAACAGGGATTTCTCTGTCGAGCGGTTCACCATGTTGTTGAATGCAAACTCTGCTTGAGACAAGGTCAAATTCCATTGCTTCGGTTTTTCTCTTGAAATACATTGAAGGAAGTTTTCTAACGTGAGATTCACAACTTCAGTTTGACCGACAGTGTGTGGGTGGTAGGCGCTGCTGAACTGAAGTCGTGTATCGAATCGAGTCCACAAAGTCCGCCAAAAGTGGCTTATAAACTTCGTTTCACGGTCAGAAGTAATAGTCTTGGGAACCTTGTGTAGCCGCACAATTTTTCTAAAGAATAGATTCGCCACGTGTGTTACATCGAGTCTTCTTGCATGGAATAAAGTGCTTAATCTTGGAGAAACGATCTACTACCACGAACATCGAATCCATGCCACGTTGTGTTCGTGGGAGATCAAACACGAAATCCATAGATAAATCCTCCCAAGGGCTGTTAGGCAAGGGTAACGGGGTGTAGAGGCTCGTATTATGAGATTATCCCTTGGAGGTCTGACAAATATAACAATGTTGGACTTCCCTTCCCACATCACGTACCAATTGCGGCTAATAATACGGTTCTTCCACAAGAGCTCGCGTCTCATCTCACCCAAGGTGTCCACTGAGGCCACCTCCATGTAGCTCTTGGATTATCTACTCCCTTAGCAAACTGTTAGGGATGCACAATCGATTTTCCTTGAAAAGGAACCCATCTTGCATATGTAAGTCGTCGGAGTGATCTTCTTGGCATCTAACCCACGCATCCTTGAAATCGTCGTCATTAACATATATGTCCTTGAGGTGCTCGAACCCGACAACCTCATTACTCATAGTGACTAACAAAGTTGCACAGCGACTCAGCGCATCAGGTACCTTGTTCTGTTTCCCTGACTTGTGTTTTAGTACGAACGTGAATTCCTGTAAAAATGAGGTCCATCTAACATGCACACGGTTAATGTTAGCTTGACAATTAATGAATTTGAGAGCTTGATGGTCCGTGTAAAGTATGAATTCCTTTTGAATCAAATAATGTCGCCAGTGTCGCAGTGCCTGGACCACCGCGTATAACTCGATCTCATGTGTACACCACTTCTTGCGTGCATCACTAAGTTTCTCATTATAGAAGGTTACCGGCCTATCTTCTTGAGACAAAACTCTCTCAATCGTTACATATGAGGCATCACATTCGACTTCAAACAGTTTGTCGAAGTTGGGAAGTACAAGAACTGGTGTTGTGGATAATCTGCGCTTGATTTTGGCAAAACTCTTGTTGGCTTCGTCAGTTCAATGAAACTGCCATTTCTTTATGCAATCTGTGATTAATGATACAATAGTACTGAAATTTCTCACGAACCGACGATAAAATGTTGTCAGTCCATGAAAACTTCACACTTCGTGAATATTTATGGGAACCGACCATTCTCTGATTGCCTTCGCATTTTTCTCATCCACCTGTATGCTTGTGGATGTTACGATAAAACCCAGAAACAATAGGCTATCTGTCATGAAGCTGTACTTTTTTAAATTGAGATACAGTTTATTTTTTAGTGAGCACTTGAAGGACCTTCTTGAGATGTTCCATATGGGTGGTTTTGTATTTACATTATATCAAAATATCATCGAAATAAACCACAACGAACTGCCCAATGAAAGGTTTCAAAACTTGGTTCATCAATCTCATAAATGTGCTAGGTGTATTCGAAAGACCGAAGGGCATGACCATCCATTCATATAACCCTTCCTTGGTCTTAAAGGCCGTTTTCCACTCATCACCCGGCCGTATTCGAATTTGATGGTAGCCGCTCCTTAGGTCCAATTTAGATAATATTTTTGCACCATTTATCATGTCTAGGATATCATCCAACCGTGGTATAGAAAACTTATATTTTATGGTGATTTTGTTGATGGCTCGGCTATCAACACACATGCCCCAACTCCCATCTTTTTTTGGAGTTAATAGAGCTGGTATAACACATGGACTCATACTTTGTCGAATAAGACCCTTACAGCTCAACTCCTCTACTTGTCCCTGTAGAATCTCGCACTCATTTAAACTCATTCGATGTCATGCCCCAAACCCGAAAATTGGATTCACAGGAATCCTAATCATCGAATTCGGTGTTGATAGCCTCCGTAGTACCCCATTCTCGACTTCTAGCATTCATATGCCAGATTTTCGATCCTGCGATCCCACAATGAGGATTTTTTTTTATACATTTAACTAGTAATAAGCATAACCACAAGTTTACCCAAATCATAAAGGCAACATCATCATCACATATTCACTAATATAATCATTTAAATACAATGCTAAAAGAAAAATATATATGTCAAAATCAAAGCTCCAGAAAACAGCTGCACGCTCCAAGCTCAATGCTGCTGCAACCTAACATCACCTGCACGCATCTATCGTGCATAAGCTTATAGAAAGCTTAGAGGGTGGTGTAAGTGTGTGCATGAGACAAGTGCCAAGTATTCAATACAATATCATAATCATACAATACCGAAAAACTATTAATCCATAAACCATACAATGACTGAATAAACAGAAACACTGATAAGAGCAGGAATTATCAGCGTAAACAGAAATACCGACAAGATTATAATCATGTGATAACAGAATAAGCGGAAGTATGAACAAGTCCATAAGTTAATCGATATCAGAATACGCAATATAGGATAGCTATACAAATGATGAGTCATAGATAATCAAATGTCGAATGACAAGGATATAATGTAATACACAATTCGAAAGAGCTAACAAATATCATCACTCTCATCTAAGTCACATGAATACAGAAATATAACAACCCATAATGCCACACGCCGAAGATGTAATGGAATATGCAGTATATGGTGCTAATGGAATGACCATGCTGGAGTGTGATGTCGGGATGATAGTACGTAGTATCGTAGGCTACGGGGTCCACCACAAGGAACCTCTATCCAAACCAGTCCCATACCTAAATTTGGATAGTCTGACTCAACGTGGTAAACTCCTGATCTCAGGTTAGTCGCGCGCCCAACCGAAATCCTTACCATAACGAAAATACACAACAATTAGTTACGCACCACCAGCCGAGTGGATAGTGAATGGATGAATGAATGAGTATGCAACTCCTACTCAGTAGCCTGCCAATCGCCGGTAGCTCGCCCAGTGTGGTAGCTCGTCCAGGCCTCAGCCCCGCCCACATCACACCCGCCCACATCAGCGTCTGCCCACGTGCGCCCGCCCACTCACATGCACAATAGTGACGGGGTGTCATAATATCATGTCAGTCCTCATATCAGTACGGTTCCTCTTTGAAAAAATCACCGGGGTCTATTACACTTCACACCACCTGCCGCCCCAATCAAGCGCACAACTGGGTAAGTGAAAAAGACCTCACTATCCGCCTGTCAGTAGTCTACCAATATATACCTGGCTTGCCGATAGCGGACCCATTCCTCGAGCTGGTCAAACTCAGCCTAGCCATGCCTACTCCCTCGGGCGGGTAAGGCCGCACCCCCTTCCAACCGACCACGACACAGTGGAGAGCGCAGCCATCTGGTAATCGGCACTCAACACTCATCTACCCACTCAGTCTAAACGTTGGAGCATCTTCTGAAACCAAGAGAGTGTTTAGAAATTTTCACCCAGGGCCATCTATGGCGGCCCGATACTCGAACAGATTTTCGGTATCCCATCTGGCCATCCACGATATGCCTGTGGAGGCTACAACCCTGATGTCACTAGGGCGTACAATAATCACAATACAATACAAGATGCATGAGTCATACAATCCAATCATGCATCAATCCTGCGCATGTCATGCGCTCATGTGAGATAATCTCCACCTATCAGGGAGTCTCACATCATCTTGCCCAATGACATATGCAATGGTCAATCACATCTCATAACAAACATGCAGATGATGCGAATGGGCATGTATTATGATGTTATAATATCACATACTCATAAACGGTATCAATAACCGGCGTCGACAATGTGGACTTTTAACCAACATTGCCCCCAAGGAATGACCCATATAGAATCAAATATATAATGGGCACATGGCCTCACACAAGGGCCAAATATACGAAACAGGTGGGCCCTGGTCATGGGCCTAACACATATCACAATGGGCCTTGCCCATAGGCCTCAAATACATCTGGATGGGTCACACCCATGGGCCTCAAATATATCACAATGGGCCTCAAATATACTTCGCAGGTGAGTCACATACTTAGGTCTAATACACATCAGTATGAGCTACATCACATAGGCCTAATATACATCACTATGGCCACAACTCATGGGCCTCAAATATATACCACGGGTGAGCCTCAATGGACGGGTCACTAATACAATAGGATGAGCCTAATGACAAGGACCCCATAAATATATCGAATAGGCCGCACAAATTGGGCCTTACATACATTGCAATGGGCCATGACCCATGGGCCTTACATACATTGCGATGGGCCATGACCCATGGGCCTTGCATATGTCACAATGGGCCTTGCAACATGGGCCTCATATATATTTAAGGTGGGCCTCAACAACGGGCCTCATACACATCAAGGTGGGCCTCAACAACAGGCCTCATACACATCAAGGTGGGCCTCAACAACAAGCCTCATACACATCAAGGTGGGCCTCAACAACGGGCCTCATACACATCAAGGTGGGCCTCAACAACGGGCCTCATACACATCAAGGTGGGCATCAACAACGGGCCTCATATATGGCCTTAGCAACAGGCCACAAATATATCAAGGTGGGCCTAATCAATCATATGGGCTAAATCAATCAAATGGCCGATACGAGCAGGCCGATCAAATGGATCGACACAAATGGGCTGTGCGTCATGGAGTTATATTAAACATGTTATAAAGTAATGCCCTATCCTTACAACGCAGCTGGCCTATACGGCTTGCATACAACAAGTATGGGCCTACCAATGGGCCCTAGGGAGAGTCGCAATGCGGACATTTAACTAACATTATACTCGCAATATGGACGTCAAACCAACATTGCTTCGAAGGTGTAGCCCGTAGTGAATAACATTACGTAAACCAGGTTGGTATCACACATTGCAATGGACCTTAGGTACACCCCATTGGGCCTTAAATACATCAAATGGGCCATGTCATATGGGCCTTTTACTTATTAAATGGGCCACATCAATGGGCCGCACCAATGGGCCTTATGTGCATTGTAATGGGTCATAACCCGTGGGCCTTAGATTGCATCAAATGGTTCTCGACCCATGGGCCTTATACATATCAAATGGGCCTAATCCCATGGGCTTTAAAATACATCAAATGGGTCCAATCCCATGGACCTTGAAACACATCAAATGGGTCTACTCTATGGGCCTTAAATTACATCAAATGGGCCTAATCCCATGGGCCTTAGAACACATCAAATGGGTCCGCTCTATGGGCCTTAAATAGTTCAATAACTAGCTACATTTATGGACCCAATTAAATTCAACTATGGTGGGCCTCAAAAGTGTATTCATTAAGCCCAACATTTAAGGAACTAAAGGTATAAATCATTTCTTCTAAGATCTTTATAATATGGTGGGCTCCACTCCTCAAAATTTCAGCCCAAGGCCAACATAATTATAACATGTTGCTGTCCTAAATTTGGGTACTCCATTGGAGTGGGTCCAAGGCCTCTAAAACACTGAAAATTGAGGGCCAAGGTCCCTCATCATGCATACAATGAGAGGAAATCCAAAAAGGTGGCCCACCATCAGAAGAAATATTTTTGAATTATGGTTTTTCTATCAAGGCATATTGCTAGACTGCATAGCAGAAAAAATCTGGGAGTCCAACCATCTTGGCCCATTCTTTTGGATACCCAAACGGGGTCACTTAAGGCTAAAATTTCACAGAGTGATACTTCCATAGGTGGGTCACACCCCCATAAAATTTTATAATTTTTAGATATCTCTAAGTATTTTAATTAATTTAAACAAAACAGACTGTCCAAAAAAATCGGACAGACCTGGACAACCCAATGTGGTGGGCCAGTCTGGCCCTCACCACGGCGTGTACAGGAGTCCATTGGCCTTGAAATTTGGTAGGTGAGTTCTAACATAAGTGAAACATACTACTAAAAAATTTTAAAATTTTTGAACATTTGTAAATATTTTAATTCATTTACATAAATCAATCTGTCCTGAAAATCGGACTGATCTAGACATCATATTATAATGGGCCGGTCCCGCCATCACCATGGTGTTTACAGGCGTCCATTGGCTCCAAAATTTTGTAGGTGGGTCCTACCATAAGTAGGCCACCCCCCAGAAAATTTTTATAATTTTTAAACACCTATAGGTATTTTAATAAATTTTAAAAATCCAACAGTCCATGGTGGAATGTTGCTAGAACAGTGCAGAAAATCCAGACTGTCCACCTCACTTGGACCATACCTTTGGGAGCCCAATGAAGGTCAGTTGGGTCTGAAATTTGGGAGACATCAAGATGAGATCCAAATCTTTTAGAAAAGTATATTTAATAGGTATGAATAGTCCCCAAAACAGTCCTAAAATCTAGTCCAAAAACAACCAGAAACTGTGCAGAAAATTCTAGACAGCAGCATGTACTTAAATAAAATTTATTATATAAGTTAAATAAAAAGGAAAATACATTAATGGACCACACACATCAGGAAATAAAATGAGAGAAAAGAGAGATAGAAGGACAATCCGGCCATAGGGAAAGGGGCTCCGCCACTATTGAGCCATCCCAAGATCAATCACACCCACACATCATACTTAGATTTACATTTACAACATGGATCTTGCACATACATGGCCTATGATTAAAATGCATAGTGAGGATGTCATCCCCACCATGGTTATAAGGTCTAGATGACCCAAACATAATATGATATGAAATAAAACTACCATGATGGGGCCCATAGAGAAAGGCCCCATGCATGGATCATGCATGCATAAGGTAGGCCATTAGGCCACAACCATGGGATTGTGTGGGATCTCCACCATTGATTGGTGGGTCCTACACTTCCCTCATAAAAGAAAAAAAACATCTAGGCTATAGAAATTAAATTTTTTACATCTAGAGGAGCAACCACCGTTCGATCTTCTTGCCCCTATGAGTTCCTTAGCACCTTAGCTTTGATTCTAATGGAGGAGATGGAGAATTGATGGTTAGGATGAGAGATCATGGGGTAGAAAAGTGGGCTACACTTGAAGTTTTGAAAGAGAGGGAGAGGCTTGGAGAATTCTCATACGTATGGGATTTCTCTCCTTAGATTTTTTGAGTTTGAAAATGAGAAAGAGAGAGAGAGAGTTGTAAAGGGAGAGAGAGATGGGTGATGGATGTGGTGAGTGATGGGTGTAAGAAAATCTTAACTTTTATGGCCATTTGTGTAAGAAAAGCATGGGTGGTGTAAGAACTTTTTGATTTTGAGGGCTTTTGGTGTAAGAGAGGTATGGGCTTGTAAGAGATTCTTGACTTTTGTAGTTGCTTGGGAATGGGTGAAAGGTGATGTGTACTTGACATGTACTTGACATGTGATGGATTGATGGATTGATGGGATTGATGTGACACCTCGTAGAGATTCTCTTGGATTTCGTAACGCGCAACATTTTCTTCACATCGAACGTTGGCCCACATCTCTTGACCAGGGTATCGCCTCGGCACGCAAGTCGCTGCATCGGAACCGCAGTGACGGCGCGGTCGTTATGGTAAAGGTCTTGGGTTGAGTCGATACGGTTGACGGCATAGGAATCAGAGTCTCACGCAAATATTGGTTAAGGGTCGAAGGTTACCGGAATTCGACCCGTAAGACCGCGAAAGTCTATGGAACGGTACGGTCTAGGATACGGGGCTTACATTCGATAATGAGGACGATTAAGTAAACTGGACCCAGGGACAGTCGATATGGTGTTAGATATCCCGCATGGGGGGTAACCCATCGGGAAGGTCATCGGGCTAGATTTCTTTGAATTCATATAGCAAGGGCCTTAGTCTTTCAGGGATGATGCTAGGCTCGAGTTCTTCCCCTTTTACAATTAATGTATAAGTCTGTCCTGTTTCTTTGGATTCTTCCACGAAGTCCCATATGGTTAAGAGAAAACGACCCTCCACTTTAAAAGTTTCAGGTGGTCCATTCGGATCCATAGCGGCTAATATGGTCTTCCGGCCATCCTTGACAAAAATATATATGTTATCTCGCCCTTTATGAGTGGTGTCACGGTCAGATTAACAGGGTCGACCGAGTAGTATGTGACATGCTTACATGTCAACCACCTCGTGTACTACTTCATCCTTATAATGTTTACCAATTGAAAAAGAGATGTTACACCGTTCAGTTACCTTTGTTTCGCTGACCTTCTTGATCTAACCGATTGTATATAAAGAGGGATGACGCTCCGTCTTCAATTGTAATTTTTTCACTATGACCTTGGAGATGATGTTTTTGCTGCTCCCACTGTCAATGATCACGTTACAAATCTTTCGATTTACTGTACACCTAGTACGGAAGATGTTATGTCGCTGTGGGTGCACTTCTTTTCTTGTCGCATATAATAGCCGCCTCACAACGCGCGACTCGCCGTGATCTTGTTGAACCCAACCTGAATCTTCTGCCTCATCTTTGGTAGTATGCTCATGTTCTTCAATATTTGGATCTTCATTAGCATTATCAGCACTACCATTATTGATGATGAGGTTTGTCACTTTTCGTTGGGGACGAGTATTTGATAGGTGGCTCGGTTGGCCACAACGATAGTAGTTATCGGGCCTTAGATGAGTATGGGGTTCGGGATTCTACTTGGACCAGCAGTAGTTAATACGCCCCTTTAGGGTCTAGCTTGCCCGCTTCCTTGATCTTAGTTTTCAGACGTAGTAGGTTGAGTGCGTGCTCCTTGGGCTCCTTCCCTTTGGGCTATGGAGCTCCCTAGGGCGGACCTATTACAGGGATCCTTGCAGTAGGATAGGTCCATGTGTTAGGACGTTCGAGTTACGCTTTCGCCTGAGTAGATAACTTGATTGCATCATTCATCGTCCAAACGAACTGCATCTGGACCCGATCCTGGAAAGTCATACGCAATCCACTGTTGAATCGGACGACTTGCTGCGATTCAGTCTCCACCAAATCATTACGCACTGCCAAGTGATAAAATTCTTCTGTGTATTCTCTTACCGACCGAGTACCCTGTCAACAATTTTGGTATTGTTAGAATAATACTGAATCGTAATCGCTAGGGAGGAATCGGGCATGTAGTAGCTGCTTCATCTGCCTGGTGCTTTCATCTGCTGGTTCAATCGAGTTACAGTTATTCCCACCAAGCTGAAGCTCCTCCTTTCAACTTTTAGGCCACAAGCTTGACCTTCTTTGCTTCAGGGATGTCCATATAATTGAAAAATCTCTTAACTTCAGAAAGCCAATCAAGGAAATCCTCAATGTGTAGTTGGCCATTGAAGCTAGGAATATCAACCCGCATCTTGAATTCTCGATCTGTTCGGTCTACTCGATCACCGCCTTGTCTGAGGTGTCGAAAGATTATGTCGTTGATTTCCTCCTCACTGGAACCCCTTTCCTCATGAATGACCCTTGAATGCACTGTCGGTACTATTCTGCGATCAGGGCGATTACGAGTTTCAGCAATTGGTGGTAGAGGATTACCACCAGGAACGCGGAGTTGCCCTAGGTTTTTCATTAAGAGATCCTATGCGGTCGATGGAAACCTGCAGCCCTTGCATGACTTGCCAATTCTCTCGTTGCGTTGTTTCGAAAGCTGTCGCCGTTAAAGGTAAATTTTTCGGAGCACCGCCCATGAGATTGTTGCCCGACCTGTCATTTGAAGTTATCGAACCGAGGAGAAATCTCGCTCTGATACCAAACTGATGCAGGGGAGGACGTGAGGTCGAGCATCGTCTTCCTCAGGAGGATAATTATTCCGAATCCACGGAACTTCTTGTAACACCCCGGATTTTGGCTAACCTGGGATTTGACGTCCTTAGACAGTGGGTCAATTAAAACACCCGAAAAATCGTTCAGAACCCAATTCCATAGCCAAAGAAACCACTTAGGATAAATTTCTTTAGAAACTAAGCATAAGTTAGCTAGTGCAATGTTAGAATAGCTGGGAAACGGTCCCTGATCACTTTAAATACGTTCTACAAGGCCCAAAGCGAGTGGAACCAATGGTGCTATAATGCTCTAAAGCCTCGGATCAAACTCTAAACCGGTTTGTTCTCTGGACCACTTTGAAACTTTGTATTGGATCTAGACCGCGCGTCGTAAGTCAGATGCCTACCATCTTAGACCGTTATGACCACTTTGCTGGGCTTGGCAATCGTTTCGAATATCAAGTCCAACTGACGATCACAGGCTATTTCATTGAGCCCGGACCGAAGAGAGTGTGAATAGGGACATAGTTGGAATTTCAAATTCAAATCTGGCACACAAATTTGACGCATCAGTATTAAGCATTCTGACCGTCAGAATACAGCCAAATTACACCATTGGATCAGGAAAAATATCTATTATATATCACGAGACTTATAGGCCTGATCTTGGTGCGGTGACCGTTAAACTGAAACTGGGCCGCCACGTGCGATCTGGGAACCCAACCGGTCTGAAAACTGGATGTGTGCTAGATCCAGTATACCCGAGCTTAAGTCCGACCGCATTTGGCCAGGGGACCTCCAGAAATGCTCTTTTGGACCGAAACGGCCCCGATTTGGTTAGGCACCAAGTAAACATTGTTCCCAAGCCTATTTTGGGCATGTTGTAGGCTATAAAAGGGGTTGAAACCCTCACTCCTCTCTCCCATCCGAATTTGAGAGAAGCCCTAGCTTGGGAGAGAGAAAAAGGTGGGAGATTGTGAGAGTGTGGGAGAGTTCTTCCTGCCACTTGTGCTACGTGTTGCACGTGCTTAAGCAACACAACTCTACCGCTTTCCCGGCGATTCCACCGCGATCCTAGGTAAGTAAAAACCCTAAATAGTTGTTGATTTGAGTTTCCCTTGTTTCCATAGCGGTGTAGCTTATGGATCTTGTGTATTAGGCTCCTTACTCGCCGTAGACGAAGCGTATACACTCCGTTTCAATTCCCGAGTCTACAAGACATAAGGTGAGGATTTTAAACGCTTTGATTGACGGTTCCCAACGCTTTCAATGTCGTTTAATAGTAGATTCTTGACGGCATCGCCGTTTGACATGTACAAAATGCTCTCCGTTTCCCGTTTCGTAAGCTAACGAAGAATATGAGATTTAGGGCATTTTAGTCATTTGTAGGAAGTACTGTTTACATTCATATTTTGCTGATGTGATTGACATGGTTTGTTGTCGCATTAGGAAGTTAGGAATGCGTGCATAATTAGTTTGGCGAAGAGATTCGCCTAGTTGCGCACTTTGGGTCGACATACTATTTGTAGACTTAAGTGTGTAGTGTATGTGTTTGTATAAATGCTTGTATTAGTATGTATTGAATTAAATGATGCTATTTGATAGTTTGTGATTGATTTTTTTCAATTATTATGCTGACCTAAATGATTTTCTACATGTTGACAAAAGGCATGATTTCATTACATGCATGGAATGTATGTGCTTGAGGATTTGCTTAAGTTGAATATGCATGGGAAGTATGCCTTGAAGATTTGCTTAAGTTGAATGTTATAACATGTGCTAACATGCTCACATGATGTATTTCAATTCCAATACCTTTTTATAGTGTTAATGTAATTCCATAGATGTGTGGGACTTGACTTAGTCCAGGCAGTCGGTAACCGAGCGAATTCGTGGCTGACTGGTCATAGTCACGAACGACGCGTCGATGAATGTGATTCGTGTTGAGAGTTGGCGGCAGTGATTAGGCCACGCGAAGTGTTTTACGCACTTCATGTCGTTCAATTCGAGATGCGATCGCGCTAGTCGAGCCCGTCAAGTAACCCGACTGACCGATGTTTGTTCACCTTGTATGTATCATAACTGCTTGAACCTAGGGTACTGAACTTACCATTGTAAACCCTATTAACCGTGGTACCTTGATCCACGAAGACTCATGAGCCGGGCATGGTGGTATGGGACACCGTGGTCGAGCTGTCGGCCTACGCTGGGGCCACAAACCTCCCCGTAGTGACCAGTGAGCACCTTGACTCGTGAGCAGATTATGGTGGTATGGGACACTATATTCTAGCTGTCGGCCTACACTGATCAGGCGACGAGCCCTTTGTAGTGACCGCGAGCGTATTCTGAGTCCACGGGAGGCGACGACCCTTCCGTGCAGTAGAGTACAGTAGGCCTGTATTGATAAGGTGATGGGGGAGCGGTGCAACGAGTGCGAGCAACAGCCCTGACAGCCCTTGCAGTGACCTACGAAATGTACATCGTATGAGATTACTAGGAGTGACGACCCTAGACAGGATCCGTGTTGGGATTGATACAAGGGAGGTACCTTAGTTTTCCAATCCTGCTGTTTGAATGGACTAATAACAACTTGGTAATCATATCACCATAGCATTGCATGTGCCTGGAAGATGTGGAGCACTCTAGGGAGTGTGGCATGCCGCGGTCGTAAGATGTTGCCGTATGAGGGTGATCGTCGGTGAGGGCATACATCACGTCATGTCATAATTGCATTAACAACAGTATTAGGATTGTTTGATTTATTGCTTTACTATTATCGCGTGATTGATTTGAGAACATGTTAATCCTTGCTCTAATATTCCACTGAGTTAGCTACTCACTCCCACGTTACGGGACGGTGTTCCTGGACACCCACCAGACCTTTTGTGATTGCAGATGATGGCGCGGCCTGCGAGGCGGAGCTGGACTTGATGATGATGAGGAGGATCCCTCCTTTATGTGTGTTATGATCGACGGGATTACAGGGAGGTTGATTAGATGCCTTGACACTTGTCATTTTATATTTTTAGAGCACTCATGTATATTCTTTTGTTTACTTTTGAAGTATACAGGTATGTATATAACCCGGTAACATATTCACACTCTAGAGACATACAACAGATTATATATGTTATACATACTATCACAGTCTTCCGCTTGTAAATTTAACTGACTCTGGAGCGTGATATGCTGTTTTAGCTTAATCTCACTCATGTTTAATACATTATCATAGACAACATTCAATCATACATATCTATGTTGCATAAATAACATTTTGAAACTCGGGAGTTGGGTTTTTGCTCGACCCCCCGATTTTCGGGATGTTACACTTCTCTGGACTCCTCACAGAGACTTCTCGAATCCACGAGGAAAGAAAGAAGAAAATATAAATAAATTCTAGTAAATTCGAAATTGATTAATGAATGAATAAAAATGATTTTACAACCCTTTAAATAAGGGTACCAAGCAATATGAAAGAAATCAGAATCAAACTACAACTAAAACTCCTAGAATCCGCGACTTACTATAAATAGTAAACTAACTATTTATAGACGGTCGTGATGTCTACTAGTGCGCAAGGTTTTCGACTAAAAATAGTAAGTGTCCTATTTGGCTTCACCAAACTGTTCTCTTAATTATTCTAAGCACTTTTCATGTTGGACACAACTCCTAAAGCCCAACAGATGAAGAGTTATAATCAGACTAAAACTTACTAATTATAGTAAAAATGGAAATAAAACAAGGAAATGACCGTCGATCCAGGAGTATTTCGCAAATCCGGGCTGCGCAACCCAACATAGCTAGGTTGGTTGGCTAAAGTAGCTCGTTCTACTCCAAAATCATATATTTTACGTCAGATAACTCATTTTAGATTGCGAGATATGCCCGATCTAAGGTCGGACGGTCTGGATCACTTCTGTAGTTAACTGAGCCTTTTCTGATCCATCTTGGCCATGAAACTGTCCGTGACCCGCTCTACATCACACTCCATGTGATTTTGTATGGACCATGCATGAAAATGATCCCAGGTGGAAAAATCCCATCCTTTCATTCGCTGGCTGACAACAAATGAGTTAGAATGGCAACAAGCAGATAATGCCTAATTTCTTGACATGTAAGTTAGGCCCAAACCATCGGTGCATTGTATTAAACCTCTCAATTTGTGCAAGTGGGACCCATTTTTCAGAAATCTAGACCTTAGATCTTGCTCCAATGCAATGCAACATGGAGGGAGAAACCACCAAGAAGTTCTTGTATTCGAATATCCTAGCCATCAATTTTATTGGGCCTTTTCAAGTGAATGTGGACCATTTATTTCTTGCCATTATCTTGTTTTGTACACTGGTAGCATGGAGAGTGGAAGGGTCTGTGTGACATCCACGCCGTCCATCATTTGCCACAGCTCAATTTAGGGCGGAAACCCAAAAATCAGGCAAATCCATAACTCAAGTGGGCTAATTTACGAAGAAAAGCAAGGATACGCATGACAATCATTGAAACTTTATTGGGGCCCACTGAAGTTTTGGATCAGGGTGATATTTGGGACTCTTATTAATGGGTTGGATGTATTATAAAGATCATATGTGGGTCCAAGAATGTTTCAATGGTGGGTGTTCCTGTTCCCCTTGTTCCTTGTGATGTGGCCCAAATGAGTTGTAGATTGATGTAGGAAAGGACGTGAGGTTGAACACTGTCTTCCTCAGGGGAATAACTGTTACGGATCCACGGAACTTCTCTGGACTTCTCATAGAGACTCCTCAAATCAACGAGGAAAAGAATAAAAAAATAGAAAATAAATTCTATAAAATTTAAAATTAATTGATGAATGAAATAAACGAGTTGACAACCCTTTAAATAGGGATACCAAGTAATGAGAGAAATTTCAAAATCATACTACAACTAAAACTCATAGAAACTGTAACTTACTATAAATAGTAAACTTACTATTTATAGATGGTTGTGATGTCTGATAGTGCGCAAGGTTTTCGGCCAAAAATAATAAGTGTCCTATTTGGCTTCACCAAGCTTTTCTCCTAATTATTTTAAGATGAAGAGTTATAATCAAATTAAAACTTACTATTTATAGTAAAAATTGAATTAAAATAGGGAAATGATTGTCGACCTAATGTTATTTCATAAATCCGGCTTGTGCAACCTAGCGTAACAAGTTGGGTGGCTGAAGTAGCTTGTCCTATCCAAAAATCATATATTTTACATCTACTCATTCCGGATTGCAAGATACGCCCGATCGATTTAAGATTTGACGGTTTGGATCACTTCTTTCATCGACTGGGCCTTTTCTGATCCATCTTGGCCATGAAGCTGTCCATGACCCGCTCTACATCATAGATTGACCTGATTTTTGGACCACATCCTAACATGAGCTGACCCAAATGATGCACCAAGTGGATTTTACACACATCATGGTGGATCTCACGGGGTTCACGTTTCTCTTCACTACGACCCTTCATCTTATCTTTTTACGACCAATCTGTGGTTGGAGTTTAAACGATAGACATCAAGATTTAAGACGAGAACACAGTTGATGAAATGATTGATTAATATAGGTTAGTTGAGATTTCATATTTGTCTTTCCAGGTATTAATCCATTATCTTGATCTTTTATGGCTGTTTGTTGAAAAAGCTACGCCAGACGGCCTTTTGCAAAAAGGGTACATGATCTTGTTCAATATAGGTTAGTTGATCATTTCATATTTGTCTCTCCCGGTATTAATCCATTATCTTGATCTTTTAGGGCTGTTTGAAAATTGAAAAAGCTACACCAGACGGCCTTTTGCAAAAAGGGTACATGACCATGTGATGTCAACAACTATTTTTGAGGGGGAGTGGATTACCAATTACATGGTAACAATTTAGTGGGTGTTACCCTTATTGTATGGGCCTACTTGATTAATGTTTTGTATACATCTGTTTTTTCAGCTCATTTTAGGACATGATCCCAAAAAGTAAGCAGATCCAAATCTCGGATGGACTACATCATTAGAAACAGTGGTGAATGACCATTAAAAGGCTTTTGTGGGGGGGGGGGGGGGGGGGGCAAAAGTTTTGAATCAAGCTTATCTTTATTATTTCCCTTCATCCAGGTCCGGTTCACCTTTTTTTTTTTGGTCTGGTTGACCTTATCAACAGGTTGGATGGAAAGGAAACATTGCAGTGTGCATTGTAATGGCATTTAGGAAGTTTTTAATGGTGGGCATTCAATCGCCACTGTTTCCTGGGGTGTGATCCACCTGAGATTTAGATCTGCTTAATTTTTGGGACGATGTCCTAAAATGAGCCAGAAAAACAGATGGACCTCTTGGATATACAAGACATCATTTCGGCGGGCCCCACAACAAGGCCAACACTCACTAAGGTAACATCTAATCCACTCTCATTATTGAGACTGCAGTATTAATTTTAATAAAATGAAAAATAAGATTATCCCCCCTAAAAAAAACTAACGGTTAATATAACTTGTGCAATTAGAACACATTTTCTTTCATAGAATATGAAAGAGCAGTGACTTTGGGTGCACATGCATCACACATATGTGTTAGGAATTCGAGTTTGGATACACCGAAATATTGAAGATAAAATAAAAAAAAATAAATTGATCGGCTGAATCACGTATAAAATACGCTGTCCTTAAAGCGTGATTCGCCCCCTTATAAACTGCTGATGGGTTACAGGCGAATTGCTTCTAGAATAAGACAAGCCTTATCTGGATCTAGCGTGCAGCAATCACGATAGGTTCACTGTGGAATAATTTTAACGCAGTAGATTTCTTCTCGCAGAATTGGACGGTAGAGATGATAATAATATTCTAAAATGGAGATATTTCTTGTATTTGATCTGATAGGAGAGAGGAGAGTGTTTAGTTGATATGAGCTGTCCGTTTTCGGACCGTTTGACTTTCAAGGCATAGAGCCGTTTTCTTAAACCGCTGAACGTGCGCCATCTAGCGCCACTACAGCCATACTGCCCACGCCCGAGCCCAAGCCCGCGCGCGCTTGCATGCGTGCGTGTGTTCCAGTGCGAACCCGTGTATTTCCTTCTCCAAAAGTTCCAAGTAAGAATACTCTGCACAACATCTCATATAAACCACAAAAGTTTCTCAATCATTTCCGATGTGGGACAAAGCACACATACCGCACTTTTAATTCAAAATATTTCAAAAAGCATTTTGGCGGAAAAATCTCGAAATTTTAAAAAATTTGAATTTTCATTTTTATTTTTTCAAAAACCATTGATTTACAACAATATGTACTTGCGCATGTGTTACAAGTATAGTCTTTTATCTCCACACCCTAATCCATAGCTCAGGTGGTATAATGAGTGAAAATAACTTTGTTTTAACAATAGGACTTTGCATCAATTCCCACGTAGGGTGTGACTACCAATGGGGTATGTAGTTATGGATATCTAGGGTTGAAAGTTGGGCGGGTTCAACTCGACCTAACCATGATTGACTCGACATTGGGTTGGGCTCACATAATGACTTTTAAAGAAGTAGCGAAGTATATTGAAATATAATATACTAATATAATAATGAAAATATTAGCTTATATCTACCAGACCAACCCCACCAAGCCGCTTGGGTTGGACTTGGGCTGAAAACTCCCAACCCTCTGCTGAATTCTATCCATGTGCCCCTGTCATGAAAATCATATTGAGCCACACATTCCTAGACAAGGGTTAGGATACAAAATTCCTGTGCCCTTTTCTTGTCGGTCGAAGCTGATGTCTCTATCCGCTGTTGCTTTTACTCACCAGTTGTAAGATTCTAATAATCAATGTGTTCATCAACTTGTGTGATGGTTCAATGGACTACTAAGCATGGGACCCGCAATCTTGATCAGAGCCGTTCATACTGCAGTTATACCATTTAATCCGTGGGCTGATAAGATGGGTCCCAGTACCATGACCTGCAAACTAGAATTTATAAGTGGGCCTGTTTGGATACCACCAAATGAGCCAATTAATTAATTTTTATTTAGAGTTACTTAATCATTTTAGTTTAATAAATAAAAAAAATAAAATAAGCTACTTAAGACATAAGCAACTCACTATCCAAATGCCCCTTAAAAAAACAAAATCCTAGCGTGAAACTTTTGCACCGGGGGCTATCATCCTTGCGTGCGGTTCATAGAGATGTCAGTGACAAATCCACCATACCCATCTATTTTGAAATATCACAATAGGAGAGAATTCTAAAAATTAGGCAGATCTAAAACTCAGGTGAGCCGTACCAATAAAATAGTGGCAACAACAATGTCTACTGTTGAAAGCTTCCCTAAGCTGACTATGATGTTTATATGCCATCAAAACCGTTCATACAATTATTACCACTCAGATAAACTGTAGGATAAATATTATCCTGATATAAAACTTCTATCACTGTCAGCCGTTCAATCCCCACTGTTTCGTGTGGTATAGCCTACATTAGTTTTAGATATGCCTAATTGTTTACAATCCTGTCTTAATGTGGCTTTTCAAAACAGATGGACGGAGTGGATTTTTCACAGACACCTCTATAAGCCCCACACAGACCCGGGCACAGAGATATTGGGACATGCAATCCGCTCTCCATGGGCAGGGCCGTGTATGCCATGTGTAGGCGGAGGATTACAGTTTCATGTGGTCCTTCAAGGTACTAAACTCTTCCTCTAGTTATGTATAGAAATTATGATTAAGATGCAATCCACGTACGTGTGTTCACCCACATATGCACCGACGATAAATTTAGGTGAGTTGAGTGCCCGTTATATATCCGATTATGCTAGGGTTAGACACCAATCTTTACTAAGCACCATTTTGAAAATGGTGGTCACTCATCCTCCGCACATGTGACCCTGATGTACGGCACAATCCAGACCATCAGAATTGTGGGTCCAACTGTTGATGGACCATATGTCTAAAATCACATGGAACATGCAATCAAATCCAATCAATGGCTATCAAATGGAGGGTTAAATGTAATATAGTGAGTGGTCCAAATTTAAATGGAAAAAAAATAATCAGATGGCTAATATTATCTTTTTAGCACAATTTTTCATAGGTTTGCACCATACAACTATTTCTTAAGTGCGATGGAAGAGTTGCCACCATTTTTTAAACGGTGCAAAACTAATATAGGAGCTTAGTCCTTTATGTTAATTATTGAAGTCTACTTGCAAGTCGTAACATCTCTCTCCAGAGAATGGAGAAACAAAAGCAAAGACATTAATTAAGTAGACCATAAAAAAAGTGTGAAGTAACAGCCATCCAAAGATCCACATGGAAAGTTATGTGTGATATATGGCAGTAGGGACCACTATGGTGGGTGGATAGGATGTCATATACCTTTTGAGTCTTGGGTCTACTACCTTTTTTTCTCAATAATTGGTGGGCTAACTTTTCATGAAGTGGCCCCATTTGAAATGCCTTTCAACCATTTCACCTCATTTTCTAACATACGAAAGAGCTTAAAATAATAAGAACAATATCACCATCTTTCTCAAGTGATTAAAATCTTAAATTTATAAGGGGAGTTCTTGAATTCATAAGAAAATAAGAGAGACATTAATTTGGATATTTTATTAAATAATAATATAAAACTTTTCAATTACATCACTTGTAAATATGACTCAAAACTCAATTCAAAAGTTATTCAAAATAGCAAAATTTTAACCCTAATTTGAAAATTTTGCAAAATAGTAAAACTTTTCTAAAACTTAATTTGCTAAAACTAAAAAGTCCAGATAAACCTTATCAAAGGATTCCTAGCGTGATTATAAACAAAATTTAAAAAACTGAAAATCCTAAAACTCTAAAAACAAGGATATATGACAAAAGTAGAAATTATTAAAAATGGTAAACTTGTAATTTTAAATTAAAATGATGTGTTTTCTTGTGAAACAGATGTGCGGTTCAAACTTTGAACAACAATTTTGTTGTGTGAGAAGCCTTGGATTCTACTAATTTGAGAGTTAGAACATGACTTTATCAGTCGAACCAATAGATCGTCGGTCTAACCCACAGAGTGTGGGTTTTCTCAGATGCAGAGCATGTTTGTAGGTCTGAGTTGATCCAACCGACGATGTGGTCAGTCCGATAGATGGGCTCCAATTTAATTACGTTCTTTTGTGAAAATCAAGGTATTTAAGCTTAATTGTGATTAAGGCTTGTTATTATGAGTGTTTTATATCTAAGGATAAGGATTTTGTGAAGTGAGAGAGTTCTTTACACTTGTGAGGGCTTGGGAATGAAATTTCTCTAGGGCTTAGGATTTTCCTATATGTACATTGCAAGGGGAGATTAGTTGATTTTGTAGTAGAGATCCTATCGCTTTATGCAGTAGTTTTTTTCACAAAAGGTTTTTTACATAAAATTTGTGTTATATGTTTGTTTGCTTGTTTGGTTATTCTGGTTATCTTGATTGTTATATCTCTGTTGAGTATGCTTCCACAATACAAGATTGCTCCAGGTTTATTATGGCTTGAAATTGCATAATAGTGATGTGAGATAAGAGCTAGTTAACTCTAATAAATTTCTTTCTATCCAAAATGAATTTCTTCGAATCGAACACATGACACAGAAAAGGACATGAGGTCGACCACCATCTTCCTCAAGAGGATAACTATTTTGAATCCACAGAACTTCTCTGGACTCCTCACAAAGACTTCTCGAATCCACCAGGAAAGAAAGCAGAAAATAGAAATAATTTCTAATAAATTCGAAATTGATTAATTCCTCCATAAAAATGAGTTCATAACCCTTTAAATAAGGGTACCAAGCGATAGGAAAGAAATCAGAATCAAACTACAACTAAAACTCCTAGAATCCGAGACTTACTATAAATAGTAAACTTATTATTTATAGACGGTCGTGATGTCTACTAGTGCGCAAGTATTTTCGGCCAAAAATAGTAAATGTCCTATTTGGCTTCACCAAACCGTTCTCCTAATTATTCTAAGCACTTTTCATGTTGGACACAACTCATAAAGCCCAACGGATGATGAGTTATAATCAAACTAAAACTTACTATTTATAATAAAAACGAAAATAAAACAGGAAAACGGTCGTCGATCTAGGCGTTTTTTCCAAATCCGCCTTGCGCAACCTGTCATAGCCGGGTTAGTTGGCTAAAGTAGCTTGTTCTACCCCAAAATTATATATTTTTCGTCAGATGACTCATTCCGGACTGCAAGATACGCTTGATCTAAGGTCCGACGGTCCGGATCACTTCTGTCGTTGACCGGGCCTTTTCTGATCCATCTTAGCCATGAAACTGTCCGTGACCCGCTCTACGTCAACACACTAGGGATTGTTACATCATGCCCTATATATATAACTAGGCTCGAATATCGCATACTACTTCCACTTTCAGTCAAGTTACTTTTGGTCCATTCGTGCTAATATATAATACATTTACAACATGCTTTACATCAATTTCACATCCCTCAAATACTATATACTAATCCTCACCACCTTTATTGAAAGACTTTTTGGGTACTAATCAAGGTTGTCAGTCTCATAAATCACATGCACGGTGCATTGCTTAACATCACATATCACCCTCAATCGAATAGATGCCTCAGTGTGGCCCATTCCATAATTGTGTTGAAACATGAAGGCGATGGACACCCTCATTTTATTAACATTAGCTGGTTCATTATCCTTTGGAAGATATTTTCATTAATAACCATTTTTCAGATCTTCATTAAATGTATATATTCTTAAATCGGTGCTCTCAGAGCTCTATAACTTATAGTGCTCCTAGTTCACTCAGTTCACATGGACGGTTCAATCGATTAATTGATCCAAACTATCCATTAAGTTGATAACGCATTTCATGGGTGACCACTAAAAAATCACACGGATCAGATGATCTAATCCATCACTAATTTGAAATTATTTTCTGTTTCCATCCAAGCATGGATGGGATGGCCATGGTTGCCAAACAAATGTGGTTCTTCATAATAATAAGCAATCCATGATGATTCCTAACAATTAGATGGATCAAATTTCTGTTTGGACCTATTTTTGTATATATGATCTTGACTACATGTTTAATTCCATTGTTAAAATGTCTAGTATTTGTTAGATCCATTGGGCCCCAGCTTGCATGGGATGATGTCGTGGAAATCTTCCAGATTGGAAGATCCTTTCATTTCGATATTATTGCCTCCAAATAGGAGGTTTTGAATTAGAGCGCAGCAACAGTTTTCATTCAACGCTGAAAAAGCCAAAGATTGAAAGGCTAGAATCTTTCTATCAGAAAGATTTTAATCCTGCTCCACATCCACCGAGGACCCCACCTGTTCAACGGTCTAGATCATCAAACCATGCGCCCCACATGCACATGATCTTGCAAGTCAGCAACCCATACATCTGTTGATGATTTGAAGGACCCTATAGGCTATAGTTCCCGTTAAGATTGCTACTAGCTGAGGTTTTCTGTTTGGGCAGAGCAATAAGGGCCGTCTATTTATCTTTTCTTCTTTTAGACTTATAGCCGTTGATTCTTCTTTATATGGACCAATCATGAATCATCTAGCCCGAATAGACTAAATGATTTTTCTTTCAGTCACTTCGTAGTCCTTTGCTTTCCTTTACAGTACCTTTTACTTTTTTACTTTTTTTTTTAAAAATTCCACAGGCACACACACCACCATACACTCACATCATAGTGGGATTTCACCTAGGGCTGAAAGTTGGACAGGTTCAACTCGACCGACTCGACATTGGGTTGGGCTCGGGCAGGATATATTGGTCCGATCTCAAGCTTGGGCTATACAAACACCAACCCGATAAAACTTGGGTTAAGCTCGAGTTGAGGTCTCGGGTTGACCGACCTAACCCGAGCCCGGTCAATATATTAGTTATTTATAAATTATAATTGAGTGTGGATTGTTTGTATCGAAGGCACACGAGTGATGTCGGGTGTCATATCATTTGTCCATGTCATTTGCAAGTACTCAAGCTAACAAGATTTGCTGAATTTCTCTCTCCCAAATAGATTGTGTGCTATGCTATATGACTTTTAAAGGAGTATTTGTCTTATATTTTAGCTTGTTTTTTTAAAGGAAAAAAAATGAAACTCTTTATGATGAATAATCACATATATAATTAATAAAATTATAGATATAAAAAATTAAGTTTTATATTAAAATATAATAAATTAATGTAATAACGAAAATATTAGCATGTATACACCCAAACAACCCAATCAACCCGACCGAGTCTACTTGGGTTGGACTTGGGTTGAGAATTCTTAACTCGAGATTGGGTTGGATTAAGTTAGAGTTGAGGTATAATAACCTTGGGTTGGGTCAGGGTTGAGCACCAACCCGACCCAACCCAACCGAACCCAACTGAAGCCCTAATTTCACCACCCCGGTGGGTACTCGAACCCTTGACCAAGTGTTGAAACTCCTTAGAGTCTACCACTGGAGCAAGAGTAAGGGCCCACAGTGGCCTTTTACGATCATGCATAGATACAATCACAACCGTTTAGGATTTAATCTAACTTTAAAAGAGTGACCCACAAAAGTTCCACGTCAGAATATTGTTTTCTCAAATGCTAGTTGGTGGACCCGAATCCTCTACAACACACCTGTTGTACGCAGTGCGTATAACACCTGAGCTCCGGTGGGACCGACCATCTTGTTTATGACATCCACTCCGTCCATCTGGTGAACCCCTAGTCGATATTCTCTGGGGCCATAAATTAGGTGGGCTACAGAACTGGGAACTATGAGGAAGGACTGACAACCGTAGGTTTGTATCTGGGTCCAAACATCAGGTGCACCTCACCATGATGAGCGAACACTCTAATCAAAACTCAACAGTCGTGAACCTAGAGGCTTTGAGTTTGAGTTATAGGTTTTCGGTTTTTGCAAGTGGGCCTACGATTCAGTGATCTAAATCTGTTGAAGGAACTGCTATGGATGGACCATGCCCCAAAAGTCTGATTGGTCACACAAACCTAGCCTTTCAATCTGTCGAAGGATGCTTGGTTTGTTGATCCAGACCGTTGGTCTTATGGGTCGTAAAGTGGACAGGAAATTCGCAGAAAATCTTCTAGATTACAAGTTCCTATAACCCTTCGAACAGCGTCCATCAAATAGACAGTTAAGGGAAAAAAAATCAACCGTCCATTAGAAGGGTCAAAAGATTTTATGTCTAGGATCTTCCGATCTTGAAGAATTTTGGATTGTCCACCACCTTTCTATTAGAAAGGTCAGAATATTTTATGTCTAGGATCTTCCAATCTTGAAGAATTTTGGATTGTCCGCCACTGGTGTGAGCCCCATAAGACCTAAGGCATGAATGAGCCAAGAATGGCCTTGACTTGCAAGGAAAATGTGTGAATCAGGACACTTTTTCCATTCTGATGCATCAAAATCCGTAGCTACTTACAGCTAGAAATGGCACCGACCACTTTTTATCTTCCAATCTGGTCCGTACACGGTGGGACCCAAATTCATTTATATAAGTTCTAAATTAAATGTATGGTTAAGAATTCTATACTTTACCTTTGTAATTGAGATCTAATCTTTTGAAAAGCATAACCAACCATTTTTTAGGACCGATTTTCTATGGAAGGGACTTATACGATACTTGGGTTGTATGTGGCGCTTGATATGCGGTCACTTAGAAATGGCATGTGTGCCGAATATTAACTCAAATTAATTGAAATGGAGTGACTAAGTTAAGAAGCTAAATAAAAAAATGTAAACAATGGATAAAAACCATGTAGAAAAATATATAAAGTCATAGGTTGATTGTTATTGGCAAGGGCCTCGAGTGCTGCTTTTATACATTTAGAGAGGCGGTAGCCGTGTGTAAGTCTTTGTGCCTTAAACGTGAACCTTCCGATTACGCAATAGGATTTGAAATTCTTACTTGTAATTGCTGTCATATGTGATTTGCTTCTCTCTTATTTTTAATGGCTTTTCATTCCGTATGCCGAATTCACAATGGCTCATAGGAGAGTCTTGGATGAAAATTTTTCCTTTCAAAGTTAATTTGCGATGGCCATGCCATGTGTATATTGGACTACAAAGAATCCAGCATTAATAGATTGTTTAGAAATTCTTATAACATGCCGAGGGGTCACAATTAGTGTCTTGCATGCGTCAGTCACGTGCCTCGCGAGAGTTGATCGCCTTTTCAAGCATAGGCATGATCAAGAGATAAGCATTGATGTCCCTTACGAATGTGTCGACACGTGGTAACTTCTTGTTACTTTATGTGAAATTCATCAAGCTAAGCAAACGCCTTATGAACTAAAAGCTATTATATTTGATTGTTAAGATATTAGATCACCGAATGACGTAAGGAAGGACGTGAGGTCGAGCACCGTCTTCCTCAAGGGGGATAACCGTTCCGAATGTACGGAACTTCTCTGGACTCCTCATATAGAAACTTCGAATCCATGAGGAAAAGAAAATAAAAATAATTCTAAAATATTCGAAATAATTTTATTGAAGATGAAAAATGAGTTTATAACTCTTTAAATAAGGCTACGAATCCTAGGAAGAAGTTTCAGAATTAAACTACAACTAAAATTCTTAGAAATCACGACTTACTATACATAGTAAACGTATTATTTATAGATGGTCGTGATTCCTACTAGTGCACATGGTTTTCAGCCAAAAATAGTATCCTATTTGGCTTCACCATGTTGTTCTCCTAATTACTCTAAGCACTTTTCGTGTTGGACGCAACTCTTAAAGCCAAACTGATGAAGAGTTATAATCAAACTAAAAGTTATTATATGTTATGAACAGATGTCTTAAATCTGTCTATTGGTCTGTCGATGACATCAACCAGGTTTCGATGTCATCGAAGCCAGTCGTCGATGACATTGAAGGTTGTTCGATGCCATCGAGAATTTTCAAAAATTTTCACCCATGGTCGCTATACAGTTTTGGTTTATTTTCGATGACATCGATGGACCTTCAATGACATCGAAGCTTTTTACGCAGATTTTCTGCGAAACCACAGATTTTACGATTTTTGTTTCCTATTTCGATTCTACTTCTTTCTAAACTTATATAAAGGGGTGTATGCGAGATTCAAGGGTATTCTAAGGCTTTCTAAAGGAGTTTCAAGGGTTCCTAAAAGAATTTTAGAGTTTCTAAAGGGTGTAGCAAGGGTGAGATTCAAGGTTGTTCGAATTGGGTAAGTCCTCTCTCTTTGTAATTTCTATTTTCATAGTGGAGATCTATCGCTTTGTGCCATGATTTCTTCCCTCAAGGGTTTTTCACGTTAAATCTGTATTCTCTCGTGTGTGCTTGGTGTCATTGGATTGCTATCCTAGATGTAGATCTGTGTGATTTCGCAGCATAAATTCCCAACAAGTGGTATCAGAGTAATCGTTGGGGCACAGATCTGAATCTACAGGATTAGTAATAATGGGAAGCCCTAGGTAGGAGATTAAGAAGTACTCAGAAAAAGATAATTTTGAATTATGGAAGATCAAGATGATGAGTTTCTTAATCAAGCAAGGTGAATATGATGCTCTTGAGGAGCGAAAGTCTACTATGACTGATGATGAATGGAATACTCTTGATAAGAAGGCTTTATCATCTATCCGTTTATGTCTCACGGATGAAGTTCTCTATAATATCATGAGGGAGAAAACTACGGCTAAGTTATGGGTGAAGTTAGAAGATGTCTATGTAAAAAAATTCTCTGAAAATCACCTACACTTGAAGCGACAGTGGTATAACTTCAAGATGGCAGAGGGTGGAGATCTGGAGGCTCACATCAGTAACTTTAATAAATTAGTTTACAAATTGTTGGATATGGAGGAAATGATAAAAGATGAAGAACAAGCATGTATGTTGCTGAATTCTCTTCTGGCGTCGTATGAATCATTTAAGGACACTATGTGCAGCACAAATAAAACCCTAAGTGTCGACATCGTTATCTCAGTCCTTCAAGAGAAGGCTATGAGAAAGGTAAACGGTGACATGGGGGTAACTTCTGATGCACTGTTTATAAGGGGTAACAATGCTGAACAAGGTACGGGTTCTTCAAATTTTAGATCCAAATATAAGGGCAAGGGTAAAGAAAAGGTAAAGTGTTGAAACTGTGGAAAGGAAGGACATGTGAAGAAAGATTGTGAAAATCCTAAATCGATGAAAGAAGATTCTGAGGCTTCGTACAAGGAGGCCAATGCTGCCACATCAGACGGATCGAGTAGATGTGATAGTGATGTTTTGTCTGTCTTCGCTCAGACGACCATACGATAATCGTAAGGATGAGTGGATGCTAGATATGGGGGCACATTTTTACATGACTCCTCATCGGAGTTAGTTCGCCAGCTACAGAGAGTGCGATGGTGGACAGGTATTTATGGGCAATGATATTACCTATAATGTTGTGGCTGTTGATTTGGTGTGCATCAAGATGTTTGATAGGGTGGAGGTACCTTGATTGATGTCAGGCACGTTCCTAATTTGAAGCAGAATCTAATTTCTCTTGGTATGCTTGAGGTAAAAGGATGCAAGTACACAGGTATTGATAGTGCTCTTAAGGTATCTAAGGGGGCACGGGTAATCATGAAAGCGCAATGACTCCATAACTTGTATAGGTTGATCGAGAGCACTTCAAAATGTGGAGCTGCAGTGGATGTAGTGGATTTCACCTTTACACGTGTGTGACATGTTGGGCATGGCCACATGAGCGGGCAGGACAAGAAGGCTGAGACGTGCGGATAGGGATACAGAGCAAGTAAAGCAACCACCTGTGAGAAGAATCACACGGCATGATCGTAGGATATCGAGGAGGTATATGGATGACTCTATTATCGCAGGGGATTCATCTTCTACTCAAATGGCTTTAGGTGAGCCTGGTGCTGAAAAGTAAAAAGTGACTATGGGCAATGTGATGGATTCGTTATACCAGACAAACATATGGGAGCGGGTGGAGCTTCTAATGGGCTAGAGAGCGGTTGAATGCAGGTGGATCTTCAGAAGGATACATCATAAATACAGGACGAGGTTGGTAGTGAAGGATTATGCTCAGAGAGAAGAGTTCAGCTTCTCAGAGATATTCGCGCCGACAGTATAGCATGTGTCTATTAGATCCGCGATTGGCGCTGGTTGGCCAATATGATCTTGAGCTAGAAGGATGGATGTGAAATCTACACTTCTGTAAGGAAAAGTGAAGAGCAGATCTATATGAAGCAACCAGAGCGTTCGAAGTTAAAGGGGCTGAGAAAAGACTTTGCAGGAGGTCGTGGTTCGACCTGTCACCTAGGCAGTGGTTTGATTCCTTCATGATGAGTCTGAAATTGATGACATGTATATTACTAATTATGACATGTCTGAAATCAATGTACTGAAGACTCGATTAAGTGTGACATCCAGGATGAAGGATGGGGGGCTGCAAAGATGGTTCTCTGCGTTGAGACTGAAAGAGGAGTAGGCCTTGGTAATCATAGGAGGAATACTTTGTGTGTAGGTATTGATCAAGGATGTGATTGGCCAAGTAAAGCCGAAGAATGTTCCCTATGCGTTTCTCCTCAAGTTTTCCTCAAGACATGTGGAAAAGTAGGACATCTCATGAGCCTTATTCGAATGCAGTTGACGGTGTATGTCATGGTCTGGATTAGACTAGTTATTTCACAGGCTATTAGTGTTGTGAGTAACTACCCCGGCAAGCAATATTGGGTAGCAGTGAGATGATAAGAAGACTACGTCTTTCCTTTTGAGAAGACAGGAACAAAGATGGTTAAGCACGTGGATTTTGATCCGCCAGACATGCTCACCTAAATCATTCCTTCAAAGAAGTTCAAGTTTTGTATAACTTCTCTGGGCTTAGCGATGGCGTAAAAGAATGTCGGAGTGTGCAAGAGAAATTATGATGTGATACAGAGATAAAATAAGAAGACAAGAAGTTGCACGAATGAAAATTAAAGACATGGCAGAGATTGTTATGAATAGATGTCTTAAATTTGTTTGTTTGTCTGTCGATGACATCGACCAGGTTTCGATGTCATTGAAGTCAGTCGTTGATGACATCAAAGGTTGCTCGATGCCATCAAGAATTTTTAAAAATTTTCACCCTTGGTCGTTGGACAGTTTTGGTCCATTTTCGATGACATCGATGGACCTTCGATGACATCGAAGATTTTACGAAGATTTTTTATGGAAAAGAGATTTTGCGATTTTTGTTTCCTATTTCGATTTTTCTTCTTTCTAAACTTATATAAGGGGGTGTATGCGAGATTCAAGGATATTCTAAGGATTTTTAAAGGAGTTCCAAGGGTTTTTAAAAGAATTTTAAGGTTTCTAAAGGGTGTAGCAAGGGTGAGATTCGAGGTTGTTCGAATCGGGTAAGTCCTCTCTCTTTGTAATTTCTATTTTTATAGTGGAGATCTGTCGCTTTGTGCTGTGGCTTTTTTCTGCAAGGGTTTTTTATGTTAAATTTGTGTTCTCTTGTGTGTGCTTGGTGTCATTGGATTGCTATCCTAGATCTAGATCTGTGTGATTCCGAAGCACAAATCCCCAACATTATAAATAGAAAAAAATGAAATTAAAACAGGAATTCGACCATCGATCTAATGGTATTTCGCAAATTCGGTGTGGGCAACCCGGCTATGCCAGGTTGGGTTTGTCCTATCCAAAAGCATATATGGTACGTCCAATAGCTCATTATGGTTTGCAAGATATGTCCGTTTTAAGTTTTAACGGTCTGGATCACTTTTGTTGTCGACTGGACCTTTTCTGATCCATCTTGGCTATGAAAGTGTTCGCGACCCGCTCTACATCACTGGATGCTCCGAGGTCCTTGCTCTTGCTCGGGTGGTCGACTCTCAGGAGTTTCAACACCTAGTGAAGGGTTCGAGTACCCATAGGTGGTGAAATCCCACTACGACGTGAGTGTGTGGCGGTGTGTGCGTGTTTAAAATTTAAAACAAAAAAAAACCAGTAGATGCTCATTGGATGATTAGAAACGAAAAATGTGTATGATCATCAATCACATTCCGCCAGAGAATCAAAGCATAGTTTAAAAACCAAGAAAACCCCAACTCCACTGGACTTAATTAGATTTCACAAAGACTTAAAAAACTCAATCCACTCACGACTCAGTCAGAACTTGAGAAAACCCCAACTCGACTCGAAAAAATCCAGAAAAACTAGACAAAACAAAAAAGTCAACAAAACCCAACTCGAATTGGCACAACTTGACGCAGGGATGAACGTGATGAGGTCGATCACCGTCTTCCTCAAGGATAACTACTCCGAATCCACGGAGCTTCTCTGGACTCCTCACAGAGACTTCTCGAATCCACGAGGAAAGAAAGCAAGAAGATCGAAATAAATTCTAATAAATTCAAAATTAATTGATGAATCCCCAAAATCGAGTTCACAACCCTTTAAATAAGGGAACCAAGCAATAAGAAAGAAATCAGACTCAAACTACAACTAAAACTCCTAGAATTCGCAACTTACTATAAATAGTAAACTTACTATTTATAGACGGTCATGATGTCTACTAGTGCGCAAGGTTTTCGGCCAAAAATAGTAAGTGTCCCATTTGGCTTCACCAAACCGTTCTCCTAATTATCCTAAGCACTTTTCATGTTGGACACAACTCCTAAAGCCCAAAGGATGAAAAGTTATACTCAAACTAAAACTTACTATTTATAGTAAAAACAAAATTAAAACCAGGAAACGACCGTCGATCAGGGGGTTTCTCGCAAATTCGGGCTGCACAACCCAGCATAGCTGGGTTGGTTGGCTAAAGTAGCTCGTTCTACCCCAAAATCATATTTTACGTCGGATAACTCATTCCGGATTGTGAGATACGCCCGATCTAAGGTCAGATGGTCCGGATCACTTCTGTCGCCGACCGTGCCTTTTCTGATCCATCTTGGCCATGAAATTGTCCAATACCCGCTCTACATCAGTCCCCTCCACTTGAAAAGAACTCGTCCTCGAGTTCTCCTCCCGTGCTGGTTCATGATACTCGGTCAGGTCCGCAACGTTGAAAGTCCGTGAGATCGCCATGTCATCTGGAAGATCAACAATATAAGCATTGTCATTGATCTTTCGGATGATCGGTACCGGTCCAATCTTCTTATTCTTCAGCTTGTTGTACGTCCCGGTCAGAAATCTTTTTTTTCACAAATGGACCATTACCTGGTCGCCCACCTCGAACACCTTTTGTCGAGGATGCTTGTCCGCTTGTTCCTTGTACTTTTCGTTCGAGGCATGTAGCTTAGTCTGCACCTCCGCATGAATATCCATGATCCTGTCTGCCATATGTTCTGCTGCAATACTCATGCCTGGGAGCTTGGGCAGAGGGACCAAGTCTAGTGTGTGGCGAGGTACTCGTCCGTAAATAACCTGGAACGGAAATTTCTCTGTCGAGCAGTTCACCATGTTGTTGAATGCAAACTCTGCTTGAGACAAGGCCAAATCCCACTGCTTCGGTTTCTCTCTTGAAATACATCGAAGGAGGTTTTCCAAAGTGCGATTCACAACTTCGGTCTGCCCATCAGTCTGTGGGTGGTAAGCACTGCTGAATTGAAGTCGTGTATCGAATCGAGTCCACAAAGTCTGCCAAAAGTGGCTAATGAACTTCGTGTCACGATCAGAAGTAATGGTCTTAGGGACCCCGTGTAGCCGTACGACCTCCCTGAAGAATAAATTCGCCACATGTGTTGCATCAAGGGTCTTCTTACATGGGATAAAGTGCGCCATCTTGGAGAAACGATCGACCACTACGAACACCGAATCCATACCGCGTTGTGTTCGTGGAAGACCAAGCACGAAGTCCATTGATAAATCCTTCCAAGAACCGTCAGGCACAGGTAACGGGGTGTAGAGGCCCGTATTCTGAGATTGTCCCTTGGAGGTCTGACAAATATGATAGCGTTGTACGGCTCTTCCCACATCACGTACTAATTGCGGCTAGTAATACCGCTCTTCCACAAGAGCTCGCGTCTTGTCTCACCCAAGGTGTCCACCGAGGCCACCTCTATGTAGTTCCTGAATAATCTACTCCCTTAGAGAACTTTGAGGGATGCACAATCGATTCTCTTTGAAGAGAAAACCATCCTCTATATGAAAGTCATTGGGGTGACCTTCTTGGCACTTCAACCAAGAATCTTTGAAGTCTTCATCCTCGGCATATAGCTCCTTGAGACAGTTAAAGCCGACCACCTCATTGCTCACCGTAACAAGTAGTGACGCACGACGGCTAAGTGCATCAGCCACCTTATTCTGCTGACCTAACTTATGCTTCAGAAAAAACGTAAATTCCTGTAAAAACGTAACCCATCTAGCATGCACACGATTCACGTTAGTCTAACTATTAATAAACTTTAATGCCTGATGGTCGGTGTACAGAACAAACTCTCTTTGAATCAGATAATGCCGCCAATGTCGCAGCGCCTGAACAACTGCGTACAACTCAAGCTCGTAAGTCGACCACTTCTTTCGGGCTTCACTGAGCTTCTCACTATAGAAGGCTACCGGTTTGCCTTCCTATGATAATACTCCTCCTATTCCGACATATGAAGCGTTACACTCTACCTCAAACAATTTATCGAAATTAGAAAGCACCAAGACCGGTGTTGTAGACAAACGATGCTTGATCTCATGAAAACTCTCGTCAGCTTTATCGGTCCATTGGAACGACCCTTTTTTCATGCAGTCTGTTATTGTCATGACTATGGTGCTAAAATCTTGCACAAATCGACGATAGAAAGTTGTCAATCCGTGAAAACTCCTCACCTCATGAATGTTTGTCGGGATCGGCCATTCCCTAATAGCTCGCACATTTTCATCGTCCACCCGAATGCCTGTGGACGTTACAACAAATCCTAAAAATAACAGGCTGTTAGTTAAAAAGCTACACTTTTTCAAGTTGAGGTACAACTTGTTATCTTGTAGGACCTGCAGCACCTGCCTGAGATGTTTCTTGTGTTCCGCCTCATCCTTGCTATATATCAATATGTCATCAAAATATACTACCACAAATCGGCCAGTGAACGGTTTTAGAACTTGATTCATCAAACACATAAAAGTACTTGGTGCGTTCGATAGGCCGAAAGGCATGACCAGCCACTCATACAACCCTTCCTTTGTCTTGAATGCCGTTTTTCATTCATCACCGGGTCGAATACGAATCTGATGGTACCCGCTCTTTAGATCGAGTTTAGAGAACACTTTAGCTCCTCCTAACATATCGAGTATGTCGTCCAACCGTGGTATTTGAAACTGATATTTAATAGTAATTTTGTTAATTGCTCGGCTGTCGACACACATGCACCAGCTTCTATCTTTTGTTGGAGTTAATAATGCTGGTACAGCACATGGGCTCATGCTCTCTCTCAATAGACCCTTACGGATCAATTCCTCCACTTGCCCCTGAAGTATTTCACACTCTTCCGGACTCATCCGATAATGAGAGCGATTGGACAGGCTAGCCCCAGGGACGAGGTCTATGTGATGTTGGATGTCCCTCATGGGGGGCAATCCATCAGGTAAATCTTCAAGTCAGACCTCCTTGAATTCGTTTAGCAACAGTTTTAGGCTTGGAGGGATGTTTGAAGGTTCCTCTTCCTCGCCTTTCACCATTATGGCGTATACCTCGCCGGTTTCCTTAGATTCCTCCATAAAATTCTGAATGGTCAAGAGAGAACTCCCCTCCACTTTAGAGGCTTCAGGGTGGTTCTCTGGTGCCATAGGGGCAAGGATTATTTTTCGACTATCCTTGACGAATATGTAGATATTGTCTCGCCCCCGATGGGTCGCATCACGGTCCGACTGCCAGGGTCGACCGAGTAGCATATGGCAGGCTTCCATGTCAACCACGTCACAAAGTATCTGATCCTTATAATGTTTATCAATTGAAAATGAGATAGTGTATTGTTCAGTTACCTTAGTCTCGTTCACTTTTTTTATCCAGCCAATTGAGTACGGGGAAGGATGTTTCGTCGTTGATAGCTGCAACTTATCCACCATCACTCTTGAGACGATGTTCTCGCTGCTACCACTGTCTATGATCACATCACAGACCTTTCCGTTGACAGTGCACCGAGTACGAAATATATTGTGCCGCTGTGGATGTAATTCCTTTCGTGGGGTATACAGTAGTCACCTCACAACGAGAGATTCGTCACGATCCTTGCCTGTCACTTCATCGCCACCTGCTATTTCTTCAGTGGTTTGTTCATATTCATCAAAGCCATGATCTTCTTCTGCGGCCTCATCTTCAGTGCTCCCTTCGTTTATAGTCAAGTGTGCTGCCGGACGTTGAGGACAAGTGTTTGATAAGTGGCCTGGTTGACCACAGCGGTAACAACTGTTTGGCCTTGGCCGAGCATAAGGATTCAGAATCCTACTCGGGCCCGCTGTTGTGGGTGCTGCCCGTTGAGGTCTGGATGGTCCGCTCCCCTTATCACGGTTCGCGGGTGAAGGAGGTTGAGGACGTTCTCCTACCAGATCTTTTCCTCGAGCCAACACTGGATCCTGTGTGGGACCTGTAATAGGGGGTCGATTTGAAGGATAGGGATGAGCAGGAGCTCTTGCAAGCTGTGTTTCTGCCCTTTCTACCAATTGAACTGCTTCATCTACGGTCCCGACTGGGTACATCTGAACTCGATCCTGAATTACCGGTCGCAACCCACCTATAAATCGTGCCACTTTCTGTGACTCAGATTCTAACAAACCATTTTGTGTAGCCAACCGCTGAAATTCTTCAGTATAATCTGTAACAGTTCGATTTCCTTATCGGCAATTCTGGTATTGCTGGAATAATATCTGCTCATAATCACTGGGGAGAAATCGTGAACGAAGAAGACGTCTCATCCGAGGCCATGATGCGATGGGCGCCTTGTTCTGGCGGGCTCGTGAGAGTTGCAATTGTTCCCACCATGCAGAAGCACCAGATTTTAATTTAAACGCTACCAACTTCACCCTTTTATGATCTGGCACATCCATATAATCGAAATATCTCTCTACTTCGGCTAGCCAATCGAGAAAATCTTCGATACGTAATAAACCATTAAAACTAGGAAGTTCAGCCTTACCTCGATAGTCTCTTTCAGCACGATCTAGACGATTGCCTCCATAGATTGGTCGTCGATCAAAACCCTCATTAATGTCCTCGTCGCTGGAACTAGAATCATCTGGTGTAGCCCTACGATTTACCGCTGGTAGTACTCTGCGATAATCAGGGTCACGTTGTACAGCAACCATGGGTGGTGGGGCGACCATAGGTGGTGGATCACCGCCTAGGGCTCGGGGCGGAAGTAGCGCATCCACAAGACGGTCGAGGGTTGCCTGCAGCCCTTGCATGGTCAACTGACTCTCCCGATGGAAAGCTTCCATTCTTTCCGAAAGATAACGAATTCCTAAATCATCGTCCACAGGATTTTGATTCATACCTTCGTTGTTTGCCATCGGCCCGAGGGAAAACCTCGCTCTGATACCAAATTGACGCAGAGATGAACGTGATGAGGTCGATCACCGTCTTCCTCAAGGATAACTACTTCGAATCCACGGAGCTTCTCTGGACTCCTCACAGAGACTTCTCGAATCCACGAGGAAAGAAAGCAAGAAGATAGAAATAAATTCTAATAAATTCGAAATTAATTGATGAATCCCCAAAATCGAGTTCACAACCCTTTCAATAAGGGAACCAAGCAATAAGAAAGAAATCAGACTCAAACTACAACTAAAACTCCTAGAATTCGCAACTTACTATAAATAGTAAACTTACTATTTATAGACGGTCATGATGTCTACTAGTGCGCAAGGTTTTCGGCCAAAAATAGTAAGTGTCCTATTTGGCTTCACCAAACCGTTCTCCTAATTATCCTAAGCACTTTTCATGTTGGACACAACTCTTAAAGCCTAACGGATGAAAAGTTATACTCAAACTAAAACTTACTATTTATAGTAAAAACAAAATTAAAACCAGGAAACGACCGTCGATCAGGGGGTTTCTCGCAAATCCGGACTGCGCAACCCGGCATAGCAGGGTTGGTTGGCTAAAGTAGCTCGTTCTACCCCAAAATCATATATTTTACGTCGGATAACTCATTCCAGATTGTGAGATACGCCCGATCTAAGGTCAGATGGTCCGGATCACTTCTGTCGCCGACCGTGCCTTTTCTGATCCATCTTGGCCATGAAATTGTCCGCGACCCACTCTACATCACAACTCAAAACTTCTTTTTTAACTTTCATAGCTCACATTATACACACACACACACACTTTAAAATATTTAATAATACTGAAAACAATGTGTATATTTTTGTGAAGAACAACAACAACAACAAGCTATATATACCATTTTTATACATTCCTTTCATCAAATAAATCTCAAACATCTATCTATTAGCCATGTTTATTTTATTTTCATTTGAAAGCGTAAATCCCAACTTCATCCATCATCAAATCCGATAGGGACCCACATCGTAAAAACATTTCAATCCAAATCAAAGCCCTGGAGAGAATGTTACTCCTGTGGAAGGAAGCCATGAAGTTCCACCGATGAACTGGCCCACTGTAAATTTACTAGCCTCTTCAGACCCAATGACATGATAGCCAGGCCACTGTACCCTTCTAGAGGTACCAGCCCCAGGTCCAACATTCAGATACTCAGCAAAATACAGTGTCTTAAGGGCGAAACTTCCCTCCCACTCAATCCAGCCTCTGGGTGCAATGGAATCATCGATGCTTGATTGCATGATCACCGTCCTTGAATACTTCTTCCACGGTCTTCCTAAGTAGGATGGGATTGAATGCTTGAATGGTGAAAGATCAGAGCTAGCCATGATCTTGCAATTTTGGATGGAGAAGCCTGTGTTTTGGCCAGGGTCTGATCTTCCGTTTGCGAAGATGACATTGTATGCTTTGTGTTGAGGTCGACGGAGAATGAGGTAGCAGTTTTGGAAGACGGCAGCTGCGTTTCCGAAGACAAAATCGACGGTTCCATGAATGTCACAGTCTCTGTAGAACTGACGGAGTGCGAGTGCATATAAGGTGTCTTGGTAGCCTCGGATGCTGCATCTGTAGAGAACTGAACGGTCGGATGTGATTTTAAGAGCAACGGCCTGGCCGCCTTCGGGTCCTGCAGAGTTTTGGAATCCGATATCTTGTGCGATGAATCCATCACCAGAAACAGCTGTATGTTTAAGAAGTGGGAGATGAGAAGATGAAGAACACAAGAAGAACTATAATGAAAATTCTTTTTTTTTTTTTTTTGGTAGTATTTTTCTTCAGGAGACAAAACCAATGTTTCTCCATGATGGGCTTTTGCCTACGTATAGTAGAAGGACCATAGCTGGTAAATCATACTGATCAGGTATCCTTGATTTCCAATTGGTGGCCATCAAATCGAAATAAGAAAGAAAATGATCTGGAATCCATATTCAATGAGGAAATTAGACGGTTAAGATTGTTTGATCAGTGTGAGTTTTTTATTCTGCTCTATCTACGGTGGGCCCCACTATTTTGTAAGGTCTGGATTGAAGGAGATGATGGTCATTGATGGTTTTTTTTTTTTTGTGCGGTAGCTTAATTAATTTCTCAAATTTGCTACAATGAAGCCGTTTAGGTTCATTAGCTACAGTATTTGCAATTGACCACTTATGGTTCTACCATAGATGAATTCAGGTCGTCTATCTGGTGGGCCACACCATTGATTAGTGGTTTTAGAAAAAACCATGAAATTAACAAAAAAATAAAACAAAATTTCTAGCTGGTCAAAGGAACTCATACCGAGTGTTGCTGATCCAGCCATTTTAGAGCCACCATTGGCACTATCATCACTGGTGATTAGTGTTGAAAACCTCCCATCACCGATCAATGTAATTCCATCCTTGTTTATGTGGATCTTCTCCTTATAAACACCCGATTTCACGTGAATTACATACCGTCCGCCAGAAGCTGCATTGATCGCTTCGGAGATTGTCCGGTAATTACCTGTCCCATCTTGCGCCACCACTGCATCCGCATGTATTACAGTTGCCTGTAGCAGTTTTCGATCTCTACGGTACACCCACGTCGGAAAATTGCCGTCGGGTCTGGTAGTATTTTTCCGGTGGCCGGAAATACGGTTGACTAGGGCTAGAGCATTACTAGCGAGCTTAGATAGATGGTCCATCTCGCCGGAAATTTGCAAAACAAGGTCGTCGGAGAAGTCTTTGACTGAGTCTTTGCAAGACTGTTGAAAAGTCAACACAGCACTTAGCCATGTTTGGATGTTTAGTTTGTTTTTTGAAGGAGAGCCTTTGAGAGCATAAAGAGATTGGTTGAGTCGTTTGACAGACATTTCCATAAGCTCCTCACAGTCACCTACGTACAAATGCAAAAGGTTAGCCCATCAGATGATATGTTTATGAAAATGAAATGTAAACCAATTCGATCTCTTGTTCCAATTAGGTCCGAGTGGGCTATCAAACGTTTGATGAAATGGATGGACGGCCTTGATTGATGATTGGAATGTCCATAGATAATAAGGTGCACATCAGTTGTACCATATCATGTTCTTAGGAGTGGGAAAATGATCATCAACGGACAAAGATCTTTCATGATTCTGTTCCTTTAAATTACATATACGAGCGTAAGAAAAAGACATGCACGCACGTACAAAGTACATGTACGCATACCCGGTATCTCATATGTGCCAGAGTTGCCCACGGGCGTGAGATCTAATCCGTCCATAAGATGGGTTGATCATTCTCATTATTTTGAGAAAAAAATCAGGTTGATCCGCTCAGCCGATGGGCCACAGCTCACAAAAAAGTGGTGGATGAAAAGAACCATGGCAACTCATTACTAACACTGTCACTCAAATTGATTTTTTGGCGAGAGGATCTATACGGCCAGACCCACGTGATGGAAGGATTGGATCTCATGTCTATGTGGCACTCCGGCATATGTGGCGGCGTGTACATGAACTGCCTTATAAACCGCTAGATACCTTTATCTACATGTCTATATATTAAAAATACATGCATACGTATATATACTAATACATGTAAATACATACACATCCAACCATTAAAATCATGAATAAAACACAACCATTTTATGAAAAAGCAAGGATTAAAAGAGATATTCCTACCTATGGTGGAAACATGGGCACGTTGCTTTAGTGGGCCCACTTGCTTGTGGCTTGGATTTGACGTGGGCATCTTGGTCTCATCTCTAATCTTTTCAACTAGGGCAGGCAAAATATCACCATGTTGGTGCCCTAACCCTAACCCTAACAAGGTGTCCATGCAAAGGTCAGGATATCTAGTGTAACCACACTCCCTATGCACATGCTCCTTAGAATTCTCTATGTGGGTGTCTGGACTGGAGGAAATTCCTACCACTGAGGCAGAAAACAAGAGAAAAACAGACCACATGGCCATGCCACTTGGGAAAATGGAGATTGGGATTTTTTCCATTCCCAATGAAGAGAAAGCTCGTACAATTGCTTGTATGGAACCCCACAAGTGTACATTTGTGGCTTGACCAGGATGGAATTTATAAGGAGTGAGCTTTTGGCGTTAGTGCATAGAAAGGTGTTTCATGTTAGGTAAGTGGTCTATTATCATGGCCCATGACAAATGAATTGGGTACGGATGTCCATGAAATTTTATGCTAGCTTGCACTGAAAAATGTAGATTATATGCATGATGGTCTAGATTCTTTTGATAATTTAGTACCAATATTTCAAAGATAGAAATGGTGATGATCTATCATCTACATGTATGGCACTTGTTTACGGATATCCAGACCGTCCAAGTTGTCAGAACGCTGTGGATGGAGCTATCAATTGGATGATTGAAACTAAACAGCTACCAAATGGACGCGGTTTGGCTGATGACCCCAACATCAGCCAGCTAGCTGATGTCAAAGCTCTGTGGGCTTCACCATGATGGATGTGTTTTATCCACACTGTCCATCTATTTTTCCAGCTACTTTTAGGGATGAGGCCAAAATTGAAGCATATCCAAAGCTCAAGTGTACCACACCACAGAAAACAGTGTGGATAATGATGTTCGCTGTTGAAACCTTCCTAGGGCCCACAGTGATGTTTATTTGTCATCCAACCTGTTCATAAGGTCATACAGACCTGATGAAGGGAAAACACAAAAATCAGCTTAATCCAAAACTTCCGTGGCTCCAAAGAAGTTTTCAACGGTGAGCATTCAATCCCCACTGTTTCATGTGGTATGGTCCACTTCAGCTTTGGATCTGCCTCGTTTTTAGCCTAACATCATAAAATGAGTTGGCAAAATGGATAGATGGTATGGATAAAACACACACATCATGGTAGATCCCATGGACCCAAAAAAAAAAAAAAAACCAACTCTGGTCGACTCATCATGTGTGCCACAGTTCTAGAAACAAATCGAAAGCTTAAAAAACATGGCCAATTTCTTTTGCAACCATCCATTTGTTTCATTAAAACCTAGCCGATTAGTGGACCGACATGATTTTCTGGCAAGGCCATCTGCACGGTGGAACCCACGTCTTGGATCACGCCCACGTTGGCATAAAAGGCAGAATGTTGATTGACTGCATGATACACTAATGTCGACTTAAAAACCAAAAAGAAATCAATCAAACTTTACTGTGCACACATATATACGGTAGCGGATTAGGTGCGGCCCCGGCCTCACACAAGACACTGCGGCCCTTACCAACAGGCCCACCTTGATGCATGTATTCTATATCGACGCCGTCCATCTGTTTTGCCGGATCATCTAGGGCATACCCAAAAAATAAATAAGATCCAGATCTCAGGTGAACCATACTATAGGAAATAGTGGTGATTAAACGCCCTACCATTAAAAATTCTTAAGGACCAGTGTAATTTTTATTCACCATCCAACCTGTTGATAAGGTAAAATAAATCTGGATGAGGGTAAAAAACAAGTATCATCTTGATCCAAAACTTATGTTGTCCATTAATGGTCAATCACGACTGTTTCCTGTGGTGTGGTCCACATGAGAATTTAATCTTCTTCATTTTTGAGAGTTTGCATAAAATGATCCGGAAAAATGGATGGACGGTGTGGATATAAAATACATACATCAAGGTGGGCCCCACGGTAAGAGCCACACTGTCTTGGGTGAGGCCGGGGCCGCACCTAATCCACTCCCCCATATATACATAGCTCTGTACAAGGTTAGAAATTTCTCGAGGGAGTGATGGGAACCGTTGCATGGCAAGTGGACAGTTGGAGAAGCTTCTGCCATGGCATTTTGTTCGTTGAAAAGCCTAACAATGATACATTTCAGATGATATGTCACGGATCAATGTTATCTACTCTTGAATGTCTGTATGGTGGTGGGTCTAAAAGGGCTACTCATGTCTCTTTCCTCTTGATCATGGCCCTCAACTATACATGTACGGTGAAGATTTTGTAATGTAATGTGTCCTTTATTGGGGGTGCATACACATGATACCTCATATGAGGGCATGCATAGCATCCATGTGTTTTCAGTTCGCTTATGTGGGGCCATCATCATGTATTTCAGACAGTTAATGTGATGAACCAATCTCCATCTGTGGATTGAGAGAATCCAAAGTGATTCATCCACGGGGTGTTCCTAGCTGCTGTCAATTAGTGGCTTTTAAATGGATGGCTAGAAGAAGAATAGACAAAAATAGTCCAACTAATCTTAGGGCTTATTTGGTTAACCATTTACCACCGTAACTATTAGTAGATGGGTAAATTCTAAAATCAGGCAGCCGCCCAAATGAAGGTGACAAGTGCCTTAAAATCAAGGACTAGGTGGATATATAAACAAAAATATCACGGTGGGTCTCTCCATAGATCTGCTTGGCCGTGGCTAGAGACGGGTAGGACAGTTCTCTAGCCACAAACTGGCATATTTGTGTGGAGGCTACCGTAATGTATCTGTATCCCTTTTCTCAGATCAGTTTAAGATATGAGTCTAAAAAATAAGGTAGATCCAACGTTCAAGTGGACCCCATGAAATATCAAGCTTGAAATATTGCATTAAATGCAAGAGTCATCTGTGGTGTGGTCTACTTGAGCATGGGATTTATTCCAATTTTAGGTCACATGCACCTTAAAATGACATGAGAAAAAGGATAAATAAACACAAAATGGTGGGTTCCCACACCGATCTATCCATTGGCAGTTAGAGACAGGGGTAAGACAATCTACTTCCCATCCAATGCACACAAAGAAAAGAGAGGAGAGAGAAAAGGACACAAAACTACGAAGGTCATGCATATGTGGGTATGAGAGAGAGAGAGAGAGAGAGAGAGGAAACATGATAGTTACAACAATGAGCTATCCATCCTCACTCCTTCATGTACTGTAAGCCGGCTTGATTCTCCTATTTGCCTTGATTTCAAGCTGACCTACTAACAGGACAGAATACAATGGATGTACAAGTGGATGATGGTGGGCCCTATAGGGCATATGTTGAACAGGTTCCTAGTAATATGCTTCATGCATGTTGCATGCAAAGAGGGCAAAGAGGAGGAGAGTGGATGCCAGTTACTAGCTACCGCTATCAATAGGCCAAGATTGAGGTTAGCTTTAGCATTAGCATAGATTTTGAACTATTGCACCCAGCCCCATTCAAATTTTGATTCTGCTTGGTCCAAGGTCAGTCCATTAACAACCTTACTAGTTAATCGTAGGAAGAATTTAAGAGGACATAAATGCTATGGATAAAATCAAAGCTCACATCTTGCTATACTATTTGTAAGAGTATATGACACGTATGTACAATTGTACATGTATCACTTCCCATATATACCATAGATAATTATATGAATGGATATATGTATATTTATTAAGTTATTTTACAGATCTCTCACCTCTTCTATATATTCTCGTTGTTCTCATTAATGAAAAATATAGTTAAATTATTGTAAATATGGTTTTTAGATAACATTATTTCAAAGCCCATCTCTTAATCCGGTCATTCATCTATTCTTTCATTTTCACCAGCTCTAATGTTAGCATATCTATTCTAGCCATCAATGTCTGCAACCACGTCTGCATCAACACCCCAACTTTAAATCTCCAATGCAACATCACAAACTTATTAACATCGGGAGGTCATCATGCCAAATCTGTTGATTTATTCTTCCAGAACACAGTAGGCATGTGTCTTCCCCATCAATGCTGTTTTTGCCGTTCGACCACCTCAGTTTTGGGGCCATTTCCATCAGAACTAGTGCACCATGACATCGGATGATCAGATGTTATATATGGTCTAACATAATTTTGTGGGCCACCATGCAAATATTATATCACTTTGACAATCTAACTGTATGATCAGATGGTTTAGATCATTTACACAAAATAGGTTTATTAATTCAACTATTTAATCAATTTTTTTGTTGGAGCCCACCATAGATTGTTTATGATGGACATGGAATATATGTGTTGCCCACAACACCTTTGATGATGTGTTGGGCATTAGGGCATGAACTCAAAAATAAAATAAATCCGAAGCTTTAGTTGACCACACAAAAAGAACAAAAGGGATAATAACATAAACAATTGAAACCTTCTTAGAGCCCAACTTAATGTTTATTTCCCATCTAACCTGTTGATAAAGTCATACATACCTCAATGAAGGAAAAACACAAATATAAGCTTGATCTAAAACTTTTATCATACTCAAGAAGTTTCTAAGGGCGGACATTCAATCACCATTATTCCTGTGGTTTGGCCCACTTGAGCTTTGGATCTGTTTTAATTTATGGGTTCATGAGCTGATAAATGTATAGACAGTGTGCATATAAAAAACATACATCACAATGGGCCCCACAACGCCCAACACCACCACACCACCACTAGGAGTGGTGTGGGCAACATCACATGTTCCACCCATGCTTATGATTCCAAGGAGTCACTTTTTTTGGGTAATCCATGGCTTACAAAAAGTATGACTACGAAAATAAAGACAAACTAGGGATGGATTAGGCCATCTAGTCATTATCATCTTTGCATAGTAGCTCATAAAATGTACTTTGGACTTGCTAGACAATTCAAAAATTCAAAACAGTGAATTGAATGTCTAAATAACCCAAAGCAATTACGGACACTATAACCTACAATGCCTTTAGAATACAAGTGTTGTTAAGATTTCTACTGATCTCCCACCTCTTTAATATATTATTGTCAATCTTACAAATGAGAAACTAAGGTTATTATTGTACAAGGTAAAATTAACCGACCACACTGCTGATAAAATCTTAGCTATTTAAAAAGCTTTTTTATTGATGAAATATGGATTGTATCTTAGACAACTAACACACCCTTTTAATTCCTAAAATATTACTCCCACTTCATCTAAATGATCTTATCATGCCTTTGAAATATTCTAAATTTTTTACCCCCAAAATACATCGGCCTATTCCCATCCATACATAGGAAAGATCTAATTTAGCTCTCAAATCCAGTTCAAATGAAATTTAACATTAGTGTTTGTACTGATTCGAGGACTTACGAGTCAACCCAACGTGGATTGCTTACCCCTTTTGCAAGAACTTCCTGTAACAGGTAGTTAAGTGGGGCTTAAAATGATGTTTGTGAGAAATCTACCCCATTCATCTTATTTCTCAGCTGGATCAATTAGAACATAACACAAAAAATGAGGCAAATCTAAAACTAAAGTTGGTTGCATGACTGGAAACAAAGGTTAGATTAAACCTCCACCATTGAAACATTCATGGGCTCCAGAAGTTTTGAATCAAGCTATTAATGTTTTTGTGTTTTCTGTTCACCATTATAGGAATGACTTTATGAACAGTATGGATGGGGAAATAAACATCACGGTGGACACCAAGAATGTTTCAACAGTGTGCATTTGTTTGCCCACTTTTTACCTATGGTGGGGCATAATTGAGTTTTGGATTTGCCTTATGTTTTTTTAATAAGCCGATTGTGTACTAAGTAAACTTGTGAGGGTGTATCATGATTTATGAATTCAACGTCTATGTTAAAAATTCTCATGGCCATATAAGTTCTGAATCAAGTTGATATTTATGTTTTCATTCCTATCATTCTAATATTAAAAAACAGGTTGGATGACAAATAAACATAACTTTTGATGCCAACAAGGTTTTAATAGTGAAAATCATTAACTTGAGCTTTTGATAAGGATAAATTTGGGCTCAACCACTATATGAGCTGGAAAAATGGTTGGATGGTATAAATAAAGTACATACATTAATGGTGGGCCCAATAGTTGTACCATAAAAGCATACGCAATTCTTGTTTTTTAGATTTTAGCTTATATGGCCTAAAATGAACTCGCAAAACGGAGGGTCGACGGGGTAAATTTCTGAAATATATCACGTAGCCCCATCTAACTTGTCGTGGCAGGGAATCCGTGCATAAAAGGGCGTATGCAGCGTGCATTAAAAGCATCAGGCACTTTGTCCCATTAGCGTCCATATACGGACGTGACACATGTCATCTTCAACATGAGGTCCTTTTTACCGACGTACCTCTGTTAACAGTTGGTTGGGACTCTACACGATGCGCACCCTACAAAAAATAGTACAGACTAGAAATTTTCTTTAAATAGATGGTCGTAAATGTCGATCGACGGATGGCTAGGATTACCCTGTTACTGTGATTTGTAAAAACGTCAACCATATAAGCTAGAAACCACTAGCTAGAAGGTCTTGATGCATGGCCTATCTGATGTAGAGCGGGTCGCGGTCAATTTCATGGCCAAGATGGATCAGAAAAGGCACGGTCGGCGACAGAAGTGATCCGGACCATCGGACCTTAGATCGGGCGTATCTCACAATCCGGAATGAGTTATCCGACGTAAAATATATGATTTTAGGGTAGAACGAGCTACTTTAGCCAACCAATCCCGCTACGCCGGGTTGCGCAGCCCGGATTTGCGAGAAACCCCCTGATTGACGGTCGTTTTCTCATTTTAATTTTGTTTTTACTATAAATAGTAAGTTTTAGTTTGAGTATAACTTTTCATCCGTTGGGCTTTAAGAGTTGTGTCCAACATGAAAAGTGCTTAGGATAATTAGGAGGACGGTTTGGTGAAGCCAAATAGGACACTTACTATTTTTGGCCGAAAACCTTGCACACTAGTAGACATCATGACCGTCTATAAATAGTAAGTTTACTATTTATAGTAAGTTGCGAATTCTAGGAGTTTTAGTTGTAGTTTGAGTCTGATTTCTTTCTTATTGCTTGGTTCCCTTATTTAAAGGGTTGTGAACTCGATTTTGGGAACTCATTAATCAATTTCGAATTTATTAGAAATTATTCTTATTTTCTACTTTCTTTCCTCGTGGATTCGAGAAGTCTCTGTGAGGAGTCCAGAGAAGTTCCGTGGATTCGGAATATTTATCATCTTGAGAAAGACGGTGCTCGACCTCACGTCCTTCCCTGCGTCAGTTTGGTATCAGAGCGAGGTTTTTCCTTGGGCCGATGGCAAACAACGAAGGTATGAATCAAAATCCTGTGGACGGTGATCCAGGGATTCGTTATCTTTCGAAAAGAATGGAAGCTTTCCATCGGGAGAGTCAGTTGACCATGTAAGGTCTGTAGGCAACCCTCGACCGTCTTGCGAATGTGCTATTTTCGCCCCAAGCCCTAGGCGGTGCTCCACCACCTATGGTCGCTCCACCACCCGTGGTTGCTGTACGACGTGACCCTGATTATCACAGAAGAAGATCATGGCTTTGATGAATATGAACAAACCACTGAAGAAATATCAGGTGGCGATGAAGTGACAGGCGAGAATCGTGGCGAATCTCTCGTTGTGAGGCGACTACTGTATACCCCACGAAAGGAATTACATCCACAGCAGCATAATATATTTCGTACTCGGTGCACTGTCAACGGAAAGGTCTGTGATGTGATCATAGACAGTGGTAGCAGCGAGAACATCATCTCAAGAGTGATGGTGGATAAGTTGCAGCTACCAACGACGAAACATCCTTCCCTGTACTCAATTGGCTAGATAAAAAAAGTGAACGAGACCAAGGTAACTGAACAATGCACTATCTCATTTTCAATTGGTAAACAATATAAGGATCAGATACTTTGTGACGTGGTTGACATGGAAGCCTGCCATATACTACTTGGTCGACCCTGGCAGTCGGACCGTGATGCGACCCATCGGGGGCGAGACAATGTCTACATATTCTTCAAGGATAGTCGAAAAATAATCCTTACCCCTATGACACCAGAGAACCACCCTGAAGCCTCTAAAGTGGAGGGGAGTTCTCTCTTGACCATTCGGGATTTCATGGAGGAGTCCAAGGAAACCGGCGCGGTATATGCCGTAGTAGTGAAGAGCGAGAAAGAGTAACCCTCAAACATCCCTCCAAGCTTAAGACTGTTACTAAACGAATTCAAATAAGTCTGGCCTGAAGATTTACCTGATGGATTGCCCCCCATGAGAGACATCCAACATCACATAGACCTCGTCCCTGGGGCTAGCCCGCCCAATCGCCCTCATTATCGGATGAGTCCGAAAGAGTGTGAGATACTTCAGGAGCAAGTGGAGGAATTGATCCGTAAGGGTCTATTAAGAGAGAGCATGAGCCCATGTGCTGTACCATCATTATTAACACCAAAAAAAGATGGAAGCTGACGCATGTATATCGACAGCCGAGCAATTAACAAAATTACTATTAAATATCGATTTCCAATACCACGGTTGGACGACATACTCGATATGTTAGGAGGGGCTAAAGTGTTCTCTAAACTCGATCTAAAGAGCGGGTACCATCAAATTCGTATTCGACCCCGTGATGAATGAAAAATGGCATTCAAGACAAAGGAAGGGTTGTATGAGTGGCTAGTCATGCCTTTCGGCCTATCGAACGCACCAAGTACTTTTATGCATTTGATGAATCAAGTTCTAAAACCGTTCACTGGCCGATTTGTGGTAGTATATTTTGATGACATATTGATATATAGCCAGGATGAGGCGGAGCATAAGAAACATCTCAGGCAGGTGCTGCAGGTCCTACAAGATAACAAGTTGTACCTCAACTTGAAAAAGTGTAGCTTTTTAACTGACAGCCTGTTGTTTTTAGGATTTGTTGTAACGTCCATAGGAATTCGGGTGGACGATGAAAAGGTGCGAGCTATTAGGGAATGGCCGATCCTGACAAACATTCATGAGATGAGGAGTTTTCACGGATTAGCGACTTTCTATCGTCGATTTGTACGAGATTTTAGCACCATAGTCGCGCCAATAACAGACTGCATGAAAAAAGGGCCGTTCCAGTGGACCGATAAAGCTGACAAGAGCTTTCATGAGATCAAGCATCGTTTGTCTATAACACCGGTCTTGGTGCTTCCTAATTTCGATAAATTGTTTGAAGTGGAGTGTGACACTTCATATGTCGGAATAGGAGGAGTATTATCACAGGAAGGCAGGCCGGTAGCCTTCTATAGCGAGAAGCTCAGTGAAGCCCGAAAGAAGTGGTCGACTTACGAGCTTGAGTTGTACGCAGTTGTTCAGGCGCTGCGACATTGGCGGCATTATCTGATTCAACGGGAGTTTGTTTTGTACACCGACCATCAAGCATTAAAGTTTATTAATAGTCAGACTAGCGTGAATCGTGTGCATGCTAGATGGGTTGCATTTTTACAGGAATTTACATTTGTTCTGAAGCATAAGTCAGGTCAGCAGAATAAGGTGTCTGATGCACTTAGCCGTCGTGCGTCACTACTTGTTACAGTGAGCAATGAGGTGGTCGGCTTTGACTGTCTCAAGGAGCTATATGCCGAGGATGAAGACTTCAAAGATTATTGGTTGAAGTGTCAAGAAGGTCACCCCAGTGACTTTCATATACAAGATGGTTTTCTCTTCAAAGGGAATCGATTGTGCATCCCCCGAAATTCTCTAAGGGAACAGATTATTCAGGAACTACATGGAGGTGGCCTCGGTGGACACCTTGGGCGAGACAAGACGCGAGCTCTTGTGGAAGAGCGGTATTACTAGCCGTAATTAGTACGTGATGTGGGAAGAGTCGTACAACGTTGTCATATTTGTCAGACCTCCAAGGGACAATCTCAGAATACGGGCCTCTACACCCCGTTACCTGTGCCTGATAGTCCTTGGGAGGATTTATCAATGGACTTCGTACTTGGTCTTCCACGAACACAACACGGCATGGATTCGGTGTTCGTAGTGGTCGATCATTTCTCCAAGATGGCCCACTTTATCCCATGCAAGAAGACCCTTGATGCAACACATGTGGCGAATTTATTCTTCAGGGAGGTCGTACGGCTACACGGGGTCCCTAAGACCATTACTTCTAATCGTGACACGAAGTTCATTAGCCACTTTTGACGGACTTTGTGGACTCGATTCGATACACGACTTCAATTCAGCAGTGCTTACCACCCACAGACTGATGGGCAAACCGAAGTTGTGAATTGCACTTTGGGAAACCTCCTTCGATGTATTTCAGGAGAGAAACCGAAGCAGTGGGATTTGGCCTTGTCTCAAGCGGAGTTTGTATTCAACAACATGGTGAACCGCTCGACAGGAAAATCCCCGTTCCAGGTTATTTACGGACGAGTACCTCGCCACACACTAGACTTGGTCCCTCTGCCTAAGCTCCCAGGCATGAGTATTGCAGCAGAATATATGGCAGACAGGATCATGGGTATTCATGCGGAGGTGCAGACTAAGCTACATGCCTCGAACGAAAAGTACAAGGAACAAGCAGACAAGCATCGTCGACAAAAGGTGTTCGAGGTGGGCGACCAGGTAATGGTCCATTTGCGAAAAGAAAGATTTTCGACCGGAACGTACAACAAGCTAAAGAATAAGAAGATTGGACCGGTACCGATCATCCGAAAGATCAATGACAATGCTTATGTTGTTGATCTTCCAGATGACATGACGATCTCATGGACTTTCAACGTTGCGGACCTAACCGAATATCATGAACCAGCACAGGAGGAGAACTCGAGGACGAGTTCTTTTCAAGTGGAGGGGACTGATGTAGAGCGGGTCGCGGACATTTTCATGGCCAAGATGGATCAGAAAAGGCACGGTCGGCGACAGAAGTGATCCGGACCAACGGACCTTAGATCGGGCGTATCTCACAATCCGGAATAAGTTATCCGACGTAAAATATATGATTTTGGGGTAGAACGAGCTACTTTAGCCAACCAACCCCGCTACGCCGGGTTACGCAGCCCGGATTTGCGAGAAACCCCCTGATCGACGGTCGTTTCCTCGTTTTAATTTTATTTTTACTATAAATAGTAAGTTTTAGTTTGAGTATAACTTTTCATCCGTTAGGCTTTAGGAGTTGTGTCCAACATGAAAAGTGCTTAGGATAATTAGGAGGACGGTTTGGTGAAGCCAAATAGGACACTTACTATTTTTGGCCGAAAACCTTGCGCACTAGTAGACATCATGACCGTCTATAAATAGTAAGTTTACTATTTATAGTAAGTTGCAAATTCTAGGAGTTTTAATTGTAGTTTGAGTCTGATTTCTTTCTTATTGCTTGGTTCCCTTATTTAAAGGGTTGTGAATTCGATTTTGGGAATTCATTAATCAATTTCGAATTTATTAGAAATTATTCTTATTTTCTACTTTCTTTCCTCGTGGATTCGAGAAGTCTCTGTGAGGAGTCCAGAGAAGTTCCGTGGATTCGGAATATTTATCATCTTGAGGAAGACGGTGCTCGACCTCACGTCCTTCCCTGCGTCACTATCCTTTTCATGTGAACACTGTAAGGAGGTCTGGCCTATTGGTTGTAGCTTAATCTTTACTGTTCCAAAGAGAGTCAATATAGAATGACACGTGGCATTGCACTAGAGCATAAGAGATGAATGAAGATATTTTCTAAAATATTTGAAGTGTTTTTTATGAAAATATAGCCTACACTAATTTGACGCTATAGGGCACTTGTCTAGTGTTATGCTTCATCAAAAGGTTGATGATATAATATTGAAGAGTATTAGACGCAAAGTACAATCAAGGAAAGAAGAACAATCAAAATTTCATGATGAAAGGATCTAGACGGTGACTCTTCAAATGCCATTAACCGATTAAATAGAAACGGATGAATAATTGTGGAAGAAATTAAGAGAGCAAGACATCAAATCACACCAATTAAACTAAATCAAATCTATTTATTTACTTTATCTTAGTTTATATTAGAGAAAACAAAATATCATCTTGATCCAAAACTTCTTTAGGCCTCCAGAGGTTTTCAATGGCATGCATTCAATTCCTACCAAATCCAATGATGTGGTCCATGTGATATTTAGATATGTTTCAATATTGGCCTCATGACCTAAAATAAGCTGGAAAAATGAATAGATGGTGTGGATAAGACACATATATTATAGTGAGCCCCACAAAGTTTCCTTAGTAGCCTACTGAGTTAATACATAATCAGCGTCCAATGGAAAAACGTTTAGGGCATGTTTGGATTCGCGTATAGTATTGCGTTGTATTGTATTGTATTGTATTTGGGTTCTATTCATGTATACATTGGACAGTTTATAGAATATATCCAAATCAATCAGATACTAATCAATGTTTGGATAGGAGGTATTGTTTGGCATAGTATACAATACGTTATACGGATCAATGTTTGGATAGGACGTATTATGTCTACATATTGTACAATCTTAATTGGGTAAGGTGGCCTGTTTGAGATATGAAACTTTTTGATTTCTAGCCCAGATGATTTTCACGTTAAAATGTACCAAATGAACGATCCCGATCTTACACTGCATAGGTACTAGATATCTTGTAATTGTACAAATTTCAAACTTTCATCCGCTGTCGAATACAACGCAATGAATACGAAGTATTGACAACAATAGAACCCACTGACAATACTCTACCGTCGGTTTGAAAATTTGGCTGGAGTTTGGATTCGCACGCATGGGATTCAACTCCTATTCACTCCAATCCAAACACAGTAAACGTCAAATCATAACTTTTAATACGATATAATACATCCCAAAACGCGTATCCAAATAGGCCCTTACTTGATTAGGAGATTAGATCATCATCCTTTTATGTTGTATGGGTCATTGCAGTATTTTTATTTCCCGTTCATTCGCAGGCCACACAGAAAGGTCAGGATAATTCATCATAAAAATGTTTTAAAATTAATAGGGTCCAGTATTGTTCAATGGTCTAGATGACCAAGCTTTAAATGCTATTAAGATGAACTAAATGCACCCCCATGCATGCTATGTGTATCTACCGCTAGGATCATCTATCATCCTTGACCCAAGACTCTACTTTATACTAAAATTTTCACTCCTAATAGGTGGAGCCCATGGGTCTGCAATCCAAACCATTGGCATATTTCTCCTAACCGTGGATGGAAAACAAGCCAAAGATCTCCTCAGTGGGACAATCCTAACCTTTGAGAAATAAATAAAAAAAGGGTCCACATTCAATGACAAAATGTCCTAACTTCAGTGGAAGCAAATCCTATGATTATTTTAGGGTTTCTGCTTGCCCCACAAAGTAGACTCTCTTTTTAAATATTTAGTTTTTTAGAATTCAATTCTTTTGATTTTTTTTTTGGAAGAAATGCTCTTCAACCTTCTTTTCCATACTTTTTTTTTTTTTATCACTATTCTTTGGCTTACTCTTCTTTTACTATTACACTCAAAACGATCTTTGTGTTTTTTTTTATGATTATTTCCGTTAGAAAATCATTTTCTTCTTTTTACTTGTTATAATAAAATTGACTTGTTTTGGATGAAAATGAAAGGTAAAAATATTATAAAATTTTCACTTTTAAAATAAGAGTTTTTCTTCTTTCTTCAAGATATTTTACATGGATTGATCTTTTGCCAATAAATAAATAGAAAGAAAGAAAAAAGATTTAAAAAAAATTCACTTTTAGAAGATGGGTTTTTCTTTTTTTCTTTAAAAATTTCATTTATATGGATTTGCTTGGAAATAAACTAATAGAAGAAGATGAAAAATATCAAAAACTCTACTTTTACTAGATGAGATTTTCTTCTTTCTTTACAAGATTATGCTTAAATGGGCATTTTACCAAGAGCTGGACTTCTGAACCTAATATCATCTATTGTAATACATAGCGCTTATTTGGATGTAGGCAAAGTTGTGTTGCAATTAGTAATCCATGACATGTTGTCACGATTTGTTGGGCATGGACATGCTGTTATTGGTTAATTATCTTGTCTCTTGTTTGTTAGCACCTTGGAATAAAAGTATGATAGATTATGCAACATGTGAGGAACTTAAAATTTTAATTTGTTAGACTACGACATTTACACATATTGTTCACACTAACAAATTACTACATATTTTAGTACTTGAATATTAATGGCAGCACAATTGCACATGTTACTTGAACTTTAAGGGTCATGCTAACACATTGGAATATGTCATGCATATGCACCACTAAATGTGATCATTATATACACAAAATCATAAAACATCATTGACAAGTTCATAATCCCACAATTAACTATTTATGACTGCTTGTCCAAAAGTGTTTTGATTCCATTGTACTGAAAAGTTGACTAACCATTGAACATACAAGGCAATTGCTTGTTGCAATGCAACTTTGCCCAAATCCAAACAACTCCTTAAGACCTATTTGATTACGAGACTGTGTAAACATTTTTAGAATCCACTCTTATATATAGCAAGGCTGCTAAAATCACCACTACAATCACGGTATCTTTTTTCCTTTTCTTCCTCTTATCAAACAAATGAATTTTCAACATTGATGTCTTGGTATTGGTCCCTGGAGGGGTTGGTTAACAGTGAAGTGTCAACTGACATTGGAGTGTATTAACAAGCTAATAAAAAAATTAAAAAAATAAATAAATAAATAAAGTTTTTTAAACAAATGGATTCTCACTTGTATAATTGAGGCTTGGCACTTTGTGGTCTGGTTCATTGTATACACAACGCCTGGGGGATGTACCATTTGTGACTTTCTCACCAACCCTTCTTTATGGTGATGTGTCCTACATAAGTACTAACACGTGGAAAAGATGGTATATGTGATATCGCAGGTTGTGGGGTCTTTGTCTGCCTGCCGAAAGTATCAATCTCTAAAAGTGAATTGATCATAAGCTTGTGATAGGTCACTAGTTATATCATTGATTAGAAAATTAATTCATGACCATATGCATCCAAAGAAATCAATCCTAAACATATTTCTCTAATGTTGGCCGTCCAATCCGATCATCAAGTGTGCCACATCTATGATAAATTGCAAATTTGTTTAATTCGTAATTGCATTATTGCATTATTTAAATAGAATTTATATAAAAGATATACTTAGTCTTAGGCAGCTTTTACAGAAAAAATTGACATTTCGAGATTTGCTACAATTACAAGGACAATACCATTAACATAGATCTACAGATCTATGACCAAAAATATTCATGTGGTGTTCTTTTCTTTTCTTTTTTTCTTTTTTAACTCTCTTTCTTTTAAGGGAACAAAGAAGAGCACATGAGCCTACATCATTCACTCAAACATGCAAATCCAATCAAAACCTAACGATCGATTTGAGAGAAACCCATGTCCCATTACCCTCTATCTTCCAATCCCAACCCTAGTGTTTTTTTTTTTATTCCCACCTCAATTAAACAACGTCAAACGAACAGGAGTTCCACTATTTATGGCCTTAATCCATTCTCTACCTTGAATGAATTTCTCCACTGTAAATGTCAAGGCCTGTTGCTTGTTAATCACCTTATAGCCAGGCCACTTTACTCTAGCACTGACAGCTGCGCCGGGCCCATCGTTGTTATATTCTCCATACTCTAGTGTCTTCAAGGCAAAATCCCCTTCCCATGGTAACCAACCGTCGGGATGGATCAGATCACCGATCGTCGTTTCCATGACGATGGTCCTTGAAAACTCCTTCCAAGGTCGTCCAAGGTAGCTTTTGATCTTTTTCATGACTGGGATTAGTTTCTTATCTGGTTGGATCTTGCATTTCTGGATGACGATTCCAGTAGACTGATGCCTGTCTACCCTGCCTTGTGCGGTCACGATGTTCTGTTGATTGTCCAACGGCAACCTTACGACCATCTGGCAGTTTTGGAAGACAGCAGCCGCATCGCCGAAGATGAAATCAATGGTGCCAGCAATGACACAGCTACGGTAGAACTGTCGATGTGTTTGTACATACAATGTATCTTGGTAGCCCTCCATCCGGCAGTTCAAGAAGACTGAACGGTCGGATTGGACTCTGAGGGCCACGGCCTGATGTTTGATTGCACCAGCACTGTTTCTGAATCCAATATCTTGGGCCATGAATCCATCTCCTATAGCCGCTGAAAAAAATAATAATTATATAAGATATGTACCATTTCTACATTTGGTGATCCAGACCGTAGATATGATGGACCTCACAAGTATGGAGTATGTAATCAGGATGTTGTTCAAGTTCATTCATTATAACCCAAGATCACAAATCAAGATCATACACTCATTTGGTGGACCACACATGTAGAAAAAAAAAAAAAAGAATAAAGCAATGTGGCTGCTGGGATTCGAGCCCAGGTCTCTACGGCCACAACGTAGAATTCTTACCACTAAACTACAGCCACTGGTTGTGGTGTTTCTTTATAATAGAATATAAATATACTATGAACTTGAACTTGTATTTAAAGGAAATCCAAAAATAAAATGAGGTGTTTCATGCTTCTCTAACTCACCGAAAGTGGCAGTTTGGAAAGTCCTGGTACCATCAACGAAATTCTTGCTGCTGGTGACAATGGTCTTCCTCGAGCCGTCACCGTAAATGGTCACGTTCACCATGTCCTTCGTAATAATCACTTGCTCCTCGTAAATGCCCTCTTTCACGTAAATCACGTACCTTTAAAAAATTTTATATAAAAAAAAAAAACAAAAAAACAAAAAACAAAGTCAGAAAAATTGCCATTACATCCACGTAATAAGATGAAGCAAGTTGTTTAATTGAGATAATTTAGACTCTTAATTCATTTTAAAAGATAAGTAGTTCCATTTACGATTGTTTGTCTGCCAGTTTTAGAGTCAGTTGATGCATGGCCCACCCAAGTTTGGACATTTTACAGTCATTAAAGGGCCTAGATTTGATTTCACCAAATATGGGCCTCAAAGCAGATCCAAGCCCAGTATGTAAAAAATTTAATGGATCTGGGCACGACCCAAACTAACCAAAAATTTCAACCAAGTGCCTGTCTTTGACTTGAATGTTCCTAATCCATCCATTGATCAAATGGGCCTACCATTAAAAAAAACAAGAAAATAGACTTTGGGCCAACCATCATCCTAAGTGTCCTATGGTTCAAACCCAATCCAAAACTAGCTCATTTCCATAAGAAGCATTAGATTAGTGTAACTGCATAAGTACATACCTTCCTGTGTATTTCTTGGGCATGGCTTTGAGTGCAGCGTTAATGGTGGTGAATTTTCCATCTTTAGCCACCACGACATTTGGCGGGGGCTTAGCTTTCTCCTTCAATAACCTACGATCCTCGTTGGACATCCAATCAGGCAGGCCACCATTGCTCGATTCCTCCTGCAGTAGGCGGGGGTGGGTGAATCCCGGTATCTCAAGCATTGATAGAATGGACGCCGCCTCGTTGATGATCGCCAGCGCATTGCTCGTCATCTTCTTGGCGCTCTTCATTCCATCCTCCATCTTGGACTTGAGATCCCCTTCTGGGAACCCATCAATACATGTCTGCTGATACGACATCACGGCGCTCATCCAGTTCTTGAGATCATTAGACTTCGACAACATCTTTTCACCATCGATGTTGGTAATTGTGCTTTCCAGCTCATCCTTGGCATGATCAAGGAGCTCATTGCAGTCTGCAATAGCTCCTTTCACCTTAGGATCATCTGTTTTGAGCTGAGATGCCTTGGCAAAGCCCTTCTTCACCTCGCTGGTAACCGCCTTGATTGAGGCCTTGATAAGATCTTTGGGGTCAGACCCAGTAGCATTTTTCAACGTAGATTCGCACTCTGTCTTATAATCTGTCGAATTACACAACAGCTTGATTACCTTTGATGATGTGGCAATTTCTCTAGTCCCTGCAGTAGCTCCATGGGCCTTGGATGTGGTGGTTTTACGCGGTTGGGTGGCATGTTTTGAATGCTGGACAACAGCAAAAGCGCCAGAGGCAACTAGTATGAGGACGATTAACGTTACACCGAGGCCGATGGCGATCCTCTTTCTCTTCTTTGCCTCCCTTTCGGCTCTTCGGCGCTCCGATAGGTGGCCGAAATCGAAGGCCGACATGTTTGGATGGCTTAGGTTGAGGTCTCTCTGAATCCCTGCCTTGTAATCCAGCCAAGGCAGACAGAGGAGAGAGAGAGAGAGAGAGAGAAAGAGGCTGTTTTCTTCTCCCTTTTCTCTCTTTTCTGGAATGGATGTTTCTGAAGGGCTCTTTGTGGTCTTGTATTTGAAAGTTCGTTAGGTTTTTGCGGGAAACGGGTGATTGATATTGCAACCGTTACTCCCTCATTTCCCGCGAAAACTTTCCCATTCTCGTTATGTTTAAAATTACTATATTACCCCTTATTCTCTTGACAAAATCCATTTCTTCATAATAGCATCACCTGACTCGTATAGTCCTACTGCATCGCAATTGTGAATAATATGTGTTTGTACAGGTAGGACCCACATTTTGATGATCCAGACCATTGATTCAATGGGAACCACCATGGATGGATAATATCCACAAAAAAAAAAAATTTCTAGATTGGACATCAATTGCTTCCATTTTTCATTCATTTGGGTGCCAACCTAGCATGTGCGTAGTACATCCGAGCTGTATATCAGATGGGATTAATCACGTAGATAATTTATCCCTACGATTAGGTGGACCACACACGTATAGAATAGTGAACTATCTATAAAATTGCAATTTTTTTTAGGCCGTCGGCTATTTTTCTTACAGGTTTGACCTGGCTGGTAGTTGAATAGCCTGAATTTTTAGCCATATTAGATCTAGTGTGGTTCCACCTGATACCCACAACTTGGATGTCCTACATGTGTGGCAGGTTGGGATGCGTGGTTGCACCAGCATCATACAGTTTAAAGAGTGGACGATCCTATCCATCGGATCAGTTGATCTTTTGCTCATTGAATTTAGACCGCTCACAATTTTGCCTTTTAACAGTCAGGGCTAAGATCATCTTATCAAAATTAATTTGGGTTGTGTCCAATCCATGTAGGGCAGCACAATTTGCACATTAGGAACTGTCCCGCATTCATCCGACATGGACGGTGGATATGTGCAGGTGTTTGATCTACCATGTTCCACACCATCATTTGCGAAAATTCCAAGGGCTTTACAGTCATTTTAACTAAATCTAACTACATGGGGTCGAAGTGGTATTCCCCACAATGTCTAGGCGCAAAATGGTAATTTTCCGTTCAAACAACCCTATGTGGCTCTCCCTTCTTTGAGGGGGAGTTGGGGGAATTAGTGTAAAACTAATGGAGATCATGTCTTAATTAACCTTGTTTATCTCTAACAAATCCTATTTAGAGTTTGGACCTCTTAAGGGCCATTAAGTTCCAGTGCAATCACAGCATTATAAGTTATACTGTTCCTATTTTAGCATTGGGACACTTGGACAATCCAATCCATTGATCTAGACTCTTCATTAGGTTCATCACACATTTCATGAGCTATCATGTAAATATCATACTGATCTGAAAAAATATGAACCGTTTGATCAATGGTCTTCAATATAAACGGTAAAAATAATTTACAATAAAATAGGTTGATGTATCTATTTGTTAGGACCTGTCATGGATTGCTTGTGATTCTAGGGCCTGTTTGGCCGGACCGATCCCACAGTATTAGGAGGGATGGGATCGCAGGATATGCATGACGAGCCAAGCAGACCCGGTGAACTTGTCCTGGGATATGAGCAATCCCATGAATCTTAAAACAATCCACTGGCATCACCATCATTACCTTAAAATTGATCCCATCCCTTGGTTGGGGACGGATTGGATGGTAAAATCTCAGGATTTGCAGGCGTGCCAAACAGACCCAGTAAACTTGTCCCGGATATAGCAATCCCATGGATCTTAAACCAATCCACTGACACCACCATCATTACCTTAAAATCCATCCCATCCCTCCTAATCCCCTAGGATTCGCCCGGCCAAACAGGCCCCTAAAGAATCACTTTTGTTAGGGCACTGTGACCATCCCATCATGGATTAGAAAATGGATGGCCCTGAAAAGAAGGTCAAATCATATATGGTTTGGATGCCTTGCACGCTTGACATGTTGGCATTTGTGATGGGTTGCAGCTTAAGCTAACCCACATACGGTTGTAGATGATCATTCTGGGATGTTCTAAGTCAAGGAACGGTTAACTGAAAAGATAGTCGGCTGAGATAGACCCTGACTGGACTGAGTCATGACTTGACTCAGGACCAAAAGAGTCAGTCTGAGTCCTGAGTCGTAAAAACTAGGATCACATACCATATTGTTGTGTTTGCATTTGAAATTCACAGAAAATCCTCTGAATTAATTCAAAAATAATCTTTCAAAATATTGTCTAAATTCAGGAGGGAAATCCCCAGCTGTACCATACAACATGGAATGGAATGCAACCATTTCTCTTATAAATAATTAGTTAGCCAAGGATTAGAATTCAAGAGTGCTTGTCATGCAGGTGGCACCAGAGTTGCACCCTAAGCCAATGGGTGCAACCCCCAATAGCATTAGGTTCATGGCTCTTAATGCCATTTCTCACATGCACAAGATAGTATCACAGACTTGGTAGTCGAATCTGACTTGCAGCTAATGGTGAAAGTTTTGAATGAGGGTGTCAACTTGAGTTTGAAATGGAGATATTGGCTCCTCTGGATTGAGATTATGCGCCAAAGAGGTCAAGTAGTTTTTCAGCACATTTTCAAAGAGGGTAATTCTCCGGCTGATTTTTTAGCCCACATGGGTAGCGAAGCCCAATCCGCTGCCCTTTGATCGTTTGGAGTTTCTGCCTGCCCAGGTTAAAGGCCTCCTATTTCTTGATAAGGTGGGCCTTGGTGCAGTCAGGAACGTTTTGACTCGAGTCTTTACTCGCTTTGTCAGTATAGGTACTAATAGGTTTTCTCAAGGTCCTTTTTTCCTGGAAATGCCCGAATGTAAGTTGGCATTTATATGATGAAATGAAGCTTGGTTTAACATATATATATATATATATATTTCACAGACGTTCACAGGCATGCTGGTTACCATACGGGCTATGTGGGGCCACTGTTGTATGTGAGCCAAACCCATTCTTTAGATGTACCCCCAATGTTAGGCCTATATTCCAAAATTTGCGCTAATCCATAACTCATACACAGAGCTGCGCACAGGACAACTCGACTCATCTGACTCATTCAGACCTGACTCAATCCGAATTGAGTGAGTGAGTCGATCCGAACCAAGTAGACTTTATCCAATCTGAACTCAAACCGAGTTGAGTTCGAGTCACCCAGTAATTCAACTCGACCCGATCTGAAATCCAACAGTACTAACTCAACTCGATCCGAAACATATATACACACACCCATATAGAGGCATGCTCACCTACACACGTGCACACCTTTGCACACGTGTCATGGGTGTCAAATCCGAACGGTCCATGAGATGTGGAATCCCATCAAACCTTAGGGGGTGAATTTTTACCCTGATCTAAGATTCTGGTGGGCCATAGCAAGGAGAAATTCAAATCAAGGGAAGAAACTGTTTGTATTTTTTATGACCCACAAAAGTTTTGGATCAAAGTAAAATTTCATACTAAGCGGTTTGATGAGGTTCTAAGTCATGTGGACCGTTCAGATTTTCGAGACCCATCATATTTGATGAGTTCTCAAAAAAGTTGGTATGTAATACAGCGTTTCGTACATGTGTGTGCATGTGTGTATCAAATTTGATGTTTCAAATATAAGATGCCGTGTAGCTTATGGAGATGCTATAATTCCAGCAGGTGCATCTCGGTTTTGGGCTTTGATTTCAGCCCGTAGATACCTGCACCTGACCCAACTCCATGTCGACTCGAACTGACTTGGTACCCGTGACTAGGTTGGACTTGGTCCAGATTAGTCCAGGCTAGACAGGGATTCAGATCGGGTCAGGCATACTGGACTTAGTACCACATCAGGTCGAGTTTGGGTCAGGTCTATTTCAAAACTGAATCTAGTTGGGTCAGCCTAACTCAGTCCCACTCGATTCAATGCCCAGCTCAACTCATACATGCCATCCGTTCACACATGTGAACATTCCCCACAGGGGCTTGTACGTGGGTGCAAATCGTATTTGAATATTTGTATCTATGTATGCGGGTACATGTACTCCTCACCTCTATATGTGTATGCAAGTATACATGTACCATACTCTCTCTTAATTGGCAAATGATAATACATTTTCATTAATTTCTCATTGGGAAAGAATTTTCTAACTTACAATTTCTTAAGAAAATATAAACTAACAGGTTACAATAATCCACTAGAAAAGGGTATGATAGTAGAAGGCAGCCATGTATCGCCCATGGTAAAATTATAAACAGTGAAGCTCATGGCCTGTGAAGAATTCATCAAGCTATAACCAGGCCATTGCACTCTCCCACTGGTGTTCGCACCAGGTCCATAATTTTCAAACTCTCCATAGTAAAGGGTACTCAATCCAACGGTCCCATTCCATTCCAACCATCCAACTGGATCAATCAAGTTATCAATGAACGATTGCATGTATACAGTCCGAGAATACTCCTTCCATGGTCGACCCAAATAACTTCTAGTGAAGCTCAGGTCCTCTGCCAAGTCCGGCGTGGCTCGCACCGTGCAGTTATGGATAGAGATGCCCGTGTTCTGATTTGGGTCTGTGCGGCCTTGGGCAGTGATGGCAATCTTCTGGCCAGGCAGGGGCTTTCTTGCAAAGAGATTGCAGTTTTGGAAGATGGAAGCGGCGTTTCCAAAGATGAAATCGACGGTTCCGTAAATGTCACATTCTCTGTAAAACTGTCTAAGGGAGTGAACATATAGAGTATCTTGATAACCTTCGAAGCTACAATGGTAGAAGGTGGAGAGATCTGCGTTGTTCCTTACGGCCACCGCCTGGTGTTTCTCTGGGCCAGCAGTGTTCTTGAAGGTTATGTTTATGGCTACAAATCTCTCCCCCACAACAGCTGCAATAAGGAAAACATGTACATAGACATTAGTTCCTGAAATGGCTAAGAAATACCATAAGCCTGACTCACTGAATTTTCCGCAGGAATAACCTGATGAGGTCGATCACCACCTTCCTTAGGGGATAACTACTCCGACTTTATAGAGCTCTCTAAACTCCTCGAGGAGCTAATTCCTCAAATTTTTTAGGGGGTATAAAATTAAAATGATTTCAAAATAAATTAATTGATGAATAAAAATGATATTACAATCCTTTAAATAATAAGCACAAACCTGAGACTTAATTTTTAGACTCAAATTCATTAAAAACGTGACTTACTATAAAGTTACCATTCCTACTAGACATTATGGTTTTCTGCCAAAAATGGTGTGTGTCCAATTTAGCCTAACCACTCTTTAACTTTTCTAAGCCCTTTCCCACAACCCAAAGGATCAAAAGTTATATATACGCCAGCTAAAACTTATTATTTAGATCAGTCTGAGGTATGGTCACTACCATAGCAAGAGGTGGACTGGACAGTCGGCGGTGTGCCTTTCTTATGAAATTATGCCAACATAATGGAAATTGTTAAATGTTATAAAGAAACTAGAATCTCACCGAATGTTGCCGAGTTATAGGTTGTCCAATTATCGTTCACACTTCGATTCCCGGTAATCACCGTTATGTTGATCCCCTCTCCTATTAACATCAAATTCTTCTTGTTCTTCGCCACCAAAACATACTCTTCATAAACTCCTTCCCCAACTAAAATGAGGAAATATCCCTCGTCGGCTATTGTGTTGTTTGGCGCAAAGGCGACTGCATCTCCGATTGATGTGAAGTTCCCACTCCCATCCTTGGCGACCTTCACAGACTCTCTCACCAAAATCTTATTGCCGACCCCTTCGATAAGATTCCGTTGCTCTGTAACAAGGAAAACAAATAAGGTTAATGGTCGTTTTTAATGCCTTTGGTTGCACCCAATATAATGAAATTTCATGATACTTGGTGCAACCAAACCAACCCTTTGCCATGCTATATTTTCATGAAATCGACCCATATGAATGCAATGGGTGAATTTGTCTTAGTTGTGTAAGTGGGCCGGGTTTGGGTGTGGCCCAGTAGGCCCATTTCAGCGGATACAATAAGGCCCATGCTGCTCGGCATGGACAGTTGTAGTCGTAGCCGCTGGTCCCCTCAGTGAATATTCTTCATCCATCTGTTGGTCTAAGTGGGCCACACATGCACAAAATGGATGGTCTGCATCATCCGTTCGTAATGATTTTTGCACATAGTAGAAGAAGAATGGATGGAGCTAATGGGTATTCCAGATAGATGATGGGGATGGCAACAAGTCCAAAACCAAACTGATGGCCCACCTGAGTTCTCCGACGGGCTGATCTTTTATCTGTGATTTCTATAAATGGTGCTTGGTCTCTCACCTGATGGACGGATTAGATTTTACATGTATAAATGATGGACCTACGGTCGTAGACGATTGTGGTCGGGCACTTACCAATGGTCACGTGGGATACGTTGACCATAATTAAATGGAAAGCGTTGCATGAGTTTTTGTACGAGGGCTTGACTTTCGCTGATGCGGATAGAAAGAGTTTGTGTCCATGAGATCCACACCGTCCATCAGGTGCATCGCCACGTGTTTATACAACACGTTGGTGGGCTTGAAAAAGTTGAGATGGAACTTCCGCCGTTAAAATCGTCCAAATTTCATGTGGAGTCGACTGTTGTGCATGTATTACAATCTAATCCACTCATATGACGTAACGCATCAGGATAAATGGATTTTCCAAAAATCAATAAATTCTAGAACTCGTGTGGGCCACACCACGTGAATCATACAGTGAAAACGTGACGGCGCACCGAGTAATCTAATACATTTTTGTCCCATGCAGCGGTCAGACGAGTTCGCTTTCGGCGTGCCAATTGACTCAGCGAGTGCAACGAAAAACCCCCAGCTCCGCGGGCCCGCCAAGTTGTCTACGTGACATCCACTCCGTCCATCTGGTAGTATGCTTGATTATGGACCGTTGGTCAGAAATCAGCTAAATTGACGCATCTGGACGACACCAAAAGGGAACAATGGAGAACTGACGCCAACCATAGGTTTGTTTGTGGGACCACCACCATCTCGTTAATCTTTTATCAAAACCGTTCATCAGGTGTGACTCATGGGTGTAGCCCACTCGAGCGGACCATACTGCTAATAAACTGAGGTTTTTACGTGCAAATTTGTATTGTTCTCATCGGTGTGGCCCAATTGAGTTTTTCCTTTTTTAATCGAGCTGATCTTTTTTGAATGCCAACGGAGCACAAGCTTGTCACCTGACCTGATGAACGGAGTAGATTGCAAATACACAACATGATAGGCCCCACAGTAAAAGTAAATAATAATAATAATAATAATAATAAATATCCCTGACGTGCACGAAATAGCAAAACGCCAGAAACGGACAGGCAATCAGGATAGGACGTGGATCGCGTCCTACCCCCGCCCGTCTCCAGCTAACGGGCAGCTGCTTTGAGTGGCCACCGTGATGTATAGTTCTTATCCACACCGTCCATCCATTTTCCCCTACCATTTTAGGGCACAAACACAAAAATGAGGTAGATTCAGGTCTCAAGTGGACTACACAATGGTGATTAAACTCTTACCGTTGAAAACTTTTGGGGGCCACAGGTTTTGGAAAAAGCTGATATTTATCTTATCTCTTCATCCAGGTCTATAAAACTTTATGAATAGGTTGGATGGCGAATAAAAATCACGGTGGGCCCTAGAAAATTTTCAACGGTGAGAATCATTATTACCGCTGCTTCCTGTGGTGTGGTCCACTTGAACCTGGATCTGCCTCCCTTTGCTTTAACGTTATACTAAAATTATACGAAAAAATGGATGGACCGTGTGGATAAGACCCATACTTAAAGGTTGCCACTCAAAGCTGCTGTCCGTTCCCAGCTGGCATGAAGGGATAAAAGGACGAAACTAGCCCTCTGAGAACCATGCGAGTTGTCATGTCTTTTTCTCGTGTCCGGACATCTAATCCGTCATGCAACGACTCAGCTTGCACTTACTACAGTACGGAGCATAGTAACAACTCTCTTTTTGGTAATTTCTCAGGAGATATTTGTACGTTCTTTTTCGCGATATTATCGGGAAATCTCAATCTAAATAAGAGTATTAACTGATTTATTTTAACTTGTAAATAGTTTTTCCATTAAATTACAATAATTTCGTAATAAAAAATCTCGAAAACTTTAAAACTCCCGATAACTTTGCAACGTTAGTGTTTAATGAAATTTTCACGATAATATCTTCAAAATCTCGTGAGGTGATGGCTTTTTAGTGATAGGCTGCGGCGGGGCCAGCATGGCAGCTCTCGTGCGGGGCCTCGTTACAAGTAGGACGGCACACGTGTCAAGAGATCAGGACCATTCATTATATACTGTGCAACGTAAGCATGCCGTTACGTGGGCGATCTGGTGGCCATCTGGTGATCTCAACCGTCCATCCGATGGCCATCAATTGGATGGTGGAAAATACAAAATAGCGACCCTTTTAGTAATTGGAGTAAAACCATAGAATCTACCTTGTTACGTGGGGTCCACTATTTCGACGGTTAGATTCAGTGTCGATTTAGGTTGCGGGTAGAGATTCTAATAGTGAAGGGCATTTACCTCGACCGGAGTGAGCAAAGGGAGAAAAACCGCCCGACCGGTTCTCCTCCAAGGGCCGCCCTCCGCCCGGTTTGCGCCCTTTGCGCTTCCTCGACCCCAGCTCGTGGCTCACCAGCCCGAGCGAGACGCTGTAGAGCTCCGTTGCATTAGAGAAGGGTGCTTGCAGCACGCCCTTCAGTAGGTTGCTTCTAGAAGCTTCCAGCCCGTCGAAGCATGTTTGCTGATTAGTGACGATCGCACTCAGCAGCGTCCGAACCCGTTCTACGGCCTCGTCATTCAGCGGCCCGGTCGAGCTGAGCTCGGCTGAGATTGTGGCTAGGAAGTCGAGGTTGAGGTCGGACAGCTGGCGGCAATCGGAGAGCGCACCTGCCTCCACGTGGCGCGTTGGGCCGTGTGCGAGGAAATGCTCGAGGAGGCTCGTCGATTTGCGCGCTTGCTTGAGGGATTGCTTGACGGAGAACCGGCCATACGTGTAAGGATCAGACGGTGGAGAGCGAATGGCGGAGAGAATTGAACGGCAGAGCTTAGGGTAGAGAGTGGACTTGCATGCGATGGAGGGGGAGACGGGAGGTGACGGAGACGGAGACGGAGACGGAGAGATGACAGAGACTGACGGAGGCATTAAGAGGGAGAGGAGGGAGAGAGAGAGAAGGAAAGGGATGGATAAAGGCATTGCGTTTTGGGGTCTGTTTGGTTGTGTGTGAGACTATCTAATACTAATACTCTTAAGCTGCGAGTGAGAGAGTTGGGGTACGTAAGTATAAATAGGGGCGGGAAAGCGCGTGATGACGTGATGTCAGATTTCTTGCAATGACGGAAATGCCCCTGTTTAAGGCCACCGGATCGGGAAGTTGCTGGGAAGGAACCAGAGGCTACTCGGGCAGCTTCTGCCGCTTGATACACGGGCACTTAGTAAATATGCAGATGTGACATTAACTACATTAAACCGACCAATTGTGGAACACCGTTTCTAAGTGGCAAATAAAAAAATCAGATTGGGAGGGTTGTTCGTTGAAATTAGAATGATCGATCCAACCATCAGGGCCTACTATGTAAATTTGGATGTTTTTGCTTGGGTGCGGACCATGTGGCCCACCCTGGTGGATGGGTTGGATAGCATATATACATGGTAGTGGGCTCATGGCATGGAGGATGGAAGGTGTCCGGAGAAAACACGGCCTTCCTCCTCTAAGATACACCTCTAGTTTACGAGGAACCTCGAATTTATGAATTAAATGAAGTCTTTGTACAAAAAAAATTGATATTACTTTTATAATCATTAACTTTTAATAAAATAGCAAAAGACTTTTAGGGCCTGTTTGGCCGGGCCGATCCCACGGTAATAGGAGGGACGGGATTGCGATATCTGAGGATATGTACATGATGAGCCAAACAAACCCAGTGATCTTGTCCCGGAATATAAGCAATCCCATGGATCTTAAAACAATCCACTGACATCACCATCATTATCTTAAAATTGATCCCATCCCTTGGTTGGACGGATTGGAAGGTAAAATCCCGAGATATGCCGGGCATGCCAAACAGACCCAGTGAACTTGTCCCGAGATATAGCAATCCCATGGATCTTAAACCAATCCACTGACACCACCATCATTACCTTAGGGCCTATTTGGCCGGGCAGATCCCATGGTATTAGGAGGGATGGGATCAATTTTAAGGTAATAATGGTGGTGTCAGTGGATTATCTTAAGATCCATGGAATTGCTTATATCCCGGGTCAAGTTCACTGGGTCTATTCGGCACGCCCTGCATATCCTGGGATTTTACCTTTCAATCCATCCAACCAAGGGATAGGATCAATTTTAAGGTAATGATGGTTATGTCAGGGGATTGTCTTAAGATCCATGGTATTGCTTGTATCCCGAGACAAGTTCACTGGAACTGTTTGGCTCATCATGCCTATCCCAGGATATTGTCGATCCCATCCCTCCTAATACCATGGGATTTGCCTGGCCAAACAGGCCCTTAAAATCCATCCCATCCCTCCTAATCCCATGGGATTCACCTGGCCAAACAGGCCCTTAAACTTACTCAAATTCTTTTATATGATTCAAATAAGAATCTTAAGCATTGCTAAGCTTCTTCAACCCTAAGACACTGAAGAAATGACAAATTTTGCACCTTACTTATAAAAACAATTGTAAACTCTGACTTACAACTCATATTCAACTCATAAAAACTTGAAATTGTGAATCTGTTTGAGATTAATGACCTTTAACATAAGCTAAGATATGGAGTTCATCGATAGTCCTAACAACATATATAGTATACGCGTTAAATAGATAGTCAATCACAAAGTTATCACCATTGAATGCTAAAGTGCACACTTAGACTTTAAATTGAACTTTTTAGCTTGATTTCTACTAAACGTAGTTTTTTTATCTTTAGTAAAGTAATTTTCTAACACTTCCAAGCCAATAATGGATCCAATTACATAAACTACAATAGATGCAATATGTTAAGAAACTAGTTTATAAAATATAGTGTACATATACGGGTGGGATGTGTTAACTATTATCTTCTAGCATTCATCTAATCATGTTAATTTACTAATCAATCACATAAGTATAATTAAACAAGTTCTCAAATGATAATCCTAAACATAAACATGTATAGTGGTTCGATTTCTCTACTCCACTCCTGAGGGACGTACTCAACCCATGATGTACCGAATTTCATTATCGAAGGTTTTAAATCAGATTCACCTCTAACCTTAATTTACAGCCCTACAGAAACACATACATAGCATACAATCCCATCAAATGCTCCCATAAAAGACTTTCATTGGTTTTCAATCGGGCGACCAACAACATCGGTCATGGTCCAAGGACCTACGTTTACTTTCGCCGGAGGCTCTCATGGAAACTAACACATATACACTCGTATCCCGTAAATTCATTCATACACTAGAGCTTGACTCTTACCCTCAATATTATCCTACACATGAAAAAAGAGAATAAACTCATACATAATACTTAAGTATCAAATTGAGTCACTTTGATGTGTTGTCTCGGTTTACTTGATTGATGTTCTCCTATGCTTTAATCAACTCTCATTTTTCTCTCCTGATCATTGATGCTGATGTTTTGAAAAGGCTTCAGATCTAAGATCAAATACATTGTATCCAATACTCCACTGTGAATCTCCTATATTAATGAAAATGCTGTAATTTCCTAAGGGATTCATCTATATGGGTGTTCTAAAGGATTTACATAAGGATTTGACTATTGGTTCAAGTATAATCTCTAGAATAAAGTGGAGACTAAGTTCATCTTATTCATCGAAGTTGAAATCCTCTTTCAAGTGATGAATCATAAAGAAGATGATTTAGATATCTTGGTTATAGATGCTTAGAATGTGTGATATGAGTAGGGAATCTCTCAAGCTTCTATTGCACACAAAAAAAAAAAAAAAAAACTTTATAAAATGCTCAAAGTTCCGAATACAATATTCATAACAAAAGGTTTAAATGGATCCCTAACGGCTGGCTCGAGCGATCGAACATGACTCTTGATCAATCAAGCTACTAATCCGAAAATAGTCCCCGCTAGACTATTTTGATTATGTTCAATTGATTGAGCTCGATTGTTCGAAAGGAATTGAAGATCATTTGATCAATCGAACATATTCCTCGAATGCTTGAACTAAATCGATTTTAGGTTATATGCTTGATGGTATTTTTGGCCTTGTTCATTCAATCAACTCGATCGATCGAGCTTCACTCGAGCACACCCTTGAGTCTGGTAGTTTGGGCTGTCTATTTTTCAACAGCTTGGGAACTCTTGTAGTCTATCTTATCATATTCCAATTAGGCTCCTAAGGCTAATGGATAATCCAACAAAGTTTACATATTAAGTTATGGATATCTAAGGGCTTAGGTTGTCTTGGGTCAAGGGTTAGAGTCACCAAGGCACCTCATATACTTGTTATTAATTTGCTCCTTGATACTCATGTTCATTGTATCTTTGATCTTCGGCTTCTAATAGCTCAACCGACTCCTAAACATAATGATTCACATGATTGACAAACAAGGTATACAAATGAGTACACTAAATCTCATACGACTTGCACCTACCAATATTCTTGCGTGCAAACCATATACATCCCATATGCGTAGCTGATACCTGTGCCACATCCAAGGAGATAATGAAGGAGCTAGCATCCCTGATGCTTCAAAACTAAGGCTGTTCTGGTGAGTTGGGTGGACTACATATGTATCAAAAGAAACCAATGACCTTATCCAACTATGGACAAAGGCATCTGCATGGTGGGACCAACTGTTCTCACCTTGGGTCACGTACGTTTAATGTATTTGCAATAATTGATGTTCATAAGACATGGGAGGGCGTGACTGAGAACCTAACTATTGAAAAGGGGAATGATTTAATACTCTGGTAGCATATAAAACTTAATAATCATATATTTAAAACTTGTATATAGGATATGTGGTACCTATTTAACCATCTAAAGTACTGCAGATACATAGCACAGTCGAAGAAATATTAATACCCAACTACATAAATGAATCAATAACAACTATAATAGCCCACTGGTATGCACAATCTAAATATCAAATAATCAGATCATCCAAACCATTGATCGCATGGGTTCACCTAATAAAAATCGTATACTAGCTAGTTTAACCATCCAAAATGAAAAAGGCTGGGCAAATGAATCATCACTATAAAATCATATTATCTGAGCAATCTTTACCAAGTCAGATGTTTGGTTAATTCATACTATAAGATTTTATTTTTATTTTTTTTTAATTGAAACATCCTTAAATGTCCGGCCATCCTCGACTATTTTTTAAATGATCAAATTAGTACAATATTTTGATTTATGATCCATTATGATGGGGTTTTCCTCCTCAATTCAGAGGAGAGACGGTGCAGTGGTTGAAATTTTGAAGGGTTTCATCGCGCTGCTCGACCGGTCGTAGGTGGTCTTTGACCGGTCGTGGGAGGCGATCGACCGGTTGTAGGTTCGAGCCCTAGCACGATTCAAAGTCCAGCGAGTTATTGCTAATTTTCTCCGTGGTCTATGACCAGTCGTAGGTGAGCTACGACCAGTTGTAGGCGGCTAGGACCAATCCTGAAATTTTTAGGACCAGTTTTAGGTTACGCAGTTTTTGTGCGAAATTGTGGATTTGAGTCCTTTCGCAACAGGGATGCGGAAAGGAGTTTCTTAAAACTATAAAAAGGGGTTTCTAAGATTTTTTAGAGGATTATGTTGTGTGAAGAAAAGTACAAGAGTGTAACATCTCAGATTTTTGTCAACCTGGGATTAGACGTCCTTAGGCAATGGGTCAACCATAACACCTTAGTAACCTTTCAGAACCCAGTTCCAAAGCCAAAGAAATCATTTAGAACATAATTCTTTAGAATTTAATATGAATTAGTCATCATTACACTAGATTACCTACGAAATTAGCACTGATCGCTTTAAATACGTTCTGCAAGACCCAAAACTTGTAGAATCAATGACGCTATAATACCCTGAAATCCAAGATCAAACTCTAAACCGATTTGTTCTCATGAACCCTTTGAAACTTCGTATTTGATTTAGACCGCGCGTCGGAAGTCCGATATCTACAATCTTAAACGGTTATGACCGCTTAGTTGGACTTGACAATCGTTTCGAAAATCAAGCCCAACCGATGTTCTAAGGATATTTCATTGAGCCTGGACTGAAAAGAGTGAGAAATGGCTAAAGGTTTAGGAAATTAATTTCAAATCTGGCACGTGTCATTGTGCGTTATTATTAAGCGTTCTGACCGTCAGAATTCAGCCAAATTTCACCCTCGGATCAGAAAAAATTTCTCTTTCATGTCATGAGACTTGTATACTTAATTTAGGTACGATGACTGCTGAACTGAAACTGGACCGCCATGTGCGATCTGCGAACTCTACCGGTCTGAAAACTTCGTGTGAGTAAGATCCAGTGACCATGAGCTTAAGTCCGACCGCGTTCGGCCAGGGAACCTCTCGAAATGCGCTTTTAGATCGAAAAAGTCCCGATTTGGTTATAACTTAAGTATACATTTGTTCCAAGTCTAGTTAAGTTAGATTTTAGGCTATATAAGGGCCTTAAGCCCTCACATATCTCTCTCATCCGAATTTGCTTAAAACCCTAGATAGAGAGAGAGAAAAAGTGAGAGATTGTGAATGAGGTGTGGGAGAGTTTTCCCGCCACTTGCTACAGCTGCTACCTGTGATTAATCATCGCATTCAAATCATTTTTCCGGTGATTCTAACGCACTCTTAGGTAAGAAAACCCTAACCACTTGCTGTTTTAGGGATTCCCTTGGTATAATAGCGAAGTAGCTTATGTATCTTATGCATTAGGTCGCATCTACGCCGTTGACGAAGTATAGACATTCTATTCGAATCGATACACGTCTAAGGTGAAAGGTGAGGATTCTATACGCTTTGATTGACTGATTTCAAAGCTTTCAATGTCGTTTAATAGTAGATTATTGATGAGAACGCCGTTTGACATGTAGAACATGCTGTCCGTTTTCTATTTCGACTGTGTACGAGAAATATGAGATTTAGGGTATTTTAGGTATTTGTAGGAAATACTGTTTACGTCCATATTTTGCTAAAATGATTACCATGGCTATTTATCGTGTTATGATATTAGGAATGCGTGTATGATCGGTTTGGCGAAGAGATTCGTCCTAATGCACGCTTTGAGTCGACATACGCTATGTAGACTAAAGTGTGTAGGCTAAGTGTTTGTATAAATGTTTGTATTAGTATGTATTGAGTAGATGGTGTTGTTAATGAGTTTTGATATTAAATTCTAAAGTAATATGCTGATGTAAATGATTTCCATCATGTTGGCTATATGTATTGATTTCATTATATACATGAAATGCATGTGTTGGATGATTTTCTTAAGTTGTATGTTATAACATGTGTCAACATGCTTACATTGTTGTATTTCATTTCTGTTACTTGCATATGATTACTGATGTTGATATTCAAGTGGTTGGGGCTATACGTTAGTCCAGGCAATCGGTAATGGATTGAATTCGTGGTTGGCTTCTATTTACCACGAACGACACGTCGATGAACACGAGTCGTGTTTTGAGTTGGCGGCAGTGGTTAGGCCACACGAAGTGTTTCATGCACTTCATATCGTTCGACTTGAGATGCGCTCGTACTAGTCTAGCCCGTCAAGTAACCCGACTGGCCATTCTATGTTCACCTTACATGAGTCATAGCTGCTTGAACCTAGGATACTGAACTTACCATTAAAAACTCTGTTAATCATGGTACCTTGATCCATAAAGACTCATGAGCCGGATATGATGGTATGGGACACCGTGGTCGAGCTGTCGGTTTACACTGGGGCCACAAACCTCCCCGTAGTGATCATTGAGCAACTTAGACTCGTGAGCAGATTATGGTGGTATGTGACACTATATTCTTGCTGTCGGCCTACACTGATCAGGTGACGAGCCCTTTGTAGTGACCTCGAGCGTATTCTAAGTCTGCGGGAGGCGACAACCCTTCCGTAGCGACAAGAATACATTAGGCCTGTATTGATAAGGTGATGGGGGAGCGGTGCAACGAGTGCGAGCAATAACCCTGGCAGCTCTTGCAGCGACTTACAAATATAATGTCGTATGATATACTAGGAGTGACGACCCTAGACAGGATCTGTGTTGGGATTGATATAAGGAAGGTATCTTAGTTTTACAATCCTGCTGTATGAAAAGGACTAATAACAACCCGGTAATCATTATCCATATCGCACTACATGTGCCTGAAAGATGTGGAGCACTGCGGGAAAAAAGCATGCCGTGGACGCAGATTGTGCCGTATGAGGGAGTATGTCAGTGAGGGCATCTATCATGTCATTTCATGCATGCATTAACAATAGTATGTAGGAATGTTTGATTGTTTGTTTTACTATTATCGCATGATTGATTTGATAACATGCTAATCTTTGTTTTATGATTCCACTGAGTTGATTACCCATTCCCACGTTACGGGATGGTGTTCCAGACACCCACCAATCCTTATTTTAGTTTCAGATGATGGCACTACTTGTGAAGCGGAGCCGGACTTGATGATGATGAGGAGGATCTCTCCTTTATGCGTGTTCTGATCGACGGGATTACAGGGAGGTTGATTAGACGCTTTGACACTTGTCATTTTATATTTTTAGAGAACTCATGTATATTCTTTTCTTTCCATTTTTGAAGTATACATGTATTTAATTAACCTGATAACATGTTCACACTCTAGAGACTTACAATTACTTATATATTTTATGTATTTATCACAGTCTTCCGCTTGCTAATTTAACTGTCTCTGGAGTATGATATGCTGTTTTGGCTTAGTCTCAATCTTGTTTAATGTCATTTTACAGACAACATGCATTTATCATTATCTATGTTGCATAAGTGACATTCTAGAACTCGGGAGTTGGGTTTCTACCTGACCACCGATTTTCAGGATGTTACAAAGAGGGTTTCCTAAAAGGGCTTAGGGTGTGAGAGAGAGAAAAGAGAGAGAGGAAGCTTGTAAAAGGGAGTCGTCGTCTCAGCGCTTCTACATTCTCGTGATCGGTGAGAACTCTCAATTTTCTTTTTATTTTATTATTGTTTATCCGATTCTGTGAGAGTGAAGAAGGTTGTAACGTTCTACTTCATAGTAGATTGTTGATCTGGATGAGGTCCCCTGGTTTTTACCTCTTTGAGAATTTTTCAACGTAAAAATCTCTTGTGTGGTGTGTGATTGTTGCTTTGATCTATTTCACTGCTATTATTATCCTATAATTCTGGTTTTTCGGGCGGCTAGATCCTAAGGTTTTGTGCATGACCCCCAGCACATTATAGCATAGACAACAATTTAAATGTAATGAACGGTAAGGATTTTTTTTTTCTGGCCCACCTGCTGAGTATAGTGTCGAGATATGGTCCACATAGACACGTGTACGGTAAATGATGTGGAGGAAGTAGTCTTCCACGGAAACGAAAAAACTCATCGCCGTTCGCGGATTTGCTTACGAACGCTGATCCGGATCCCGTAAACGCGTTCCTTCTCAAAAGAATTTTAGTTTGACATAAATACCCTTCATTTGAGAAAGGATATAAGGACATTTCGTCCACGTCAATATGCACACTCTATCTTTGACCATAAGTCTTCGACGGTTGTCGGTGAGCGATGTATCTAAATGGTTTTGACTTTCGAGAGTAATATCCAAGGCAAGACCTTACCTGCCCCACTGAAAATAGGGAGCTTTTGATACTCTGGCAGCGTATGAAGCTTCATACGCAGGCATTCAAGAGTTGTACATGTGGCTTACACAATCTCTCGAATCACATCTCACATCGTTGATTCGACAATTCCAAATTTTAGATTGATTGATCAATCTTAACCTCTGATTTTTGAGTACTTGCTCGTTAGAAATAGGACTGTTGGAGTTTTCTTAATTTCAACCGTTCAATAAGCATCCACCGATCTGATAATCAGTTAAAATAAAATAAAAATCATAATTTTTGTGGTTCATGATACATCCAAACTAGTGTCTATAATTTGGATATTTTAATTTGGATTACTTGTACATGATGAATGAAATTTCTAAGTGCCTGTGTATCATCCATCCCCCTGGCAAGAGTATCTAAGCTTTTTCTAATGTAAAATATACTCCGCCATGCTTTTAACTTGACTTTGATCCTTCATTTCAAATATTTAAATCTGATTATTTCTGTGGAGAGCATGTAATATTAAATATGCCCTTGCATCCGTCTACTGACCTCCCAACTTTCGATTATGTGGACCCATGTAATGACCCAAATCCCAGACCATTGATTTTATCTTCCTAGCCATGCATCAATCTGGTATGCCTCAAAATCCTTGTGATTAATAGATAAAACCCTCCAATCAATACCCCATATTATGATGGTTCTAAGGAGAATCAAAGTAATGGTTCAAAACCAAGAAAATGGTAGGCCCCACAATGAAAATCACCCGTACTGAAAATTAGGCCCCTTACAGAAAATTAGGCTGGGCCTATCACTAGGTTGGGCATGCTATGGGCTGTCCACTGATTACAGCTGTGAAAATGGTTTTATTTTTTTGTCTCAGGTGATCTTCATGATATGGGCCCCAAGGTTTCAATGGTGCTGATGTTGACAGCCTCTCAAGTTGCAATAGCTTGCTTGTATGTGATGAATTCTCATTAAAAGTTTCTTAAGCCTTTGTGGACCTCTCATGTAACTTGTTACCAAGTTCTTCTTTTTCTAAGAATAGGAAATTGGCAGTGGTAGTGAAGACGTGAGGGCCGAAATAACAAATGTGGATGATAAATAAGAGAATGCAAAAGACTCGAGTTATAGAATTTCTCAATTCTAATGTAATATACTAAATCAAATCAGTGCATTAAATTTAATTAGTTTTAAGTGAGTTTGTTTTGATGGGGCCACGCACCTAGATAATCCAACCATGGAAGCCACCTATCTTTGGGCAAGACGGGCCCAAACTTCATGAATGCTGATGAAAGGTTGATCATCAACACTATAGAGTCAGCCCTGAATTGCTAAAAAATTCTTTTCCAAGGGTTATATTCTAATGTCAAATTGGTGGTGGAAATCATCTAATTCAGTCGAGCATAGAAATATGGCACATCCATGAGAAGATGGACGGGTCTGATCACCCACCATCTCTGCATGTGGCCCCATGAGAACTTTCCATCCCAAATCATTAAAGATTCGAAGAGTGTGAATGGTCTCTCGCTTGCACACACAAGCACATTGCTGACTACTGCCCTTTGATTTTCCTTATTATTAGTTCATCATCTCTTCCAACACCCTATGCCTGTTCTTTCTTTTTTTTTCTTTTTTTTGCCTAGTATTCCTATCATGCTGTTGTTTTTGGGGCCATCCACGTTCATTCAATAATTTGAGAATGTGAATTTCCATTTTGTCCCATATGTGACCATCTTTTCTTTATTTATTTTATTGGCTGCAGGTTAGGTAAATGCGTTTCTCTTTGATTGAGTTGGTAGCTTTTGAGTCGGTAGCTTTTGAGTCTTCCGAGTGGGAAACAGCTTTCATTCCATGACACCCATCAAATTAGCCCAGCCACGTGATCTTTCTTTTGACCCGAAGTGAGTAGGGTCAATTTAGTCAATTTACTATTTACCACCATCCTGAAAATGGTTGTGACTTATCTTCTCACACAGGCCACTCATGTATTTCCAACCGGACTATATAATCTGTGGGGTCGATTATGGACATGGCATATGTTGAAAAAGTTGTGCTAGTGAGCAATCTTAGCCTTCCAACTAGTGGCGAGGAAATGGATGATTGGAAGTGTTGTTTTTCAATTTAAATAAATAGCCTCATTACTCTAAATGGTTAATTCTTAAGTTAAATAATTAATTGAATTAGTTTGATTTGTTAATTAAGATTCGACCCTTATTTATATCGACTTTTGGTATATGTTTTTATTTAGTTACAGTTGTCTTAATTAGTCAATAATAGGTTAGATAGATTTTTTTTCAAGATGAACAAATCATGATGTTAGATTTAAGATTTAAGTGATTGGACAAATTCGTTAACTTTTCACTTTTGATTAATCAAATTCGTACGATTCTTTACTAGTATCATTTGTATATAAACTCACCTCAAGCGTTGGGGTCAATAGGTAATAACATAAGCTAGTTATATAAAAAAATTTCAAGAGTTCTTTTAAATAAAAAATGGTAAAAAATCTAAGATAGTACACCTTGCACTAAAGATTTAAAATATGGTGATTCATAAGAATAATCAACAAAAGTAAATTAACATATATATATATATAAAATAAAAACTGTCTGTGTGGAGAGAACAACCGAAGTGGCGTGGTCTGCAAGATGTAACTAATGTAATGTGTCAAGTGAGGATTCAGTGATAGGTGGAATCTAACAATGAATGTTAGCTGGTAGTAGATTTAAGCTAAACTAAGAATTTCAAACTTCCTACAACGTGGTTAAACATTTGGACAGACGAAGAATACTTAGGATAAGAAGTTAAAACTAAAACAGATAGCATTGCGCTGTAGAAATTACTCTTGAATGTGTATCTCAAAGGCTTAGAACTCTCATTCAAGTGTTGCTTATATAAGATTTTTTAGAGGTAATGGACATATCTAATCATCGAGATCATGAAAGATTTGGATAGTATACACATCATAAGCCTTTTACTATTGTCATGTCTAATTCTCGACATCGTAAAAGATTTGTAGCGTAGACAAAATCGTAAGCTTTGTGTTATTAGGGTAAGCAAGCAACATCCGTAAGAGAGTTTGCTAGAGAAATGCCTATGGCTATTCAAGCAACATCCTTGAGAAGTTTTGTCAGAGAACTCACGTAATCGAATTCTTTCTTTTGAAAAGACTTGTTATTGCTGAACTCCTTTGCACGTTCGGATTCTTGTGAAGAGTTGCTTCCCCCCACACAAACCTCTCTAACTCTTCACATTCATCCCATTTGTGACAGCCATGCCACACGGCACCTTCTAGACCGTTTGATCTCGCGCGCTGTGATCGGCCTCGTGTAAACATGAAGTAAAATAATGAGCGGTCCCAAGCGGTAGATCAGATGGGCCTGCAACTTGAACAGTCTGGATTTGCCTGTGATTATGCCAGGAGCTTGGTGGAAGTTCACCGCTATTTTCCAGTTGGGGGTGCTAGCAATTGACTACAGTTGTAATGATGAAAGAAAGGCCCACATGGTGAGACCTCGCCTCACCCAAGACGGTGCGGCCTTATTGCAGGGCCCAATTTGATACATGTATTATGTATTCACACTGTCCATCTATTTTTTTTCAGATCATTTTAAGGCATTGACCCAAAAATTAGGCAGATCCAATTATAAGGTGGACCATAATATAGGAAACGGTGGTGATTGAACACTCTACCATTAAAAACTTCTTGGGGTGCATCTTAATGTTTTTGTAGTGTTTATTTTCCATCCAATCTGTTTATAAGGTCACATGAGCATGGATGAATGGAGCGAACAAATATTAACTTGATCTGAAACTTTTGAAGCTCATTAATAGTCAATCACAACTGTTTTCTAATGTGATAAATGGATCTGCTTCATTTTTTGGATAACATTCTAAAATTATCTTGAAAAACAGATGGACGGAATGGATAAGTAATAAATACATCAAGGTGGGCCCCACAATAATGGCCGTACCGTCTTTAGTGACTCCGGGGTCTCACCTAATCCACTCCCATCATCCAATCGCCTATGCTGCATTTGGTAAATGGTCTAGTGGATTCTGACATCACGTTGTTTCCTAAGTGGATCCTATCAACACCATCCAAAATCATCAACGAGGGATCTTGACCGCAAATCATAGTTACAATGTATTTTTACCGTTGGATTGGGATAAGTGACGGTTAGAACAGGGATGCCCACAAGATCCTTAATAACCTTGCCGAGCTTTAGGAACACCAATGAGAGTGCTGATGCACCCAATCATCCGATAGCAACGGATGACAGGGAATTACAGTGGTCCAGATCAAAGGTTATGATTGATCAATCTATTTTGTTTTCACGGTCGTGATCCACATAACTTGGGTCATAGAGATTTGGCGGTTTAATTTGAGTTACATGTGTGCCACGTGTATAGTTTTGAGCGTAAGCGTATCGACCATCACACTCTTACAGAACATTAAATCATTCCCATCGCTGACTTTCTTTCTGCCACCTACTCGCCTGTAGCACGCGGAAACGGGCGCGTTTGGGCGCTGGGATTAGAAGCGATTCGGTGGGATGGGATTTGGACTGTTCTTGTGCTAATTCTACTCCATGTTTGGGTACGGGATTAGGAGGGATTCGGTAGGATGGGATTGGCCTCGTCCTGTGCCAATTCCATTCCTCGGAAAGAATGGAAAAACTTGAAATTAGTTTAGATAGAATTGCATTGTGTCCATGTTAATTTCACTCAATTTTAGCAAGTTGTATCGGTCTTGTCATGATGTGTAGGCTATATCCACACTACCTACCTATTTTTGGAGATTATTTTAGAGCATGGACAAAAAAATTAGTTAGATTTAAAGCTCAAGTGAACCCTACCATAGAAAGCAATGGGGATTGAATATTTATCGTTGAAAATTTTTTCGGGCCACATAAGTTTTGAATCTATCTCATTTTTAAGCCCATGACATAAAATGAGATTATAAAACAAATGAACAATTTAAGTATAACATGTATATTATTCTTAGTTATTTTAAATTATAAATGATATATCCATACAAAAAATGGCATTAATCTTATCCCATGGTAACAGAGAACAATTCTAGCCGCCATGGGGTAATAATTATGCTTTTTAAATCTCATCCCACCGAATCCCTCCTAATCCCACCGCCACACGCCTACCCCGCGGCAGGCACCAACTGGGCTTACATTCGTTAAGAAGGAGAAATGACTTAAATTATATGAAATCCAGGCCGTCTATCAGGTACACCACTTCTGTTTAGTCAATGATAGGAAAAATCATTCCGATTCGAGATCTTAGTTGGCTAACCTAAAAACTACTATACCTAAAACCTATAGGTTCACGTAGCGTGGCCCACTGGAATTAATAAATACTGTGTATATTTTTCTAATCCTTTCATCCGGATGATTCGATCATATGGATGGATTAGATGGTACATAAAAACCACATTGGATCCTACACAAAACTAATGGTTTTCGTTCCAACCAAATGTTTCCTGTGGTGTGCCCAAACGAGTTTTGAATTATCATGAATTTTTTGATCCAATGGTTAAAATGAGGAATCCTACCTGATGTACGGTCTGGATGTCATGAAAACTCCACACACGTGGCATTCCGTTTGCGCAAGTAACCCCAGCAGGTTCCCAGCGCGAGTCAGAGCAGGCCAGATGACAAAGCAGACAAGTTGGCGCTACAGTCTCCACCTTAACCAGATGAGGTGGGCCCAGAAAAAAAAATAAAATAACCCTTGATATTCTGGCAAGAGTATGACCATCCAGACGCGCCACACAGCCCATGTGGCAGACAAGTGCATGAAACAATCTGTTCAAATAGTGGGGTCCACTTAGATGGGTGATCCCGATGACCCGAGATGACAACAAAGGTCAACGGTCAAAATTCGACAAAGGAATATCTATTACTGAGTTAATTTTATGGGACCACAGTTTGGACGGTTCAGATTGGCGTATGCACTTGTGCTGTCACGGTGTGTATGTGTATGAATGACCATACTAGCTCTGTCCTGGTATCTATCCAGAAATGGCACGCCAATAGAGAAAAGCTTGCAGAGAGATGGCTGACATTGTACACGTGGCATGTAAGTGACGAAAATTAAAGCGTCCAGATGGTGAGGTCCAGTTTAGATTAATCATATACTGAAAATAATACTAATTTGATTACATCACTAGACGATTGGTGGTCATTTAGTGGACGGTTCAAAAATTTTAAATGAAGTATCCAAGCGTCTTAAGTCAGAAAACAAGTGTCCAGAATCGGAGGGTAGGATCACATAGAGTTAGACGGCAAGCTCCCTGAAAGACTCTAATCTCAGCCGTTGGATCAGAAAATACTGTTCACTGACCAATACCTGACACGTGTCTGGTTGGTCATTCGATCCGGATTGTCCATCAGACGAAGCCTGTTTTTACTCATTTTGACTGGTCATCTGTTTATTGATAGGACCATAACAAATTTCGTAAAAATGAATAATTCTTCCAAGCATATATACGCGTGAATGTGAAGGGTGACCTTAGTAAGGAATTGAAGAAAGAAATCAGTGGGTGGACGGTTTGGATCATGGTCTAGCGTCCTAAAGCCAAAATCTCCACCGTTTGCATGTCTCTCGCTCATGGGTCACTTTCTCTAAGATAGGGAAACGACTTAACTAATCCAACCCGTCCATCACGTGCATCATTCCTTGTTTAGCACAGATCCCAATAATCAGGGTTATTAAATACTCATATGGGCCACCTCATAAAATCATACCTAAAAACTCCGTGGAGGTGGCAGATTGCCTAGTTCATGGCATGGTCCAACAGGTTTTGAAATATTATGAATTTTGAAGGCGTTTGGAGGTGGCGGATTGCCTACTGAGTGAACTCCGTGGATCCAACGGTGATGTGTGTGTATGATCCGTGCCGTCCATCCGCTTTTTTCAGATCAATTTAGGTCATAAACTCAAAATCGAAGCATATCCAAAGCTTAAATGGACCAAACCACAGGAAACGGTGGGAAAAACTCCTACCGTTGAAAATTTCATGGCGGCCACAGAAGTTTTGGATCATTCTAATATTTGTGTTTTCCATTTATCTATCTATGTGTAACCTTATGAGCAGGTTGGATGACTTATTTAAATATAAATATGTGCCCTAAGAAGATTTCAAAGGTGGACATTATTATACCCACCGTTTCCTGTGGTGTGATCCACGTGAGCTTTGGATTTGCTTAAATTTTGGTCTGGAAAAACTGATAGACGGCTTGGATAAGACACATACATCACGTGTGAGGCCCACAGAGTTTACTCATCAGTACACAATCCGTGGGAGTTGGGAATAAGTCACGTGAGCTGTTTGTGTTTGATCGATTATCTGATTTCAAGGACATTAATAAATGTCAAATATCCAGCAAACATGTGGTTTGGTGTTAGATGATTAAATACATACATAATGGGTGTTGGCTTGTGTTGCCACGTGTCATGTCTTTATTGATCTTTGGCAAGGGTGGCCATGGCCCGCGACCTGTGCACGGGCTGCTTGGACTTAGCTTGGCCCAGTGGCTGGGCCGGGGGTTAGCATGCATGGCCCTGATCAATTTCCAAATATACCATTTTATTATTTGATTAAACAACTCACCTGTCTTAAACCTAAATCATCGATTAAACAACTCATCCTTCTAAGGGGGCGCAGTATTTGATGTGATTATATGGGATAGAATTGCATTTATTTTGGAAAATTCCATCTAGCATTTGAAGAGGATAGGAAAGGTTCGGATTAGGTGGGATGAAATTGCATTTAGTCCCATGGAATTGCATGTGATCCTGTGAAGGATTTCTATGGATTTTGAAATCCACTACACATGTGGGCTCGACATTGATGCATGTGTTTATCCATGCTAGCCATCCATGTACAATGTTTACACATGACATTCTAGTATATGTGTACAAGTGAATGACATCTGTTGTAAATTTGGTCCATCGATTACAATTCCATAGTCCACTAAACATGATTTTGCTTAATCCAATGTTTTCCTTTAGCAAAAATTTTATCCCAAACATGGGATTGAATGGCTACAATATCGTGGTATTTCTAGACATGCAATCATTGGTACAATAATGATGTTAATGTCATCTAATATAATTCAATACCATTCAATTCCATGAACACGGTTTGGCTATTGACCCACCAACCAGCTAGCCGGGGGGTCAAAATTTCGTGGGCCCTATCATGATGTATTGTGTTTTATCCACCCTGCCCATCCATTTGACAACTCATTTTAAGTCATGGGTACATAAATGAGGCAAATCCAAATCTCATATGAATTACACAACAGACAAACAATGTTGCACAATTAAAAAAATTAAAAATCTTTTAAGTCCAACTATAATGTTTATTTTCCATCCAACCGCTTAATAAAATCATAAGCCATAAAGATATGAATGGACCAAGGTAAAACACCAATATCAGCTTGATATAAAACTTTTGTGCCCCCATGAAGTTTTCCACATTTACTGTGGTGTGGTTTACCTGAGATTTGTGTCTACCTTATTTTTTAGCTCATGACCTAAAATGAACCAGCAAAATGGATAGAGGTGCGATAAATTACATATATCAGTGTGCGGCCCACAAAGCTTTGACGCCAACTAGATAGCTGGTGTTGGGGTCACTACCCAAACCCGTCCTACTTATTTATGCATGTGTGGCGCACTTTATCGAATGATAAGACTAAACATTGAAAACTGAAATAAGGAATTTATCAATTTTCAAGCTAGGCTGGATCGGATCCAGCCACCCTAGCTAGGGGTGTACACAAACCGAGTTAGCTGGGTTAGCTCGATTGACTCGACTCAGAAAACCTCGATTCAACTTGGTTCGAAGCTGAGTTCAAACTGAGTCGAGTTGGTTTTTTGAGCTTGAAAAAATTTCGAACCGAGTTTGATCTTGCCCGAGCTCGACTCGACTCGGATTGAACTCCAACTCGAATCGAACTAATTCGATGACTTGGTTACTTTGATATTGATGTTGCTTACCAAGTGTTTGATGAAATAACTCAATGAAGTGTCGGCTAATGGCAAGGAAGGTATGTATACGAAACAAAAATCATTTTTCCTTGATTTTGACGTTGCCTATAAGGTGTTTGATGAAAAACTTGCTACTGTTTTACATATAACGAGAAATTAAAAGTGTCTTGTATGTGTTTGTGAAAATGCCACAGAGGCTCGATTTTGGTTTGAACTCAGCTCAAACTAGCTCGAGCTGTTGATCGAGCTGAGCTAAGCTGAGCTGGCCAGACAGGCTCAGGGATCAAGCCGAGCCAAGTTCAAGCCGGAGTCAGCTAGTGGCCGAGCCGAGTCGAGCTGAGGCTAACTTGACTTGGTTTGACTCGATGTACACCCCTACCCCCAGCATAACTTTTCAGGTCCAGGCTTAGGACCCGGCCCAAACCTGGCCCATTTCCACCCGTAGTGATGCAATGCCTATCAACGGTTCTCTTTTCATAACTCAATCAGATAAACATAACAATGCGAAAACAGGAGTGTTTCTCCCTTTAATCTTTCATTATAATTATTCTTGTTGCACTTAATGTGAGGTGGATCCGTAGACCCTTGATAGGCATTAGTCGGGTTCGGGTATCCGACACACAAGCATTCCTGTGCTGTGCATGCCTTAAACCAGCTATCATATACACAGAAACATCTAATCTCTATACTAGCAACAATCTTGCCTGAATATCACTCTACCTTATACTCCCAACCCGGACGTGTATTTAACACCAGTTTCCGGCAACCAAAGGTTCCCATCAATGAACTGGGCCACCGTAAATTTATTCGCTTCAGCTGAGTCGTTGATCATATGATAACCAGGCCACTTGACTCGAGCACTCAGACCCGCCCCGTGTCCGTAATTCATGTACTCTCCGTAATAGAGAGTGGTAAGGGCGAAATCTCCTTCCCACTCCAACCACCCTTCTGCCTTAATTACACTATCTAAATACGATTGCATGAAAACCGTCCTTGAGTACTGCTTCCACGGCCGACCAAGGTACGTGTAAGATGCATTCGGTGATGCAAGAAGGTCTGAATCAGCAGATATATTGCAGAATTGGATTGTGAAGCCCGTGGATTCATTTGGGTCTTTTCGGCCTTGTGCTGTTATGGAGTTCTTCTGATTATGGAGTGGTTTGCGAGCTAGAATCTGGCAGTTCTGAAAGACGACTGCACCGTCTCCGAAGATGAAATCGACAGTGCCTGTGATCCGGCATTCACGATAGAATTGGCGGAGGGAGTGGGCGTAGAGGGTGTCTTGGTAGCCGTAGAAACCACATCGGTAGTAGGCAGAAAGGTCTGAGTCGGATCGGAAGGCAACGGCCTGGTGCTTCTCGGGCCCTGCCGTGTTCTCAAATGACATGTCACGGGCTATGAATCCCCTGCCTGAGACAGCTGCAATGGAAACAATAGGTATCAGAAACTCGACTGAGATAACCAGGTCGACTCAGCTTCGCTCGGCCAGATTTATCAATCGTACATCCGAACACATCACTTCATGCTTTCATCCAAACCTATACATTCATCCACAGTTGCCGAATCAAGACATTGGAAACTGGTCGGTGCTCTGTGGGCCCTACGATGATGTATGTGTTTCATCCATGCCGTCCATGTATTTTTCTAGATCATTTTATTTATTAAGACCAAAATGAGATATATCCAAATCTTAAGTGGACCACATTACAGGAAACAGTGTTGAATGAACGTTGATCATTAAAAAAAATTTGGGGCTAAGAAAGTTTTGGATCAAGCTGATATTTATTTTTTCTTTTCATCTGGGTCTGTATGACCTAATCAACGGATTGGATGTCAAATAAACAGTACGGTGGACCTTAGGAGTATTTTAATGGTGGATATCTAATCACTGCTGTTTTCCTGTGGTGTGGTCCACCTGAGATTTATATCCCTCTCATTTTTAGTACGTTATTAAAATGATCCGTAAAAATGGATGAAACACATACATCATAGTGGGGCCCACAGAGCACGCACCACCATCCACGGGGCTGGTGGCAGGGAGAGTAGCCAATCCGTTTCCCAAGACATGTATGTGGTGGGACCGACACATATCTGGCTTAGCTGGCGAGGCGGGATCCCTAACCGTGGGGCCCACCATGATGTATATCTCTTGTATCCACACCGTCCATCTGTTTTTAAAACTCATTTTAGAGCATGATCCCATAAATGAGCAGATCCAAATCTTAGGTGGACCATAATACTGGAAAAAGTGGTAATCGACCATTAAAAGCTTCTCGTGAATCACAAAAATTATGGATGAAGCTAATATTTGTGTGGTATATTCATCTAGATCTTTGTGACCTTATAAACAGGTTGGATGGCAAATAAACATTCCGGTGGGCCCCACAAATTTTTTAATGGTGGGGATTTAATCACGCCTGTTTCCTGTGGTATGGTCCACCTAAGATTTAGATCTGCTTCATTTTTTTGGTACATGCCCTAAAATGGGCTGTCAAAATGGATGGACTGTGTGGATATAAGGCACCTACATCACTGTGGGACCCACAGTTGGAGATCCACCCAAACCGAGCCCAAAAAGTAGCCTTCCGAATGGTTAAAAAAGCTGAATTTTTTGGCCAGATCATATGAAGGACGGTGGGTCCCACCTGACACGTGCCAAACATCAATCGGTGCCATTTTGAAGGGCCCTCTGGGAGATCCGATTAAAACACAGGCCGCCTACGTCATTTGAAGCCGCCAAGGAGCCTTGCATGCATCACTCTTTGACGTTTGGCCTTAGATATTGACCGAAATCCTCCCCAAAACATCTGTTGTAGCCAGCAGTCGGCAAACCCCACGAGCTCTGTGGGATCCAAATTACCTCTCGTGTCGAATCCACTCCATCAATCCGATTCGAGTTCCCATTTTCACCGTCCATTCCAAAAACCAGTACGTTCCACAACTCAAGTTGGTAACTACCAATGGAACAATGTAAAATCACTCATGAAACCACTATGGTCCCACTTGAGTTCTGGATTGAACTGAATTTTCTTCGTATCCGTTCATCTGGATACCCCACATCTGATTAACGGATTGGATGGAATGTACACACCACAGTGAATCTATTACGCAATCCAATGGTAGCGTCCCCTCCTACTTTCCCCTATAGTGTGGTCCACCTGATCTATGGATCAGACTGATATTTAACCCTAGAAAATAACATCGATAGGGGGCACCTCATGGACGGATTGGATTTCACACGCCCAAGGTGTGCCCCACTGATCTCACTTGTTGTACTTGTGTGGAGCACCTACAGTACTGCATTAAAGAAGGCTACGAAACAAGAATGCACTTCCTTAATAGCACAATAAATTGTGTCAGCTTGTGCACGTGGCATACATGATCCAAGCCGTCCACATTGTAGGTCACGCAGTGCATGGATCTGATACTGATCTGATGATCTATTCCTGTCCAGCTCAAAAAAAATAAAATAAAATAAAATAAAATCAACGGCCCAAATCCAACAATCAAAATCAGATCGTTAAGAACCATCGGATCAGCATACTCTCCCCATCCACAATGGGACCCACAGCTTGTAAGACACGTGTGCCTTACATTAATTCTCACAATCGGAAAATGAAGGGTTAAAATCGTCATTTTAAGAATAAAAGTGAAATGTCGAGTTTTACCGAAAGTAGCAGAACGAAACGTCGTCCAACCATCAACGAAACTCCGATTTCCCGAAATGATGGTAGCGTCCATCCCATCTCCAATCAACATCAGATTCCACTTCTTCTTCTTAATCTCCACATTCTCTCTGTAAACCCCTCTTTTCACGTATATCACATACCGGCGCACGTTATAATCCGGCGCTGCTAAGACGGCGTCATTAACCGACTTGAAATTCCCGCTCCCGTCCAAAGCCACCGTCACGTTCACCGCTACCGAACTCGCCGGCGCCTGTAACAACCGCCGTATTCCGCCGTAAATCCACGCCGGGGAGCCTCCGGAGCGCTTCTTGCCGGGGATCTGACGCACCATCTTCAGGACGTTGGCCACCACCGCCGTCGTCTCCTTGAGGGTGCCGGAGACTAGGGATTTGACGATTCCATCAGTACCGTCAAAGCCGTCGAGACACGTGTCCTGATTTCCCAGCGCCGCGCTCAGCCAGGCCTTGAGATCTGACGCGCGATCACCGGTGCTGTTAGATTTAACAGATTCTATCGCCGCTTGCGTCCACATTAGCTCGTCGGACGAGAGGTCGAGGAGGTCAGAGCAGTCGTTTACGGCGTTAAAGAGACGCAAGTTGTGAAAAGTGTGGGAAATTTTGGAGATGACGGAGACCGCTTTCCGTACTTCCACAATGGCCGTTTTCACAGACGTGGAGAAAACGGCGTTGGGAACGTTGAGGCAGTCGGTCTGGTAGTCAGGAGTTGGGAGCGAAACTGCAGGGTTGGAGAGAAGGAGAAAGATAAGGAAAAGGACTAATGGCGTCAGAGGAGAAGCCATGTGGAGGAAACGGCGTTAGAGGTGGGTGGAGTGAGAGACGAGAGGAAGGGAGTATTTGAAGGTGCAGGGGGAGACAGTAAAGGTAATTAAATGGAGAGAAATAGACGGCTAGGATGAATAGATCAGGTTCTGAGACTGGGGATCTTCGTCTTGTGTGCCAGCTTCCTTCTTTAGTCGACACTGCTACCGCCCTCACATTTAAAGCAGGAAAATAAAAAAAAAGAAAATGGAATTCTAGAGAAAACTATAAAGGGGAAGGGAGAATCCAAAAAAATTTCGGTTTGGCGACATGCATGCTGCTGCTGGGAACGGTTATGATAGTGGGCCCACACATCTGGCATTCAACCTGATGTGAACCGTTCATCTTGTGGGTGCACTGATAAGAGTTTTTTGGAGACTACGTGCGTGTTCGATTCATGAGAGGTTTGAATTGCGGACCCTTATTTATTCTCTTTGAAACGCATACGCACATCTGTGGGCCGTTGATCTCTCTCTTCAATCATGCGGGAGTGGATTAGGTGAGACCCTGGATCCACCGAGGTGGGTGGGACCCTGACTGTGGGGCCCACTGTGATGTTCGTGCACGCCGTCCATCCGTATTGAAATTAAAACTCGGTTTAAGGCATGCATGATTCAAAAAATGAAGTAGATCCAAATGACAGGTGGCCCATAATACGGAAAAAAGTTGTAATTGATCATTAAAAAATTCTCTTGACACCAAAAGGTTTAGATCAAGTTGATATTTGTGTGGTCTATCAATCAGATCTTTGTGATCTTATCATTAGGTTGGATGGCAAATAACATTATGGTGGTCCTAGGAAGTTTTTAATAGCGGAGATTTAATCACTACTGTTTTCAGTTGTATGGTCCACTTTTTGGTATCATGATCTAAAGTGAGCTTTTAAAATGTACGGTTGGATGGTGTGGATTTAAGGCACATACATCACAGTTTGCCACATAGTCAGGGGTCCCATCCACCTCGGTGGATACGGGGTCTCACCTAATCCGCTTCCCAATCATGCATGGTTTCTTCATCATACGTGCACGAACATTCGACACCTGGACAGTCTAAACAGAGGATAAATACGATTGGAGTCAATGGACGTGAGAGTAACTGAAACCGAAGATCTGTGCGGCCCACCTTGTCATGTCTTATGAAATCCATGCCGTCCATCAATTTTTCCGGATCGTCATATGATGAGAACCGAAAACATATGAAGATCGAATATTCGAGTGAACGACACGGCATGTAGCAGTCTTATAAAAAAAAAAAAAAATTTTAAAAGGCCAAATCTAACCGATATTTGTGTTTTCCGTCCATTCAGTAGGGCTAAAAGTCGGCCGGGTTTGGGGCCGGTTAGTGCTCAATAACCCAAGGCTCATATACCACAACTCTTAACCAATTCAATGTGAATAATTCTCAACCCAAGCCTAACTCAAGCAGGCTCAGTCAGGTTGATCGGTTACTAATATTTTTATCATTATATTAATATATTATATTTTAATATACATCTTACTTTTTATATTTATAATTTTATTAATTATATATGCAAATATTTACTATAAAGAATTTTATTTTTTTTCTAAACAAACAAGCTAAAATATACGATAATTACTCCTTTAAAAGTCATGTTGTGTACCATACAATCTATTTGGGACAGAAAAATCCAACCTATTTGTTAGCTTAAGTCATCGGAAATGATATGGACCAATGACACCCAAGGACACTGGAATTTCATGTGCCTTCAGCACATACGATCATCATTCAATTATAATTTATAAGTAACTTATATATCGATAGGGTTAGGTTGGGTCAGGCAACCCCAAATCCAACCCAAGTTTAATTAGGTTAGTATTTATATAGCCCAAGCTTAAGATCGAACCCGATACATCCTAGTGGAGCCAAACCTAATGTCAAGTCGGTCATGGGTCAATTAGGCTGAACCCGCCCAACTTTCATCCCTATTATTCAAAGACACAGTTTGGCTCGTGGTGACCTTGATACCAGCTATCTAGCTAGTGTCAATACTCAGTGGACTCCACCATGATGTATGCGTTTATCCACGTCGTTTATCCATTTTTCCAGCTCATTTCAGGTTGAGTCCAAATTTAGGGACTGGATTAGCTGTTACCCTTGATGCGGGCCCACTTAGATGAATGTATTGTATATTAACACTAATTCATCTGTTTTTCCAACCCATTTTAGGAGGTGGTCTCAAATTTTAAGTAAATCTAAATCTTATGTGGATCACACAGGAGGAAACAATGGCGATTGAACCCTCACCATTACAAACTTCTCAAAGCCCACATTAAGAAAATATGTAATGTTTATTTTCCATCCAAGCGATGATAATGTCAAGTAGACCTAGATGAATAGAAAATATAAATATAAGCTGGATCCCAAACATTAGAAACCTACAAAAAGCTTTTAATAGTTATTTATAACTTTTTACAGTGGTGTGGTCCAGCAGATATTTGGATGTACTTATTATTATTATTTTTTAAATGTCATGAAATAAGCTGAAAAATTGGATGGGCAGCATGAATATATAATACATTCATCAAGGTGGCCCGCACATGGCAAGGGGATAATGTCCACCATTGAAACATTCCTAGGGCACGTGATCATGTTTATTTATTATATTATAATCCGTTCATAAGGTCACATAAACCTCAATGAAGGAGGTAATTTTTTTTAACTTAATCCAAAACTCATATCACCTCTACGAAGTTTTCGACAGTAAGCATTCAATCTCACTGTTTCTTGTGATGCGGTCCACTTAAGTTATGAATGTCCATTAATGTGGGAGATGAATGGCTGGATAAAATAATTACATTGTAATGGAGACCACAGAGCTTTGACACCAGCTAAACTCCATCCTCATTCAGGTGGGAGCCAGCTTATGAACGGTCGAGATGGCATATAAACACTAAGGTAAGGCACGAGAAATTTTCAGCAGTAGACACTTCCGTACCCATTGGTTGCGGATTAGCTACTAACGCTATCCCTATTAAGCTGATGACGTGGTCCCTTCTCATTTGAGTAAGCCGCTCTAAGAGGCGGAGCTCTTGCCGATCATGTTTGAAAGTGGTTGGATCAAGATCCAACGGCTTCTCCGACAGCGCCTACAGTTTATTAAGATTGCGCCACATGGTGTTATATGAAACTCGGCAGTGGTTAGCAGTATCAGTCCACATCCATCCTTATTAGTCCTTGCTGTCCCTTACTTGCTTCTTCACTCTCCACCAAACATAATCGAGTTACACCTATGGGCTACATGAATTTCATGTATGCTACCTGATATCAAAGCTCTGTGTGAGTCACTACGAAGTATTTGCTTTATCTACACCGTTCATCCATTTCACAAACTTATTTTATGATACATGCCCCAAAATAAGACAGATCTAAATCTCAAATGGACCACACTACAAGAAAATATTGTTAATTGAATGTCTACTATTAAAAACTTCCTAAGGCCCATTGTAACCTTTATTTGTCATCCAGCCTATTGGTAACGTCACACATATATACCTTACTGAAGGGGAAAAAACAAATATCTCTTTGAACCAAAACCAAAACGTCCAGTGCCCTCCAAACGGCTGGTTTCAACCGTAGCATTCAATCCTCACGGTTACTCACGGAGTAGTTTACTTAATATTCGGATCTGTCTCATTTTTATACATGCCATTAAATGAGCTTAAAAAATAAATGGGCAATATCAATAAAACACGTACATCCTAGTCAGACCTGTTGAGTTTTAACACCAACTAGTTGGCAGTTGCTGGGATAATTATCCAACCTGAGTCCACTTAAGAGGGAAGAGCTTTATGTCATGGTGGACTCCGCGTAATTTACTAAGAGGGCATTTGGCTCACGGTATTATATGAGATTAAGTAAGATAGAATTACATTTTGGTATTGTGCAGAATCCACCAAGCATTTGGGGAGAACGAATAATGATGAAAATAGGTAAAATGGATTTGCATTTGGTCCTAATCTAGGAGGACTCCTTTCAAAGTTTTAAAAGATTTTGTATATGTCATCGTGTTTCTGTAGGTCCTAGCATGATGTATGGATTATATATCTACACCATTCATCAATTTTTTTAGATCATTTTAAGAGATGGCCTCAAAAATCAAGTATATCTAAAAATAAAGTGAATTTAACCATAAATAGCAGTGGGAATTGAACACCTATCATTGAAAACTTATTAAGAGCTACTTAAGTTTTAATTCAATTAAAATTGAAACTGAAGTTATGTTTGTGTCATGATATTCCATACTAATAGAGAGCAATTCCTGCTAAGTGTGGTAATTATATTTTTTTAATCTCATACCATTTAATCCCCCTCCAATGCCATGCGCCAAGCACCCTATAGATTAACCATTATGCAATTGTGGTACGTGTGGATCTGACTTCGGGATTAAACGTCCGCCTGTACAATTAGACATAAGCTGTATACATCCATGCCCTGGCACACGCGCAAATATAAAACACGTGTATAAGTTCCAACCTTTCCGTGAGGTTGGAAATGTATACTCAAGAGTTGCTGCCTTAGAATGATACAAGCGTATTCTTGAGGCGGGCAAAAAACAAACGGACGGTTAAAATCTTTTCTGGCCCATTTATTTGTTTTTGTATGCTGTGGCCCACCTGACGTGTTAAATGGCCTGAATTTTATGCACGGAGATGTAAACAAATTTCCCTGATATGAAATACGTGTCACATTGCGACACATGCGGCTGCCTGGGGATGTCGGCTCGCACACTTAATTGGAATTAGCAAGCATCACCCAAACAATGACACGAAGGTCATATGCGGATGGTAGGCAGACTCGCCGTTTCTCCCGAACGTGCGGTGATCCAAACCATTCATCATGCGTGTCCCACAATGGTGGCCTACAAAGAAAAGGTCAGTTGAGCAGAGATCTTCATCGTACGTACGTATGTTTAATATGTGGGTTGGGAAGGATCTCTGATCTGTGACGTTCTGACGTGTAGACCACCACCGTGGGACCTACCATCTGAGTATCTGGATCATCACATGGTGGGGCAAAGGTGGTGAGCTGCCTCAGTATTTCTAAATTTATAATCCACGTAAATTCGGAGTTTTCCTAAGCATGCACGCATAAACAAGGCAGCGCATGTACGTGCTACACGTGCTATCATAGAACATCGGTACTAGATCCACTCCATTCATTAGATGCGTACAAGCATGTAAATGTTGTCGGCCAAAATTCGGGTAGGTCCACTCATCAGGTGGGCCAAAGTTTATGAAGCAAATTTTACGGCTGGAGAACTTTGACTGAAGTTTTCGTATCTAACGAACGGCTGGATACGATACTTGTCGGTCATGCTGGCACATGCAGCCACCCCTCCATCTGCTTATGCGAAGAGACACGGTGATGCGGATTAGCTCCTGACGGCTTCAATAACCATCAGGCTTATGTGGAGCATTCATACCGCCTGTACTCTTTCTCCGAGAGATGATTTTCGGGCATGAGCCAAAGAATAAAACAAATAAAAAACTCAATAAATTTCACATAAGTTATTGTATATCAAGTAAACATTATATCAGGTGTAGTAATGTTCCAACGGTAGGCATTACTGTTCCTACTATTTTTTGTGGTGGGTAAACTTGAGCTTAAGACCTACTTGATTCTTTTACTCATGCCTTAAAATGAATTTTACAAATGGATGGACAGTTTGGATGCAAAACGTGTATCAAAATGGCCTTGCCGAAGCCTTTTTGAACAATTTATGTGGATTTTGGGTAGGGCCATTATGTTTGTGAGAAATCTAACCTGTCTAGTTATTTTATTAGCTCATTTTAGGACATGAGACAAAAAATGAGGAGAATCCAAAATTCAAGTGGGCCTTACAGAAGATACTGTGGGGAAAAAAATGTCTACCATTGAAACATTCCTAAGCTCTACCTTAATATTAATATGCCATCCAAAACGTTTACAAGGTCACTTTCACTGGGATGAAGTGAAAACACCAAGATCTTAGAACGATATGCAAAAATTTTGTGGCTATATAAATATTTTAGTGGTGGTCACTAAATTCCTACCGTTTCCTCTCATGTGGCCTACTTGAGCTTTGGATCTACCTTATTTTAATCCTTATGTCTTGAATTGAGCTCTAAAGTTGGATAGACGGGTTAGATTTTGATATGCAAAACTTTTGTGGTTATATATATATTTTAGTGGTGGTCATTAAATTCCTACCGTTTCCTCCCATGTGGCTCATTTGGGCTTTAGATCTACCTTATTTTATTTCTATGGGCTGAAATGAGGTTGGATTTCTCACAAACATCGAAGCGGCCTCACTCATAATCCTTCCGTAGAACTTGCTGCGAAATGCTTATAGGAAATCCGCGTCCAACGTAACATGCTCTGACGAACCGTATTCCCATTTCCCAAGAAAATAACGGCCTTATCTATAGTATTGCCACGTGTACCGCGGATGATGGAGGCAGCAGTATCATATCATTTCGTGGGACATGTGATTTAGGAAGGGAGATTTGGTTGAGTGCATCTAATTGCGATTATTCGTGTTTTTAAGTACTTTCGGAAAGCAAAGAGATTCTTTCATCTCTTTTCATGCACTATTATTATTCATCTTTTGTGTGGGTCCCGCTACTCGCCATTTCTAATGACGGAATAATCTACACAACCCGTTGGGACGGAGCAGGTGCTACAAGCCGAGCTCTGTGGGGCCATCATTCTTCTTTTTATGAAATCCACTCCGTCCATCAGATGTACCCTTCTATGTTAGAATCTAATGCCAAAACTCAGTGTAATAAGCCTCTAAAATGGATCACACCACAGGGAAGTATGAGGAGGGACGACAACCGTAGGTTCCTGCGTGGGCCGACAAGTGCATCTACGCTCCATCCAAACCGTTCATCATGTGAAAATAACCACTATGGATGGAAAATCCAAACATTGACCTGATCTATAACCAGGGAAAGCCATGATTTGTAAACTTAGAGATTTTAGGCTTGATTTTACATCGATCCCGAGTTGCGGCCAACCTGAATTTTTACAGGATATTTTTGGAATGTGCAGTGAAGACGAGAAGGTGCACCTTATAGACGTATACGATGTCATAAAAACAAAATGGTGGGCCCCACAGTAATCGGGTGTTGTACCCGGCATTTACAATAGGTGTTGCATAGGACTTGGGTCCCTTTTCCAAACGCGGATTCAGTGAGACCTGGGAAACACCGACTTCGATGATGTCGGCCGTGGGGCCCACCTTGATGTATGTGCTGTATATCCACGCCGTCCATCCTTTTGGTAATCTCATTTTAGTTAAAGCGAAAATAAATCCGATCCAAATCTCAGGTGGACCACACCACAGGAAATAATGGTGATTGATCAGCTTATCCAAATCTTCTTTTAATGGTAGGGATTTAATCACCACTTTTTCCTATTGTTTTGGTCTCCCAAGTGAGTGAGCCGAGTGAACCGACGCCCCATCCATGGCTTCTTTGCAGACTGGACCCGGGCGTGAATTACAGGCCGAATAATGAACACACTACTAGTGGGCCACAAATTCATCAGCTTCCCAATGAAATAGCTCGTGGTACCGTGTCCCTGCAGGCGATTTGGCCCACTTGTTACGGTAGAACCGGAAGAACGGTAACATGGAAGAGCAATCTTGCTAAGTACACGTGGCAGGAAGATGGGTCAATCAGAACTGTCCCTCTCTACCGGGGACTATAATGGATGGCCCCTATTTCGAACATCATTCTTATGAGATAATCGTAGCCATCGATTTTATTCACTTTATAGAGCTTAATGTGGAACACTAACCGTTGCTTTGCAAGCTACTTTTGAGATGGATGAATCATCCAGTCTGTGTATATCTTGAAGCATTTGCCATCCATAGTAGGGCCCACTGTATGAACCGTCCCGATTGACATATCAAACTCGCTTGTCTACTTTATTGGCGTGGCTCTTCTGTATCACTGTTCTTCGAGCTCTACCGTACCACCGTTGGAACCGGATTGGGCGATGACACCAACAGGCCAACACCCACTCATATCCCTGGTGACCTGACTCTGTGGGGCCCACAGTGATGTATGAGTTTTATCCATTCCGTCCATCTATATTTTTAGATCATTTTAAGGTGTTTACTCTTAATTGAAGAATATATAAATCTTAAATGGACCACACCACGGTAAACAGTGGGGATATTATCTTCCACCGTTGAAATCTTCCTAGAGTCCACTGCGATGTTTATGTGCAATCCAATCCGTTTGTAAGATCACACGGACGTGGATGAAGGGACAAAAGAAATATCGACTTGATCTGAAACTTACGTGGCCCCGAGAAGTTTTCAACCATAGGCGTTCAATCTCAACTTTTTTCCTGCGGTATGGTCCACTTGATCTGTGGATATGCTTCAATTTTGTAATAACACCGTAAAATGATCTGGAAAAACGGATGGACGGTGTGGATAAAACTCATAAATCACGGTATGGCTACACAGTGAGTCACATGGGCTGTGTTGGGGTAACCACGACACGACACATGTTGGCGATCATCAGCCGGGATATTCATTGGTGGTACCGAGCGTACGCCGCTTCGGCGGATCCCTGACTGTGAGGACTAATGTGATGTACGTGTATTTTATCCATGCCGTTCATCCGTTTCATCATATCATGGTAGAGCATAAACCCAAAAATGAAATAGATCCATATATTACTTGGACCACACCACAGAATGAAGTGTTGATTGAACGCTGACCATTAAAAAAAATTCTAGGGGCCACAGAAGTTTTGGATCAAGTTGATATTTGTGCGGTCCCTTCATCCAGGTCTTTGTGATTTTACCAAACGATTGGATGTCAAATAAACATTATGGTAGGCTTAAAGAAGTTTTTAACGGTGGGAATTCAATTATCACTATTGGTCCACCTGAGATTTCGATGTGCTTCATTTTTTGGATTATAACCTAAAATTATCTGGCAAAACGGATGGACGGATGGATATAATACAAATACATAACGGTAGGCCCCACATTCAGAATCCTCCGACGTCGGTGGATCCCGGAGATACGGAGTGACTGCATTCGTGCTTTCATCCCCACCGTCGGATTTATTAGATCCGAAAAGTCTGGTTGGTCAATCCAACGACAGAGAAAACACAAGATCGGTTATTCTGGTAGTCCATATCCAGAGCCCAGCACAGCTGGAAAGACGAAAGGTTCTCAGATGGAAATATTTGGGTGCGTGCCAATAAGAACGGGGGCCGGGGCCACGAATAGTTGCTATTGGAGATAATTAACCACCATTTTTAAAATGTGGTGACTCGTGTAACCTAACATGTGATAATCACGTGCGTCTATCTAGACCATCCAAATTATGGGGTACACCGATTATGGAACATATCTCTAACCTCACATTCATGAACCAATCCCAACCATCCAACCGATGGCCATCAAATAAATGCATTTAATCATAAAATAACAAGTGGCTTAAATTCCAAGGACGAAATCAGACGCCTCTATCATCTACTCAGTGGAACTTTTTGTATCATGTTCCATCCATCCGATGATGGTTATCAACTAGATCGGTCAGGATTGCCTACTGCATCCTTTTTTAAACCATGCTAAACTTTCACCACTCTGTAAGAAGCACCGACACTCCTCATGCATAGGCTCCAAACGTCCTGTTCAAATGCCTCGAAAACGGGACACCCAAACGCGCTTTACAGTTCATTTAGTTCTCTCTTTCCTTAAAATCCATACATTGCTTTTAGAACGTTCATTGCTCCACGTGGCATGCATACCACAAACAGGTCTTTCTTTTCTTTTCTTCTTTTCGATTTTTTCATTTCATTTATTAGAGTGGGACACTAGCACTTTTGTGTGTATACATTATCCATAGACGCGTAGAATCATGGGACCATGATCTTTTTCTCCCTTGTCACAACCGTTCATTAAATTCCCTGTACCCACAACCGTTTACACGTCTCATGCCACTGCATGCACCCGTGTGGCTAACATGTGCTATCTCTGACCCGACCATCGGATGGGTCTGATGGTCAAGATGTTCTCGATCAAAGTTTAATTTCGTCCACTCGTTGTGTGGGCCATGATGTTAGAATCAAGTGAGCGGTTTAGAAAGCTTTGACCAACTTTTTTCAGCCGTAGAATTGTTTCTTAGAATGTTGCATAAATAATTACCTAATGCAGCTGATTCCTTGAGAAAGATATGAACACAGTAGGACCCTCATGATACATGGATTGGATCGTGTACATGTGAACTGTTCTAGCAGAAATTCTGAGCTGTGACTTGAGCTGCCTTACACACGAGTGTGAGCTGAGCAAAGATCTAAATTCTCTTTACAAGTTACTTTGATAATTGATCCTTTTATATTCAAGAATTACGTACCATCCTCGGCCGAGAGGATCCTGGACATGCACAGATCCAATCTACCGGCATGTAATGTAGTTAAATCCAAACCGTCCAAATCATGGACCTCAGTGTGGATGGTTTGTGACCTAAACAGTGGAATGAGCAAGCAATCCTAACCCTCTGATTAAAGGACATTTTCTTTTTGAACATTTTACTGTTGAAAATTCTCCTTTTTGACGGGCTTTTAGTACTGGCACTGTGTAGATACGTAGAGTTGCCTGGCTTAGGCCACATCCACGTCTCTGCCCAAAATTTTGATGGCTAGGATTGTTGTACCTTCGCAGATTGTGCGATGATATGCAATACACTGACTATGTGGTATTAATAATTACTTCTTTTGTTTGTAGATGCGATTGATCTAAACCGCTAATCAAGTCTATAATACATTTTTAAGCCTACCATCCAAGAATTATGCTGATCCGATTACTCAATCCATCATCGATTTGACCTTATTTTCCAAGCCATGGATGGATGAATATGATTTCCTACAAAAAAGGAAAAAAAAAAATGATGCTTTAGAATAAAAAGCAATCCAGGATAGTCTCTAACAAATGGATGGATTCAACTGTTGATCACATCTAATTTTGTGTAACTGATCTTGACCGTCCATATTAAGGATTATTGAACGAATGGTTAATATTTATTATATTGGCATGCTGCTTGAGTGGTTTCCCATTGAATGTGCGTTGGACCGAGTGAACAGTCTGGATATATGAATTGGATAGTCGTAGCATCGCAATGCAATTAAATGCAACTGGCGTACCATATAGTATTATTAGATAATCTTGCAGAGTGGGACTCTTCATACACCGACACTCAGAGACTGGGCACATGGCATACAACAAATCAAGTGAAACTGACTAAATTGTGGAGCCCGCTGTTGTCAAGTCAAAAAACCTAAAATGGGGTTGGTTGAACAATCGTAACCACTAATTCGTGGAATATGGCTATATGTTAATTTTCAATTCTAACCGTCCATAAATGTCCACAAATCCAATTAGTTACATAATCAAAGGAGCCTAATTTTTGGGTCAGATACATGTAATCTGGTCTAAGAATTTAGCAGTTTATTTGAATTAGTTGTGTAATGTATTCAATTTCTACGTAATTCTAAGGTGCCTGTGTATCATCTGTCACACTCCGCCAGATTAGCGAATGTTACGGAAATGTCGGTCGGGCACCGCTCGATCAACTTCGAAATCTGTATCATTTGGCAATGGAGCGTAAAATTCATTGCCTGCTGCTTTCACAAAACTTCTTTTCTCCAGTGATGCCACGTGGCAGATGCTGGTTTTAAAATGACAAATGGGTCTGCTAATCCCACACGTGTGCATTGGTGGTCCATCTTTACCCACCACAACGTGCGAACACAATAGGCCTAGCTGAGATCCAAGCCGTCCATCAGGCAGGTCGCCCTGTTCAAATATCCTGTCCTAGGAGTCCACAAATCCAACTCTGTGTTTGGGCAGTGGGATTAGAAGGGATTAGGTGGGATGCGATTCATCGTCGCTCTATGCTTGGGAAGATTAGAAAACCTTGGAATTAGATTAGGTGAAATTGCATGGTCCATGCCCATTTCACTCAATGTTAGCAAGTTATGTAGGTCATACCATGATGTGTGGGCTATATCCATGATGTCCACCTATTTTTCGAGATTGTTTTAGAGTATGGGCCAAAATATCAGATAAATTTGAAGCTCAAGTGGACTCCACCATAGTAAGCAACGGACATTGAATACTTACCGTTGAAAACTTCTTTAGGACACGTAAGTTTTGAATCTACCTTTCTTTTAGGCCCATGCCATAAAAGGAGGTTACAAAACAAATAAATAATTTAAATATAACACATGTTTGTCATTCGTAGTAATTTCAAACGATGGCGGATATATCCATTCAATATACTACCGTATTATCAACAAAGCATGACATTAATCTTATCCCATGGCAACTGAGACAATCCCTATATACGTAATAATTATGTTTTTTGAATCCCATTCCACCCCACCCCACCGCACCGCCCAAATACACTCTGAACGTATCTTATTGCAACACATCTGAATGTGTTGGAGTAAACCTCTCAAGTAAGTTACAACTAAGCCCACGCACGTGTATAAGTTAGATACACTGGCCACCCTTTACGTGTGCAAAATCCAAGTCATCCATCAAAAGGGTACCATTATGTGGATCCCTTGTACCAAGAATCAGGTTGGCCTGCTATTTAGATGGGGCAAAATAAATTAACCATATGTACAGTTGTGAAAAATCAGCCAATGTTTTTAGACCCATCATATTATTTCTAATATCATAGTACACCTATTAAATGAACTACTTTTATTTTGTGCTAGAGGTGTACACGAGTCAAGCTTGGCACGGCTTGGCTCAGCTCGGCCACTAGCTTACCCCAACTCAAACTTAGATGGGCTCAGTCCTTGAGTGTGACTGGCCAACTCAGCTCGGTTCAGTCAACAACTTAGGCAAATTCGAGTCAAGATTGTGTCAAGTATGCCTGTGCAACATTTTCACAGATACATAGAATGTACCTTCAGTTTTCTCATTGCATGTAAAACAGCAATACAATCTTATAGATATTTCATCAAACACTTAGTAAGCATGAGGGCATTTGTTTCTTATCCACACCTTCCTCACTATCAACCGACACTTCGTTGAATAATTTCATCAAACACTTAGTAAGCAACATCAATATCAAAAAAACCAAGTCACTGAACAAGTTCAATCCAACTTCAATTCAAGTCGGAGTTTGATCTGAGTCAAGTCAAGCTTGAGCAAGCTTGAACTCAATTTAAAAATTTTTTGATTTCAAAAAATCATCTTGACTTGCTCGAACTCAGTTTCAAATGGAGCCGAATCGAGCTTTTTCGAGTCGAGCTGAGCGAGCTAACCGAGTTAACCCGGTTCATGTACAACCCTAATTTTGTGCAATGACATTCAGACAGCAAGGTCTACCTTAAGGATGTATGCAAGTTAATTTAGCAAAGATCTGCCAATTAATTTCAAATTATTAGCAAATTATACAATGAAATAAATGCTCAATAAGTAACTATTTTATTTACACATGTAGTTGAAATTAAGCAGTCCAAATAACAATCATGGACCTTATTTTCCAATGGCCATAAATACGGAAAAGATAAATGGACATTGAGCTGATGGCTTCAAAATAAAAGTTTGGACTTGATGATTGAAAAGAATGATTGATGGAGAGCTAATGGCTGATTTAAGCTTCAGTGCCACTTAAGGTAAGAATCATGGCACTTCCTTCGTAATACTTAACTGACTTGCCTTTCAATGCAGGCGCGTCATACGGCTACCAACATCACCATCATCATCGTCATCATACCATCTATCTTTCTCTCTTTGACTATACACCTATGTGTTTGGACAGTTAAATGACCAAATAAAGCAAATAAACAGCTATTTATAAGGCTAAGAGGCCCACTTGTAAATAACTGGATGATAGATTTTAAAAAGAAAAAAATAAATAAAAAGCCTCCTAATAGGTGGGGTGGTTTGTTTTTGCTTGGATTTTAAATAGAATAGTCTACCAAAAACAAACCAACCTCGCTACACAAAATAGATACGAGGCACGTGTGTCTATGTGCAAGGAAAAGAGAAGAAGGAAGATAAAACCATGGATGTTCAGTGGACAAAAATTCCTATTTCAAATCACTATAAACATGATCAACCAATTAAAATCCAAACTAACTAATTAAATTATAAAGATGCATGATACTCGACATGAATTATGAAACCCAGTTGGGTACGTTTCTGATGGTATGGCTTCTGTCTGATGCGCTCATGAAGGCTGTGTTTGGATGTACAAGTGAATCAGATTGCAACATTCAGTTTAATCAAGATGGATATTTAGTGTTTAGCCAGCTAGAAAATAATGACAAATCCTCGCCCATACATGCATCAGCAATATCCCCATGATATGGTTTTTTTTATTCTTTTCTTTTCTTTTTAAAATCTATCTAGGAGTTTTCTGGTTCATTGACCATCCCTACATGGGCCCATCAAATCAATGATTTAGATCACAGAACCATTTGGACCCACGTGGACAACCTTAAATCATGATAAGAGTTTGGGTTGTACAGGAATTGGGGTTTCAGACGAGAGTGTCTTGACCCCAAGCTAGCAACCGAAAATTCATCAGGCCATGCATGCAAGCCCCAAGCCCAGCCCGGGCCTGGGCTTGTAGGGAGATCTATGCAGATGGACACACACGACCATCTTGTGAATGTGATGGTTTTCTGTGGCAGAGTTATTGTTCTGAGGACAAACACCATAAGTTTCTCTTTTTTTTAGCGAAGAGGATAAAGTGGTGGTTGGGATCATGCTTGTGGGCCACCTTTGTCGAAATGTGATAATCTTAGCCATCATTTTTATCGAATGTTGTTGATCTGGATTTGGGTTCTTGGATTGAAGCATGGGTGGGGGAGGGGGCATTGGACAGTTGGAGGGTCATTTCATCTCCCTACTTCAATCCAAGAACCTGAATACATGGTGCTAGTAAGTTTCATCTCTGTGTTAAATGGGTCTTCTTTTTTTTCTTTTCTTTTTTTGAGGGGAGAGTGAGGAGAGTAAATTTGAGACGATGTAGATAAAGAAATGTTGGAGATTGTGTTGTAGAATCACACTGAGATGGATCTAGGATAGCAATCTAAGAGCACCAAGTAAACACAAGAGAACACAAATATTTAACGTCGAAAACCCTTTCGAAAAAAAACCACGGCACAAAGAGACAGATCTTCACTATGAACGCAGAAATTATAAAGAGAAAAGACTTAACCGATTCAAATAAGCTTGAATTTCACCTTTGTAACACCTTTCGCAGACCCTAGAACCCTTTTAGAAAGCCTTAGAATCCTTTAGAATAATCCCTCCCAATCCCATTTACACCCATATATATAGTTTTAGGAAGAATCCCAAACAAAATCGAAAAAAATCATAAACGAAATTGGAAACAAATCCCGCACTTTCGCAGTTGCACGAAAAATTTGGACAGTATCTGATCAGATTTAATATATCAAATATAACAAGAAAAGGGTTTAAATTTTAAATTTTTAGAAAATAGAAAAAAAAAAGTTTATTATTTTAAAATGAGAAAGAGAATAAGATTTACATTTTGAATTTTTGAAAAAGCTAATAGGCTAGGCTGGGCAAATGGGCTTTTAGATAGTTATGTCGAAGCTTGGTTTGCTTGAGAAATGAGCTTGAGATTTAAGCTTGAGAGCTTGATACTTCAGCCCAAGCCTAGTCTAAAGCAAGTAAGCTCAAAAGTTCATTGGGCCAGCCTAGCCTATCGTCAACCCTTTCCTACTTTTTTGTTGAAAAATGAATAATTTTATTTTCCCATCTCCACTTAAAGTCATTCTTTCATTATGAAAAGAAAATTAGATTTTTCAAAAGTTTAGCCCAAATATGTTACCATCTATCTTTAGTAGTCTTACATGTGTTACATATGCCAATCCAAATGAGATATTGGCAACGACAGTTTGAATGTATATGAGTGCATTCAAAATTGAAAAGGAGTTTGGTAGCATGAATTTAAGAGTAAATGGAACGCACAATTTTAATGTGTTTGAAATCTTAGCTTTGTCAAATGCCTTTTAGTTCTTCTAATTCTCCAAGTAGAAACGTAGTCTTCACATTTAACTATTTCAATTTAAGATTGTATTGGGCAACTAAAGTCAATGCAAATATGATAGATACCTACTTAACCATTGGCACAAAAATCTCACTGAAGTTGACACCTTCTTGAGTATAACCCTTCGCTACCAATTTAGCCTTGTACTTATCAAGTTTCTTCCGGTAAATTCGCTTGCACGCAATCTCTTTCCACCCAACAAGCAGCTTCACCAGCTCCCACATTTTATTCTTGTACATAGAGTTTATGTCATTATACATTATTGTCATTCAGTTCTTAACATTCTATCTTCTACAGCTTTTTGAAAAGTAAACGGATCTCTCTCATCTATAATAAGAGTAAATACAATATTTGAGTCATCCATGTATCTCAAAGGTAACCTGTGATCCCTTAGTGGATTTCTCTTAACAAGTGGTGCAGCCACCCCTTCATGTACCTATACTCTTGGCTCAGGTTCTTTAAATGTTTTACTCTTGTCTGTTTCAACATCAATCATTGATTTTTATTTTATTTTGTTTCCTTATACTTATCCTGCTAATAAGGAACTTTCATCAAACATAACATCCCGGTTAAATATGATTTTCCTTGAAACTTGGTTATACAATCTGTATCCTTTTACACCATCAGCATAGTTGACAAAAGTACACTTCTTAGTTATTTGGCTTAGCTTATCTCTCTCAACGTATGGTACGTGAGAGTAAGCATTACAACCAAATATCTGCATCCATAAGTAATCAACTGTGTGACCATTTTATACTTCTTTTAAAATTTTAGAATCAATGGCTGTAGAAGGGAATCGATTCACTAAATAGAAAACTGTAAAGATGGCTTCAGCCCATAGGTCCTTGCCCAACTCAGAATTACTTAACATACTCCGAGATTTTTACAAAATAGTCTAATTCATACGCTCAGTCACATCATTCTGCTCTGGTGTATGTCTCACTATGTTGTACCTCACTATCTCCTCATTCTTACAATATTGATTAAACTCCTTTAAAGTTAATTTCTCATTGTTATTTGTCTTCAAAATTTTCACTTTTTCACCTTGTTTGTTCTTCACCCATTACTTTTCAGGTCTTGAAAGTGATTAACATATCATATTTATATTTTATAACATAAACCCAGACATTTTTACAAAATTCGTCAATGAATGTAACAATAATGACCATCATCCTACACAAATAATAGGTGATTGCCCCAACACATCCGAATGCATACAATCTAGCTGACGTTTACTAAGATGTTTTTTAGTTTTAAAATTTAACCTTGATTATTTCTCCAATATGCAATACTCACATATATCTAAATCAAAACTTTTAAAACTATGAATTAAACGACGAATAAGAAGTACCTTCATACCTCACTTGTTCATGTGACCTAGGCGCGCATGCCACAAATGCGTTGATGTGGACTCCACTGTAGACATTGCAACTCCATCCAATATAGTATTACCAATCAACTTTGTAACATCCCGAATTTTTCACTATTTTAAATTTTCAAAAAACTCTTTAAATTATTTATTATTATTTTTTTTAATTGACTTATAACATCACTTAATGACTATTAGTACTCAATATTAGTTTATACAGGAGTGAAACCAGTAAAGAACCGGTAACGTCCCGTCCAACCAACACAGTGTTCTGGGGCATCCACGTTGGATCTGTTGCATGACCGTTCGTTTAGACTACTCGTGGTGAGGTACCACAAGTTAATTAACTTAGGATTAGCCCATTAGAGTAGACCAGACGTATTATGATAGGACCTAGTGCGGGCCGCCAAGCCAGATGACCGTTTGTACTTAGCAACAGCCCGTGCAGGCCACACAGCGACGCAAGAAGGTCAGAAAATTACAAAACTTTAAGGAACACTAGATCTCACTGGGTTGAGGTCCATCGCGGACCTCAGACCCAGTGGACACCCAGAACTGGGATCTGGCACTGGCCAAATGCACCACACCAATGCCAGAATTTGAATCTGACACTTACAAATGAAATCGAGACTTCGTGCTTTTCAGCCGTCGGATCTCTTCTAAATCTTTGGTGAAAGTCTAATGTGCAGGCCTATGTCCGTCACAAAACTTGGGCCCCGATCGTGGCACGGTAACCGTTGATCGCACATCAGACCCGTACGATCAAACCAAATATCCGATCGACTCCAAAATTTGCATGGCCTTTCATCGGGCCATGGTCCACCTATCATATAAGTTTCATGGCCAGGGGACCACCAGAACTTTCCCAACAACCGGAATGGACCCCGCAGGGCCATTTAAAGATCGAAACCGTATGATCAAACCCCATGTTCGTTCATCCATTTGCTCCAAAACTTTGTATGACCCCTCATCAGGCCATGGAGCACTTGTCCTATAAATTTCGTGACCAGGGACCCATCAGAGCAACCCCGTTACTCTTTTAGCCTTAAACCGACGGTTTAGAGTAATCATGACCAAATCTTCACTTTCATTAGTTATAAATAGGCCATACTATAAATATAGTTAATCCAAACCCTAATTAGTGCCCACGAGAAATCTCATTACCTAATTCATTATAAAAATGCTCCAATTTTCTGAACAAGCTCTAGACCCCTCATTGGTGGGCTACTAATTCCAAAACTATAGAATAATGTCTGTCTTACTGGGCTTGACGTCCATCGTGGGAGTCGAGCCTGGAAACTGTGCAGAACCGCTCAACTTAGCCACAGGACGAGTGCATGAGAAATGCAAATACCCTAAAGAAAGGAGCTGGAACTTAAGTGAATTGGGTCGTCCACTCTTATGCAAAGTTGAGGATTTCAGACCGTCAGTTTGTGACCAAACTTCACACGTAGAGTAAGGATATTTTCCTTCTCATATCCGTATAGTCGCGACCTTGATCGACCATCGGTGACCGTTGAACAGACTTCTAATCATATCTATCGATCAACACATCCAAATGGCGGGCCAATCATATCCATACGAAGATCATCATTAGGGCCAACTATCCCATGGTATATATCACCATGTACGCCCCGTAGTGGACCTTAGAGGTTAGAAAAACCCTCCTATAGGGCTATTATGGTAAAAACCTAGACATTGGGGCCATTTGCACCAAATCTAGCACTATAAAAGGGGCTCATTTGTGGCACCCCTCTCCCCACACGAATTTGCCCTAAAGAGAAGAAAGAGGGAGAGAGGAGAAAAGAGGAGAAAGAGAGAAAGAGAGAAGGAAGAAGGGAGAGAAAGGTGGGCCTAAGGGAGGTGAGATCTAGAAACCCTTCTTTCATTTTCCTCAAGAAACCCCACATCCAATGCAAGCGATTTCCATCCGATTGGGGAGGTAAGCACCCATATTTTTTTAATCTTTTGTGTTGGGATACGATTTGTATGAAATCCTAACATGCAAGTGCATTGTCTTAGGATTTCGACCGATCAACATCGAGTTCGACGCTTCTAGGTCGTTCTCCAATATCTCAACGATCCATAGGTGCAGACTATTGCTCTTAGGTGGCCTAGCACCAATTTTAATATGTGTTTAATGATTTTGGTTGCTTGGATGCTATGTTAGGAGAATCTAGAGAAATTCTAGGACTTGCATGTTTGTAGAATCGTATGTTTGGCTCTCATATGATGTTGTTCTTGCCCCTCACATGACTTTGTGTATGAACAATTGTATGTTCATGCCTTGTTTGATTTTCTCATATGATTTTCCCTATAACATGCATGATTCATTAATTTTTGTGTATTTCGGTTCTAAGGGAGGTAGGAAGTGCTTAACTTCCTTATCCACCCACACAATACACACACACCTTGTTCATGATATTGTTAGCTTTACATGTTAGTAGAAATTTAGAATTTTATGTTGAAAAGCATGAGAACATGATGTTGTTTATGTTAGATGATGCATTGATAGTTGGCATGTTCTGAATCACCTCCCAAACCCTTGGGTTGGTCAGTAATTCGAGGAAAGCGAAGGCGGCCCCGTTGGTAGGACCGCCTCGAGGCTAAACCCATGGATTTGGGTAAGTGCGTGTGGGCGACAGTAGTTAGACTACATGGGTCGCTTGCACCCGATGTTGTTCCGCCACGTACTGGCCTGAGTCTTGCGGTTTAATCTACTGTCTGACCAACCCTGTTTGTTAACCATGTATGCTCACATTTGTATGGAATCTGAATCACCCTACAACCATTGCAGCCCATTATTAACTCACTGAAAATTGGTCCACGGTCTCGTGAGCTGGGCATGGTGGAATGGGACACTGTGTCTGAGCTGTCGGCATACGCTGGGGTGTCGCGCCTCCCCGTAGTGACCGCAAGCGATCCCTTTCTCTAGGCACTCCTCATGTGCTTGAAGTCGGGGATGAGGAACCCGACGGGATCACGGACCGTGAGGTCTTGGCCTCACGCATTGGGGGGTCTTGGCCTTACAACCAGCTTAGGGCATTGATATGTAGGGTGCATCAGATTCTCAAACCTGTTGGATGAATGGACTTAACTAATAACTCGGCTAACACGATCGCATTGCACGCATTAGTTAGGGTGGCGACTCGGAAGTCGAGGTCGCAATGAGGGAGTGCTGACATATACGATCGTTAGATGGAGTCACTCGAGGTAGTGTTGTGGTGAGGGCATGCATCATATCATTCCGTATGCATGCATTTTAAATAAGAGTTGCTAGGTATTATTGATTATCTGCTTTTCATTAAATTCATATTATAATTAATGCCTGTTAAAACTTAAGATTAATAGCACCAACTAAGTTGATCACTCACTCCCACTCTAGGACGGTGTTTTAAAATACCACCCAGATTTTTTAGTAGTTGCAGGTTGTGCTGAGCTCGATGAGCCGTGCGGCGCAAGCTTAAGCGAAAGGATGAGTTCTCCTACTTACAGTTGATGGGCAGTTCTCCATCGGCTTAGAAGATTGGAACATAGGGTGTTGAGTCGAGGGCTCAGTGCACCATTCTTTGGACATTTGTTTCTCTTATGATTTTTGTTGGGCAACGCCTTAGGCGACCCCTTTATATTCTTCTGGACTTGTTCATATATATATATATATATATATATATATATATATATATATATATATATATATATATATATATCTTTCATTTCAGTAGACTAGTTGTGGTTGCATTTCATGCTCCAAGTAATTCCAGGCTGCGCGTTTAAACTTGATTAATCTTAAAACCATAAAATTGATGATAAGTGACACTCGGGAACTCGAGAGTCGAGCGTATGCACGACCTTCAATTTTTCAGGGCGTTACAGGTGGTATCAGAGTAATAGTTTGGAATCTCTTTGGCCATGGGTCATGAGCTCACTAACGCGTCCGCTGACGTGAGAGGATACGTATTAGATAACGCAATAGGGACTTAAAATGCTAGACGAACAATCTCGGACGAAGGGTAGGAATTGCTAGTAATTAGGAATGGGTAGCGAGATAAGGAATCTGAGGGTCTCAACCTGTCACACCCCAAACTCGGAAACCGGGCTCACAGAATTCCCGATCGCCGAATCCGGCGCCGACAGCCTCCGTAGTACCCCATTCTCGGCTCCTAGCATTCATATGCCAGATTCCGATCCTGGGATCCTACAAGGAGGATTTTTTTTTGTACATATAACTAATAATAAGCATAACCACAAGATTACCCAATTCACAAGACAACATCATCATCACATATCCACTAATATAATCGTTTGAGTACAATACTGAAAGGGAAATACATAAATAAAAATCAAGCCCCAGAAGACCACTGCACGCTCCAAGCTCAGCACTGCTGCAACCTAACATCACCTGCACGCATCTATCGTGCATAAGCTTATAGAAAGCTTAGAGGGTGGTGTAAGTGTGTGCACAAGGTAAGTGCCAAGTATTCAATACAATGCTATAATCATACAATACCGAAAAAAAATTGGTAATCCATAAACCATACAATGTCTAAATAAGCAGAAACACTAACAAGAGCAGGAATTATCAGAGTAAGCGGAAATACTGACAAGATGTAAGTCATACGATAACAGGGTAAGTGGAAGTATGGACAAGTCTATAAGTTAATCAATATCAGAATACGCAATATAGAGCAACTATGCGATAAGGAGTCATAAAGAGCTAAATAGCAGATGTCGAGAATGCAATGCAATATACAAATCCTGCTAAATCTATCCAGGCCATATAAGTGCAGAAATAGCAACCCAAGATGCCATATGCCTGCGGACGTAATGTAATATGCGATGCGAATGAAATAACCATGCTGGAGTGTGAAGTCGGGATGATAGTACGTAGTATCGCAGGCTGTGGGGTCCACCACAAGGGACTTCTATCCAAACCAGTCCCATACCTAAATTTGGATAGTCAGACTCATTGTGATAAACTCCTGATCTCAGGCTAGTCGCGCGCCCAACCGAAATCCTTGCCATAACGAAGGTACACAACAATTAGTTGCGCACCACCAGCCCGAGTGGATAGTGAATGAATGAATGAGCATGCATCTCCTACTCAATAAGTCCACATATCAGTACGGTTCCTCTCTGGGAAATCACCGGGGTCTATTGCACTCCAGACCAGATTGCCGCCCCATCGCGCGCAACAAGGTGAGTGGAAGAGACCTCACTATCCGCCTGCCAATATCGGGCCCGGCTCGTCAATAGCGGACCCATTCCTCGAGCTGGTCAGACTCAGCCTAGCATTGCCCCCTCCTCTCGGGCAGGTAAGGCCGCACCCCCTTCCAACCGACCACGACACAGTGGAGAGCGTAGCCATCTGGTAATCGGCACTCGGCGCTCATCTACCCACTCGGTCTAGACGTTGGAGCAACCTCTGGAACCAAGAGGGTTTAGGGACTTTCACCCAGGGATATCTTAGCACCCCATGTAGAACAGATTTCCGGTGTCCCGTCTGGCCATCCACGATATGCCTGTGGAGGCTACGACCCTGATGTCGCTAGGGCGTACAGTAATCACAGCACACAATGCAAGATGCGTGAGTCATACAATCCAGTCATGCATCAATCCTGCACACACAGTGCACTCATGTGCTACAATCTCCGCCTATCAGGGAGTCTCATAATAACCGGCACTATAGCATATGCAATGGTCAATCATATCTCAAAACAAACATGCAGATGATGTGTATGGGCATGTATCATGATGATATGCTGTCACATACTCATAATCGGTACCAATAACCGGCATCGACAATCGACCTCGACAATGTGGACATTTAACCAACACTGCCGCCGAGGAAAGACCCTCATAGATCCTAACTTATAGTGGACCCCTGACCTCACACAAGGGCCAAATATACAACACCACGAGTCTCACTCAAGAGCTTAATACACATCACGATGAGCCTTTCACATGGGCCCAACATACATCACAATGAGCCTCAATTATGAGTCGCATATACACCATATAGCTCTCGACAATCGGCCTTGATAATTGAAATCGACCTCGACAATCGAAATCGACACTCGGACTCGGTTTCGACAATCGGAGTCGGCCTCGATACTTGGCCTCGACAATCGGGATCGATCGATAATCAGGATCAAAAAAATCGGTCACAACAATCGGATCGATCGATAATCAGAATCGGAAAATCGGTTACGATAATCGGGATCGATCGATAATCAGGGTCGGCAAATCGGTCACGTCAATCGAAATCGGCGATCGGCCATGACAATCGGGATCGGCCATCGGTCAATAGGAATCGATTAATAATCAGAAACGGAAAATCAGTCACGTCAAGCGGGATCGGCAATCGGTCAATCGAAGTCGATCGGTAATCAAAATCAATAAATTGATCACGTCAATCGGGATCGGTAATCAGTCAATCGGAATCGATCAATAATCAATAAATTGATCACGTCAATCGGGATAGGCAATCGGTCAATAGGAGTCGGTCAATCATCAGAATCAACAAATCGATCACGTCAATCAGGATCGGCAATCGGTCAATCGGAATCGATTAATAATCAGAAACGGAAAATCGGTCACGTCAAGCGGGATCGGCAATCGGTCAATCGAAGTCGATCGGTAATCAAAATCAATAAATTGATCACGTCAATCGGGATCGGTAATCAGTCAATCGAAATCGATCGATAATCAATAAATTGATCACGTCAATCGGGATAGGCAATCGGTCAATCGGTCACGATAAACAGAATCGGCAATCGGCCACGTTAATCGATAATCGGCCACAATCGGTAATCAGTCTCGATAATCGGCCTCAATCGGTAATAGGTCAATCGGCCACGACACGCAGAGTCGACAATCGGCCACGTCAATCGATAATCGGCCACGATCGGTAATCGACTCAACACTTGGATGAACAAGGCCTAAGGGAAGGTCACAATGTGGACAGTAAACCATCATTGCCCATCAATGTGGATCTTTAACCAACATTGCTCCCAAGGAGTGGCCCACACAATCATCATGGCAAAATCACACATCACGTCGAGTCTTGAATACATAATAGGTGGGTCTTGTACCTGGACCTCAAATATATCATATGGGCCCTATTGCACGGGCCTCAATACTATACCTCATATAACAAGTGGATCACATTACATGGGCCTAACAATGCAAACGGGTGGGCCCCACCCATGGGCCAAAATACATGGTAATAGGCCTTGCCCATGAACCACGAATACATCACAATGGGCCTCTCCATGTGGGCCGCAATTCCACCATAATGGACCCAATCCCGTGGGCCTCAAATATACATTACAGATGGGCCTCAAGTATACATCACAAGTGGGCCCTATCACATGGCCAGGCGTCGTGGATGAATCACATCCATCAAGGTGGGATCGACAAAAGGATGGCGTGGCTAAAATACATACATCACGGTGAGCCATACATCCATCAAAATGGACAGACGGTGTGAATAGAATACAAAACATTCATCGGGTAAGGCCTCCTCATACGTCAGGATGCGTCCACCTGATGTGATGGACGGTGGGAATATAAAATACATAGAATCAAGGTGGTCCACATGCTAGACAACACTTGTATCAGGGTGGTCCACCGTCCTTGATGAATGGCCCAAAAGCGAAACAGGTGGACGGCTTGGGTGTCAAACAGATGGATGTGAATGAAACACATATATCACAGTGGCCCCGAGCTGCTGCTACATGGGCAGCATATTATCAAGGTGGGCCCCACATGCCGTGCATGGACAGCATATACAATGCATACAATAAGGTGGGCCCCACCCGTCTAGCACATGGACAGTGTGGATATGCCCCACATTCCACACGTGGGACCTACAGAATTTGCTGACCCAATGCAACAGCTATGTAGTTGGTGCGGTACACTAGCCAGTTTGATCCTGGACGGTGTGGATGCAAGATACACCGTGGAGCCCCGCGTGATGGACGGTTGGAGTGGATGCCGCGTATATCATGGTGGAACCCCCAACGTCCCACCCATGGACGGTGTGGACATAAACCACGTACATTAAGGTGGGCCCACCCTGCTAATGGATGGACGGTGTGGCTATACAGCACACACATCAGGGTGTGCCCCCTTCCATAGAAAAGCATGTGGACGGTGTGAATATATATCACCTGCGTTAGAGTGGGAGCAATCCCACCGTCCCGGGGTAAATGGACAGATGGTCTGGATGATTTACATACAGTCAAGGTGGGTCCCACGCTGCATGGATGCAGCACACGTGCAGGTGGGTGGCACGAATAACTGCACGAATAGAACACTTACATCATCGTGTAGTCCCACCGTCCAGCAATGTGGACGGTGGAGACCAAGCACATAAATCATGGTGTGATCCTCTGTACGGACGATGCTCCACACGTAAATGGACAGTTTGGATATAACAATACCTTGTGGTGGGACCCAGCGTCCTCTACAAAAAATGGGTGGACGGCATGCATACAACACGTACATCGTGTTAGGTTCCACCGTCCGCCTGGACGGTGTGAATGAAAAACATACATCCTGTGGGTCCCACGTGGGGCCCACCATAATGCTTATCTTAGATCCAACCCATTAATAAGGTCACGCGAACCCGAATGAAGCGGAAAAACAAATTTCACAGGGAACCAAAACTCCCGTGACACCCAAAATGGATTTCGATGACAACCGTTCACTCACACTGTTCCCTGCGATGTGGACTACCTGAGCTTTAGATAGTCCCCGTTTTTGTAGGGGGCCCACTTCAAGAAGGGGTCCACCCCATGAACAGTTTGGATGACAAAAGAAATACATCACGGTGGGGCCCACGGCTGGGACTGTGGTCCCTGGTCCGTCCGCCTACGCAGCAGGACGCCGCTGGCGTCCTCTGACGGTAACCAGCAGCAGCAGCAGCTGCTGCAACTATTTTTATTTTTTTTTTAAAAAAGACTTTTTCCACAGTTTTTCCATGGTGGGGTCCACATCAGGTGAATCCGACCCACCCAATGAATTCTATAGCCTATAACCAATACATCAAGCCCAATATTGGATATATAAAAGATTTCAAATCAATCTAAATAATGAAAATTGTTGTTTTCAATGCTATGGCCCGCCTGAGAGCCAGATTGGCTCTTTTTTTTTGGCTCAACGCCTAAAATGAATTGGCAGATGAAATGGACGGTGTGGATCCGATTCACGCATCAAGATGTGGCCTACATGAGTAACCCACTCAAAAGTTTAAAATCAAGTTCATTTATTATATATAAATATTGTTATTATTTTATTTTATTTTATTTTTTTACTTCCAGTTGGCCTCGTCCAGCGTCCAGGGACGCTGGACGGTCCCCATAAAAGATTAAGGTGGGCCCCACCTACTAGATGGCTTGAGAAAAAAATGTTTACTTCATAGTGGGGTCCATTTAGGTGGGACATCTAGCTATATCATCACCTAAAAATGAGAAAGAAAGGGAAAGAGAGAAGCACCCACCTATGATATTCTCCTCCTTTCACCAAAGTATTGTAGAGCATCAATGGATGAACTTCAACGGTCGAGATTGGATCATAGACGGTGGAGATAGGAGGTGGGCCACACCAAGCTCTCCTCTCTTGGAGATAGCTTGGACGTGGGTTGCTCTCATGGAGCTTAGGAGAGAATGAGAGAGAAAGAGATGAGAGAGAAAGGTGATGTGAGTGGTGGAGTGATGGGGAGAGAGATGGGTGAGGTGATGGGAGGGTTGACTTTTGGGGATGGGTTTGTACTTAGGGATGGGTGTACTTTTAACAAATGATGTGATTGATGTGATGGATTTTCTTGAGATTAGCAACGCGCGGTGTTTTCCTTGAACTGAATGCGGGCCCACAACTCTTAGCCTGGGTATCGCCTCGGTGCGCGGGACGCGGCATCGGAACCGCGGCGACGGTGCGGTCGTCAAGGTACAAGTCTCGAGTTGAACCGACTCTAAAATACGGGATCTGACTCGGGATCGCGCGCAAATATCAGAAAAGGTCGAAAGTTGCCGAAATTTGACCAGTAAGACCGCGGAAGTTTACGGAACGGTACGGACTAAGATACGGGTCTTACAGCTCTCCCTTCCTAATAAAAATTTCGTCCTCGAAATTTATAAAACAGTCAAGGGAAGAGGAAATATCAGCAAGTGTATAAGTCAAGGGACAATCAATCTAGCAAAGGATGAAGATAGAGCTCTTTAGTCTCAACCTCGCCCTCTCAAGATACATCATTAACACTATGATGACCCTACTAATAATCTTCGGGTTCCGGCTCAGAAGTGATTGAAACTAGAGTACTATGCAACCTCACAATATCAACAGTAGGGATCTATTCCAGAAAGTCTCTAAGTTATTCAAACTCGGGAATCTAATCATTCTAAGTTCTTAACAATCAGAGAGTGCAGCGCAGCTATCAGCAGATATGTGATGTTATCTTCAGGTATTCCCAAGTTATGCTCTGATACCAACTTCTGTCACACCCCAAACTCGGAAACCGGGCTCACAGAATTCCCGATCGCCGAATCCGGCGCCGACAGCCTCCGTAGTACCCCATTCTCGGCTCCTAGCATTCATATGCCAGATTCCGATCCTGGGATCCTACAAGGAGGATTTTTTTTTGTACATATAACTAATAATAAGCATAACCACAAGATTACCCAATTCACAAGACAACATCATCATCACATATCCACTAATATAATCGTTTGAGTACAATACTGAAAGGGAAATACATAAATAAAAATCAAGCCCCAGAAGACCACTGCACGCTCCAAGCTCAGCACTGCTGCAACCTAACATCACCTGCACGCATCTATCGTGCATAAGCTTATAGAAAGCTTAGAGGGTGGTGTAAGTGTGTGCACAAGGTAAGTGCCAAGTATTCAATACAATGCTATAATCATACAATACCGAAAAAAATTTGGTAATCCATAAACCATACAATGTCTAAATAAGCAGAAACACTAACAAGAGCAGGAATTATCAGAGTAAGCGGAAATACTGACAAGATGTAAGTCATACGATAACAGGGTAAGTGGAAGTATGGACAAGTCTATAAGTTAATCAATATCAGAATACGCAATATAGAGCAACTATGCGATAAGGAGTCATAAAGAGCTAAATAGCAGATGTCGAGAATGCAATGCAATATACAAATCCTGCTAAATCTATCCAGGCCATATAAGTGCAGAAATAGCAACCCAAGATGCCATATGCCTGCGGACGTAATGTAATATGCGATGCGAATGAAATAACCATGCTGGAGTGTGAAGTCGGGATGATAGTACGTAGTATCGCAGGCTGTGGGGTCCACCACAAGGGACTTCTATCCAAACCAGTCCCATACCTAAATTTGGATAGTCAGACTCATTGTGATAAACTCCTGATCTCAGGCTAGTCGCGCGCCCAACCGAAATCCTTGCCATAACGAAGGTACACAACAATTAGTTGCGCACCACCAGCCCGAGTGGATAGTGAATGAATGAATGAGCATGCATCTCCTACTCAATAAGTCCACATATCAGTACGGTTCCTCTCTGGGAAATCACCGGGGTCTATTGCACTCCAGACCAGATTGCCGCCCCATCGCGCGCAACAAGGTGAGTGGAAGAGACCTCACTATCCGCCTGCCAATATCGGGCCCGGCTCGTCAATAGCGGACCCATTCCTCGAGCTGGTCAGACTCAGCCTAGCATTGCCCCCTCCTCTCGGGCAGGTAAGGCCGCACCCCCTTCCAACCGACCACGACACAGTGGAGAGCGTAGCCATCTGGTAATCGGCACTCGGCGCTCATCTACCCACTCGGTCTAGACGTTGGAGCAACCTCTGGAACCAAGAGGGTTTAGGGACTTTCACCCAGGGATATCTTAGCACCCCATGTAGAACAGATTTCCGGTGTCCCGTCTGGCCATCCACGATATGCCTGTGGAGGCTACGACCCTGATGTCGCTAGGGCGTACAGTAATCACAGCACACAATGCAAGATGCGTGAGTCATACAATCCAGTCATGCATCAATCCTGCACACACAGTGCACTCATGTGCTACAATCTCCGCCTATCAGGGAGTCTCATAATAACCGGCACTATAGCATATGCAATGGTCAATCATATCTCAAAACAAACATGCAGATGATGTGTATGGGCATGTATCATGATGATATGCTGTCACATACTCATAATCGGTACCAATAACCGGCATCGACAATCGACCTCGACAATGTGGACATTTAACCAACACTGCCGCCGAGGAAAGACCCTCATAGATCCTAACTTATAGTGGACCCCTGACCTCACACAAGGGCCAAATATACAACACCACGAGTCTCACTCAAGAGCTTAATACACATCACGATGAGCCTTTCACATGGGCCCAACATACATCACAATGAGCCTCAATTATGAGTCGCATATACACCATATAGCTCTCGACAATCGGCCTTGATAATTGAAATCGACCTCGACAATCGAAATCGACACTCGGACTCGGTTTCGACAATCGGAGTCGGCCTCGATACTTGGCCTCGACAATCGGGATCGATCGATAATCAGGATCAAAAAAATCGGTCACAACAATCGGATCGATCGATAATCAGAATCGGAAAATCGGTTACGATAATCGGGATCGATCGATAATCAGGGTCGGCAAATCGGTCACGTCAATCGAAATCGGCGATCGGCCATGACAATCGGGATCGGCCATCGGTCAATAGGAATCGATTAATAATCAGAAACGGAAAATCAGTCACGTCAAGCGGGATCGGCAATCGGTCAATCGAAGTCGATCGGTAATCAAAATCAATAAATTGATCACGTCAATCGGGATCGGTAATCAGTCAATCGGAATCGATCAATAATCAATAAATTGATCACGTCAATCGGGATAGGCAATCGGTCAATAGGAGTCGGTCAATCATCAGAATCAACAAATCGATCACGTCAATCAGGATCGGCAATCGGTCAATCGGAATCGATTAATAATCAGAAACGGAAAATCGGTCACGTCAAGCGGGATCGGCAATCGGTCAATCGAAGTCGATCGGTAATCAAAATCAATAAATTGATCACGTCAATCGGGATCGGTAATCAGTCAATCGAAATCGATCGATAATCAATAAATTGATCACGTCAATCGGGATAGGCAATCGGTCAATCGGTCACGATAAACAGAATCGGCAATCGGCCACGTTAATCGATAATCGGCCACAATCGGTAATCAGTCTCGATAATCGGCCTCAATCGGTAATAGGTCAATCGGCCACGACACGCAGAGTCGACAATCGGCCACGTCAATCGATAATCGGCCACGATCGGTAATCGACTCAACACTTGGATGAACAAGGCCTAAGGGAAGGTCACAATGTGGACAGTAAACCATCATTGCCCATCAATGTGGATCTTTAACCAACATTGCTCCCAAGGAGTGGCCCACACAATCATCATGGCAAAATCACACATCACGTCGAGTCTTGAATACATAATAGGTGGGTCTTGTACCTGGACCTCAAATATATCATATGGGCCCTATTGCACGGGCCTCAATACTATACCTCATATAACAAGTGGATCACATTACATGGGCCTAACAATGCAAACGGGTGGGCCCCACCCATGGGCCAAAATACATGGTAATAGGCCTTGCCCATGAACCACGAATACATCACAATGGGCCTCTCCATGTGGGCCGCAATTCCACCATAATGGACCCAATCCCGTGGGCCTCAAATATACATTACAGATGGGCCTCAAGTATACATCACAAGTGGGCCCTATCACATGGCCAGGCGTCGTGGATGAATCACATCCATCAAGGTGGGATCGACAAAAGGATGGCGTGGCTAAAATACATACATCACGGTGAGCCATACATCCATCAAAATGGACAGACGGTGTGAATAGAATACAAAACATTCATCGGGTAAGGCCTCCTCATACGTCAGGATGCGTCCACCTGATGTGATGGACGGTGGGAATATAAAATACATAGAATCAAGGTGGTCCACATGCTAGACAACACTTGTATCAGGGTGGTCCACCGTCCTTGATGAATGGCCCAAAAGCGAAACAGGTGGACGGCTTGGGTGTCAAACAGATGGATGTGAATGAAACACATATATCACAGTGGCCCCGAGCTGCTGCTACATGGGCAGCATATTATCAAGGTGGGCCCCACATGCCGTGCATGGACAGCATATACAATGCATACAATAAGGTGGGCCCCACCCGTCTAGCACATGGACAGTGTGGATATGCCCCACATTCCACACGTGGGACCTACAGAATTTGCTGACCCAATGCAACAGCTATGTAGTTGGTGCGGTACACTAGCCAGTTTGATCCTGGACGGTGTGGATGCAAGATACACCGTGGAGCCCCGCGTGATGGACGGTTGGAGTGGATGCCGCGTATATCATGGTGGAACCCCCAACGTCCCACCCATGGACGGTGTGGACATAAACCACGTACATTAAGGTGGGCCCACCCTGCTAATGGATGGACGGTGTGGCTATACAGCACACACATCAGGGTGTGCCCCCTTCCATAGAAAAGCATGTGGACGGTGTGAATATATATCACCTGCGTTAGAGTGGGAGCAATCCCACCGTCCCGGGGTAAATGGACAGATGGTCTGGATGATTTACATACAGTCAAGGTGGGTCCCACGCTGCATGGATGCAGCACACGTGCAGGTGGGTGGCACGAATAACTGCACGAATAGAACACTTACATCATCGTGTAGTCCCACCGTCCAGCAATGTGGACGGTGGAGACCAAGCACATAAATCATGGTGTGATCCTCTGTACGGACGATGCTCCACACGTAAATGGACAGTTTGGATATAACAATACCTTGTGGTGGGACCCAGCGTCCTCTACAAAAAATGGGTGGACGGCATGCATACAACACGTACATCGTGTTAGGTTCCACCGTCCGCCTGGACGGTGTGAATGAAAAACATACATCCTGTGGGTCCCACGTGGGGCCCACCATAATGCTTATCTTAGATCCAACCCATTAATAAGGTCACGCGAACCCGAATGAAGCGGAAAAACAAATTTCACAGGGAACCAAAACTCCCGTGACACCCAAAATGGATTTCGATGACAACCGTTCACTCACACTGTTCCCTGCGATGTGGACTACCTGAGCTTTAGATAGTCCCCGTTTTTGTAGGGGGCCCACTTCAAGAAGGGGTCCACCCCATGAACAGTTTGGATGACAAAAGAAATACATCACGGTGGGGCCCACGGCTGGGACTGTGGTCCCTGGTCCGTCCGCCTACGCAGCAGGACGCCGCTGGCGTCCTCTGACGGTAACCAGCAGCAGCAGCAGCTGCTGCAACTATTTTTATTTTTTTTTTAAAAAAGACTTTTTCCACAGTTTTTCCATGGTGGGGTCCACATCAGGTGAATCCGACCCACCCAATGAATTCTATAGCCTATAACCAATACATCAAGCCCAATATTGGATATATAAAAGATTTCAAATCAATCTAAATAATGAAAATTGTTGTTTTCAATGCTATGGCCCGCCTGAGAGCCAGATTGGCTCTTTTTTTTTGGCTCAACGCCTAAAATGAATTGGCAGATGAAATGGACGGTGTGGATCCGATTCACGCATCAAGATGTGGCCTACATGAGTAACCCACTCAAAAGTTTAAAATCAAGTTCATTTATTATATATAAATATTGTTATTATTTTATTTTATTTTATTTTTTTACTTCCAGTTGGCCTCGTCCAGCGTCCAGGGACGCTGGACGGTCCCCATAAAAGATTAAGGTGGGCCCCACCTACTAGATGGCTTGAGAAAAAAATGTTTACTTCATAGTGGGGTCCATTTAGGTGGGACATCTAGCTATATCATCACCTAAAAATGAGAAAGAAAGGGAAAGAGAGAAGCACCCACCTATGATATTCTCCTCCTTTCACCAAAGTATTGTAGAGCATCAATGGATGAACTTCAACGGTCGAGATTGGATCATAGACGGTGGAGATAGGAGGTGGGCCACACCAAGCTCTCCTCTCTTGGAGATAGCTTGGACGTGGGTTGCTCTCATGGAGCTTAGGAGAGAATGAGAGAGAAAGAGATGAGAGAGAAAGGTGATGTGAGTGGTGGAGTGATGGGGAGAGAGATGGGTGAGGTGATGGGAGGGTTGACTTTTGGGGATGGGTTTGTACTTAGGGATGGGTGTACTTTTAACAAATGATGTGATTGATGTGATGGATTTTCTTGAGATTAGCAACGCGCGGTGTTTTCCTTGAACTGAATGCGGGCCCACAACTCTTAGCCTGGGTATCGCCTCGGTGCGCGGGACGCGGCATCGGAACCGCGGCGACGGTGCGGTCGTCAAGGTACAAGTCTCGAGTTGAACCGACTCTAAAATACGGGATCTGACTCGGGATCGCGCGCAAATATCAGAAAAGGTCGAAAGTTGCCGAAATTTGACCAGTAAGACCGCGGAAGTTTACGGAACGGTACGGACTAAGATACGGGTCTTACACAACCTGACTGCGAGATTCGCTTCGATTGACTAGGAGGTTTAGCTCGTTAACCCACCAATTTCCTAGAGCCCATGGGCCGACTGAAATAGACGGGTTTAGGGTGAAATGAATGTTGGAGTAACGATCAATGTAGGTGTGAAGTAAAGTCCAGGGGGTGAGTGCATCCCATGTTCTAGATGCCTCGTTGGCATGTATCCAACTATAGGTAAAATTTTGGATTTCCTTTTGAAATTTACTTGAAAAGTTTATCATGCGATTTGGAAATCCCACATCGCGCCTCTTAGCATCAGACTTATCTAGCAAAGCCTAAGAAATTAGTTTGGAATCCCATCCCACACCCATTCCAGACATGTCATTCCCAATAGTGAGCTGGGATTGGCATTATAACCCCATTTAGTATAGCCTAATATCACTGGCCAAACTGGCCTAAGTCCAATTTCCTCTCTTCGACCTATCCCCTTCAAATCTTCACCTACCTTCACTCTGTCCATTAATTGTTTCGGGACATTGACAGGAGCGAACCTGGAATTGAGTGATTAGACGAACGGAGCGATTGTCCTAGTCCAAATGACCTGATACTGGACCAAATTTGATAGTTCCAACCTATTCGGGGATGAAGATATATAGGTAAATGAAAATTCACTGAAATTAGTGAGACTATAGAAAAATTAGATTTTGAGTACTGATCGAGGAAAATATCACGAAAGCATTAAGCCCATTGTGTAGATCGGCTTCTCCTACCCCAAATTCGTATATGGTACTTTCTGGGGGGCCTTACAGGCACCCGAAAAATCATGAATCAAGGGAGCCATGTAGGAGACTGGCGTGCCCACGCCGAAAACGGCGTCTCCCTACGCCGGTTGTCCAGGGAGGCGGCGTAGCCTAGGCCGATCGGGCCAGCGTGGCGGCGTGCCTACGCCGATGGTGGCGTAGCCTACGCAGGTCGTCCAGAGAGGCAGCATAGCCTACGCCGAGCGCGGCGTAGCCTACGCCGGTAGGCCAGACAGTCGGCATGCCCACGCCGACAGCAGCGTAGCCTATGCCGGTGCCCAAAAATTGGGATTCCTCCCCCCTCTCTTTGCAAATACATGTGAGGCCTATCTCACTTACCATTTAAGGAAAATTAGGATCCATTAGCCCCATTTTCACTCCACACTAACCTACCTAAGTCACTAGGAAAAACCTTTCCTCTCCTATTTCTCCAAAACCCAAATCCATACACCCACCTTCTTTCTCTTCACTCTAACTCTATCAAACCTCACCCATCCATCACTCTAAAGCCATTTCTTCAAAACCCACCTTCATCTCTCTCAAATTTTCCATCCTCTCTTATCACCCACATTTCTTTCAAGACTCATTCACCAAAAATTCACTCCTCTCACTCTCTTCTTCCTCATTTCTAAATTTCATTTGCCAAAACCCATTTCATTCTCATTTTCAAACCTCATTTTCCAAGCTTTTCAAGAAAAATCCTCTCCTTCTTAAAGCCCCATCTCCCAACTCTCATTCCTTCACACAAACCCATTTCAAAAAAAAATACGTTTCTAAGATCCATCCTCAAACCCCATTCACCAATTCAACATCAATCCCTATTCAAATACCTCACCTCCAACCCATCCGCCAAATTCTTCCCTAACACCATCTTAAATTTCATTTTTAAACTCGTTTCTAAAAATCCTATACCATTCTCAAATACCTTCCCAAACACATCATAGCCAAGAAAAATGGCCTTCCAGCAGCTCTGCGGGACCCCGCCCAACCTCAAATGGGGGGGTCCTTCCCTCCCTTGCATTGCTCACTCGTGTGGGACCCATTTCTTTGTTAACTTAAGAGGGTTTAGAGCTCATTTCTCCCCCACTCTCACTCCTCCACTCCCACTCTTCCATCCCCAAACCCATTTCATCCAAAACCTAACATCTTCTTCCTCACAAACCCACCTCCATTCTCCTACATTTTCATTTCTTTCTCTCTCTTTTCTCATTCCCTTTCATTCAACCAAATCACCTTTCTCACCTCCATTTCATTCATCTCAATCTCTATCCAAAACCCCATATCCCCAAACCCATTACTTCCATACCCATTTTCAAAACCCATTCTCAAAAATCATTACTATCAAAACCCATTCACTCTCATTCCCAAATCCTACTACTTTTAAAACTCATTTCCCTCATTCCATAACACTCAACCTCCTTCTTCAAACCTAACTCTTTCTACTTCACCAACCCCACTCTAAACCTTCCTTCACTCCCAACATCCATCCATCACTTTCAAACCCATCTTCTTCTCCTTCACATTTTCCATCTCCAAATCCTTTCCGATTTCTCATTCCAACAACTCCATTTTCATAGACTTATTCCCACATTTCATTTTTCAACCCATCATTTCGAAAATTCACTTCTATACCCCTTCTCAAGGCCCATTCACAAAACCCACCATTTTCCTTAAGTCTCATCTTCCAAAACCTATCCCATCCTCAAGACCACCCACAAGATCCCTCTGACAAATCCATTTCAAACTCATCCACCAAATCCAACCCCATTTCTCATAAGCCCACTCCAATCCCTACTCAAATTCCATATTTTCAACTCACTTTCTAATTCATCTTACTCAATATCACCTCAAAACCCATTCTCGAATTCCATCTTAGGATCCTTTCTTGAACCCCACTTCCTCACCACAATCTCAAACCCATCTCACCCATCATCCCCTCAAGTTCATTTTCCTTAAAACCCATCCACTCTTTCACTCTTACTTCACCATCCTCCATTCTCTCAAATCTTTAGAGAAAAGCCCACCTAATCAATGGGATTTAAGTTGCCTCTAGGATCCAACACACCGACCTGGATGGTGTGATCTAACCCTTCAATAGCTTGGGCTACGTATTCCATCTGATAAGTTGTCCTTGTTATCTTGTTGGAGCTATGGAAGAAGTTGAGTCTTGATTGGCTCCATTAGCTATCTCCACATCACCCTCATCACTTTCTAAGCCTTAAATTGTTGCGACAACCTGTCCGACCCAGAAGAATTATATCTTAACTTTACAGAAATTAGTAGTTGTTTTAAGTTAGTTAGGACTACTACCATATATTGAAGATACTTAAAACTCCTACTTGATTTGTCTGCTTTTTCTTATTTATATTTAAAGTATCTAGTAATACATGTAAATCCATATTGTAGGATATAACTAGCCATATTAATGAAATTTTGAATTCAATATGAATGTATCGATTGTTTTGGAATTTTTTGTCGTCTTGTGAATGCTTTTATGAATAATTGCCTTATTGTGTCCATATCAGCCTTATTAGCACTCTAAACCATCTAAATGCCTTAAAGCTTTCGACTCTTCCTTCCCTGTTAGAATTTATGAAACCAAAGTATGGTTTACTCATAACCCACTAGCCATATGACCGAGACGATAACATATAGATACAATCTTAGGCTATTGAAAATTTTTCTAAAATAATCGTTTGATCATAGGCACAGTGAAAGATTTATTAATCACAAAATTGAACATGAATTAAAACAAGAAACTCTCTTGACAAAAAACCCAAATGACAACCTTAAAAATATGAGATTTTGACATTTCAAAAATAAGAGATATTCCCTAAATATTTAAGCTGATCGGACTACAGAATTACGGAACCATACATGTGCGAAGTATTCGCGGCCTAACCCAATTCTCAATCCTGGGTAACTACCAATGGACTCACTGCTTTGGCCGAGCAGAAGACCAGGATTTATCAGGATGAAGAAAGGATACGATGAGCCTTCTACCCTGGTCAGGTAGATGATCGATGTATCGGGTTCAAGCCCACTACGACCGTCTCTCCGTATTGGTCTAACAAAATAAATAAATATATATTTTTACTCTAGATAGAGGAAAATCGTTACCATAAATTCGAACCTTTAAAAAATAAATATATAAGTAAATAAATTATAGTATACCATTAGGGTGAAAAAATTTTAAGGGGGGTAGACTAAAATGAGCCAAACTAGCATAGATAGAATACCCCCTACCATGCATATAAACTTGGAATCCATAAAAACTTAGAGATAAGAAATAATAATACCTTTGCTTAATACCCTTAGGCAATTTCGGGGACGAAATTTTTTTAAAGGGGGGTAGATTGTAACATCCCAGATTTGTCACTATTTTAAATTTTTAAAAAAATCTTTAAATTATTATTATTATTTTTTTAATTGACTTATAACATCACTTAATGACTATTAGCACTCAATATTAGTTTATACAGGGGTGAAACCAGTAAAGAACCAGTAACGTCTCCTCCAACCAACACAGTGTTCTGGGGCATCCACGTACGATCTGTCATAGGACCGTTCGTTTAAACTACTCGTGGTGAGGTACCACAAGTTAATTAACTTAGGATTAGCCCATTAGAGTAGACCAGACGTATTATGATAGGACCTAGTGCAGGTCGCCAAGCCAAATGACCGTTTGTACTTAGCAACAGCCCGTGCAGGCTACACAGCGACACAGGAAGGTTAGAAAATTATAAAACCCTTCTTTCCTTTTCCTCAAGAAACTTCACAATCAATGCAAGGTGGGCCTAAGGGAGGTGAGATCTAAAAATCCTTCTTTCCTTTTCCTCAAGAAATCGCACATCCAATGCAAGCGATTTCCGTCCGATTGGGGAGGTAAGCACCCATATTTTCTTAATCTTTTGTGTTGGGATAGGATTTGTATGAAATCCTAACATGCAAGTGCATTGTCTTAGGATTCCGGCCGATCAACATCGAGTTCGACATTTCTAGGTCGTTCTCCAATATCTCAACGATCCATAAGTGCGGACTATTGCTCTTAGGTGGCCTAGCACCAATTTTAATATGTGTTTAATAATTTTGGTTGCTTAGATGCTATGTTAGGAGAATCTAGAGAAATCCTAGGACTTGCATGTTTGTAGAATCATATGTTTGGCTCTCATATGATGTTGTTCTTACCCCTCACATGACTTTGTGTATGAACAATTGCATGCTCATGCCTTGTTTGATTTTTTCATATGATTTTTCCTATAACATATATGATTCATTGATTTTTGTGTATTTCGGTTCTAAGGGAGGTAGGAAGTGCTTAACTTCCTTATCTACCCACACAACACACACACACACCTTGTTCATGATATTGTTAGCTTTACATGTTAGTAAAAATTTAGAATTTTATGTTGAAAAGCATGAGAACATGATGTTGTTTATGTCAGATGATGCATTGATAGTTGTCATGTTCTAAATCACCTCCCAAACCCTTGGGTTGGTCAGTAATTCGAGGAGAGCGAAGGTGGCCCCGTTGGTAGGACCGCCTCGAGGCTAAACCCATGGATTTGGGTGAGTGCGTGTGGGCGACAGTAGTTAGACTACATGGGTTGCTTGCACCTGATGTCGTTTCGCCACGCACTGGCCTGACTCTTGCGGTTTAATCTACTGTCTGACCAACCCTGTTTATTAACCATGTATGCTCACATTTGTATGGAATCTGAATCACCCTACAACCATCGCAGCCCATTATTAACTCACTGAAAATTGGTCCACAGTCTTGTGAGCTGAGCATGGTGGAATGAGACACTGTGTCTGAGCTGTCGGCATACGCTAGGGTGCCGCGCCTCCCCGTAGTGACCGCGAGCAATCCCTTTCTCTTGGCACTCCTCATGTGCTTGAAGTCGAGGATGAGGAACCCGACAGGATCACGGACCATGAGGTGTTGGCCTCACGCATTGGGGGGTCTTGGCCTCGTAACCAACTTATGGCATTGATATGTAGGGTGCATCAGATTCTCAAACCTGCTGGATGAATGGACTTAACTAATAACTCGGCTAACACGATCGCATTGCACGCATTAATTAGGGTGGCGACTCGAAAGTCGAGGTCGTAATGAGGGAGTGCTGACATATGCGATCGTTAGATGGAGTCGCTCAAGGGAGTGTTGTGGCGAGGGCATGCATTATATCATTCCGTATATATGCATTTTAAATAAGAGTTGCTAGGTATTGTTGATTATCTGCTTTTCATTAAATTCATATTATAATTGATGCCTGTTAAAACTTAAGATTAATAGCACCCACTGAGTTGATCACTCACTCCCACTCTGGGACGGTGTTTTAAAACACCACCCAGATTTTTCAGTAGTTGTAGGTTGTGCTGAGCTCGATGAGCCGTGCGGCGCAAGCTTAAGCGAGAGGATGAGTTCTCCTACTTACAGTTGATGGGCGGTTCTCCATCGGCTTAGAAGACTGGAACATAGGGTGTTGAGTCGTGGGCTCAACGCACCATTCTTTGGACATATGTTTCTCTTGTGATTTTTGTTAGGCAACGCCTTGGGCGACCCCTTTATATTCTTCTGGACTTGTTCATATATATATATCTATCTTTCACTTCAGTAGAATATTTGTGGTTGCATTTCATGCTCCAAGTAATTCCAGGCTGCGCGTTTAAACTTGATTAATTTTAAAACCATAAAATTGATGATAAATGACACTCGAGAACTCGGGAGTCGAGCGTATGCACGACCTCCGATTTTTCGGGGCGTTACAAACTTATAAAGATTTTCGCTCCTATGTACTTTCATAACTATGAGTGTCTCTTTTGAAACCTTCATGACACTTTTATGACTAACAAACTTGTATCCAAGTGCATCTAAAGCTAGAGTTGAACACAAGTTGAGTTAGCTCGATCAGCTCGCTTGACTGGACTCTAAAAATCTCGATTCTTCTCGACTCGAAATTAGATTTGGACCGAGTTGACCTAGTTTTTGGAGCTCAAAAAATTTTTGAGTTGAGTTCGAGCTTACCCGAGCTCAACTTAACTTGGATCGAACCTCAACTTGAATTGAATTAGCTAGGTGACTTGGTTATTTTGATATTGATGTTACTCGCCGAGTATTTGATGGAATGACTCAACAAAGTGTTATTTTGGGTGCGTACATTCTCCAGGGGATCGGCTAGTGGCGAGGAAGGAATGGATACGAAACAAATCATTGCAATATATATATAAAATATAAGACTATCCTCATATCTTGATTTTGATGTTACTCGCCATGTGTTGATAAAATACTTGTAAAGTGTTGTTACTATTTTGCATTATGTGAGAAATTGAAGATGCGCTCTGTGTTTAAGAAAATGTCGCAAAGGCTCGAACTTAGTTTAAACTAGCCCGAGTTGCTTACCGAACGGAGCCGAGTTGACCAGTCATGCTCGAGGACTGAGCTAAGCCGAGTTCGAGCTGAGGTTAGCTACTGGTCGAGTCAAAATAAGTTGTGCCAAGCTCGACTCGGTTTGACTCGTATACAACTCTATCTAGAGATTTAAGAGAGATTAGATTTTTCTTCAAATCCAAAATGTGTCTAATATCGATTAGAGTACGCTTCACCCCATCAAACATCCCAATGTGCACCGAACCAATTCTAACCATCTCACAGGTGTGATCATTGCTCATAAGAACCAAGCCATCATCATACTCGTTCTATGTACTGAGCCAACTCCGATGAAGATATATATGGTATGATGACCTTGTATTCAAAATCTACTCTCGATAGAAGCAACCAGTCTTGAGCACTAACAACACGTCAAAACCACCCGATCCTTCACCTGATTCCATTGAATTGGCTTCCTTTGGCGAATCATCTAATTTCTCCTTATTGTGGGTTTTGAAAATATAACGCCCTGGAAATTGGGGGTCGGGTATACACTCGACTCCCAAGTTCCCAGGTATCACTTAAAACCAATTTTCATTATTTTACGTTTAATTCGGTTTAATGAGAAGCATGAAATTACTGGAAACATGAATCACAATTCACGACTAGTTTACTGAAATGAAAGATGTTAAATATATACAAGTCCAAAATAATATGAACGGGTCGTACAAGACGTTTCCCAACAAAATCATAAAATATGTCCAAAAGAATGATGAACTGAGTCTAACACCCAGCGATTCAAGATCCGACTACTAGGCTGATGGAAAATCGCCCATCAATTGGAGATAAGACAACTAGCCCTCCTCATCTAGGCTCGTGCCGAAAGGCTTCTCGTACTCAGCATCACCTGCAACTACTGAAAAGTCTGGTTGGTGTTTTAAAACACCGTCCTAGAGTGGGAGTGAGTGATCAACTCAATGAGTGTTATTAGTCTTAAGTTACAATAGACATCAATTATATTATGAATTTAATGAAATATAAACATCTATAAATCCTTAACTAATCTTGTAAATACAAATACATGAAAAATGATATGATGCATGACATCGCCACAACACTCTCTTGAGCGACTCTATCTAACGATCGCACATGACCAGCACTCCCTTATTGTGACCTCAACTACCGAGTCGCCAAATCCTAGCTAAAATAATGCATAAATAATGTTAACCGAGTATTTAGTTAATTTCGTTCATCTAGCAAATTAGAAAAGCTAGTACACCCCACGATATCAATGCCCATAGCTAGTTGTGTAAGACCCGTATCTTAGTCCGTACTATTCTGTAGGATTCTGCCATCTTTTCGGTCAAATTTCGGCAACCTTCAACCCTTAACTGATATTTGTGCGCGACCCTGGGTCACACGCCGTCAACCAGAGTCGGCTCGACCCGAGATTTATACCCTAGTGACCGCGCTGTCACCGCGGTTCTGATGTCGTGACTCACACGTCGAGATGATACCTATGCCAGGAGATGTGGGCCCATGTTCGGTGAGAGAAAAACGTTGCACGTTGTAAAATTCAAGAAAATCTCTACGACTTGTCACCTCAATCAATTAATCAATCAATCATTCCTATCATGTCAAGTACACATTACCTTTCACTCATTCCCAAGTAACTCCAAAGTTAAAAGTTTTTTACACAAGTACATACTTTTCTTACACCATTTGCCAAAAAAGTCAAAAAGACTATTACACATCCATCACCCATTACTCATTTTCTCTTTACAACCCTCTCTCTCATTCATTTTCAAATCTCATTCCAAGCAAATCCAAAAACCTCCATATGTCCAAGCTCTTGCACTTCAAGAGAGCCACAAGTGTGGCCCACCTTTCCTACCCTTTCATCTTGAATCTCAACTGTCCAAACCTTATCTCCTCCGTTGGAATCGAAGCTAAGGAGCTAAGGAAGCCTAGGGTGCAAGAAGAAGCCGGTGGGTGATCTTGAATGCTTGTCTTTTATCTTTTTTTGATTTAATGGTCCACATATGTGGGACCCACCTTGATGTAGGCCTTGTATCAAAGAGGGGCCCATATTGGCGGGGCCCCTCCATTCTTGCCAATGTCACTCTCTTTCTCTCTTTCTTGTATTGTGGACCCCATTATGAAGTATGATCCATGTCGTCCCATCTGTAGGGGCCACCTTGCTGACCGCCTTTGGGTGGGCCTGGATGTAGGAGAACACAAATATCAAATTGATCTAAAGATGGTGGGCCACATCCGAGTGGGACCCACCATGATGCCTGTGTTGTATCCAGTCCAGCGTCCAGGGACGCTGGACGTGCAACACGGAGAGGTGTGGACTGACATTGGGTGTGTTAACAATGTAGTGTTATTGACAGAGGTGGTGTACTAACAGTGGGTGTGCTAGCCATGGGAGGAGTGTTGATGGTAGGGTCCATGGGACCCATCCACACCGTCCACCTTTTTTTTTAATGGGCCACACCATGGTGTATATGCTTTATCCAAGCCATCCACCACCCCTGGATGGTAGGACCCACATCCGTATGGGCCCTCCTTGATGCGTCTGTCCGCACCCAGACCCATATCTCAAGTGGCAGACTGAGTGGAGACACCTCGTTTCAACGGTGGGCCCCCATAGCTCACGTGGTAGACTGTGTGAAAGATACCTCATTTCAACACTGGGGGCCTTGGTACGGCTCCCTAGTGAGGGTGGCTTGCGCGCCATCTCCACCGTCCGTCCATGTAGGTGGGCCCACCATGATGCATGCCACGTGGGACCCACCCTACTTGTGGGACCCACCTTGAATGTAAGTGACGGTCCAGGCCTTTGGACGACATTACATCTGGAACGTGTGTGCATGTGTTATATACAATATAATATATATATTATATATAATATAATATATGTTATATATTAAATATATTATACTATATGATGTATACTCTAGTGGTAGGCCCTACGTGGGACCCACCTCTGCTCCCTTTTAATAAGTAAGCTGCACAGCAGCAGCTGAAATTATATAATATATTATACATTTTATATATATGTGCCCTTTTATGCATAAAGCTGCAGTTGCAGCAGCTATAGTGTATATATATATGTATATATTATATCTTATATATATACTGGAGTGTGGACCCCACCACCCGCTGCTGTGCATGGCAGCAAGCTTCATGGGTCCCACCAGTCCCATCCACGTTGTCTATCTCTGGGACCCACCATGATCCAAACCATCCAACCGTTGGTAAGATCATTCTTTTGGCATAGGGTAAATGAGTGAGAATGTAACACCCTGAATTTTTGCCAACCTGAAATTAGACGTCCTTAGGCAATGGGTCAACCATTTCACTCTCAATGATCAATCCTAAGGTCTAAAAATTAAAATTTCCCTATTTCCTTCAAAATCTCACCCTTCACCACCTCATTCTTCGAATTTCTCTAAGTACTTCCATCTTAGCCACAAATTCTCAAGTCTAAATAGTAAAGACCACTAATCCTAAGGTCTTCATGATGAAGGACTATACCAAAGCTAAAAAATTACTGTGAATAGTAAATAAATGAGTAAAATAGAATTTTCTCCTTAACCTTTTGGAATCTAACAAAATAGATAGGTTAGTTTGATAGATTAGCGTCTCCTACCCCAAAATCATATGCTATACGCTACAGAAATTTATTTCGATTTGCAAACTGGCCCCGAAATGCCTCGAATGGAGTCGTGGACCCATCCACGCTAATCCACAATGATCCAAGGTGGGCCCCATACTTTTTTGGGACCCTGGGGGTAGGGGGAACCCAACCCATATGGCGGTCATCTCCAATTGTGAGTTTGGTCGGCGATGGCATCGCCGGTTCCGCGATGCATCGTTGGTTAAAATCATCGGTTGGGTCCGGGCTTTGGGCTCGATGTGTTTGGGGGCTACGGTAGTCCCTTGGTATGCGGGCCGTTCATTAAAAATATCCCAATCAAGTACTTCCTTCACAAAGTGACCCTCCAAGCTCTCCTTTCGCTTCAAACGTCCAATTTTTGGTAAAAATCACCCCTCCAAACTCTTCCTTCTTTCATTTCCAAATACCCTCAATCCACCCTTCGAATTTCATCTCAAACAGAGATCATTATAGGCTACTTCCTTTAGAAATCTAAAGAGAATCACCTAGCGCTGCACTAGACGACCTGCAAAATTCGCACCAATCACTTTCAATACGATCTGCTATAGTCAAAACGTATAGGATAGGTGACGCTATAATATCATAAAGCTGGGATCAAACTCTATTTTCGATTGCTCTCTGGAGCACCTTGGAAACTTTGTATCGGCTCTGGACCGCACATCGAAAGTCCGATTATCCCGAATTTAGACAATCCTGACCGCCTAGTTGGACTTGACGTTCATCTCGAAAATCAAGTCCAACTGATGTCCTGACGCTATTTTACTGGGTCCAGAGTGAAGAGTGTGAGAAATAAATATAATTTATGAAATCTGGCACGTTCGCTTGTGCGCTTTTTCTAAGCGTTCTGACCGTCAGAATTCAATCAAAATTTACCCTCGGATCAGGAAAAATTTTTCCTACATGTCATAGTACTTGTAGCTCCGATCGAGTTTCCATAACCGTTGAACTAAAACTGGTCCGCCACGGGTGATCTGAAAATCCGATCGGACTAAAAACTCTGTCTGACCTAGATCCAATGTCAGGGAGCTTAAGTCCGACCGCATTCAGTCACAGGACCTCCAGAAATACTCCGTTGGATCAGAACAAGCCCTCTTTGGTTATAAAATAAGTCTACCTTGGCCCCAAGTCTATTTTGGTCATGTTTGGGCTTATAAAAAGGGCTTAAACCCTTGCTCTTTCATTCCATACGAATTTGGGGAGAGAAGAGAGAAAAGAGAGAGAAAGTGAGGGAGAAGTTGGAGCTTTCTCCTGTGAGTCTTCCCTGCTGCTCCTCGTGCCACATCCACCTGCCTGCATCACCCTCCCAGTGATTCCAACGCACTTCTAGGTAAGAAAAAACCTAACCACTTGCTGTTTTGGAATTTCGTCGATTCAAATAGCAAAGTAGCTTATACATCTTGTGCATTAGGTCGCCGCTACGCCGTTGACGAAGCGTATACGTTCCGTTCAAAACAATACATGTCTAAGGCGAAAGGTGAGGATTTTAGACGCTTTGATTGACTGATTTCAAAGCTTTCACCGTCGTTTAATAGTAGATTATCGACGGCAACGCCGTTTGACATGTATAATGTGCTGTCCATTTTCCATTTCGTAAACGTACGGTAAATATGAGATTTATGGTATTTTAAGCATTTTTAGAAAATATTGCATACGTCCGTATTTTGCTGAAATGCTTGACATGTAAATTCATCATGTGATGTATTATGTATGCGTGTATAATCTGTTTGGTAAAGAGATTCGCCCTAATGCGCACTTTTGGTCGACATACGCTATGTAGACTAAGGTGTGTAGACTAAGTGTTTGTATAAATGTTTGTATAAGTATGTATTGAGTAAATGGTATTGTAGATTAGTTTTGAGAATGAATTCTCAATCTATATGATGTTGTATATGATTTCCTACATGTTGGCTATAAGTATTGATTTCACTATATATATGAAATGCAGGTGTTGGATGATTTGCTTACGTTATATGCTATCACATGTTGTGAATATGCTTTGGTTGTTTGTATTTCAATTATGTCACACTCATATGATCATTGATGTTGTTTATAAATTCTTGGGGCTATACGTTAGTCCAGGCAGTCGGTAATGGATTGAATTCATGGTTGGCTTCTATTTGTCACAAAGGACGCGTCGATGAATGCGAGTCGTGTTTTGAGTTGGCGGCAGTGGTTAGGCCACACGAACTGTTTCATGCACTTCATGTCGTCCAGCTTGAGATGCGATCGTACTAGTCGAGCCCGTCAAGTAACCCGACTGACCATTGTATGTTCACCATGTATGAGTCATAACTGCTTGAACCTAGGGTACTGAACTTACCATTGGAAACCGTGTCAACCATGGTACCTTGATCCATAAAGACTCATGAGCCGGGCATGGTGGTATGGGACACCGTGGTCGTGCTATCGGCCTACGTTGGGGCCACAAACCTCCCCGTAGTGACCAGTGAGCACCCTACTCTGAGCAGATTATGATGGTATGGGACACTATATTTTTGTTGTCAGTCTACACTGATCAGGTGACGAGCCCTTTGTAGTGACCTTGAGTTTATCCTGACACCACATGGGGACGACGAGTCCTGATGCAGTTTTAAAGATAATTAGGCCTGTATTGATAAGGTGATGGGGGAGAGGTGCAACAAGTGCGAGCAACAGCCCTGACAGCCTTTGCAGTGACCTACAAATATAACATCATATGAGATTATTAGGAGTGACGATCCTAGACAGGATCTGTGTTGGGATTGATATAAGAAAGGTACCCTAGTTTTTCAATCCTGCTGTATGAAAAGGACTAATAACAACTCGATAATCATTATCCATATCGCATTGCATGTGCCTGGAAGATGTGGAGCACTGTGAGAAGAAAGCATGCCGCGGACGCATATGGTACCGCATGAGGGAGTATGTCGGTGAGGGCATCCATCATGTCATCTCATCCTTACATTAACAACAGTATCTAGGAATGTTTGATTGTTTGCTTTACTATTAACGCATGATTGATTTGATAACATGCTAATCTTTGCTCTATGATTTCACTGAGTTAATTACTCACTCATATGTTACGAGACGGTGTTTCGGACACCTACCAGACCCTTTTGTAATTGCAGATGATGGCGCGGCCTGCGAGGCGAAGCCGGACTTGATGATGATGAGGAGGATCCCTCCTTTATGCGTGATCTGATCGACGGGATTATAGGGAGGTTGAGTAGATGCCTTGACACTTGTCATTTTATATTTTTTTGGAGCACTCATGTATATTCTTTTCTTTCCATTTTTGGAGTATACATGTATTTAATTAACCTGGTAACATGTTCACACTCTGGAGACATACAATCAATTATATATTTTATGTATTTATCAGTCTTCCGCTTGCTAGTTTAACTGTCTCTGGAGTATGATATGCTGTTTTGGCTTAGTCTCAATCTTGTTTAATGTCATTCTACAGACAACATGCATTTATCATTATCTACGTTGCATAAGTGACGTTCTGGAACTGGAGAGTTGAGTTTCTACCCGACCTCAGATTTTCGGGGTGTTACAGAGAACCAAAGTTCAAGTGGACCCCACCATTTGCAATAATAATGGGGTATAGTAACATCCCCTGTTTAAAACTTCTTACGAGCCATAGTGGTTCCCACTTAAGCTGATATTTGGTTTTCACTTCATCTACCCCTATGTTAACTTATGAATAGGTCGAATCTCAAAATACATAATGGTGGGCCTGATTTGATATACATTTAGCCCATTGATTCGGCCCATTTGACCAGGCCCGAAGTGATGTACTTAGGGCCCAATTAGTTAGGCCGATGTGATATACAAGGCCTGTTGTTGAGGCCCACCTTGATATATATGAGACCCATACGATTAGGCCCATCTTGATGTAGTTATGGCTCATTCATTGAGGCTCACTTGATATACATAAGGCACATGTTATGTGGCTCATTTGTTGTATCTAAGGCCCATGGGTCGAGGCCCAATTGGATGTATACAAGTCCATTACAATGTGTGACTCTACCATGGTTTGTGTAATGATGTTTATACGGCCGTGCCTTGGGAGCAATGTTGTTTTGACGTCCACATTGTAAGAATAATGTTGGTTAAATATCTGCATTATAATTCTCCCTAGGGCCCATTGTTAATCCCATACTTATAGGTCGTCTAGGCCCATCTTCGTTATGAACAACATCCATCATCATATAACATGTTTAGTATAGTTCCATGATCCATGATCATACGCATCATATGTATGCTTGATATGAGAAGTGACTGATCATAGCAAATGCCTTTGGGCAGATTGTTTAGGGGCTCCCGGATAAGCGGTGTTGCCCTACATGAGCGCACGATACGCGCAGGATTATTACATGACTGGATAATATGATTCATGCATTTGCATTATGTGATATGATACTATACGCCCTAGCGACATCAGGGCCGTAGCCTCTAAAGGCGTATCGTGATTGATAGGATTGGATACCAGAAATCTTGTTCTACATGGGATGCTATAGATATCCCCGGGTGAAAGTTCCTAAACCCTTATGGTACCAGGAGATTGCTCCAACATCTAAATCGAGTGGGTGCATAAGTGCCGAGTGCCGATTACCATGAAGCCGTGCTTTCCACTGTGTCGTGGTCAGTTGGAAAGGAGTACGGCCTTACCTGCCCGAGAGGAGGGAGCAAATCTAGGCTGAGTTTGACCAACTTGAGGAATGTGTCCGCTATCGATGAGCCGAGGCCGATATTGACAGACGGATAGTGAAGTCTCTTCCACTCGCCTTATTGCGCGTGATGGAGCGACAATCTAGTTTGGAGTGTACTAGACCCCAGTGATATTCCAGAGTTGAACTGTATTGATATGTGGACTTAGATGAGGATTCGTATACTTGAGTTGCATCTCGCATCGCATGGCCTTGGTATGGCCGACATCATTCATGCTTTGCATCGCATAACCTTGGTACAACTAATGGTATTCATGGATTCATCAGCATGTTCTGCATTACTCTGATACTGCATAATTGTATTACTACATTGCACACACACTTTTACTACCCTCTGAGTTTTCCATAAGCTTATGCACGACCGTTGCGTGCAAGTGATGTTGGAGCGTAGCAACGCTGAGGCAAGAGAGCTTTGCAGATCATCTTGGAGCTTTTTGTTCATCATCATTGTATTTTTCCCTTTATGCTCATTGTACTCATAAAGTTTTTGATCATAGTAGAAATGTAATGAAGTTTTTGGTTGTTATTTGTGGGTTATGCCTTTGGTTTATACTTGTTATGAATCAAACTGACGTTAAAAATCCTCCTCGTAGTATCCCAAGATCGGAACCCAACAAATGGGCGCTGTAAGCGAAGAATGGGGTACTATGGATGCTGTCGGCGTCGGATTTAGTGATCGAAAATTTTGTGAGCCCGATTTCTGAGTTTGGGACGTCACAAATTGCGAGGCCAAGGCCCTTCAATGCGCGAGGCCAAGACCCTGCGATCCTTGATCCCATTAGGTTTCCACATCCTCAACTTCAAGCACATGGGGAGTGCTGAAATGTGTGATCGTTCACAGTTACTATGGAGAGGCTTGTCACTCCAGTGTAGGCTGACAACTTGGACACAGTATCTCATTCCACCATACTCGCCTCTTGAGTTAGTGGATCGATTTCAATTGATTATTAATGAGCTTCAATGGTTGAAGGGTGTTCCATATTCCATACAGACGTGAGCAGACATGGTTAACTGTAACACCCCGAATTTTGGCCAATCTGAGATTTGATGTCCTTAGGCAGTGGGTCAATTAAAACACCTGAAAAATCGTTCAGAACCCAATTCCATAGCTAAAGAAACCACTTAGGATAAATTTCTTTAGAAACTAAGCATAAGTTAGCCAGCGCAACGTTGGAGTGGCTGGAAAACAGTCCCTGATCACTTTAAATACGTTCTACAAGGCCCGAAGCGAGTGGAACCAAGGGTGCTATAATGCTCTAAAGCCTCGGATCAAACTCTAAACCGGTTTGTTCTCTGGACCACTTTGAATCTTTGTATTGGATCTAGACCGCACGTCGAAAGTCCGATACCTCCTATCTTAGACCGTTAGAACCGTCTAGCTGGACTTGACACTCATTCCAAAAATCAAGTCAAACCGATGATCACAGGCTATTTCATTGAGCCCGGACCGAAGAGAGTGTGAATAGGGACATAGTTGGAATTTCAAATTCAAATCTGGCACACAAATTTGACGCATCAGTATTGAGCATTCTGACCGTCAGAATACAGCCAAATTACACCCTTGGATCAGGAAAAATTTCTATTACATATCACGAGACTTATAGGTCTGATCTTGGTGCGGTGACCGTTAAACTGAAACTGGGCCGCCACGTGCGATCTGGGAACCCTACCGGCCTGAAATCTGGATGCGTGCTAGATCCAGTATGCATGAGCTTAAGTCCGACCGTATTTGGCCAGGGGACCTTCAGAAATGCCCTTTTAGACTGAAACGGCCCCGATTTGGTTAGGCACCAAGTAAACATTGTTCCCAAGCCTATTTTGGGCATGTTGTAGGCTATAAAAGGGGTTGAAACCCTCACTCCTCTCTTCCATCCGAATTTGAGAGAAACCCTAGCTTGGGAGAGAGAAAAAGGTGGGAGATTGTGAGAGTGTGGGAGAGTTCTTCCTGCCACTTGTACTACGCGTTGCACGTGCTTAAGCAACACACCTCTACCGCTTTCCCGGTGATTCCACCGCGATCCTAGGTAAGTAAAAACCCTAAATAGTTGTTGATTTGAGTTTCCCTTGTTTCCATAGCGATGTAGCTTATTGATCTTGTGTATTAGGTTCCTTATTCGCCGTAGACGAAGCGTATACGCTCCGTTTCAATTTCCGAGTCTACAAGACATAAGGTGCGGATATTAGACGCTTTGATTGACTGTTTCCAAAGCTTTCAATGTCGTTTAATAGTAGATTCTTGACGGCAACGCCGTTTGACATGTACAAAATGCTCTCCGTTTCCTGTTTCGTAAATTAACGAAGAATATGAGATTTAGGGCATTTTAGTCATTTGTAGGAAGTACAGTTTACATTCATATTTTGCTGATGTGATTGACATGGTTTGTTGTCGCATTAGGAAGTTAGAAATGCGTGTATAATTAGTTTGGCGAAGAGATTCGCCTAGTTGCGCACTTTGGGTCGACATACTATATGTAGACTTAAGTGTGTAGTGTATGTGTTTGTATAAATGCTTGTATTAGTATGTATTGAATTAAATGATGTTATGTAGTGGTTTGAGAATGATTTCTTGATTAATATGCTGACCTAAATGATTTCCTACATGTTGACCATATGCATGATTCCATTACATGCATGGAATGTATGTGTTTGAAGATTTGCTTAAGTTGAATGTTATAATATGTGTTAACATGCTCACATGATTGCATTTCAATTCCAAAAACCTTTGCATATATTGTTAATGTGATTTCATGGATGTGTGGGACTAGACTTAGTCTAGGCAGTCGGTAACCGAGCGAATTCGTGGCTGACTGGTCATAGCCACGAACGACGCGTCGATGAACGTGATTCGTGTTTAGAGTTGGCGGCAGTGGTTAGGCCACGCGAAGTGTTTTACGCACTTCATGTCGTTCGACTTGAGATGCGATCGCGCTAGTCGAGCCCGTCAAGTAACCCGACTGGCCGATGTATGTTCACCTTGTATGAGTCATAACTGCTTGAACCTAGGGTACTGAACTTACCATTGTAAACCCTGTTAACCATGGTACCTTGATCCACGAAGACTCATGAGCCGGGCATGGTGGTATGGGACACCGTGGTCGAGCTGTCGGCCTACGCTGGGGCCACAAACCTCCCCGTAGTGACCAGTGAGCACCTATGACTCATGAGCAGATTATGGTGGTATGGGACACTATATTCTTGCTGTCGGCCTACACTGATAAGGTGATGGGGGAGCGGTGCAACGAGTGCGAGCAACAGCCCTGGCAGCCCTTTGTAGTGACCGCGAGCGTATTCTGAGCCTACGGGAGGCGACGACCCTTCCGTAGCAGTAGAGTACAGTAGGCCTGTATTGATAAGGTGATGGGGGAGCGGAGCAACGAGTGCGTGCAACAGCCCTGGCAGCCCTTGCAGCGACCTACAAAATATACATCGTATGAGATTACTAGGAGTGACGACCCTAGACAGGATCTGTGTTGGGATTGATATAAGGGAGGTACCTTAGTTTCCCAATATTGCTGTATGAAAAGGACTAATAACAACTCGGTAATCATATCACCATGACATTGCATGTGCCTGGAAGATGTGGAGCACTTGAGGGAGTGCGGCATGCCGCGGTCGTAAGATGTTGCCGCATGAGGGTGATCGTCGGTGGGGCATACATCACGTCATATCATAATTGCATTAACAACAGTATTAGGATTGTTTGATTTACTGCGTTACTATTATCGCATGATTGATTTGATAACATGTTAATCTTTGCTCTATTATTCCACTGAGTTAGCTACTCACTCCCACGTTACGGGACGGTGTTCCGGACACCCACCAGACCTTTTTATGATTGCAGATGATGGCGCGGCCTGTGAGGCGGAGCTGGACTTGATGATGAGGAGGAGGATCCCTCCTTTATGCGTGTTCTGATTGACGAGATTACAGGGAGGTTGCTTAAATACCTTGACACTTGTCATTTTATATTTTTAGAGCACTCATGTATATTCTTTTGGTTACCTTTGAAGTATACATGTATGTATATAACCTGGTAACATGTTCACACTCTGGAGACATACAATGGTTTATATATGTTAGACATACTATTACAGTCTTCCGCTTGCAAATTTAACTATCTCTGGAGTATGATATGCTGTTCTGGCTTAATCTCACTCATGTTTAATACATTATCACAGACAACATTCAATCATACATTTCTATGTTGCATAAATAACATTTTGGAACTCGGGAGTTGGGTTTTTGCTCGACCCCCCCGATTTTCGGGATGTTACATTAACAAACATGGTTGGTCAGTGAGTAGACTAAACCGCATGAGTTCAGGCGAGCACGTGACAGACGACATCAGGTATAGGTGACCCATGTAGTCCAAATATTGTTGCCCATACGCACCCGCCCAATTTCACGGGTTTAGCCTCAAGGTAGTCCTATCAACGGGACCACCTTCTCTCACCTCATTTTCCTGACCAACCTAGGGATTCGATGGTATTCAATAACACTTCAACAAATTAGGAATTATCATCTTATACAAATGGTTTCGTGTAATCATGCATTAAACATATAAATTTAGAATTTGATATAAATGTAACTACTAATAACACTACGAAATAAATGTACATGTGTGTTGTGTGGGTTAGTGAGGAAACTAAGAATCTCATAGCACAAAAGTATAAGGGTTAATGTATCACACATCCTATAAGGGAAACATTGTACGAGAATCAATTAAGACATGAACATGTAATCATCAAATATATACCCAATCATTTGAGAGACAACAAACATTTTATAACATTCCATGTTGATTGAGAAGATCAAAGGTGAGGTCTTTCCTAGGTTTTCTCTAGATTATCTAATACATCACCCAATCAAGTATAATCATTAGATTCATACTAAAATTGGTGCTAGACCACCTAAGAATAATAGTCCGCACCTATGGATCGTTGAGGTATTGGGAAACGACCTAGAAGCGCCGAACTCAGTGTCAATCGGTCGGAACCCTAAGACAATGTACTTGCATGTTAGAATCTCATGCAAATCCTCTTTCACACAAGGGTTTCAAGAAAAATGGATGAGGAATTTACCTATACAATCAACGGAAGTGGTTCTTGCAGTTGTGGTGGAAGGTTTTCTTGAAGAAGAGGGAGAAAGTTGCAAAATTGAACTCCCTTGGGCCCCACTTTAACTATGACCCACTTTCTCTCCCTCCTTCACTCTCCCTTCCTTTCTTCTACCTCTCTTCTTTCTCCCTTTTCTCTCTTCTTTCTTTCTTTTTTTTAGTGCAAATTCGTATGGGGAGAGGGGTGCCCAAAAGAAGCCCCTTTTATAATGTCAGATTTGGTGCGAATAGCCCCAAGTGTTGGGTTTTTTACTATATTAGCCCTATGGGAGAGTTTTTTTAGCCTCTAAGGCCCACTATAGGGTGTACATATTGATATATACCGTATGATACTTAGCCATAATGATGATCTACTTATGGACATGGTCGACCTGCCATTTGGATGCACTGATCGACAAATATGATTAGAGATCTGTTCAACGGTCATTGATGGTCGATCGGGGTTGCGGCTATACGGATATGAGCAGAAAAATATCCTTACTCTACGTGTGAAGTTTGGTTGTAAATCGACGGTCTAAAATTTTTAACTTTGTATAAGAGTGGACGACCCAATTCACTTAAGTTTAAGCTTCTTTCTTAAGGGTATTTACACTTCTCATGCACTCGTCCTTTGGCTCAAGTTGAGCAGTTCTGGACCGTTTTCAGGTCCGACTCCCGCGATGGACCTCGAGGCCAGTAAGACAAACATTTCTTTATAGTTTTGAAATTAGTGACCCTCCAATGAGTGGTATAGAGCTTGTTTGGAAATTCAGGGCATTTATGGAATGAATTAGGTATTGAGATTTCTTGTGGGCAATGATTAGGGTTTGTATTAACTATATTTATAAGATGACCTATTTATAACTTGTGAAAGTGGAGATTTGGTCATAATTACTTTAAACCGTCAGTTTTAGGCTAAAAGAGTAACGGGGTTGATTTTGTCTATTAGTCAAGATCCGAGCCTTATCTGACTCGGCATCGGTTAGATCTTTAATTTAGTAATAATTGTCTTGACTAGTTAGTGATAAGTCGGTTAGATTTGAGTTATATGTGAGTAAATCGTGGGGCTACACCTGATGTTCAAGTAATCGGGTGGATTCGTTGGCTCCCTATAGTTAGTTAATCAGACTTATGCAGTTCTTTATTGGTATCACCCCTGTATAAACTAACATTGAGTGCTAATGGTCATTAAGTGATATTATAAGTTAATTAATAAAAAAATCAAGAATTTTTTGAAAATCCAAAACAATGAAAATTTAGGATGTTACAAAAAATTTGATAATCCTTCTTTATATGTCTCATCTTCCCAAAATTTATAACACTTCAATTTGCCTTTACCCTTTAACTTGGACTTAGAACATGACTTCTACTTCAATCGTTCAGATGGTCTTTTCCAAGCAAACAATACATTTGTAAAAGTACCTTCGCCTCCACTCTCCCTTCTTAATTACTTCAATTGAATGACTGATATAAAAGTATCAACAACCAAAGTATCCCTACCATAGTACAGAGTATCAACCAAATACTCGTAAGACTTCGAGAGAGATGTCAACAAAATTAGGATTTTGTCTTCTTCATTGATATTCATCTTCACACTTGTCAATTTGCCAACTAATTTGTTGAAGACGTTAATGTGCTAAGAGAGATTCTACTCTTCTGCAATCCTCAGAGTGTAGAATTGTCTCTTAAGAAATAGACAATTGGTGAGCAATTTCGTCATGTAAATGCTCTCCCTTCTACATTCATAAGCTTGTGCATGGTAATTGTCTCATCAATGACATTATAAAGAACTTCATCGGCCAAACACAATTGATTTTTGTTAATTGCCCTCTGATTAAGTTCACCCCAATCCACTTCCTTCATAGATTCCGAATGTCTCATTCCCAATGAGCGCATGCTATAACCCTTGTTAAATTAGGAGAGCTTTTATCTTTAACCTCTATAAATTTATTTATTATTATTTTTTAAATGTGAACTTCTTCATCTTAAATTTTACATTCGATCCCTTTGATGCCAGGTTTTCAAATTTAATTTAAAACCCCAATGAACACTTTGATACCATTTGTTGGGCACTGATACCTTAATGAGCGCAGAAGTAATCTCACATCAAATCAAATAATGTAGTAGATAAAGAAAAATTCAAGCAAAGCATAGAGAACATAGATATTTTACATGGAAAACTCTTATGAGAAAAAATCATGGCACAAAATGACGATCAATCCACTATAGTAAGAAAGAATACAATAGATAGAGCAACTTACAGATGGAAAACTAAAATCATTGGCTCTCAATCTCTCTGTTTTTCTTTAACTCTAATCTTAATTTAATAAGGTTATTTATAACCCTTGTATAGAATAAAAACAAAACCCGCACTTACGCATTCGTTTGGTCAAACCATGTGACCTTTGATTAGATTGGACCGAATTGATTGACATAACTTCTGTCGGACCGAAAAGTGCAAAACATCGCAATGAGCAAATGGTCGAAATTAGAAATTTTTGGTCGAACCGAGACAAGCTCTGGTCGAGCCGAAAATTGTCTTCTCTACACAAGATTAAAGACACTCAATCAACAAAATCCTTAAGGGCTGTTGTTCAAGGGTAATACAATCATTTAACCTTCCTAGAGTGGTAAGATTACTTGTTTTATCACTTATCAAAGCAAATCCATAATATTACATGTTCCTTAGTTGTGTAAATCACTTCACATAACATGTTTACCCTTGCATTATTTCTTATTATAAAAAATTAGGCCATTCTTTATATATAGAGGTTTGCCCCTCTCATTTTTATTACAAGAGACACTTGCAAAGACTGGAGACTTGGTCCTCAACTTATAATACTTAAGGCTTAAGAGAGTAAGAGTAAGTTTGAGAAAGTGAGTTTATGAGAGAGAGTGAGAGAAGAGTGGGAGAAGAGTGAGTTTATGAGAGAGAGTGAGAGAAGAGTGGGAGAATAAGAGTCTTCATCGACGACATATCAACCATCCAACCCAACCTCTACAACCACCCAAGATATCTCAACGGCTCCAAATCGACGAAATATGATTGAGTTTTTAGGTTTATGATCATATCTTCATAGGAGGAGTGTCCTAATTTTCCTTCCCTCTTTCCATATTTTCACATGCATGGGTTGCCATATGATTGCTTATTTTGTTTTCTATCTTTATATTTGTGCATCCTTCCTCCCGTACACCCCTCTACTTATATTTTCTCTTAATTGTATGCTTTACATTTTCTCGAACTCTTGGATCCTGGTGTATTAAAAATCAAGTGTTGCTAGAACACCCCATTCCATATCTAAGCACCTAATTCAGTTTTTAATGTCTTCACCATACCGAATAACCATCCATTCTACTCTACCAGATCAATATGGCTTTCTTTTTTTAGTGCATTATATTTGCTGTTTGCTCGCTTGCAGCTACAATGTCCTTGAACCTAGCCATGGAGACGTCCCAATCACCTTAGCGATAATTCAAGAAAGTAGTGGTTTACTAGTCAGTTTCTGACATTGTTAGCAACTAGCCAGTTAATTAGTATAAGGTCATCGAACTCTAAAACTCCAAAAAAAAAAAAAAAACAAAATCCTAAAATCTCGTAAAATAGAGACATCACACGAGTATGGGCGGAGAAAATTGCATAATTCATTCCTTCTCCTCCACTAAAGTCCTTATCTAGAATTTTTTGTCACAATTCTTATGCATAAGTTATCTCAAATGGGGAGTCTCTATTCCTTAACCAAGGTGATTCTACAAGTTTAGCCAAATGTAGATTTTAGGCCTATATTAATTGGTGGCAATTTCAAGTATTACAAACCTATACAAGCAGTCCACACCTTGTACAACCGCCAAAGCCCTTAGTGCGCATGCGTGTCCGTGCGGAGAGTGCGAACACAAAAGTGGATTTAGTAATCAAATTCAAGTTATTGCAGATATAGTATAGAATTTCATTGCACATATATTTCTGAATTCCAGGGCATTTCAGTTACAAGTTGCAAAACACAATCGAGGATTTGGAAATATGCCACCTATGCACAAATCCCTGGATATGTACGTCGTGCCAAACAGACCCACTGTACTTGTCCCAGGATATAAGCAATCCCATGGATTTTAAGACAATCCATTGACACCACCATCATTACCTTAAAATCGATCCCATCCCTCCTAATACCATGGGATCTGCCCGGCCCAACAGGCTCTTAAGGTTTGATCGATTAAAAAAAAAAAAATCTCTTAGGTGGACCAGCTTAGGAAGCAGCAGTGATAAGACAGCCACCGTTGAACTTTACTAGGGCCCACCTTGATATTTATTTGCCGTTCAACCTGTTCATAAAGTCAGGTATAACACAAATATCAGTTCGATCAAACCTTCTGCAGCTCTGGAGGAGTTTTTAATGGTAGGCATTCAATTTCCACCGTACAGTGCACTTGAGTCTTAAATCTACCTTATTTTAAAGCTCATATCATAAAGTGATTTAAAAAAATTGGATGGAAGGCATGGATAAAACCTTACATCACGGTGGCCCCACAGAACCCCTGCCTGGATCGAGTCCGACCAGGAGGGGTAAATCGCACTCCGTTTCCATCTTTCAAATGGATGGTGCCATCTAACGAAATAAAGCGGCCCCTGACGGTTTTAAAGTAGGGAGTGGATTAGGTGAGACCGTATCCGAAGTGGGTGGGACCCCTGAATGTGGGCCCCACTGTGATATATGTGATTACATCCATGCCTTCCATCCATATTGAAAGCTTATTTTAGAATGATGATCTAAAAAATGAAGCAGATCCAAATTTGAGGTGGACCCTAATATAGAAAATAATGGTAATCTATCATTAAAAACCTCTCGTGGGTCAAGTTTTGGATCAAGCTGATATTTGTGTGGTCTCTTCGTCTAAATATTTTTTACCTTATCAACAGGTTGGATGGCAAATTAGCATTCCCATGTCCCCAGTGAAGTTTTTAATGGTGGGGATTCAATCACTATTGTTTCCTCTGATAAGATTTGAATCTACTTTATTTTTGGGTCATGCCTTAAAAGAAGCTTTCAAAAAGGTTGGACGGTGTGGATTTAAGGTACATACATCACTGTCAGCCCCACAGTCAGGGTTCCACTCACCTTGGTGGATCCGGGATCTCACCTAATCCGCTCCGGGGTCCGCTAGTGAGATCTGGTCCAGCTATGAGGCCGCGATTTTCTGGGAAAGAAATGTAGGGTCCTGGTACATCTCGAATGTTGAATGAAAGTGGGTCTCATGTTTCTCTTATCCACACCATTTGTCTGTATTCCCCCACTAGAATCCTCATACATAGTAAGATCCTAGCCAACCATTGTTCGGCATTTTCTGTGGGCTGTTCGGACTTTTCTCTTAACCGTCTATTTGTAGGCCACTAATCTAAGGATTGAAAACGTTCGATATCAAGCATTTTTCCTCAAACAAAATTCCATCGAAAGTTGATGAGATCGGGTTAACGGTCTAGATTACCGATCGACGGGTCCATTTGTACATATTGGTGCATTAGGACAATACTGAGGTTGTGATGCATCAGGACCCTATCAATCCTCGTTCTCTTCGACTCAGAAGCCTACTTATACAGTCGAAGAAAATAAAAGAGTAAAGAGAACAAAAAAAAGTAAAAAAAAAAAAACCCTTTGATCCTCTTTGCCTTTTGTGAATTCAACGCCATCGAAAATCTGAAAAATAAAATGAAAATGAAACCCTGATTTCCACCAGATTGGAAATTATCCCCAAATCCTCTTCAGATTTCTTCATTTGAAATCCTGATCGCCTCTGAATCGAAAACCCCCAATCGAAGGTACTCTCTCTCCCTCTCTCCCTTGATTTCTTCTTTGAACCCTAGATTTGCATATCAGATTGTTTTTTTTTTTTTTCTCGTTTTTTAGGGTTCAGTCGGTTTCAGCCGTTTGATACCTTGCCCATTCATTTTTAGATCGGTCTGTGTTTCTCTCTGTGACGCAATATACCATACACGGCCTTAGGTCAACGGCCTGTTTTGTATTCTCGGGTGATCCAGGCCGTTCACGTGATGGGGCCAACGTTATTTTCCCGACATCCTCTTCGATGCACACTGTAGAATTTATGTTGCTCCGGCTGTCGATTTGCAACTTTTATGATAAGAGGATTGAGATAGTTCGATGGGGATATTCCTCTGCGGGGCCTGTCGGGATTGGATCACTGAGGAGGTGGACCTAATTGTCAGCTGCTTGGAATGGTGTAAATTGTGTTCTTTAAAGCTATAATCTATGGAAGTTCTATACGGGATTCATAAATATAAGGGAGGAACTTATATTTACGAATATAAGTAATATAATTGATGGAAGTTCATGTACTCATTTCAGGACTGGAGAGAAAAAAAAAAAAGGAAAAAAAAGAAAAAGAAAAACCATGCTTTTGGAACTCCAAGGGCCAGTTTGGATTCATGGAAAGGAAACACCATTTCCATATAGTTTGTAAAGTTTTTTTTTTTTTTTTTGTGAGAATTGGTAGGAAACACCTTTTCTCACTTCCTCTTTTTGTTGGAAAATTAGCAAATTTATTTTCCCACCTCTCCCCCTAAGAAACACATTTTCCCACAATTTAAGAAAAATGAATTTCTCAAGAGTTAAACATATATGTGCCACTGCCCATCTCCAATCGCCTTACATGTGTTTTGTATCCAAATGTTCCATCTCCATCTTCTATTTCATCACACATGCTGATGTGCCACATATGCCACCATCCATCTTTGCTTTGGGCCAAACATGTACAAAGCACCTCAAATGTGCCAACTTACCATTGTTCATCCTGTTGTGTCTCATGTGTGCTGCCATCCATCTTCACTTGGGCCCCACATGTACAAAGCACCTCGCATGTGCCAACTTTCCATTGTTCATCTTCTATTGTGTCGTACATGTGCAACCATCCATCTTTTGCTTGCACCCAACATGTGCAAAGTGCCCACATGTGCTACTATACCACATGCCAATGTCTATCTTTAATCACTCTATATGTGCCACATGTGACAACATGCAGCATGTGCCAATGTACCACCATCTACCTTCAAGTGCCCACATGTGTCAAATGTGCCAATGTGCCGCTTGTGTCAAATGTGCCATCATGCAACTTCAAGCACCTTCATGTGTTATGTGTGACACCATTAAGCTTAAGCACCCACAAGTGCCATTGGCTATCTTTGAGCATGCACCCACAAGTGTCATCGTCTATATTTGAGTGTTCCATATATGTTACGTGTTAATTTGGCACATGCCAATAACCAGCAGGAATTTTCTTTTATTTGACCAAACAATAATTTTATAATCATGCCCCTAATTTTTTAGAAGAATCTTATTTTTAAAAAAATGGAAAACAAAGTTTCCTTTCCCACAACTTCCTAGAAATAAGGTTTCCTGAGAAACAAAGTTTCCTTTCCCAAGCTTTCCTCAAATCCAACAAGCCTCAAGTAGAATTTTGAAAAAAAAAAGAAGAAAAGAAATTTTGGTAATGGGACTCTGGCTGTATTGGAAAGAAAGATTCCTTTGTTGTCCACATGAATATTGTTTCCTGGTTTTTGGAAATGCTACTAAAGAGTAGAAGTCACAAAACATGGCATTTTTTTTATCTTGCGGCCCAAATCAAATGCAGCTTCAAGTAATACAAGTGTTAGAAGAAAAATGCTCGATGTGGTGAATGGGCTTGGCTAAGTTCTGGAGTGCTGCTCCATGCTCCAATTTTTAACAAGAAATTGGTTGTTACTTTTTATTAAGTCAGCAATTTATTCATTTGATTTTGGCCTAATTAGAGTCAGAAATCAAAGGATTCGTTTGGAGTTTAAAAAACTTTGAATAACAGTTTGAGGTTCTTTATTTTCTGTGTGAACTTTAAGAAGAGTGACAAAGAACAAAAGTAAAGGTTTGTGAGCCCCACACACGCCTCTACACACAGCTAAACTGGCATGTGGGTCTGACATTGGATAAATGAGCCACCCACCATGAAGATCATCTGGGCCAAATGTCGGGCTTTTTAACAATTACCAATCCTGAAAGGCCTGCATAACCTCGCAGATCAGCTGCTCCTCCTGCCGTTCTGTCAAGATGGAATCCTCTTAACTCAGTCAAGAAGTGACTGAATACTCTAAATCTCTCCTATACTTTTTCTCAATTTGTTCACATAGGCTTGATCCTAAACATTGTGGTAGTTCGGATCAGATATGCTGCACATGTATGTAAATGATGGAGGGTCTAAAATACCTTTGCAACTATTATGCCACCCATTATTTCTTAAGAATATCATAGTTTCACATCCTAATTTTTTGCCCAGATAGTTAAAGAGGGTGCCACCTCCACCTTATTCGGAACTCAGATGTCTCCTACATGTGGAGGTATGCGTAGGGTGCATGTTGGGGCTAGTAAACTCAAAAAAGAATTGGTCATGGGAAACAACTTTCTAAGTACCATGCTGGTGATGATGGTTTAGGGATCATACTTGGTTTATGGTTATGGTCAATTATGTGAAATGGTTGATTTCTTTTGCTGCTTTGTCTTAAAACATTGGGGTGCTACTCTTATGATGGTGTTCTGAATAGCTTGAGGTTGCAATATATTGCATTTCAAGAAAGTCATACACTGCCCAGAAAATTACTTCTGCTTGGATACTCAAAAAATTGTATCCATTTCACAGCAATGTCCCAATACTTCAACATGCACTACAAATTGATACTCATTCCTTGTTCACACCTTTGGGGTTGGTCCCCTATGACTGCACTCTTAGGTATATGGCATTGATAATTAAAATCTGAGAGTACTGCTGAATTGCTTTGCTCCATTTGGTCTTCGATATCGTCAACACCACCATCACCATCTAAGCCTTATCCCTACTAATTGGGGTCGGGTACATGAATCCTGTTTTGCCATTCCACTCTATCAAGGGCTATAACGTCATTTAGACGATAGGTCATAACTTCATTTAGACAATAGGTCATCAAGTCTTTTCTTAATACCTCTACCCATGTCCTTTTGGGCCTTCCCCTTGCCCTTTATGAGCCTTCAACTTGTGCCAACTCATTCCTTCTTACGTAGTGCATAACCAAACCATCCAAGTCTACTACCTCTCATCGTATTACCTATTGGTGCTACTCCTAAGTTCCCTCGAATGCATTCATTTCTAGTTCTATCCTTCCTCATCTTTCCACTCATCCATCTCAATGTCCGTATTTCTGCTACACTCATCCTATGAATATGTTGTTCCTTAACTACCTAATATTGTGTAACCTAAAGCATAAATGGTTTTATAGCTATCCTATAATTCCCTTTCAGTTTGTGTGATATACGATGACCACAAAAAACTCCAGAGGCACATGGGATTCAGTATTTGATATAGAGAAATGTTTACAGAAATACAAAATTCCTTTTGTCTGCGTATTCCTAGAGGAAACAACCCAAACACTTGTGATGGTTTCATGGAAAAATTCAAAAGAAAATAGTTTTATTTCTTTCCTTCTTTGTTGAATGGCAACCAATAGTTCTATTTCCCATCATCAAAATTATGAAGCCCAAAACCTTTGTTTTTACTCCCATCTCATCAGGTCTGATCCTAATTAAATAAAATTGCTGATTCTGGAAAAATTAGGTAACTGATTCTGAACACAATTAAGAAACATGCCCTCAATGAAACCAAGAACTAGTCTTGATGGAATCCTAAATATCTTAAATCGCTAATAATAAGTCTCAGCTCGGAGGCCTCAAACGACATTTTGTGACTGGATTGGTGACAGAAACTTGAGATACTTGATTGCAGCGTATTGAGTTTGGATTGAGACAATTCCAAAGGTACAATCAGTGTTTTAAATATTGATGATATTGGCTGATATATCCCACGTTATATCTTGTATCCCACTTGTGCGATATGAAACGCACAAGTAGTGCTGATATATCCCACATGTTCGATCTGGTGAGCATTTTCAATTTCCGATCCTTTTTTTTTCCTGTTGAAATTATGTTAAATATGTGTCAAATGCTTACAAATCCATTTGGTATTCATGAAAAGTGATGGAGTTGGAGTGTTGATTTCGATATTCATTGGTTCTTCATGTTCTCTATGTTTATTTATTTATTTTTTAATTTCCAATCAGCTGTCAATTGAGACTAATTTTGAACTATTTAGGAGTATTTGATGAAATGATCATCAAATACACTCTAATTTCAAAATTTGAGTTTAGGTGGTCCGATTTGGGGAAAAGTGGGGAAAATTTGAAAATTCCCCAATTTCTCCCAAATTGCTTGCAATGTTGCACTCCAAATATGAAATCAAGCATTTATGAGGGCTGATCTATTGATTTGTCAAGTCCTTACCAATTATCAAAATATAAAAATCATTTTTTAATTAAAAATTAAAAAAAATATATTAAAATATTTTTTTTTAATCAAAATTTCCCTTCAACTATCTCTCAATTGAGACTAATTTCGAAGTATTTAGGAGTGTTTGATGAAATGATTATCACATACACTAAAAATGTTATGCATTCAATTTGAATATAGTTGCATTAGTTCAGTCAGACAATTCATAGCTGAGGACCCTATACAAAGGAAACCTATTATGCATAATTCTTTTTTGAGATGTTATGATTTAAAAGAGTGTATTAAGGTCTTTTTTAACAAACCCTGAAGTTTCATTGAAAAATTTAACCATTTCCCCAATGTTTCCCTACATTTCCCAAAAAGTGTGATAAATTATCTGATACAAATGATATATACTGTGCGATAACTGATAGGTATCTGTATACCAAGGATGCGATACCTAATGCGAAACCGATATTTCGAACACTGGGTACAATAGGTTTGATGTTGCAAATTCCAGTAAGGTGATTTGTGTGTGAGTGCAGCTGTATTTGAATTGGGAGCAAGGGACTAAAGGCGAATGCTGCCCTGTATCCAAAACCGTCCCACAAAATGTTAAGCAGAGGCATAAAGTGTTGCTTGCATGCTTGAAGTTGATCAAGGAGTCCTTGAGCAGGCATCTTTGCGAAAGAGTATCCTGGCTTTGCAACCCCATTTTTGGGTTGTGCTTGTTTGGGTGCATGACTGATGAAATTAGGGATACGGTTCATCCACTGAGATTGATTATAGAATTACACTTCAAGAGGCAAATGATGTTGATAGGTTTCCATGACTCAAGATGGAGTTAATCAACCTACCTTTTTATTTGGCAATCTTTGCCTTTTAGTCACATCTTTGTTATTGATAATGTTTTGTTTTGAATTAACTCTCAAAATAAAATTTTGAATCAACTTTTAGTTGTGCCAGTTTGGGTGCATCGTCAATGAAATTCGAGACATTGTTTATTCTATTGAGAGTAGTTTTGGACATATTCTTCATGAGGCAAGTGATGTTGCTATCATTTTAGCAAAAGATGGAGCTGAAAGACCAACTTTGGCATCAGACAATCTCTGCCTTTTAGTTGTATTTTTGCTATTGATAATGTTTTGTTTTGAATTATATTTTCTTACTATATATAACGTGAGTAGCGGTGGACATTTTTACCCCTGCAATTAATTTACCTAGGGCGGAGAACTATGAATATTCAAAGGATGTGGGAAGACATTTGAAATAAAGTTGGGGGTATTTTGGGAGCTGAAAATTGTGGCTGCTCACCAATGTGGTTTAAATTTCACTAGCAAAAAGCCTGCAAACAGCTTGACTTTTTACCCCAAAAGACATGCATTTAGCATGCACTCTGTGAGAGTACTTTCCCTCCAAGAATCTCTCCCCAAATTTTCTCTCCCTTCCTCTCTCCAACTGTGTTGCCCGTGTCATACCCCCTAGATTTCATTAACTATACAAAATGATAATGTGTTGTGATGTATCATTATAATAGTAGTTGTAGTAGTCACTGCAGTAGTATTGCTTCATTGGTTACTACCTCCTACAACTTGTAATTGGTCAGAAGAAAAAACCACCACATGTAGTAGTATGTCCATGTTATTGCTAGTGTTCCTTTGTTATTTTTATCTGAAAGGTAAAACGTAAATGATTAAAACCACCACAAAGGCAGGAAACCGCTAATTACAACCCTGCCGACTGTTCCAATCAAAGTGGTTGGGGGCGATGATACAATTACAATTAGCCCTGGATACAACATTGACCTTAGCCATTTCTAAATTTTCTAAATGATGATCATGAAGTGCTTTATTTTCTTTAAGTTATTTTCATTTTTCAATATTTCTATGTGCAGAACGAGGAGCAATATTATTGTGAAGACTTTTATAATATCATTGTGGAGTTCTTTTATGGCGGAGAGGGCTTGTGTCAAACGCCTTCAAAAGGAATATAGGTTGCTCTGTAAGGTATGTCTGATAGCAGAGTCTTCGTTGAAGTTTCTAATCACAACGCATTAGGTACTAGCCTTTCTTCAACGGTCTGCTCGGTTCTCTTCTTTTTCCATTGCTCAGGAAAAAAGAGGAACTGTTGGATCTGAAAGTTCTATATCTTTTCAGGTGTCTCGGTGCATATGTGCACTCGCCACCTGTGCCCTTCTTATCTGGCACAAGTGAAGAAATCGCCCCTAATTTGGAAATGACTGGCAAACCCCTTTGATTTAAAAATCATTGTATTGCTGGTTTTTTTTTTTTTTTTTTTTCTTTGCTGTTGGTTTTCACATGGTTGAGGTCACATCCTTGATGCACTTGAAAAAAAAAGGCTTTAAAAAAAAAAAGACAGGGAGGGATGTCCAAACATTTAATACTCATATTCTTCATCCTTATAGGATTTGGATTTTGGATCCTCTGTGCACCCATGAGTTTGGTGATGCAGATGGTAGGCGGTTAAAGACATGCACTTTGGTTTTTATAAAAAAAAAAAAGAAGAAGAAAAAAAGGTTATACTAAGCGATATCTGATATATGCCTGTAAATTGTAGAATTCAAGTTCACTATTTTCAAGATTTTTTTTTGTGCCAGTGGCTAACTAAGAACTAGTGGTTTTGTGTTTAATGTTGTGGTGGCAAGTACCCTTTCACGGTCCTACATTGTTTGCTCACCTTTTGGGGCATGCACGTAATACTGAGCCTCTGTCTCAGCTGGTATGTCTGGGGGGCAGCGAATGGTAATACTTTTGCCAATCTACCATTTAAAAACCAACCCCATTGGCTTGTTTGGGTGCCATTTCAAAATGGTTGTGTTAATCTGCAACATCTTGTGTGACATTTTGGGGAAACAGCCTGGTTTCTTTTTCTAATGAGTTAGAGATGCAACTTTATTCAGCCACGTGTTACATGTGTCAAGTGAACACACGTATGGAAGATCCAGATTATCCACATGACATATGCTGAAATACAAGCTCCATGACCTTAAAATCAGCCTGATCTGATATTTAGGTCAGCCACAATATGTGAATGAATTCCAGTCATTCATTTTGTGGCTGACTGGCACTGACAGCTACAGTCACTCTATTGGCTACAAAATCAGTTTGATGGAGTTTTCAGCAACACCCAAACAGGCCCCAAATTACTAGGAGAAGGGTAAGATGTAATGATCATGATGATGACCAACTAATAAATAATGGAATCCATGTGTGTTTTCCACTTATGCTAACTATGAAAGGTGCCCGCCTACCTTTATAACATGATTGGCCACTGCTTGTCTGGGCAAGAGAGGAAGGTTGCTGTTGGTGGGTAGACAATTGTAAAACTTTTGACAATAAAACATATGGAAGCCAATCCCAAATTGCTGGGAGAAACAACAAGGATGACTATGATGATGTAGACCAACTGAAAAGTTGGAGTTCAGAAGTGCTTCCCTCTTATAGTAACTATCAAAGGCAACCATGATCCTTTATAACATGTTTAGCTGCCCTTATAACCATTGTTTCTAACTTTGTGTTTCACCACAAGCTATGCAATGTATATATGTGCATCTCTTCAAGTTTACATGAACACTTTCATATTGCTTCCATTGATTAGTGGGCAAATGTGTTTAATGCCCTCTTTCTTTCTAAGCTTAATGGCATCAAACTTCTTCCACAATGTTGTTGATAAACTGAGTGTTGTGCCTTTATTAGGTTTTAATCTTGACTTGCTTCGCAATTTTCCCTTTTTATTAATATGCTAACCTGGTGTTATTAATTTGTAGGAACCAGTTTCCAATATTGTGGCCCGTCCTTCACCAAATGATATCCTAGAGTGGCGTGAGTAAAATCCTCTCCTGTTTACTATATTTGATGGCATTACTGTGAATTTGGCATATAGCATTAATTGATTAAAAGTTATGAAATTTGTCTATCTACATATTGATAGAAAAAAGGTCTAGCTTCATTAGTGATTTTCTCTGTGGAACAGCCTCTCCAATTTAGTCTCTAGTTATTTATTATGCATCATCATCATTATCATAATCTAAGCCTTATCCCAACTAATTGGGGCCGGGTAGTTATTTATGATGGATACATATAAAACATAATAGATATGAAGGTAATGAGAGAAAAGAATTGAGATGGGATGATAAATCATATTGCTGAGCAATTGATTAGTGTGTATAACTGTACTTCCCTTTACAAAATACCAAACACTAAACATTTGGTTTGTGGTTCCCCAGAAACCATGTGGTTCCTCCATGTCCATATTCCATTAGATTGCAGTCAAGAATATAATTCATGGTATTACTTTTGGTTTTAAGTATAACTAGATAAAGAGCTGGTAAAACTATTGGAAGATTCTTTGTTTAACTTAGTGAAGCCTTCAAGCAGAGATTAGAGCAAAGCATATCTGGGTCTATTGGGAGTTTGGAAGCTTCTAATCTATGACCTATACAGAGAGCTGAATTCCACATGCCGAGTAAAAGAAGATTGATGTCTGGAGGTCTGCTTCAAGGGGCACGTCCGAAGCTTGCTGATTTTAACCAGGTTCTTGCGAGTTGGGCTACTCAGTCCAAGGAATTTATCGTTGTGAAATTCTTTGCCTTCAATGAAGCTGGAGGTAACTGATTCAGGGAAACTTCCCTTCCCTGAGGGAAGTGGTGGTCTGCTGGATCCTCCCCCTGAGTGATGGTGGAAAAATATTGATGGTTTGGGAAATCTTGGATCATCTAGGTTGGAATGATTCATAACCAACCCAGGAAATTAATTATAATTCATGGGCCCTTTGGTGGCGGTGTTCATGGTCTGTAAGTGATGGCAGTAAAAGTAGGGGTGTCACTTATTTTGGAAAGATTTAATGGCCTTCTTATCATTGATGTGGGGTCTAGAAATGCTATTTCATGTGCTGCAGTGAAGATCTTGCCTCCTTTGGAGAGGGAATGCTATTAAGATATGGATGCCCATTTTTTGAGGTCATGTTTAGTACATGTTCCAAGGAAACTAATTTCATTGCAGATCTTCTTGAAAAGAAGTCTTTGGTTTGTTTGTGGTTTCTATCCATGATTTTAGTGGGTATGTTCTGTGTCTTCTGTTAAAAAATAAAGTTATACCACTCAAAAAAAAAGTTATGAAAAGAAGAGTGAATGAGGTTTCCAAGATATAGCATGGGCAGGGGAGTTATGAAAATCTGGAAGAAATCGAGGAAGTGGTGGTGGGTTTCATTAAAATGCTCTCCAAAGAAATGATGAATTGGCATAATTCAGATGGTCTTAGCTTCGGGTCTGGCTCCATGGTTCAGTGTTAGACAGACTTCATTTCAACACTGTGATCTTGGGATTGAGTGTCCACGTGGTGTGTTCAAAATGGGAAGAGATAAAGTGTCGGTCCTGGATAGATTCTCCCTTGCTTTTTATTAGGATCATTGGAACACTTCAAAGTAGATCTTTTGGAAGTCATTACAGAGTTTCAGCAATAAGCATTTTTTTAAAGCGATGAATTTGATGTATATCATTCTAATTCCTAGAGAGGCGAGCTGGTGTTTTGTTTGCAAAAATAGGGCATTGTAGAGGAAGTTAATGGCATCGAGGGTAGAGGTTGGGGTGCCGGATGATGCTAGAGGGGCACCCAGGAGCTCAATGGTTGTGGAAGAGCATCACTAAGTTGTGAGGAGTGTCTAACAGGATGGCAAAAGGCCACCAGGTTAGGTTCTTGGAGGATGTGGTTGGGAAATAACATGTGGTGCTTGCCTTTTGCTGCATATATGGTGGTAGGTCAAAGGTCTGGGTGAAGGGTATGTATGATTGTTGATGAATGGCTGGTGTGGAATATATTATGGCTCTTAGCAACTTGAAAGAGTTGTCAGTTCATGAATTTTCTTCCTAGGCTTGAAGAATTTTTATCAATACAAATTGGGAAGCCAAAAAAGGATTTGGAAGTGAATGCTGAATGGGTGAGTTCTCTGCAAAATCCTTATTTTCACTTCTTTTGTGTCCGATTGGGGATAATATTCTCCCCCATGCTCATTTGGGTAAAACATGCCCCTCTACAATGGTAGCTTTTTTGTTGGTTGCCGATCGTCAACAATTTACACTGGCAAATGCTCCATTGTGTTATTTTAAGGGGCAAGAGAAAGGAATAGGCATATGTTCAATATGCCAAGGTTGCAATGCATTGGTGCAAAGAGTCATAGTGAAAATTGTTTTTTTTGGTGGGGTGGGTACTTGCTTGAGATGGGTTTTACAGTGTATAGATTTTCCCCACTTGGAATTAGTTATTGTTGTGGAATGCCCCTGAAAAAGTAAATGTGCAGCGAGATGGTTTTCTCCCATGGTGTTTGTGGGAAGTTGAAGTTTAGCTTTGAAGGTTATGGGCACTTGCTTGAGATGTGTTTTACGGACCATATTTTTCCAACTTGAAATTAAGTATTATTGTCAATTGTCCCTGAAAAAGTGAAATGCGTATTGATAGGGTTTTCTCCCATGGTGGAAGGCTAGAAGTAGAGCTGGGCATTGAGTTGAGTCGGACCGAGTTAGGGCTGACCTGACTCGACCCAGTTTTGAAATAGACCTGACCTGAACTCGACCCGACTCGGTACTGAGTCCAACATGCCTGACTTGATTCAAGTCCGAGTCCGGGTTTGGCAGGGAATAACCTAGACCAAGTACGACCTGGTCACAGGTACTGAGTCAGGTCAAGTTAGCACCGAGTCGGGTCGGGTGCAGCGGGTATCGGCAGGCTGAAATCACAGCTCAGAACCTAGGTGCACATGTCAAAATTGCAACCTATCCATCAGCTACATGGCTTCTCAGATCTAAAACGTCAAATATGGTTTTTTTTTTTTTTTTTTTAAATGTACGAGTCAGGTTTCAGATCGAGTAGAGCCGGTACCGAGTCAGATTTCAGGCCGAGTTATTGGGTGACCCCAACTCGACTTGGTTTGAGTTCGGATTGGACAAAGTCTACTTGGTTTGGATCGACTCACCCGCTCGGTTCGGGTCGAGTCGGATCTGAACAAGTTGAGTCTGCCGAGTTGAGTCATCTCGTGCCAACTCTAGTTGGAAGTTGAAGTTGAGGTTCAAAGGTTATTCCTTACCCAGCGAAGAGTCTCGCCAGATTTGGAGGTTGGGGGATTGACACTCATGATCAAGGCAATGCAATTTTGGTATTTTCATTCTAATGGGGATTGGATGATATCCTAGAAGCTAAAGCAAAGGCACGAAGAGTCAAAGACTTGTAGGGCTCCTAATCACATCCAATTTGGGCCGAGGGCCAATAATTATTGGTGGGTGGTTATGTGTGATTTTGAAGGAAAATTTTGGATTCACAGGAGTTGTTTTGTGTTTTGTTGAAATTAAAGTTCTTGTGCTAGGTTAAACATTTTGTTTTTGTAGCTTCAAGGGCTTTTTTAGGGGCCACTTTTATCTTGATGAAAGAGGGGGCACATAAGTTTTGTGTCTGGAAGTCTGTTCTGTTGCTGTAGTTCTCACTATTTATTAGAGAAATGCTCCAATGCACTTAGAGCACTATTGGTTATAGTGCTTCTAGTTGCATTTAGTTGCAATGGTACACTTGCCTTATCTAATCCATTGATTTAGACTGTTCACTAGCTATAACATACATTTCATGGCAACCATGCAAGCATCACACCAGTGTTCGAAATATCGGTATCGTGTTACGTATCCCATCCTTGGGATACAGATACATATCAGTTATCGCATGGGATATATCGTTTGTATCAGATAATTTATCACACTTTTTGGGAAATATGGTAAAACATTGGGAAAATGGTTGAATTTTTAATGAAATTTCAAGGATTGTTAAAAAATACTTTAATACACTCTTTTAAATCATAACATCTCAAAAAAGAAGTGTGCATAATCGGTTTCCTTTGTATAGGGTCCTAACCTATGCGCTGTCTAACTAAACTAATGCAACTATATTCAAATTGAATGCATAACATTTAGAGTGCATGTGATGATCATTTTATCAAACACTCCTAAATACATTGAAATTAGTTTCAATTGATTTTTAATATTTTTTATAATATTTCAAAAAAATTTTTAATTAGAAAATGATTTTTATTTTCTAAAAATTGACAAGGCCTAGACAAATCAGTAGATCAGCCGTCATACATGCTTGATTTCATATTTGGAGTGCAACATTGCAAGCAATTTGGGAGAAATTGGGAAATTTCCCCAAATCGGACCGCCTACACTCAAAATTTGAAATTAGAGTGTATGTGATGATCATTTCATCAAATACTCCTGAATAGTTCAAAATTAGTCTCAATTGACAGTTGGTTGAAGGAAAATTTTGAAAAAGCATAGAGAACATGAAGAACCATGGATATCGAAATCAACACTCCAACTCCATGTTTTTTCATGAAAAACATGAATAACCAATGGATTTGTAACCATTTGACACTGATTTAACATACTTTCAATGGAAAAAAAAGGGATCGGGAATTGAAAATGCTCACTGGATCGAACATGTGGGATATATTGGCACTACTTGTGTGTTTAAAACACTGCATCATACCAATATGACAAATATTAACCATTCAATTGATTTGATGGTCTTTAACATGGAGGGTCAAGATCATTTACACACAGATAAGTGAAATCAACAATTTGATCCATCTATTCGCTACAGACTATCATGGATTGCTTGTGACTCTAAATAATCACTTTTGTTAGGCTATTGTAGCCATCCCATCCATGGCTTGGAAAAATGATGGTATAGAAAATAAGGCCAAATCAAGAATGGATTGGATTATCAGATCAGTGAGATTTTTGCATGGTTACCTTAGAAATGTGTTCTGGACTTAATGGAAAGTTCAGATCAATTGATTGGACCGTCTAACTGAACTCTTCCAACTAGGAGCATTTTAATTTATGGTGTTCTGATAGCACTGGGGCACTTCTCTTTTTGTTAGTATAAATCTTTGTTATTGATTAAAAAAAAGTATTCAGAAACTTTTTGCAATGACTTCTGTATTGATTTATTTTCTTTTCAGATTATGTATTGGAGGGAAGTCAGGGCACACCTTTTGCAGGTACATAAAGTAACACTAACAAATACTGTACTTGGTTATTTTTCATCAATCATTGCTCATTTCTTGTTTAGTTGCTTAATTAGTAGTCATCTAGCATGTTATACTATGTTTCAGTATTCATGATGTGTCCTTCACTGAACTATACAGAAAATCCTTCCCTCATTTCCTTTGTTGGTATGCTTCTAGTTCTTGTTTCAATTCTAACAAACTTGATCGAGTGGTTGAATTCAATTGAGATTTGGGTTGAGGGAGTAACTAGGCGTCGAAGCCCAAGAAAATTCGATTAAGTGGCTCCGAAAATGCAATTGTCTGCTGAAGACGTTCTATTAATTACTCAAAACTTGAAAACCGGGCCAGTACTCCAGGTTTTTAAAATGCTAGGGCCTCAATAGAGTACTTGATCAAAGTTTTCGGCTGACTCTGACTTGGGCCCTCATTGGGTCTAAGTTGAGTTTCAAGCTCTTAATTTTTTCTTCCTTCTAAATGTTCCTTTTTTTCTTTCCACTATTGTGAAGGTGGATATTACCATGGAAAAATTAAATTCCCTCCTGAGTATCCATACAAACCTCCAAGCATCAGGTACCTCTTGGTCCTTCCCTTGCAATTCTGCAGCTTAATATGTGTTAAATTGCAATAATATGTATTCAAATGATTCTTTCTGACTAAATTTTCTTTTCCTGAGATAGCATGATCACCCCCAATGGAAGGTTTGCCACCCAAAAGAGAATATGCTTATCGATGAGTGACTGTAAGTCTTGGGCTAAATTCACTATGGTGCATGATTTCAAGTGTTTCATGTGATTTAATGACTTCCCCCCCCTTTTTTTTATTACAAATTCCTTCAGTTCATCCAGAGACTTGGAATCCGATGTGGTCGGTAGCAAGGTTAGGCAAATCCAAGTTTTCAGCGACTATATTTGTGGTTTGAGATTTGATTTTTACAGGACTTTAGTTTCTTTATCCTCTCACACATAATACCTGTTTGCTTTTTGTGAATGCAGCATACTTACAGGGCTTCTTTCATTCATGGTGAGTTCAATAAAGATCATAGCACTTTTCATTTTTATATCTCAACTCAGAATCCAGTGATGGTATTTTTCTTCTTAGAAAATGTGATTGAATGGCATAGTGCTAGCTTACTTGGTTTGGCCAAGCATCATTTACTGAGTGCAAACACCATCTGGAAAAAAGAGGAAAATAGCCAAGTTGATATAATTGATTCTGCCTATAGTCATTGATTCAGATGAAATGATTGAAACATCTACCTTTCACACCATCCGCTTAGGAGTGTTTTTTTTTTTTTCTTTTTGGTGACCTACTCCCTGTGCTGTAGGGCTGTTTCTTTCATGTCTGGTAGATGGGTGTTATTCTGCTTCTAGTTGGTCTGTTTACATTTCTTTTCAAAAGTTGTTTGATTTCTCTTTTCCTTCTATATATACGTATTACATTAAAGCCTTTATTTTGCCATTTTTGTGCAATTTTCTGGGGTTTTTGTCTTCAGCTGGATAGCGCAATTGGTTGTCCCTTACCATCCCAGTGTATGTCCCGGTTTTGAGTCTTAATAAGGTCTCCTCTTGGAAGAGTGCAGCTGATTATGAACTCCTTACTGAATTGTGAAATGGATTTTTATATTAAAAAAAATCTGCTGTTGTTTTCATAAAGTGTTCTGCATATTTATGGTCTTAAACTGTGAACTTGATAAAGTCCGTAGCTCTCCACTGTTATAACCGAAGAAGTGTTCTGGAAACTTCTGATTTGAGTACTTCACCAAGTCGTCTTAACTCAAGACTTGGGTCTAGTTTCAGTCTTTCGAAGGCCTGTTTGGACGCACATCCTCAAAAGGGGGTTTTCCCAAAAAAGGGGGTTTCAAGCTTGTTCTTTCAGCTAGCTTGGCAAAAACCTATCTTAGTGGTTTTTGTCGAGTCAGCATTTTAGTGCCTGTTTTGCTGAGCAGGAGATGAGTCTTGAAGGTTTGCAAAGTGCATCCACATGCACAAGGTCAACTGCCTTTTGGATCACAACGGCCTTTTGGCCTCAAATGCTCTTTTAGAGGATGCATCCAAACGCGCCCTTAGGCCCTCCCAGAAATCTGGGGTCTATTTTTCCTTAGTTTTGCTGAACCAGAAGTGGTTCAAGTGTGCAGCTGAAGCCAGTCTTGGGTCCAATTTCATCTATTTCCTACCTTTATTTAGAGTATATAATGTACAGGTTTACCTTTGGGCCTCAGAAACTTTCCTCATTCTGCATGCTTTTCTGCCTGAGCAGATGGATAATAGTCCAACCACTGGTAGCATTTCAACTACTGTTGCCGAGAAACAACGGCTAGCACAGGCTTCTCTTGCATACAATTGCAAGAGGTGAGTCTTTCAACTTTGCATCTGGATTCCATGAATTTCTAGCAATTTTCTTCGTTTTTCCTCCTATCATTTTTCTTCTAGTTATTACCTTTGTATCCCTTTTTAGTACTTCATCGTAGGGGCTTAACACTGGTCTGAGTTGCCATGCGATGTCAAGTAATCATCCACTGCAAATATGGCATACATGCATGCATTCAAAGAAACATGCAAATTAAGGTACAATTAATGATTTATAGCCCAAAAATCACACTAATCAAAGGGTGCTGAGACACTGATCCATAGCTCAAGTGGTGGACTGGGTGAAAGATACCTTGTTTCAACACTTGAGGTCTTGGTATCAATCCCTAGTGGGGGTGGCTAACAAGTGTCAACTGACAGGGGTGTACTAACAAGCTAACAAGGAGGAAGGGGGGGGGGGGGGGGGGGGTGGGGGGAAGAATCATCAAAAATTGAAATATTAAAAAGAAATGGTCGGAAGTCCAATTCTACATGGAAACTCTACTCATCTCATGTCTGGAAGACAGTCGAGTTACATGACTCCTCGATCTTTAAAATTAAAATTGAAATATTATGAATTTTAATGAATATGAGGAGTAAGATAAAATAGCAAAGATCAACAACAAAAACATCTATTTTCATGTTATGTCAATCTGATTTTCAGGTTCTGCTCATTCTAGAATAGGGCTCGTAATTTGGATGGCTGGAATCATAGTTCAACAACCTGTAAACTCTACTCATCTCATGTCTGGAAGACAGTCGAGTTTTACGTGACTCCTCGATCTTTAATATTAAAATTGAAATATTAGGAATTTTAATGAATATGAAGAGTAAGATAAAATAGCAAAGACCAACAACAAAAACATCTATTTTCAGGTTGTGTCAATCTGATTTTCAGGTTTTGCTCATTCTTGAATAGGGCTCGTAATTTGGATGGCGGGAATCACAGTTCAACAACCTGAAAACTCTACTCATCTCATGTCTGGAAGACAGTCGAGTTTTACATGACTCCTCGATCTTTAATATTAAAATTGAAATATTAGGAATTTTAATGAATATGAAGAATAAGATAAAATAGCAAAGACCAACAACAAAAACATCTATAGCACCTTGTTTACTGCAGGAGAGGTTGAATGCTTGGATCTCATCCCTACCCACTATAATATTTTGTTTTAAAAAAAAATGCTTGACTGGTTGATTTGCTCAGCAAAGGCATTGTGAGTCATGTTGATTCGATTCAACCAGTCTCTCCAAAACTCGGCCAAGTCACGCTGAAAACTGAGTATCTCACTGATTTGGCTCAAAATCTTGCCTGGTCGAGTTGAATCACCAGGTTTCTAGTTGAGTTAGTGAGTCTAGAACTATGGCTAGAACTAATCCTTCAAAAAAAAAAAAAAAAAATGGAGTTTTAGAACTATGGCTGGAATAATGATCTACATGTGTGCCACCCGTACTTGTGCATGGGTCCTCACCATCTAAAATGATGTGCCAAATGCACACTGGAGTCCCCTTTTTCTGATGTTATATTTTTGAAGTAGGGGGGAAAATATTACTTGTTACATGTTTGCTTCAATTTCTAATCCAATGCAAAAATATTATAATATGCTTGTCACATTATAGTCCAATCTTCAAGAAGATGTTCCCAGAGTATGTAGAGAAGTTCAACCAACAACAGGCTGCAGAACAGTCTATTGTGGAGCGGTCCTTATCACAGAAGGACAATGGGACATCCGCTGTTGCAACCCTGAGAAATGCTCCGAAAAAAGAAGGCAAGGATGGAGAAGATGTGGCATTTGAAGTGAGGAACAAAAGGCGGTCGAAGAAATTCCCATTTTGGCTGTTATTGTTGTTGGCATCAGTCTTCGGGTTTGTGATGGCCTTGCCACTGCTCCAACTTTGACTCATATGAGGAAATCCATTTCTAGAAATGTTGAGTTTCATTGGATCTGGTGAGTTGCTTAAGTGCTAGAAAAAGAAAAGCATGCCTTGGGTATGTGTATATTTTCATGCAACTGACAGTGACTTGTATAGGAGGTGGAGGAGGGAAAGATCAGTTGAATTTTTTACTGTGATCTCTTTTTTATAGTGTTGACAGCAGTTCTCTTTCTCATCTATAAACATTAATCTTGACTTGTCTTCCGCCTCTGCATGCCTTTTTCAATCTTTGGTTGACTGAAATCAGTCCTTTAAAAAAAATTTTTAATTAATTCAGAGATTATTGGTTCGTTTGGATGCAATTTTTTTTTTTTTTTTGGATGCACTGATAAATTGAGTTGCAATTATTAACTACAATTGAATAGGCACGGGGCTCCAAACCACAATTAACCTCTTAATGAAGCTGAATTTTCTCAATTCAGTTCATTTGGGCATCCAAACGCAGCCCAAAATATGAGTTGGCGATCTTTGCTAATACATTATTTCCTAACTGGTGAAGTGTCTTGGTGCTAATACATGTGGATTTTTTGGGAGTGTAAGGAGCCGGTTTGAACCTTCTGGGAGAGGGAATACGGTGTGGGTTGGTATCGACTGTATTATGCAGTGATTCATCCACCGTTTATGTGGCATGTATTATATATGAAAGTTGAGATTGGCCCCCCTCATTAATGATGAAGGATCACCTGAAATTTATAATGATTGAATGATTTTAGCCATAAAATCTCGCCCTTAATATTTTTTTTTGAAAGGCAATGGTTACTTTATCAGAAAACAAAAGGAGAACAAGAGGGAGAGACCCGCTGAGATAGCAGAATGATTACTCTCCTAAAAAAAGCAGATTACAGCCCTTTAGAATATCAACATTAGAAGCCCATTCGACTATCAACTGCTTTACTCTATGGACTAAGGACTAAGCCTGCTTCAAGACACTCTTGAAGCACCTCCCATTTTCTTTTCTTCCCACATGGATTACCAGATAGCTAGGAGGGCCATTCTCCATGTCGCAGTCTTTTGCCTGTCTCTAATCTATCACCTTAATATTGATGGACGATGATTTTATTTAGAAGTGGTGATGGGAAGAATTGGTCAGGATAATTTGATATGCGATGTTGGTTGGCCATGCGCTCTGGAGTGTCACTGGATGGATGTGACATGTTTGGCCGCATTTGGACTAACATACTCTCAACCACAAACATCCTAGCACACGCTCTCACCCACACGTTGTATATGTAAATTCACTCCATAAGGTGCAGAACTCGGGTGGCCCACGCTAAAGGAACGATAGGATGAGATGCCAACCAGTGGGTTCTCTCTCTCTCTCTCTCTCTCTCTCTCTCTCTCTCTCTCTCTCTCTTTTTCTTGTTTTTTTTTTTTTTTTTTTTGTGCACAGCAGTGAGCATGATGGTGTGGAGAGCAAGTGGAGCCATTTGAGGTGGTTTGTGAGATCCATGGTTCATTGCCTAAAGCCCATATCTATAAGGGCGATGATTCGAGCTCACCAAAGTATTGTTTTCTCAATGACAGAATGGAACGAGTGTTAACGCCATAATCTGCAGGGGGTGAATGGATCACTCAATTCTTCCACTGGGGATAGGTGCATGAACGGCACCACCAAACGTGTTCCAGCTATGGTAACAAGGAACTTGGGCTCTTGCACTCTCTTGACTGGCTTATGTGTCCGAGAGAGAGAGAGAGAGAGAGATTCATTTGGATCAATGGAATTCCATATACACAAGTGAATTATCCTATCCATCTTATCAACCTTCGATTCCTTTGTAACAGAAACGGTCCAATCGTCAATTAGGTCTATCTATCTCATGTGCCCCACTTGAACAGTCACTTCGATTAGACAATTTCAACCGTCGGATTTGCATCTAGCAAAATGGACGGTTAGAAACTATAAGGTAAAGATCAGATCTACTTTATTTTAGTAAAATTAAAATTACTTGGTCCGTATGGACGGTTCACGTTTTAGTACGTGAACATGTCACAAAAATATGATGTGCAGTTGTGCACTAAAACATCAAAGTGGATTGCCCCGTGTCCCCAGCTGGACCGAATTGGGCCCACCGTGATGTATGGTTTTTATCCGTTCATCCATTTTCCAGACCAAAAATGATCAGATCCAACGCTAAAGTGGACCAAACCGCAGCAAAGATGACCACCGTTGAAACCTTCTTAAGGCTAACACTGATTTTTATTTGTCATCCAATCTGTTATTTGTGTTTTCCCATCATCCATGTATGTGTGATCTTATGAACAGGTTGGATGAAAAATAAACATCACTGTGGACCCTACAAAAATTTCAACAGTGGAAGTCATTATTCCCACTGTTTCCTGTGGTGTGGCACAACTGAGCTTTGGGCATTCTTCGATTTTCGTCTCAACCACTAAAATGAGCTGGAAAAACGGATGGACGGCGTGGATAACCCACACACATTCACGGTATGGCCAACTGAGTTTACTCAGTACGATAAAAGCGTACTGAGTTCCGCCCAACAATAGACTGTTTGGACAGTTCTAACTACCTGATGGTTGGCCTTCCCTGTGGAAATTTTGGTTGTGGACCATAGGTGTTAGCATCCAATTCCCTTATTAGACCTAAATACTTCTCTCTAAAATCGAATGGTTAGGATCGTCCAATGGATTTACTATTTTGGCATGTCCTCCTTCCTTTTTTGTGGGCCCTAACGTATGGATAGCGCGTGGCATTGGATCCTTTTCTCTTCGTTTCGGCTCCCCTCTTTTTAAGAAACTGCATAGGCGATTCGCGCGAGGAAATTGAAGACATGAATCGATGCCCATGTTCCGCTGTCAGAGAGAAGAAAGCGGAACGAGATCTAGGCCACGTACGAGTCTGACACGATACCACTTGATAGCAACCCAAAACTCCTTGGGTCCCACCAGTATGTTTCTGTTATATCCACTCCGTCCATCCGTTTCTTCAGCTCATTGTAGGACGTGTAGCCGAACACGAGGGAGATCCAAAACTCAAGTGGGCCATACCATAGGAAACAGTAAGGATGTAGACACCCACCGTTAAAACCTCCCTGTGGCCCTCCGTGATGTTTAGATGCCATCCAACCTGTTTATAAGGTGATTCCCACCTGGATGAACGGAAAACACAATTATATCTCTGATCTAAAACTTCTGTAATCCCCACTAAGGTTTTAACGGTAGGCATTGAATTCTCACTCACTCATGTCGCCCACTTAAGTTTTGGATCTCTCTCATGTTTAGCCACATTTTTTAAAATGATCTGACGGAACGGATGGAAGGAGTGGATATAACAAAAACATCGTGGTGGCCCCTCAGAGATTTGGGTTACAGGGAACTATGTAACCGCATGTTACAGCCGAGTTGCGTTCCACCTGATATGGATCCGCTTCCGCATTGTACCCTTTCCATAGATTACGCCCCAATTTTGAAAAGGATGCCTACCGAGTTACTTTCACTAATGTGGGAGAAACGACTTAGCGTGCATGAAATCCACGCCGTGCATCATGTTCATCAATCCGTCTTAGATCTTCTTTCAAAAAATCAAAACAAAAAAAAAAAAAAAACACTCAAGTTGTCCACGTAAAAATTTTCATCTAAAAACTTTAAATTCCCGTTGTATGGTCCACTTAAAATCCTTTTTTTTTTTTTTCTATGAGTTATATTAGATGAATGGATTGGATAGCATATAAACAAAACGATGGGTCCTACATAAAACTAAGTGTAAGCATTCCATTCCAACTATTTCCTGTGGTATGGCCTACCTGGGTTCTGGATGATAGTGATTATTACATTCAACGGTTAAAATGAGGCATAGTACCTGATAGACGGAGTGGATCTCATAAAATATATATACGCATGTGGCTTTAGGTTTGTAAAAGTAACTCCGGTCGGTACCCAGTGCGACTTACCGGACAGAGGTTCGGAATAAAAGGGTGTCCCAATAGGTTTAAGAATAGTAGTCCAGCAATGGTCCACATTCAACTAAAAAGTGTCCTAACAGGGTGGTCTCAATCTAGAGGATTTCTGTGGCATGGCCCATCCGTGGTAGACTACAAAAGATCAATGGTCTGGATTGCCAGACCATGGTGCACCCACCGCCTAACGGACTTGATATTGTGCCAAACCTGACTTGGACCATTGACATCCCTATCCGCGGGATCATGATTTTGAAGAAAGAAAGCTTGCATCACCGCCAGACAACCATGTCTGTCCACTCACCATGTACTTTTTATATGAACCGTTGGCCATTATTTTCATTTTCTCCGACCATTGTTGCCTTCATAAGGATGGACGGGTCTGATTATTTTGCCCGATCATATTTACAGTGGGCCCTGTCCTAATGAACGTTCCAGATGTGGGCCAGGTGGACCAGAAAACGAACGTTTGTCATTTATGGTGTCCTTTTCGTAAACCCCAGTTGAGGACATGGATAATGCCAATCATTAGGACAGACAGCACGTTTCCATGCATATGAGATCACATCCATTGCCCGCATTTCTCGGGCGATCCGTCTTCCACGTCATCCTTTTTGTTGGTGGACCTATCCTACCCAGCAAACACGCGATTCGCACGTGGACAGACTAAAGCGACGCACGTGCTCTCGGAACTCGTGTGGAAGGTCCGGACCATTCATCAGACGTGGCCAAATGTGAAAAATGTTCTGGCCCAAAAATTGGACCGTCCTGACGTTAAGTGGGCCATACATGTACGAGAGAAATGGAGGGTTACAAAATGACCAATACTCAAATGTTGTAAACGTGTGGACATCCTGATATCGATTTGACCTGGTTTATCAGCCATTGGATTTTTATGGTGGGACTTACCTCATGTGCCGTGAATCATGGTGGGCCCAAGACGATGACCGGAGCGGATCCGACATACAAAGGAGTTTCCAGCCTTGATTTGATAAATTCCCAGCGTTGGCTATTCTTCATGCTAACCATCCATTTAATGTCCACCAATCGGAAGTGAAGATAGTTGATTTTAGAGGAGAAATGTATGGATGTGATGCATCGCCAAGATTATCCGAACTATTCAGACTGAGATAACGGTTTGCCACGTGTAAAGTTCCACTATGCAATTTGCATGAGCACGAAAAATAGTACTCCGCCACCTAATGTGTCCGTTACTTGCATATCAAACAAAAAAAATCGAAATAATCACAAAAAAATCGAATGCCGCCGAAACCTACGGCGAAACAGTCGCTTTTCAGTGAGAGGCTCCTCATGTGAGGTAACGGAACACGTGTCAGATACAGGTGTGTACGGATCACTATTTAAAGATCTGGACCATTCATCAGGTTGTAAAAATCGTGAAAATGATATATACTAAAATTTAAAATATAAAAAACATTAAATGATTGACACACTTATGTTGAATTTGGACTGTTGGAAATTTTTCACTAGCGTCGCATTATTTCATATAATTTGGACTTTTTTCATTAGCAGACCAACTCTATTCTTGGCCCACCAAATGAATACTGTGTTCCCTACCTTTCGAATGTCTCAGATCTCTCACAGATATACTGTACGTTCAGATATCTCACACAGGTTCCGTCCCCGTATGAGGGACCTCGTGGAATCACGGCCTTTGAGTCTCATTTGTAAAAGCGAAAAAAGAAAAAAAAATAAAATCATTATAATACCCTGGAGAGAAATGTTCCGGTGCTATTAGAGCACTACAATTTACAATGCTCCTTAGTTGCAGTGGTTCACTTGGACAGTCTATTCTATTGATCTAAACTGTCCATTGAGTGCGTATACAAAAATGTTAGTGTTCAGATGATCCAACCCATCTTTGGTTTGTTTTTATTTTCTAAATCCATTCATTTTAAAATCCACGGATGGAATGGTTACAGTTGTCTAATAAAAGCCATTTTTTAGAATCTTAAGCAATCTATGACTTACTCTAACAAATAAAGAATGTTAATTAGACCTACTTTTGTGTAAATCATCTTGACCGTCCATATTAAAAACCATTGATCAAATGGTTCGTATTTTCCAAATTGGTACATGTTTGAATTGGTAGCGCATGGGATAACCTAATGAACAGTCTATATCAATGGACGGGACTATCTAAGTGTGCCAATACAACAAGGAGCACTGTAGCTGGACGCGGTTTGGCTAGTGACCCTGCCAGACCAGCCCATAAGCAGTGGTCAGTGCCTTGTGGCCCCCACCATGAAGTGTGTGGTTCATCCACTCTGTCCACCCATTTTTCCAGATCATTTGATCTTATTATCTTATAGATGAGGTAGATCCATATCTCAAGTGGACCACATCATAGGAAACATTGTTAATTGAACATCCACCATTAAAAACTTACTGGGATAGCTGATCTTCGTTTTTTCCCCTTAATCTAAATTTGTATGACCTAATCAACAGGTTGGATGTTAAATAAACATTACAGTGGGCTCTAGGATATTTTGAATGGTGGATATTCAATCACTAATGTTTTCCTGTGGTGTGGTCAACCTGAGATTTAAATTCCTCTCATTTTTGGGATCAAGATCTAAAATGATCTGGAAAAATGGATGGATGGCATGGATAAAATACATACGTCCTGGTGTGGCCCAGAGAGCACAGAACACTGGCTAGTGGCAGCGTACTATAGTGCTCTGAGAGCACTGAAGATCCCGTTGTATTTTGTAATAACCACACGCATCCAAACTCCTAATGCCATAAGGTATTTTTACCACCAAAATGACAGATGTGCAGGACATCCGATCCGTTGATCAAAACGTGGGGACCATCACGAAAGATCAACAGAGGTAAAACTCAGTCTGACTGATTCATTAGGTGGGCCAATCTAGTACAATGATACAGATCGTAAGTCTCCCGTTGATTTCAAACACAGGGCCTACCTGAAGAATCAATGGCCTGGATTTTTCTTCTGGTGTTCTCCACCGTAGATCCACATTTTGCATGGCTCAGATGTATACACTAGGGGCAAAAAAGGCATACCATGCTAAAGTAAGCATGAACGGTTGTATGGGAGCAATCCTCATTAAAACAATTAAATACCGAATTTCTTTCCCTCCCTCCCTCTCTCTCGTATATATGAAGCAGTCGTTCATATCAATCTCTCCAATAAGCAATCTCTTCAGTCCGGCCAAAGGAGTTTCTGGGTTTTCTTCCCATCATTTGGTTTCTTCAAGGTAAAGGTGAAAAGAAATAATCTTTTTTTAATTTTTGGGAATGATTTGGAAGAGAGGTGTAATTCATAAGCTTCTGTTTTTGGGTTTTATTGCTTTGTGGGTTTTCTTTCATCTATGTGGATGAAGATGCCTTCTTTTCATTGAGAGAAACCTTCCCTTCCCCTGCTTTTTTTTTTTCCTCCCTCTTTCAAGAGCTTTGTCTGCCCTTCCAACTACCAAAAGACCATAGTCTTTCATTCAGTGCTGTTTATTTTAATTGGTAGTTAGAGTGCCTTGCTTTCAAGGGAAGAGAGAGAGAGAGAGAGAGAGAGAGAGAGAGAGAGAGAGAGAGAGAGAGAGGGAGGGAGGGAGGTAAGATTATTTTTTTTGGCTCTCTTCTTTTGCTCTTGTTAATTGGTATTTTCTTTCCATTTTTTTTTTCAATGTGATGATATTGATTGTTGTTATTTAATCTGGGTTTTGGGTTTCTGTCGTTTCGATTAAAAAATCTAAAGCAAGGGTGTGTGTGTGTGTGTGTGTGTGTGTGTGTGTGTGTGTGTGTGTGTGTGTGTGTGTGTGTATATATATATATATATATATATATATATATATATATATATATATATATATATAAAGGTTGAACGGTTCTCAATTCCTTGATTTTCTGTGGCGTTTTCCTTCCTCATCCTTTTTTTTTTTTTTTGGGTGTTTTTCAGAGAAAGATGAAGAAATCACCAATGTACCCGAAATATGAGAATGGAGATGTATTTGATCCTCATCTGGATTTTTCAATGGTATGTATTCGAATTTCATATCTCTCTCTCTCTCTTCACAGAGAAACTTTAAAGTGATTATTTAATTACTGCATAAATGCACGAAGAATGTACGTTTCTTTCTTCAAGTGCAAGATTCAGTTCTATCTTAACATCCATGTCATGAGGCTGGTTTCTCTACAAGTAGAATAAACTCATTCCCTTCCGCAAGTGCTGCCTGTGGGGCCCATTGGGGTGTGTCCACCGAAAAATCAGACCGACCGATCCAACCATCAGTGTGAATTCCAAGCTTCTTGAATGGTTGTCCGTACTTTTCTACTGCTAGCTTGTCCCACCTAATGAATGAGGGTGACCTCACAGCCATGGTGGGATCGTGTAATTAATGCATGGTTTTTAAGTCCGTCACATGGACAACACGCCCATAGAAAACAATTGACAGTGAACAATCATTTAAATATATTTAAATTCACGTGTTGGTCCATATGATAGTTGATCAATTGACCGTAGCCCCACCACAATGTATGTACTGTATGTCTGAATTTTCCATCAGTTTTGCCATCTCATTCAGAGTGTAGTCCCAAAAATAAAACAGGTACAAATCTCAAGATGAACCATACAACAGGGATTAAATTCTCACCATTATTTAATTTATTGAAGTATATAAAAGTTTTGGAAAAAGCTAGAGTTGGGCATCAAGTTGGACCGAGTTATGGCTGGCTCAACTCGATCGGTTTTTTAAATAGGCCTGATCCAAATTTGATCCGACTTGATACCGAGTCCAGCATGCCTAACTCGACTAATCCGGACCGAGTCTGATCCGATTAAAAGTACTGAGTCGAGTTGAGTTGGCACTGAGTTGGATTGAGATATGAGGGAGGGAGAGACTGGAGAGGAGAGAGAGGAGGAGGGTGATGGTGGTGGGTGGTTGCCGGGCTTGGAAGAGAAAGAGGAGGATGAGGGAGAGAGTGGAGAGTAGAGAGAGGAGGAGGAGGAGGAGGGTAATGGCGGTGGGTGGTTGCCGGGCTTGGAAGAGGAGGAGGAGGAGGAGAGAGAGAGAGAGAGAGAGAGAGAGCGAAAGAGGTTAGGATTGGGTCGAGGTAAGGTTAGAGAGTTAGGTCAAGTTACTGGGTAACTCGAACTCAACTCGATTTGAGTTTGGATTGGGTGAAGCTCACTCGGTTCGGACCGACTCACCCATTCGGTTCGGGTCGAGCCAGATTAGAACGAGTGGGACGAGTTGTCCCATGCCCACCTCTAGATCAAGCTGATTTTTGTGTTTTTCCTTTATTAGTTCGCATAGCTTTAGCAACAAGTTTAGTGGCAAATAAACGTCCATCTAAGATTTTTATTTACTTCATTTTTTGGGACCATGTTCTAAAATGAGCTGGCAAAACAGGTGGACTGCGTGGATATAAAACATATAAATGGAGGTGGGCTCCATAGTCTAAGTGGCACCCAATCCGGAGTCGCACCTAAACCGCGATCGACCTGGCTGGACAGTGGACAGGTTAGACGGAGGACTTGCAGAGGAACTGGCCTCACAAATCATTTATCAAGCCCCCGTACATTTGGACTCATATACGAGATTCTGACCGTTCATCAGTTTAGTCCTACAAATGTGGGGCCATATGCAAAATAGGACCCATGTTAAATGATCCTAGCCACTGATCCGAAGACTTTCCATTTGTATGCTAGCAAATGGTGGGAGAAATATTCGGACCACTAAGCATAATCCTCGAAAATTGTTCAATCAGTGGCTAACATCTCCCTGTAAATGTGATATTTTGGGGTACTCCCAATCTGAGGGAGGTCCCAACTGATGAGCGGCTCAGATTGAGCACATGTGTGCCAAATATATGGATATTGGTACTTGATAAATAGCTTAGATTGTGCGTTTTAACACCGTGATTGTTTGTTACTATTAAGTGGGAAGAATCTAAGCTAAAATTTTAAAGGATTTTTTTTCTGCAAAATCCCTTGAGATTTGAATTTTCCCAAATGGTACTCCGAGGGGAACCGAGAATTGAGGGGCCCACATTGATAAGGAGGATCCAATGATAAGGTGGGCCAATCCATAAAAATCAATATACACCATTCAAAATATCTCAATTAAAGTGTAGCCTATCGTATGATCTGATTGGCCTGATGTTTTGTTCTTGTTATTACCATAATGGTGTGTATACTTTGGATGGATTGGATGTTATACGCATACCCGGTGGGCCTTACAATTCTCTACTATCATCACTTTAAAAGAAAAATCAAATGAGGGAATGCAGAAAGCAATGCAGAAAGCACCACCATAGTAGCTAGGAAGGGACGGGGGGTCTGAGAGGCCATCTTAATGTATAGGTTCTATCGACACTGTCCAACCATTTTGCCACATAAATTTATGATACAAGACCAAAAATCAGGCAGATCGATTGCTCGAGTGGACCACACCACGGAAGCAGTGGTGATAATGACACTCACCGTTGAAGCCTTCTCTAGGGCCCACCGTGATAGTTATTTTCCATCCAACCTGTTCGTAAGGTTACGTAGACCTGGATGAAGGGAAAACACAAATATTAGCTTGATCCAAAAGCCCTGTGGTCCCAAAAATTTTTCAACGGTAGATGTTTAATCCCACTGTTTGGTACACTTCAGCATTGCATCGTCCTCATTTTTGGTATTGTACTCTAAAATTATATGGAAAAATGGATGAACGGTATAGATAAAATCTATACATCACCATGGATCATAGAAGCCACTGTCTGTTCCAAGCTAGTGGGTTGTACCCAATCTGTCTTCTCCCTTCTCCCTTCTCGCTAATTTTGCGATGAAAATCCAAGAAGTGCGACTCAAGAAAATGCTTTTTTAAAAATAAAATATAATAATAATAATAAATAAATAAAATTTAATTGCTTCAAATAATAATTTAATACAAGATATTTGAAGATCCAATCCAGTCATCAGAGTGGCACTTCCTAGATAATCTGGTCCCCGAGAATCAGGTCGGTCCACTAGTGAGGTGAGCCACAGTTCATGAAACTTCTGAAATGATTTTGGCTGACCTCCTAGAGAAAAAAATTAAATAGATCTGATCTGAAGTTTGCTTAGCCATCAAATAATTTCTTTAGCAGTAGCACACCTACTGAGTAGACCAGATTTATTTTTTGTGCATAGCCAAACCCAGTTGATGGACGGCTTGGATATTGCAGCACAAGTTGGCCACGTTGGCACATGATTCTAAACTGAATGGGCTAGACTATTACTAAAGTTCAGCACTGAGTTAATTGAGTAAGATGGCAGATATGCACGCATTCAGAAATTGTACATGTGTAATACCTTAAACTGAATCATGGTCCCCATATCAGATTGGTTGAACAATCCTAACCTCTTATCAGTTTGACTTGAAATAGGATCATTGAATAATTTTCATTTTTTAGCAAATCCAATAGATAATGTTTGCTTCATGATACATATATACATATGTTGCTTCTTCTTTTTTTTTTTTTCCTATTTTTATTTGAATATTATTACACACAAAATGACAATTTTTCTAAGGCTTTTATCTATCTGCTTTCTTTTGTAATTTATGTAAAAACTAATCTCCCATCTTATTTCATTAGTTCTTAGAGGAAGCAAAAAAGCATGCAAGTGATGCATCATCCGTTGTCCCGTCAACAAATTACGCAGAGAAACAGGTAGCTGTAGATGAGAAAAAGAAGAAGAAATCATGGAAAAATTCTCTCTTCTTCTGGAGGAAATCAGAGAAAAAGATCAAGCCCCAGCATGAGATATTCCCTATCGAATCACATGGTGGCTTCCGGGTTCCTAAGCTGAGGCGCAGCGCTGTATCCGGTCCAATATATGGGAGTGGAGGACGAGTGGGGCCTGCCAACAGGAGCGGCCGCCGCCCAACTTCTGGGCCCCTCAGCGGTTTACTTACTCCCACAAGGAGAGAGGAATTTGAGATACCTTATATGTGTCTGGACCAGCTTAACCACCCTAGTAGATCACAGGCCTTTGGACCCATTTACCTGGTAACATGAGGTCATGAAGGCATTTTGGCCACATTTTACTTGCAAGTAGGAGGTTTGGGCACCCTGATTCAAGGAGAGACGTTTGTATGAAAGATTGGTTGTTTGATGAAATAGGGGCATTTTGGAAACCATAGGTAAAGCTGGTGAAACTATTCATTGAATAGGAGACTGGTAAGATTTACATGTGATATAAATCTGTTTTGAAAGGATTCTCCAACGAGGAATGCCTCACATCGTGATCCAGGTTTTTCATCCATATGATGGGCCACATGACAGATTTATTAACTGATCAGAGATCCTCACTGTCCATTACAAAGCAGTGTTTGAAACAACTGATTGGATCTCAATCTCCTAGCAGCTAATATTAGAGAAATACATTGAACCAGGCCATGAAATTCTCCAATAAATGAAAATTTATTTTATGCTTGACTGGTTTCCAGCTGAGCTGAGTCATTCAAAGTAACAAAGTCGATTCGAAATTTCTTGGTTTGTTTGAGGAAAGATCATATTGAGCTTTTTTACTTGAACAATAGCAAAAAAAAAATAAAAATAATAAAACAATTTATGAGGAAGACTTGATCCGGAGTCCTCACAAGTCGAGTCCCCAACCCAACTCATTACAAGTAACAATCATTTAAACATTCAGTGGTCTCTTTTGTGTATATACTCAGTTCACTGATACATCACAGACACTGCTGAAGGAGATTATAATGTTTATTTATGTTTTTTTTTTTACATCACAGACACTGCTGAAGGAGATTATAATGTTTATTTATGTTTTTTTTTTTTTCCTTTTCCTGAAATGAAGGCAAAGCTTGTAGTAGTCATATACAAAAGTGGTATTGACTACATGGGATGGTATTGAAAATGGCACTTCCTTGCCCTTGAAATGGCATGTGTTAATTTTCCTAATCATGCTTTTTTGACTGGAAAAAGGAAGGGGGGGGGGGGGGGGGGGGGGGGGGGGGGTGAGAAAAAAAATAAGTTCAAAAGAAAGAAATAAACAATGAAGATGCATATGTATCATACCTCTAAAATCCTAAAACTCAAGAGCATCTTGGGTGAGTCTTGAATGGATGTTTGTGAGACAGTTAGGGAGGATAAAAGCTCTATAATCACCGTCGATGTCTTTTCTCCTCAAGGAATTCAGCATCTCTTCCATAGACAAAGTAGAATCACCTAGTGGTGGATAACCCAGGCGGTTTAAGAAACCTTAATGTGGGTGAGATCTATGATATTATCCATGAGACCAGGTGTTGTTCTACTTCTTCCCAGTTAAGGACTTTGGTTATCAGAGGGTGTGTGGTCTCAGAGCCAGTCTTGCACCAAGGGTACGAGTTGTCATAGTCGAAGAGTAGAACTTTGATGCCAACTTCTGCGCATTCAACTGCATATCTAGGGTTGTCATCGATCAAGACTTTTGCTCCCAAGGACCTGCAAAAGACAGGACTTAACAGTAAAATGATACGTCATCTATGGGGGATTTAAACAAACCACTGTGTTGGTTTCATTCATGGACGTGACATGTCGGACATGGCGCTGTGCCTGCATGCCTACACACATGCAAGATCCAAGCCTTTGACCAGGTGTTACCTTCTGTGTACATAACCTAGCACAAAGGTTAGGCCAGTGTACAGAACTAATGAACAGTTTAAGAAGTTCTTTTTACCTATCCTGTTTTCTACTGCGTGACTTAGCTGATGACTTGACCAGGCTGATTTTTAGGGTCAGGGATCCGTTCTTTTTACCTATCCTGTTTTCTACTGCGTGACATAGCTGATGACTTGACCAGGCTGATTTTTAGGGACAGGGATCCACCTAGTAGGGCTGGATGTTTACCAAATGTGCCAACATAAACAGGCTGGCGAAATGTGTGGGATTAGCAAACCTAGTGAAAGGCCTATAGCATCACATTCTTTTATGCAAGTATAAAATATAGAAAAATGTATCCAACTAGAGTACAAATGCATTAAGATGCGTTATCCAAATATAACACCAAAACCAGGAATAACAAGAGTCATTTTGTTCAAATGGTCATGTTAATGCATGCCCAACACATTCACAACATGCTTGAGAAAAATCAAAACACATTCTCAACATGGCCATTTTTTTTTATTTTTTTTGGTAATTTTATAAAATACTGGGAATTTTTCTTATAAAAGTGGGAATTTTTCTTACTAAAGAAAGGGTGTCAAATTATTCAAAAAACTGGACTGTCCTTGTCAAACAGGTCTCTGCCACTGCATGAGTCACACAGAATTTCTTTATTAAGAAATTGAGCATGACTTCAGCTAACAGAGTGAGCACCGAGAGGCAGTTCATGTTCTTTCTTTATTTCTTTGAAAAGCTAAAGGTCAGTACACACATTGTCTCCTGCCATTAGAAGTATGCAGGGAATCTCACTAGCATTTTATATTTGCATTTCAAATACCTATTCAGAAAACACCCGCCCATCATTATTAGACAGGGAGAGATGCGCACGACTCTCAATGAACACTATACCGCACAATAGTTTCCAGAAAAAAGAAGAAGAAGAAGAAGAAGAAAAGAAAAGAAATGTTTCCCTTTTCTAACATCAAGTCTCTTGAGACTCCTGAGGTAGCCTTGTCCAACACAACATATACATGTGTTGAGGGTCAAATATTGCATATTAGACCCCAATTATTGTTTGGATTTACGAACATGATACCGTTTAATGGCCCGCTTTAATCGTGTTTGTGATGCAGAGTGTATTTACGAGCATGGACTAAAAAAGGGAGCTTAAAGCATGGATTTAACGCTCTGATGACACTAAAGGCAAGGGACGGACTCCAGGGGGCCAAGATCGGCGGAATTACAAGCCAGGGATCCAAGAAAACCGAGAAACTGAAGCTCAAGTGGCCCGAAAGATATCCAGAGTACAAGATCACAGGGTTCCCACTATTCGTTCATCACGAAACTTCATACATGGCCTGAGGATCATAAATTAACCGTACATATTGAATTTCATCCGTTCAATCCTTGTGGAAGCGGCCAAACCGTCAGATCAGCCCATAAATCATTAGTTTGGGGCCCACCTGATCATTGGATACACTTCAGTTTTGGACTCAACGTCTTAAAGTATATGATAAAATGGATGGACAGAGCAGATTTCTCACAAACATCTCCGTGGGATCCAGACATACAGTGCATGTGCAAGGTGCACAAGTGCATCGGGCGTGCACCAGAAAATCTAAAAGTCGGTCAGTGCGTGCACCAGAAAATCTAAAAGTCGGTCAGTAGCACTGACCGACTCTTCCTCTCAAACAGCGTTAACGCTATCGGTCGCCGGTTTCGCCCAGTGGGGTCCACACATCTTATATTTCAGAAATCTGGACCGTCCGTTGCATCCAAAGGTGGGGCGTGACCCTCTCCAAGCTTTCTCTTTTAGCCTGTACACGTGTACACGCGCTGATCATCAGAAAAACGAAGGTTTGACGGTGAAAATGTTCGCTACGGTGGGCCGCACTAAAATCAAGAAAAAATACACAATTCTAAGTGGTTTTTCGCCACGAGTCGAATGAACGGTATGGATTTCTCCATAAACATCAAGGTGAGGGCCATCGACCATCACAGCGCAGCATTGCACAGGCTTTGTTCGCAAACAGAGCCTACAGGCGATCTTTGTGGGCCACCACCGTAGATCAATGGTTCGATCGGAACCGTCCATCAGACTTAATAGGGCCCACTTACCAAGGCCTAGGTGGAAGTATTCCAAGAAAGAGCAAGGATCTGATTTTGTCCGTTCAAACAAAGGTTAGACGGTGCACTGGAAATCTTGTGGGTCTCATCAACAGAAGAAGAAAAAAAGTACACCGTTCTAACTAAAATTCCGAGAGGAATTTGATGGATGGATTGGATTCTTCAACAGATACCGATGATGGGCCCCACCAACACATCAGCGTAAGATGACTTATGCAGGCTCTGTTCGCACGTTCAAGGAGCTCGGAACGCTCTGGGATGATCTATGATCATGGATAGGATCGGTCCATCGATCTTGACCGTCCAAAAACATTCCAGGGGATGGCCGACCAAAGCAATGGTGATTGAATGGCTTGGATTTTGCATCCATAGGCTAAAAAGCAACAATGTACATTCGCCGACTTCATTACGCACAGTTGTTGCGTAAACAGCAGCAACGTCAGTGCCTCTCCACCGTCAGTACACACTATAAAGGAAGAAGAGATGAGAGAGAGACGACAGCAAGGAGAGACGTGGACTGGCAGAGAGAAAAGGAGTTTTTTTTGGTTCATTCATTATATTTATTTTTATTTTTTTTTATATATGAGAGATGTTTAGCCTCCCTATGACAGGATAGACCTCTTAGCTAAGGCTAAGAGGTGAAGCTTGTAGCGTGATGGGAGAGACCTTGCTTGTGCCTTTTGTCTAGACTGACTGATGTTGAATTTAGTTTAAATTAAGGGAATATTTTTAGTCTTTAATGGTCTGTTGTGACTGAAATTACAATGGTTCTGAGATGGATTTGCGTATTTCCTTTTCCTTTTGATGTTTATGATGTCAAGAAGCCCTGTTGTTCACCATAGTCTCCTGAGCATAGTCGGATGTTGATACTCTTCCTAACCCTCATGCATTGTTGATTAGTTGATAATTAGTTTAATTTTGTTGTTTGCTTTGTCTCCTGGGCATGGTTTGGTGATGGAATCCATTCTAATTCATATACCCTTCATCTCTTTGAAACTATATCAAAGTAAGTTCAGTTTGATTTTCATGGTTACACCCTTCAACTAGATGAAGATGGACTCTAAGTCCAGTTGAGTTTTTGATGCAGGCATAAGATCTCCTTGATCTCTACAAGTGGATCCTCTGAATCCCTAGTTTCTTACCTCTGATTTCTTCTAAGTTTGAGATTAATATTTCACAATTATTCCCTAAATTCCATTCGATTTAGTTTACATCTTAGTCTAGTTTTAATTCTACTTAATTTCATATAACGTACAAGTTTCAGTCCCTTGGGATTCGACCTCGATCTTACCGAGTTTATTACTACATCACAACCCTGCACTTGGGGTGTGAACAACATGTCAAAAACCAACATGTGCTTAAAGTTGGATAAACGGGGGTAAACGAAGCATGCCTGAATGGCATCATCGAGGTTTTCAAACTTCAAGACTTGGGTTTTCATGGTCACCTTTTGTGAACCTTAGTGTTAAAGAAATTACAAGATCCCAAGGAGGGAGTGGTTACCTGCAAATCTCTGATTTGGATCTTGATTGCCCATCCAAAGCAAAGTGATTACCAAAGTGGATTTCCTGAAACAGTCCCGGATAATGCTTCTCGATCCATTCAATGGTGTGGTCTTTGATAGCATTCTGGCGAGATCTATTCAAATAAGCAGTTCAAAATCAAGTAAATTCAAAAACTGAGAGACCAAAGGATGTTGATTTCATTAAAAAGATATCCTAAAAATGAGTATAAGCATTAAAGCACTCACGTGACAATTGACAGATTGCAAAATGTAGACAATCTAAGAAGAGCCTGGTGAGCCCCTGGAATGGGATGAATTCCTTTCTTGAAATAAGCTGTCTTAAAGAACTCGTGAACACGGATATCAGCTGCCACAACAAAAGAGCGATACTCTAAATTGAGTCCATAGAGCAACATCGACATTACATGTATCTTAGTCAGCATGCAATTGTTAAGTATACGAAACTTTCATGAATGTATTCCCCACTCTGCTTTGAAAACTTGATCCAGTACATGAACAACTCAATGATTAAATTAGAACAAATGGAGACTTGGATTGAATTAAAAACCCAAGAAAACCCAATTAAGTACTTCAGCCAGTTTCAAGTCAACTTGAACTCTGGCCACTGGTGCCTATCAAGTCCGTAGCAAATTTCAAGTTTTTAACACTTGATTTCACTACATCAAAGAAAGAAGAAATAAGTTTGAGTAAAGATGCATGATATGATGTGTAACAATCAAATAAAGCATAAAAATGTATTGAATGGTACCTTCTGTGCGAGAACACTTCCATATCTGTGGCAGAACAGAAGATAAAATGAATCACGCACAAGTAATAGATGTCTAAAACAACCACCAAAAAAAAAAAAAACTCATTAACCAAAATCCATCCAAAAAAGGCTTCCCTATACTAGACTAAACACCAACAAATTCCACAGGGCTATCATCACATACCCTGAAGAACTCGTATACATAATACTCTGAAACCGAGTGTTTCGAAGCATAGCGGTCAGCAATAAATTTGTTCAGTGCTGAAAGGAAGCTTCCAAGAACTGCGGAGAAAATAAATGAGAGAAAACTTGAATAAAAAACCAGAGAAGGTAACAAAAACTCGTTAACGTTGAAGAAAAAATCACCACATTCATTAGGCACCATTGATTCCTCGCATAGATGTTAACATGTCACATAGAAATAGCTACTCAATTGGAAACAACTGCAAAATTTTACTGTCAAGATAAATATTCTTTTCCAACCAAAACAACAGATGATATATGCCTTTCATTCAAAATTTCAATACGACACATTCAGAACCAGAAACATTGAAAAGCTCGTCAAAAGATAAATTTCTCCAGCATCTATTCGAATGGTGTAAATCATTCACTGAGAATGCATCATCATTCCCCATTAAAGAAATGGCAGACGTAATGCATGCATGCATGCCATGCATATCAAGAGTCTAAAATTTGAAACAACTGCAGAAGATTTACTTCCAAGATATATCCTGTTTACCAACAAAAATAGCAGATGACATGTGCCTCTCATTAAAAAAGAAGAAGAAGAAGAAGAAGAAGAAGAAGATACAAACTCCAATAGCGTTGTAGGAACCAAAAAATGAAAAGCTTGTCAAAAGATAAATTTCTCTAGCGTCTATTCAAATCGCGTAAACTGTTTACCAAGAATGCAACATCCCTCCCGATCGAAAAAGTAAAGACAATGCATATATACTGAAAGTAGACAATTTTTTAGGGGAGTTATTTCTAATTTGGTAGAGTATGACACTTGATGGGGAGGCACTGAGAAATTGTACACATGGCATACATTAACTGAAATTAAACTGACTAAATAGTGGAGCCCACTGTTGCTGAGTCAGTCCCAAAATCAGATTGGTTGAACAATCATAGCCTCTGACTCATGGACACTTCTTCGTTGAAATTGGACCATTAGATATTTTTTATTTTAACCATCCAATTAATGCCCACCAACCCAACAGTAAGATAATAAAACAAGCATAACTATACACCTAAACTGGGACCCATAATATGGATAGCATAATTTGAATTACTTGGATGCTATATGCTCACTTTCAACGTAACTTCTAAGTGTGCGCTTTGTCCATCACATGGTAGAGTATTAAAAAATTCTCCTTTTCTCCCTCTTCTTCTTCTTCTTCTTCTTCTTCTTTCTTTCTATCTTTCTATCTTTCTTTCTTTCTTTCTTTCTTTTTTTCTTTTTTCTTTCTTTGGGGCAGAGATGACAAGTGTAAACAAATTGTACATAGACATTGACATGCACGGTGCTAGGGCCTCCCCTCTTGTGGATGTGGCATGCAGTGTTTTAAGTATCGATGATATCAGCTGATATATCCCACGACATATCTTGTATCCCACCTATACGATACGAAACCCACAAGAAGTGGGATATATCCCACATGTTCAATTCAGTGAGCATTTTCGACTTTCGATCCTTCTTTTTTTGTAAAACATGTTAAATTAGTGTCAAATTATTACAAATCGATTTTAAGATATGGAGGAGATGGGCCAAGTTGTGGAAAATTGAAAAAAATAAAAACATTTCAATTTCTCGAAAATCAATTGCAATCTTTGTGTCCAAACATGTAACTTGATCTAGTGATTCTTCTTTTGAACGTATTGCTTGTGTTTCCACTCATCTTCTTACATTTATAAATTATATGAATAGACTTTGAATATACTTGTATCAATTCAATTAGCGCATAGATTAGGGCCCCATACAAAGAAAACCTATTATGTGTACTTGTTTTTTGTAATGTTTTGATTTATAAGTATGTATTGATGTCTTTTTTAACAATCACTGAAGTTTCATTGAAAAAATCGACCAATTTCCCAATGTTCTCTCATGTTTCCAACAACAGCGATACATTACGCAATGCAACTGATATATCCCATGCAATAACCGATATGTACTTGCATCCCAAGGGTGTGATATGTAACGCGATACCGATATTTCGAACATTGGTTGCATGTACCTCTAATTCAAACTACTGAAAGTGGGACCCACTAGAGATTGGTCACATCCCCAAAATCAGATTGATAAAACCAATCTGACCTCTTATCAATGAATGTGTTTGTAGAATTTGGATGGTCTACTCCTTTTTGCCTTTACTGTCCATTGGATGTCTTCCAATTTGCCAATTAAGGTCATACTTCAGTGTAATTTGGGTTATAAACCATCTAAAATGGGCCCCACCATCTTTGGAATTCTAATTTGAGGTACACACCATGTGGGCGGCAGCAGGGGCACCAAAGGCACTGTAATTGTGGTGAGAATGCCTGGCAACCTATCATTCCCAGAGATGAACACTTGTGATAACAATGCCAGTACTTGTCCATCCGTTTCATCATAAAAGCCTTATCCCGTAAGTTACTGGTAAAAGGCTGGAGATAATGTACATGCTTTGTTTGACAGATGCACAATTACTGGGTATAAGTATCATAAGTCTTATCCCATATGTAGCTGGGCCTTATCCCATAGATACACACTTTTGGATAACAAAAATACTTGCGTTTGCTGGGAAAGGCTGCAGATAATGCGCATGCATCTGTTTGACAGATGCACAATTACTGGATATAACTGTCGTATGCCTTTTCCAATAGGTCACAGGGCCTTATCCCATAGGTACACACTTTCAGATAATGTAGACTACCTGTAGTCATATGGTGGCGTGATTACTTGTTGATGTGGATGGACGACTTCATGTGGATGAGATACACCCCATCATCAGGTGTGCCACCGCATGTTAGGCCTTGAGACCAAACATCACATTAATCCAAAACTCAGGTGGGCCTGACCACAGGAAACAACATAAAATCTGCCTAAAACGCCTAAATTCACATGGTGTGGGTCCACCAGTTCCAGAATAGCATGATTTTTGGAGTGTACTGTCATCTCGGTGAGAACAGTCATGAGAATGGATTGGGTGGCATATAAAAACCGCAGTGGGCCCCATACAAAACTACTTGTAGGCATCCCATCCCATCCCAACTCTTCCTTATGGCGGCCTACCCAAGTTTCGGACGGACCCAATTTTTGGATTCCAAGGTGAACATGAGGTAGAACACAAGATGCATGGCATGGACCTTGCATGTTCTCCCTGATGTGGTGCTCGGTTAGTTGTAGGCATGCCCCTGTATGACTATGCGTCGTCAAGCTATCCCGGTCTTGGTATAAGGCTTTGATAAAAATGATGATGATGGTGAAACAGAGGCACAATTCCACAAAATTTCACAACTTAAAGCGTCAAAAGAACTACCTATTGCTCTATATTTGATTCACCCAAACCATGGATGGAAACAACAACCAAGGAAATGAATAGAAAGCTTGGAACACATACCTTCATCGACATCAACGGCAACTGCAAGTCTCTGAAGGGTTGGACGGTCAGGAAATGCGAGAGGACTTCCATGTTCATATGCAGCTCGTCCATTCATCGATTTCGATCCATTGTCCACTTCGATCCTGATCTCAGAATCACGGACCAATTGCGGATATGGGGCCAATGCACGGGCCTTTTGCAACCCATCATCTGGCTTTCTAAAAGCACCGTTGCAGTGATGATCAAAGCAACCTTTTACAATCAACCCATTACCATAAGCAGGCCTAAAACCACAACCAACATCAACTAAACTCTTCGCATGATTTCGACAGGGGCCATTCGTGGGGCCCACCTGACAGAACCCGCGGAGACCCACGCAGATCAGATCCTTGTTCAAAGCCATCACACTACAATTGATCAAAATATTCCTGCAATCTCTAGTAGAACTTCGGCGAGAAAAGAATCGCAGGATTTCTCTCTTTATCATAACGATTTCAACATTCCTCTTGAATTATTATTATTTATTTAAAATGCAAAATACCCAACACGAAAATCTATTGATTCCTAGGAAAGAAGAGTGGTTTTCTCCGACAAACAGAAAGAGGAAAACCCCTAAAACCCCTAGAAACCAAACCCCAGAACTGGAAAACGAATAACAATCCAAGAACCGAAGATGGCTTGCCAAAAATCCTTCAACTAAAAAAAAGAAAAACAACTGGAATTCAATCGATTTCCAACCAAAAAAAAAACTATTTAAAAAGAATTAAAATAAAAACCCTGCAAATGCAAACCCAGATGAAAAATAAAAATAAAAATCCAAGAACCGTATTGGGTTTCTGCAAAGAAACTCAAAACTCCAAAAACAAAGATTCTCAAGTTTAAAAAATCACTGATTTCAATAAAACAAAAGCAGATTTCACGTGAATACTAAGAAACCGAAACCTTACAAATAAAACATGCAAAGATCTCAATGTGGGTACTCTTCAAATCTCCTCCTACAAAACAGATGAAGAGTAAAAAAGAAAAAAGAAAAAAGAAAAAAGAAAAAAAAAAAGGAATTAAAAAAAAAAAAAAAAAACGACCTGATGAAAGAAAGAAGGATGTTAGAATATGCAGGGACCGTTAGATTCGCGATCCTCCGCGAAGAATTTGATTTCTCTATATAGGAATCTCTCTTTCTTTCTTTCTTAATGGTTTTAGAGATTTATTTTCCTTTTTTTTCAGCGTGAATTTCGTTTTTCCTCTGTTTATTTTTCGGACGGTGATCCGACCCTTCGCGCTGAAAAGGACTCCTCTTATTTGATACTCTCGCTTTGTATGGCACTTGATACGCATGCACTTTGAAATATCACACTTCCCATATATAAACTCAAACTAGATCGATTAAATTGTGCAACCCACTCTAACTGAGCTAAAAATCTAAAAACCAGATTTGTTGAATAATTGTTTACTCTGATTCTCTTGAAATAAGACCATTAAATATTCTTCATTTTAACCGTATAATAAATATCTAGAAATCTAATATTTATATAAGAAAAAAAGATTAAATTTTGGTTCATGATACATCTAAGAAAGTACCTATAATTTGAACGGTGTAGATTGAATTATTTTGTTGACACGTGTACAATTTATTAGTAATTAAGTCCGCCGGAGTATCAAAGTATTTCTGGTACCGGCCGGGTATGGCTTAAATGGGCCAATTAAGTTGGGCTTGGAAAGAGGCCACACCTGGCACACGAAAGCCACAGTCCTGACAAAGAGGACTCGTTGAGACCTAGTAGACTTTTCCAGCGGGGATTGGGTACCACCAGGACCTGGCTAGAGACGGACAGTCCAGTTACTTTTATGGAATCTATGGAGCCACCGTGATGTATTTGTTTTATCCACGCCGTCCATCCATTTTGGAAAATTCATTTTAAAGGATGAATCCAAAAATGAGGCAGATCGAATGCTTAAGTGGACCACACCAAAGGAATAGTGATGATTGAATGACTACCGCTGAAAATCTCTTGGGCCCACATATGTTTTTAATTAAGATGATATTTATGTTTTCCCTTATTCCAGGTACATGTAACCTCATGAACAGGTTGAATGGCAAATAAACATAACGATGGACCCTAGGTAGGTTTCAACGGTGGGGCTTATTGTCACCACTGCTTCCTGTATCCTGGTCTACTTGATCTTTAGATCTCTCCGATTTTTTTAACTCACCTCTAAAATGATATTTCAAAATGGATGGACGGATTGGATTAAATACATATATCACTGTCGACCCCACAGAGTCCCTAACAGGATCGTCTTTCTGTAGCTAGGTACTGGTGGGTAGTACCCAATCTGCGCCCAGACATTTCTCCCTCGTACCCTCCGATGCCAGTTCACCACCATCTCTAAAATAATGGTGACTCTTTAATGCAATCTTGACCGTTCAAATAGCTCAGCCATTGTGAATGGAGCATAGCCATCTAACTTGGAAGATGGTAACCATCCGCCTTTGCCCTTGGGATCTTTATTATTTACTATTTTACTTTGAATCATTCATTTGGTAGACATCAATTAGACGGTTGGGACTTGTTGATCAGTTCAGTTTTAGAGAAAAGATCCACCTACATCTCTTTCGGATGGTCTGGATAGCCATTCACTAGTGTCACGTGTGAAAAGGGTGAGTCACCACCATTTGAAAATAAAAAATGGGGGAATAGGAGTCTTCGCACTTTGCGTTGCTGTTTTTATATTGTTAGTATCCACACTAGATGATGGATTTGAAATGATTGATCTGGATATAATATGATTTGCTCAAGTAAAAAGGAGATTAGCACACGTGTGTAGCACCTCCTAACTTTCTTTGATTTTGGGCTCCGACCCATATACGGTGGGCGTGGGTCCTTGTCATTTGAGTTCGACGGGGACGCGGATTTCTGCCCACTGTGCCAAGAGTGGCTGATGGACTGTGGGCCCACCATGATGTATGTGTTTTATCCACGCCGTCCATTTATCTTTCCAGATCATTTTAGGGTAAGAGACAAAAAATGAGACAGATGCAAATCTCAAGAGGACCACACTACAAGAAAACAGTGGTGATTGAATGCCCACCATAAAAATTTCTCAGGGCCCACTGTAATGTTTACTTGTAATCTGTTTGTAACCTGTTGATTAGGTCATACAGATCTGGATGAAGGAAAAAAAAATCAGCTTAGTCTAAAACTTCCCTGGCCGTCTAAAACTACAGTGGCCCCAAGAAGTTTTTAACCGTATACATTCAATCACCACTATTTGGTGTGGCATGGTCGACGTGAAATTTGAATTTGTCCTATTTTTGGACAGTTTTGGGTGCATGCCCTAAAATGAAATTTGAATGCCTGATTTTTAAACTTATATATATTAGTCCCATAGAATGATTTAAAAATTAGATGAACAGCACAGATAAAATACGTATCCCAAGATTATAAAATAAAATAATATTCCATGCCATCTAAGATCTTAAATGGCATATTTTCATTTTCTAACAAAAATCTGCATGAGGCCCACTTGCGGCATCTCGTGTTAAATCTCAAGTGGGCCAAAGCATCCAAAAAATGGGATGGAAATGCTCACCACTGATGAAACCTAGAGTCGTTCTCTCTTTTTCTCAGCGTGCAACATGCACCTACCCACATTCTTTCCCTCCAATCCTCGCTCCCTCTCTCTCCCCAGATGGGTTACATATGTCATAGCTTCAAGTTTATAAATTGGGATAAATATCCATGGTTAGCTATGTAGAGACATTTGGATGATGTGAAATACCTTTTTTATTTTTATTTTTTTCTCATGTTGGAAATCCCTTTCAATGTTCTTTTGAAAACGTAATTGGGTTAGATACTATAGGTCTTTGCATTATACATAAATGAAGATGCCTTGTCCCACGTTCTAATCCAAAAATACAAATCCTTCAAAACCAAGGGCTAAGCCTAGCTCAGGTATTTAAATTAGGAAGGGTCCTAGCTCTTGCTCCAGTGGTAGACTCTCAGGAGTTTCAACACCTGGTCAAGGGTTTAAGCAGTCATAGGTGGTGAAAACTCACTACAGTGTGAGTGTGCTGTAGTGCATGCGTGAGTTAAAAATAAAAATAAAATTTAAAAAAAAAGTATTTAAATTAGGATCCTTTCTCTTTTGACACTTGTTTTTGAGGATTATTTTTTAAAAGGGAAAAAGAAGGCATCTCCTTTTCAATCCTTGCGAATTATTTATAATCAAAGTTAGGTGACTAAATGAAAAAGTACCATGTGAGTGTATTAAAAATGATGCTTACAGTGAAACACAAAGATTCCTCTAAATGCTGGAGGTTTAAAGGCATAGTTCCAAAACTTGTTGACGCGATTTGTAACTAAGCAAAGTCAATTCAACCAGATAAGACTTTGAACCAAGTCCTCAAGAGTCATTCCAAACTCAATAAGGCTTGTCAAATTTGTTCGCACAATTTGATCAAATACTTGTCTGCACGTGTGAACTCACACGAAGTGACTATATTTAGTCTATATGTGTGTTAAGAAGTGTAGGTGTGCTAGAGTGATACATGATTCAATGTCCAATTGGACATTGGTGTCCTCAAAACTAAGATGGATTAATTAAAACTAAATTCTATGATCTAGTATTCCTCTCAGCCACCAATTGTAACATCAGGTAGGCGATTTGTGGAAGGATAGGGGTTAATCCTTTATAATAGATTCTTTTTGTTGCATGTTTATGACTTTACTTTCCCTTAAGGTAAATAAAGGTCACTCAATAATGGGCCAGCTCAATGTGACTTGTTTAAAGAATTGAACCTACATCGGTGCATTAAAAGCGCAACATTGTTACTAGCTTTCCACAAGTAGATTTTATTTTTTTATTTTTGGTTACAAATAAATTTATATATTAGACAAGTTTAAATATTTATTCAAAATACCTTTATTCCTAAATTATACTATTATATCAAGTGAAGTCAAATAAATTTATATATGCAGAGAAATTTAAATATTTATACAAAGCACTTTTATACGTAAATTATATTATAATACTAAGTCAAGTCGCTTTATGAATCACTCAAGGATCTGAGTTTTTGGGTTATTTGAAGAATGGTTATAGGAGACTCATGTAACTATAATTATAAGCAATTCACATCCCCTTCATTGTAGGGGTACACATGGAACTAGTAGAATTAGTAAACTGGACAGAAACTGACCAAACTGTACAGTTTAGTTTGGTTTTAAAGTGCACCGGCTTTGGCTCTGATTCAGAAAATCAAAGAACCAATTAATTCGGTTTGGTGCTTGGTTTGGGGTCCTGTAGAACCGTACCGAACCGTGAACCAAACCATAGAATTGAACCATGGAACCGAACTTGGAACTGAACTAAGTTTATAATATATTTTAGTTGTCTATTTTATTAGTTTACAATATATTTTAATTGTCTATTTAACTTATGATTTATGGTTTACAATGCGCTCTTTGATTGTTTCCATAAATGTCTTTTTGCACACCTTAAATAATATCTAGATCATTCATCAAATAGATCACAACACGAATGGACATGAGTTAGATTATTAAAAAAAATATGCAAGTAGGCTGGATTATAAAAAGCCCAAAACTATAGAGCTGAACCGAAGTCGAACTGATTTTTACTGTCTGGTTCTAGTTTAGTTCTAGGGTGCAAACATTTTGATTTCGTTTTCAATTTCTCTGGAACTATTAGGAATAGTTCGGTTCTGCTTTCACCCCAAGATCAGACTGAACCAACCCGTGTGCACCCCTACTTCACTGTGGCCGCAAATATCATTTTCGGCATGGAAATTGGTGGGGAGATTTATGTCACATTGTAAAAAATATATAAAAAATATTAACTATAAATAAAGATATAATTTAATTTTAAAATATAGATAGAAATGCATTAATCTAAACTTTTAAATATTTATTTTGATAAAATTGTAAAAAATTAAGAACTGTTTTTGAGAATCTAGATATATTATTATGATAATATTATTTCATTATGTTTTCTGCCAAAATATCATGTTAATTTCAAGAAATTTGTCACACCTTTCGGCAGTACACCTAAATATCTTTTATTCCATTCTTTTCAAGAAAAGTTTTCCTTATTAAGTTTTATTTATTTATTGGAAAAAAAGAAAAAGAAAAAAGAATCACATGGATGACATGTTTAGAAGTAGATGCGCACCACGACAATTTGTGGGGCCCACTTTGATGATCGGAAGTTTGGAATCATTTGTTACGTCGACTATTGGAAGAATTGGACACGTTCAAATCGAACCGTAGATCGTTTTCAATGTTTTAACCTTTGATTTGCAGGCGATGGTGGAACGTACCGGATCATCATCCAATCAGTGTGACTTTCGTACCATGGCCCATACGCGGTGGACTCAGACTTCCTAATGTACCAGGTGTGGTGATGTGGCAAAGTTATGTGGGTCCCACTGTGATGTATGTGTTATACCCACACCGTCCATCCATTTTTTCATATCATTATACGGCATGGTTCCAAAAATAAGGCAGACCCAATTCTTAACTGGACCACACCGTAGAAAGAAGTGGGTATTGAAGCCTATCATTGAAAACTTCCTGAGGCCCACAGAAGTTTTGGCTATCCTAATATCTGTGTTTTCCTTCATTGAGGTATGTATGACCTAGAGGTGTCTACGAGCTCGGAACAATGGCTCGTGATCGGCTAAGTCGAGTTCGAGCCTAACTAGTCGCCGCTGGTCGGATGGGTTCTGCTAGTCGAATGGCCGGAAAAAATGTAAAGAGTGGAGGATAGGACTAACTTTCGAAGAGAAGTTCATCCGGATAGACGTTAGAAGAGAGAATGTCACCAAGCGGAGAGTATTGTGCGGAGCTCGTCCGGACAGATGCTAGAAGAAGAAAATGCTTTTCCGGATAAACGTTGAAAGAAAGAAATGTCATCGGACACTCGCTAGAAGAATGAAATGCAGTTGGATGGACGGCCGATTTGGAGGGAGAAATGGTGCGATTTGGGTGAAAGGAAGGGAGAACGAGTAGGGTTGTTAGTTTAGGCGTACTGGGTGGGTCGGGCAACTAGGTAGGGTTTTTTAAAAATCCTTTATCTACCAACTTAAAGTCGAGTCGAGTCGAACTACGTCCAAGTTGGACTCGACTCAAAATGTTCCGAGCGCCCAAAATATGACTCGACTCAATCCGAACAACGTTTTGATCCGAGTCGAGTCGAGCGAGTTACCGAGCTTAGGCTGCTCGTGTACAACTCTAGTATGATCTATGAATAGGTTGGACGGCAAATAAACATTATGGTGGGCCTTGGGAAGGTTTCAACAGTGGGTGTCATTGTCCCCATTACTTTCTGTGGTATGGTTCACTTGATCTCGGACCTACCTCATTCTTGGGCCCATGCCCTGAAATGATCTGGAAAAATGGATGGATGGATGGTATGGATATAACACATACATCATGATGGGACCCAAAGAACCTTGCCACGTTTAACATTTGAATAACTAGAACCAATTTAATTTTTAGAAATCACAGAGCAACTACCCAACCAAAGTGTAATCTATGGAATGTTATTCCATATAGAAATTAACGCCATCCCAACTAAACACGCACGCTTTCACAACTCAAGATTTCACCCTTGTCGATTTATGGAACCAGAAGAATGTATCTTTGACCTATATTCCCATCAAAGCTATCAACTGGCATCCCAAGAACAGCGGAACTTTCAAATTAAACTTTGATGGCTCCATCCAAAACAATCACCAAGTAGGAAGTTCATCTTGCATCTTTTGAGATCATCTCAGCTAATGTATTACAACATTCTCAACACTGTCTATGGAACTGTACAGTCCCATTTGCTGAATCTTATAATCTCCTTCTCAGTATCCAGCTAGAATTGAAATGCCACATATCTGTTGAGGGTCAAATATTGCATATTAGACCCCATTTATTTCCTGAATTTACGAGCATGATACTGTTTAATGGCCCGTTTTATCGTGTTTGCATTGCAAGGTGACTTTACAAGCAAAAATCGAAATAAGGTGCTAGAAGCATGAAATTAACGCTCTGATGACACCAAAGGCAAGGGATAGACCCCAGGGGACCAAGATCGACTGAATTACATACCAGAGATTCGAAAAGAATGAGGAACTGAAGCTCAAGTGGCCCAAAATTGATCCAGAATGCGAGATCACGAGGTTCCCACCATCCGTTCAGTTCGAAACTTCATACATGGCCAAGGGACTACAAATTAACCGTACACAGAAATTTTCAGCCATTATATTCCTCTGGAAATGGCCCAATAGTCATATCAGCCCACAAATTATTAAATCTAGGCCCACCTGCAATCTGGATATGCTTCAATTTTGGTCCCGACTGTTAAAAAGATACGAGTAAATAGATGGACGGAGCAGATTTCCTACACACATCCTTATTGGACCCCATTAGAGGGTGAGCGTGCATATAGTGCACGTACATGTGCACTGTACCGGTCAGACCGCCCGGTCAAAATGGGCGCTGACCCGTCTCTCTCTCCTCTCTGCGTAAGGCAACCAGCGAACGGACGCTGTCCGTTCGTTTTTTCGTTGTGGGCCCCACTAATTCTTCGATCCGATGATCTAAACCGTTAATTTGTCTCAGGAGACGGCCAACGCCAGCACCTAGTTTTCCTTCTGGTCTCATGCAGGTGATCGTGTGGATTTTTCTTTCAAAATAAGGGATGGACGGCGGAGCAGAAAAATCCATGGGCCACACCGAATTTGACCCGAAACCAGTCATTTCCAGATATTTTTTCGATGCCGATCTAATGGACGGTGTGGATTCCTCAGATGATGCCGATCATGGGCCACCATTATCATTGCGTAACATTTACGCGAAGCTTTGTGGGCCACCATGGTCCATGATTCAGTTAATCTGAACCACCCATCATGCAGAGGGCCGATTTCTGATCACACCCATGTTGACCATATGCATTCATGCTCGCACACGTGCTGCATTCAACTGTCATAAATGGACAGCCCTGCAGCAATTTCAGCGTGATTCTACCTTTGGTCCTGCTAACAGGCAATCGAAACCACTCTTCTCTGGTCGAAATTTTAAGAGTCAGACAATGGATGGAGGGAATTTCCCAAACGTCAACAGAAGTGGGCCCTGCCAACACTACATGCAAGTCGGTTTGCGTTGTTGCTGCATAACTATCCTGGTGCGTAATGAGTTGCGGGAATTTCCACCGCTTTATGCTACTGCGAACGAAAACAGCCCTTCCTTCATCTATAAAAGAAAAGAGAGGGAAAGGGGAGAAGGAGCTTGGGCCGTGGAGCAAACGTTGGGCACAAGAGAGAGGACGAGAAAAGGAGATTGGGCTCGGACGTGGATCAGGGTGAGAGAGAGAGAGACAGGGAGAGTTTTGAATATTTTTATGATTCTTTTTCTTATTTCTTTTGAGATCTAGTCCACTCATGTCTATGAGTGACTAAATCCTCCTAGCTAGGGCTAAGAGGTGAAGCTTGTAGCGTGATGGGAGTGGTTTGTTTATGCCTTTTGTTTGAATTGAATTGGCGTTAATTTTTATTTTATTACTATTGAAATTATTTTTAGTCTTTAATGGTCTGTTGTGACTGAAATTACAGTGGGTCTGCAATGGCTTTGAATATTTTCTTTTCCTTTTTATGTTTATGATGTCAGGAAGTCCTATTGTTCACCATCGTCTCCTGGACATGGTCAGATGTCGGTACCCTTCCTAACCTCCATACATGTGATTGGTTGGTAATTAGTTTAATTCTGTTGTTTGCCATAGTCTCTTGGGCATGGTTTGGTGATGGAATCCATTTTAATTCATATACCTTTCATCTCTTGAAAACTAGATCAATGACAGTTCAGTAAATTCCATGATTCATGAAACAGGCATAAGATCTCCCTGATCTCTACAAGTGGATCCTCTGAATCCCTAACGTCCTTCTCTCTGAATTTTTCCTAAGTTTTAGATTAATTATTCTACAATTATTCCATCATTGCTAATTAATTTAGATTTCATCTCATCCTAGTTCTAATTCTATTTAGCTTTAGAATTTGTACAAGTTTCAGTCCTTTGGGATTCGATCTCGGTCTCACCGAGTTATTACCACATCACAACCCATCACTTGGGGAGTGAACAAGTTTTTGGCGCCGTTGCTGGGGACTGTCAGCTACGTTTTTTTGAAATTAATTAGTTTTAGGATTAGTTTAAGATTAGATTTTCTTTTTAAAATTTTCTAATTCTAGGCTTAGTTATTTTCTTTGTTAGAAACTTTTCCTAACTTTAGATATTTCCTATTTTTCTTTAGTTTTGGATTCTTCTTTCTATCTGATTTTTTAGAACTAACCCAATTTTTCTGTTTTGTAGGAAGTTTCTAATTTAGTAAGCTCTTTCTAAATTCTCTTTCTTTGAAATTTTTTCTTTTTATCTAGAAATTAGTTTACTTCTAGTTAGGAATTTTTTATTCTTAGACTTTCTATTTTTAGAAACTAACTTATTTTGTTTTGTTTTTCAGGTTCTTAACATAGTACTCCAATCTGGTAACTTCTCTCAAACTTCTCCTCTACCTACTTTCCATATTATTGTAGGATCTTTTCTTCTATTCTTTAGGATTAGATTCAGAATAAGGGTTTCATCATGTATATGAATAAGTGGGCACGTCCGTATGTTGAGATAGCTTATGGAAAACAACCTATGCCTCAAAATTTTTCTGAAAATATCTTCAAAAACCAATCGGAATATGATGCTCCACTGATTAAGAAGACTTTCAGTGATTATCTGCGGGAGAATAATTGCATTCCACGAGTTAAGAGAATATTACGTGATTATTGGAATGATGACGCTTATCAACTCCCGACAGATGACCCGTATGATTCTAATAAATGAAAACAGAACTATTTCGAAGATGAGCCAGTAAAACATCACGGTAATAACTCTCATGGATCAACCACTTATGAATATCCACCTGAAACGATCCAGGAGGAGTTTTTTTTGAGCTATACAGACTATATTATTGGCATGAGGAAATTAGTAGAAGCACTTGAATCACGCCTTGATAGGCTAATGGAGGCTAGGTTGTCTCAGCCCCAACCCAATCCAGAAACACAATGCAAGAAAAGTGATCCGCATTCACTTTTAAAAGAATCTGAAATTTGGAATAAGGAGTGGAATTCCCTTAATGAGCATATGGTTCAATTTCCTGAGGAGTCAATCTCGATGACTGTTCGAAAGAATGGTGAAGATACATTGATGTCTTTTAAATACATTGATGATGACACATCTTCCTTACATGACATGCAAGATTTCTATGATGAGGAGATTAGTTTATTCGAACCTCAACTGAATTTAGGAATAAAATGTGAGGAAGGCGATCTCATCCCAACTGTGCACTACACTGGACTAGAACATGATTGTGATCCTGAATGTGCAGCCACAGTCCCCCTGGAATCCCTCTCAAGTTTGGTCCAGATCAATGATCAAGACGTACATAAAGTGGTTGGTCATAATGAGCCACTCCCATCACTTGACATGTCTGATTTAAAGGTGGAGGATGAGCCCCTCATGACCGTCCCTTCTAACTCTTGTGGAACACGTTTGGACCACTCCCCTGAATTGAATGATGATATGATTCGGAAGAAGGAGGAGTTGCCCGCTACAACTCTGGAATTTGAAACTACTTAGTTGAGGCCACCATCTGAGCTGCACATATTTGACAATTCAACGCCTCAATTGAGTAATTTTAATGAACAGAGTGATCACAACGATGCTTCTCCGATTGATTTTCAATCTGTCTGTGCAGGACTGGAACAAGAGAGCGTACCTCCATCCACTTTCAAGGACGATGGGTTCTTTGCACATATCATCACAAGCCACAATAAGTCACACTCAACTAAACTTCCTAACTCTTGGGATTGCTTGGCACACTTTGTAGTTTCAAGCAATCCCATATTAAGAGATAAAGCGAATGCCTTGTGAGACAACATCTCGGTAGCATTTACTGACCGAGAGAATCCTTATTCTGAAATTCTCTCTTCCCCTGATCCTAAGCATCTATCAGTAAAGGAAGAGGAGCTGAAAATCCAATCAAAGTTTGGAGCTTCGGGATGTGTTGAGACTACATTACTTCTTAGAAAGTTTTTTAAACTTTATTTATTTGTAGTCTCTGATTCACCATGCAATACTAACGTTGAAACTTCCTCTGTCATAGGTGAATCGTATATATTACGGATACCTCAAGCAATTCAATGGAAGATTTCTTATGAGGTACATAAGTTTATCTGGAAAGTCATACTCTAGGGCATCCAAGCCTATCGCAAAAAGGGCTTTTGGATGATCCTGTTGAGGAACTTACTGAGAAACTTATTAAGATATTGGCCGAAATGGGAACCTTGCGGCATGATCGATTCAATGTTTGTGGGTAACATTGCTGCAAACCCTCACGAGACTACAACTCGTCCACTAGGGGTAACCTATGGGTTTAAAGGCTTGTTGCATACGTTAAATGCAATCGAGAGCACCTGCGAATGTGGTATAGGTAGGCTTTTATTTTTATTATTTTTATTTTAATTTCTCTCTCGTACTAACCTGCTCTCTTCCAGTGATCTTTTGAAAAATCTCCCTCGATTCGTTATCCAGGTACTATCCTCCCATAACTTTTCATTTACTTTCATTGTCCATGTGCATTGCATGTTTATATCTTTTACATTGAGGACAATGTAGATTTTAGGTTGGGGGTGGGAGATTAGGTAACCCAATCAGTATTTTCTAGGTCTTAAGAAAAAATTGTGAAAATTTTTAACAATTTTCTGGAAATTCCTATGATTTCGAAGTGATTTTGATGGATATCCTTGACTTAGAATTTTAAGATTCGTTATGCTAATAATTTATGAGTCTTAGATTCAGTATCTGTTAGATTTTACAAGTTAAGTCTGAATTGTTAATCCAGAATTAAAAGTTATAAACATTGATTGAGTCATGATTTCACAAAACACATCTCACTTGCACATTAAGGTTTCAGCTCAATATTAAAGGATTAACTTGGTAATCACTAAGCATGAAAAGAATCGGCCTGAGAAATTTTACCATCATAATCATAAAGATGAATTGAAAAGGTTGGGTGAATGATCTTCACCATAGGTTTGCTCCCTACAGGTGAAAGTTGATTCCCCAAGAATGACATGCAAAAAATATTGAATGACTGGTCTTCACCCATAGGTTTGCTTCCAATAGGTGAGGATCTGATTCATTTCATTGGCATTATTCTTAATGAAAAAATCAAAAGTTGGTAGGTTGATCTATGAGGCAGGTTTCGGTTCGAGTTTTTGTTGAATCCTCTTATTGGTTATCAATGATGTCTTAAAATAGAGAAGTGAATTTTAATGATGATAAGCCGAGATTATACTATACAACCATGGATCTCAATGTTTAGGAATTTTCTAATTGGTGGATTAATATTTTGAACTTAACTAGGAAGTTTACTAAGAGCTTGAGTTCAGGAGAAATTAATTCATGAACCTTAGAATTTTTGGTATTTGGATTATTTGCAAAAATCACTCGAGTTTATGGAAATCATCCTGTAACTCTTAACTTATTTTTCGCATATTTTGCTCAGGACTAGAAAAATACTGGTTGAGGGTTGTGTTGAGGGTCAAATATTGCATATCAGACCCCATTTATTTTCTGAATTTACGAGCATGATACTGTTTAATGGCCCATTTTATCGTGTTTGCATTGCAAGGTGACTTTACAAGAAAAAATCGAAATAAGGTGCTAGAAGCATGAAATTAACGCTCTGATGACACCAAAGGCAAGGGATAGACCCCAGGAGACCAAGATCGACAGAATTACATACCAGAGATTCGAAAAGAATGAGGAACTGAAGCTTAAGTGGCTCAAAATTGATCTAGAATGCGAGATCACGAGGTTCCCACCATCCATTCAGTTCGAAACTTCATACATGGCTAAGGGACTACAAATTAACCGTACACAGAAATTTTCAGCCATTAGATTCCTCTGGAAATGGCCCAACAGTCATATCAGCCCACAAATTATTAAATCTAGGCCCACCTGCAATCTGGATATGCTTCAATTTTGGTCCCGACTGTTAAAAAGATACGAGTAAATAGATGGACGGAGCAGATTTCCTACACACATCCCTATTGGACCCCATTAGAGGGTGAGCGTGCATATAGTGCACGTACATGTGCACTGTACCAGTCAGACCGCCCGGTCAAAATGGGCGCTGACCCATCTCTCTCTCCTCTCTGCGTAAGGCAGCCAGCGAACGGATGCTGTCCTTTCATTTTTTCGTTGTGGGCCCCACTAATCCTTCGGTCCAATGATCTGAACCATTAATTTGTCTCAGGAGATGGCCAACGCTAGCACCTAGCTTTCCTTCTGGTCTCATGCAGGTGATTGTGTGGATTTTTCTTTCAAAACAAGGGATGGACGGAGGAGCAGAAAAATCTATGGGCCACACCGAATTTGACCCGAAACCAATCATTTCCAGATATTTTATCGATACCGATCTAATGGACGGTGTGGATTCCTCAGATGATGCCGATCATGGGCCACCATTATCACTGTGTAACGTTTACGCAGGCTCTGTTCGCAACAGAGCTTGCAAGCGAAGCTTTGTGGGCCACCATGGTCCATGATTCAGTTAATCTGAACCACCCATCATGCAGAGGGCCGATTTCTGGTCACACCCATGTTGACCATATGCATTCATGCTCGCACACGTGCTGCATTTAACGGTCACAAATGGACAGCCCTGCAGCGATTTCAGCGTGATTCTACCTTTGGTCCTGCTAACAGGCAATCGAAACCACTCTTCTCTGGTCGAAATTTTAAGGGTCAGACAATGGACGGAGGGGATTTCCCAAACGTCAATAGAAGTGGGCCCTGCCAACACTACATGCAAGTCGGTTTGCGTTGTTGCTGCGCAACTGCCCTGGTGCGTAATGAGTTGCGGGAATTTCCACCGCTTTATGCTGCTGCGAACGAAAACGGCCCTTCCTTTAGCTATAAAAGAAAAGAGAGGGAAAGGGGAGAAGGAGCTTGGGCCGTGGAGCAAACGTTGGGCACAAGAGAGAGGACGAGAAAAGGAGATTGGGCTCGAACGTGGATCAGGGTGAGAGAGAGAGATAGGGAGAGTTTTGAATATTTTTATGATTCTTTTTCTTATTTCTTTTGAGATCTAGTCCACTCATGTCTATGAGTGACTAAATCCTCCTAGCTAGGGCTAGGAGGTGAAGCTTGTAGCGTGATGGGAGTGGTTTGTTTATGCCTTTTGTTTGGATTGAATTGGTGTTAATTTTGATTTTATTAATATTGGAATTATTTTTAGTCTTTAATGGTCTGTTGTGACTAAAATTACAGTGGGTCTGCAATGACTTTGAATATTTTCTTTTCCTTTTTATGTTTATGACGTCAGGAAGTCCTGTTGTTCACCATCGTCTCCTGGACATGGTCGGATGTCGGTACCCTTCCTAACCTCCATGCATGTGATTGGTTGGTAATTAGTTTAATTCTGTTGTTTGCCATAGTCTCTTGGGCATGATTTGGTGATGGAATCCATTCTAATTCATATACCTTTCATCTCTTGAAAACTAGATCAATGACAGTTCAGTAAATTCCATGATTCATGAAACAGGCATAAGATCTCCCTAATCTCTACAAGTGGATCTTCTGAATCCCTAGCGTCCTTCTCTCTGAATTTTTTCTAAGTTTTAGATTAATTATTCTACAATTATTCCATCATTGCTAATTAATTTAGATTTCATCTCATCCTAGTTCTAATTCTACTTAGTTTTAGAATTCGTACAAGTTTCAGTCCCTTGAGATTCGATCTCGGTCTCATCGAGTTATTACTACATCACAACCCTGCACTTGGGGAGTGAACAATATCCCATCTAGTAATTGAAGGAGACTCTTTTAACTATTAAAATTTGCTTGCAAGATGGCCACTGAACTTGTAAACAGTGCCAATATTCCATCAATGCCAGAGACGCCTCCTGATGTGGACACAAGCGCATTCAAGGTGTACCAACGAAGAAAGCGTCAACCACAAGTGTCGTCCTTATGGATAGGGGACTATTGAGGAGCTGAAGACCTTTCACATGTGATTGGACATATAGAAGATCCCACTTAGGGAAGACACATGTGAAGGAAGATTGGGGAAAGAAGACCAAGCACCCAAACTTTCTCGTACTTATATTATTTGCGCGTTTTTGCTTAGTTTAGGGTATTTTCATAATTATATGTCTTTATTTGCTTATTCTAGGGGTATTTTAGTAATTTTATGTCTTTATTTGCTTATTTAAGTGAATTTTAACTATTGATTAATGAAAAGCAAACTCTTTGATTGCCTCCTTCCTCTCTTCTCTCTAACGGTGCTTCCTCTCTTCCCTTAACCTTCTTGTTCTAATTTCTTCTTATGCCCCTCCAACTTCTTCAAGATAATTATTTTCTTCTTTCTATTTTTCAGTTTTGGTTAATACTTCTTCTATCAAAATCTTCAGAACCAATCTAAACCCTAGACCCCCAAATTCTCAAATGCCTAATCTGATAAACTTCTTAGTTCTTCGGACTAGTGACTTTATTGATCGATTGGGTGTGACCATGCAAGATCGGGAGGTCTCATCCCTCGCCGGATCCAACCTAAGTATTAATTGAATCCCATATTCCATGGTTGTGATGATGGCTCGCTCCATTGCATGTTTCCTTTATGATTTTCTCAGTTATGATGATTATTGCTAGAATTTTAGATCATTTATTCATTTTATTTTCGCTATTTAATTATGTTCATGAGCATGCATCATAATTAGGTTGTCCTGCGTCAAATTTGGTATCAGAGCCTAGGCTTGCATGGTTTTTGTCTAGATCGAGTTATCAAATTAGGGTTTTGATTTTTAGGTTTAATTTGAGAAAGTTTTCAATTTTAGAAACTTTTCAATTTTAGAAAGTTCCTAATCTGAAAAATTTCTAGATTTGAGTTGTTTCCTGTTTCAACTTAATTGTGACAATTCATAGTAGTTTTTCATTCATCACATTCATCTTGAAAGTCATAACACCTAGTAGTCTAGTTGGGTAGAGTTTGGTTCAAGTCTTCATTGTATGCTCACGAGAAGTGGTAGAGGTTTCGGACTTCAACCTACCATGAATAACGAGCAATTATCTAAGCAACTTGCTCAATTGATACAAAAGATAACCGCCTTAGAAGCGGGTCAAAAGCTTGAATTTGCCCGCCTTGAGAACCAAATTACCATTACCATGACTAAGGTCGAGCAACTAGAGGCGTCCCAAAAAGAAACCCTCGCTGTATGGGATGATGCGTACTCCCAAGTAGAGGAATTGAAGAACGCGCTGTCACACGTGGTGGTCGTGAGAATAGAGATCATGGTAAATGTCGTGGTGTGGTGCGAGAGGCACGAGCCACATGTGATCATCAAGACCGCTATGATCCAGATGAGCGTGCGATGAAGAGTGTGAGAGTTAGGCCCCGAGTTTTGATGGGCGCTTGGATCCCAAGGCATTCCTTGACTGGGTTGCTGACATGGACCACTACTTTGAGTGGTATGACATGTCAGAAAACCGTCAAATGTGGTTTGCTAAGATAAAGCTTGTGGGTCAAGCCAAGCTCTTCTGGACCAACACCGAGCGTAGGATAGAGAGAGTTGGTAGGGCCCCTATCACACATTGGTATGAGATGAAAGAGAAGTTGAAGGAGAAGTACCTTCCTCTCTCATACCGTCAGAAGCTCCTTGACTAATGACAATCCTTACGCCAAGGGTCAATGTCTGCCACTGACTATATCGTTAAATTTGAAGAATATGTGATGCGATGTGATATCCAAGAAGACCCTCTAGTAACACTCTCGCGTTTCAAGACAGGCCTTCGTGCGGATCTTCAGCGCGAGCTTATGACTTGGCCCTTAACGGACTTGGATGAAGCATATCAAGTCATGCAGGAGTTAGAGCAATATCTAAAGGCTCCTGTCGTTCGTCGTTTTGAGTCCTGAGACTCTAGTGCTAGATCTAGTTTTCAGGAAATTAGACTTAATATCGGTAGTCAACCTAGGGCACAAGCGACCATTCCACCTAGGCCTAGGGAGGACAAGGGCAAAGGGGTTCTTGGTGCCAGTCCTAGTAACATGAGTCAAGTGAGGTGCTATGAGTGTGGCAATCTTGGCCACATGTCTAATCAGTGTCTTACGAAGAACCGTGGGAGAGCCTTAGTTATAGGCGAGTCGCACGAGGGTGGAGATGACCAGGGTGATTATGAAGTTGAAGAGTATCACCCTGAAGGAGGACTTACTGATAAAGAAGAAGTGGATGGAGAAGCAACGCTTGTAGTAGTCAGACGTGTGTTAGCTCAGTCTAGAAGTAGTGCTGACTGGCGTCGAAGCACTATCTTCTACACTATTATCAAGTGTGGTGAAAAGAATTGTAAGGTGATAGTGGACAATGGAAGTTGTCAGAATGTGATTTCTACTATCACCTTAGATCGCTTAAAACTGAAATCCACACCTCATCCAGACCTGTATAAAGTTTTTTTGGGTTGACAAGACATCCCTACCTGTCACCCAGTAATGTCTAGTCCCCATCGAGTTTGGGTCATACAAAGAGTCCCTGTGGTGTGATGTTTTACCTATGAATGTGGGGCATGCTATCCTAGGTAGACCGTGGCTATTCGATAATGATGTCATGATCTTTGGCCGTTCGAATGCTTGTACTTTTATATATAACGGTAAAAAGATCAAACTTAATCCCATGCCACTTGAGAATACACTAGGGAAGAAGAAGGATGAGAAGGCAAGTGAGCCTAGAGAAGTGGGAAAATCCAAACCTAAGTCTCTACATATAATCAGTGCAAGAGAGTTTGAAAAAGAGGCTAAGGAAGATTCTATGGTGTATGCCCTTGTGGCTAGAGAGATTACACCTGAGGTTCCATCAGAGTTGCCCCATGAGGTGACCTCGGTTTAGAAGAAATACAGTGATGTATTTCCTGAAGAATTACCGAATGAGTTACCACCTATGAGGGACATACAACATGCCATTGATCTTGTCCCAGGGTCTACTCTACCGAACCTTCCTCACTACAGGATGAACCCTGCGGAGCATGCAGAGTTGAAGAAGCATGCTGATGAGCTTCTGCAAAAGGGTTTCATCCAAGAGAGTATGAGCCCGTGTGTTGTGCCTGCATTGTTGACCCCAAAGAATGATGGCACGTGGCGCATGTGTGTGGATAGTCGTCAAGTATAGGTTCCCTATACCTAGACTTGATGATATGCTTGACATGATGGCCAGGTCCACTATATTTTCTAAGATAGACCTCAAGAGTGGATATCACCAAGTCCGTATACGCTCAGGAGATGAGTGGAAGACGGCGTTTAAGATGAAAAATGGGCTGTATGAGTGATTGGTCATGCACTTCGGCTTGACTAACGCACCCAGTACTTTCATGCGGGTGATGACACATGCTTTGAGGCCATTTGTGAAAAAATTCCTAGTGGTGTACTTCGACGATATTCTTATTTATAGTACCACTAAGGAATCACACATTGAACATTTAAAGAAGGTCTGTAGTGTCCTTAGGGAGGAAAAGTTGTACGCTAATCTTAAGAAATGTGCATTCATGTCTAGCCAAGTTGTGTTCTTAGGATTTATAGTGTCATCTGACGGGATGCGTGCAGACCCTGAAAAGATCAGGGCCATAGTTGAGTGACCAGAACCAAGGAACATTCATGAGGTGCGAAGCTTTCACGGCCTAGCTACTTTTTATCGTCGGTTTATTAGGGGTTTTAGCACGATCATGGCTCCCATTACCGAGTGCATGAAAAAGGGAGAGTTCGTGTGGTCTAAAGCCGCAGTCAAGGCTTTTAAAGAAATTAAGGGCAAGATGGTGGAAGCTCCTGTCATGCATTTACCTGACTTTTATAAAGTCTTTGAAGTAGCGTGTGATGTGTCTGGTGTCGGGATAAGTGGAGTGTTGAGTCAAGAAGGACACCCAGTGACCTATTTCAGTGAGAAACTGAATGAGGCAAAATAAAAATACTCCACTTACGACAAAGAATTTTATGCGGTAGTGCAATCCCTGAGACATTGGCGACACTATCTCCTACTGCAAGAATTCATTTTTTTTTTTTTGACTATGAGGCTTTGAGATATTTGTATTCTCAGAAGAAACTCAACCCAAGGCATGCCAAGTGGGTAGCGTTTCTTCAAGAATATTCGTTTGTTTTGAAACACAAGGCTGAGGTTGAAAACAAACCAGCGGATGCCCTTAGTAGGAGAGTGGCGTTGCTCAACTCCTTGAGTGTAGAGGTAGTCGGATTTGAGCAACTGAAAGATGAATACCCCATATGTCCTGATTTTGGGGGTACTTACGCGTCGCTCTCTAGTGACCAGCATATTATGGATGAATATGTTCTTAAAGACGGCTTCCTTTTCAAGGGAGACAGACTTTGTATTCTCCGTATGTCCCTTCGTGAATTCTTCATCTAGGAGCTTCATTCAGGAGGGATAGCCGGCCATTTTGGTCGTGATAAGACCATTGCCCTCGTGGAAGATCGTTTCTATTGGCCAAGTCTCAAGCGAGACGTAGCTAAAGTTTTAGGGCAATGTCGAACATGTTAGCTGGCAACGCAAAGAAAGCAAAATACCGGGCTATACATGCCATTACCAGTGCCACATGCTCCGTGGTAGGACATTAGTATGGACTTCGTGCTTGGGCTTCCCACGACTATAAAAAAGCACGATTTCATTTTTGTCGTTGTGGACCGTTTTTCTAAAATGACGCATTTCCTCCTATGTTCGAAGACGTCGGATGCGTCTCATGTTGCTCGTCTCTTTTTTGATGGTGTCGTGCGTCTCCATGGGTTACCTAAAACCATAGTGTCTGATTGTGATGTTCGATTTACTAGCTATTTTTGGAAGACACTGTGGCACATTATGAGAACTCGTTTGCAATTTTCTACTGCTTATCACCTACAAACAGATGGTCAAACTTAAGTGGTAAACTGTACCCTTGGAAATCTTTTACGTTGTCTAGTGGGTGAACATGTTAAGACTTGAGACCTAATTTTACCAACTGTTGAACTTGCTTATAATGGATCAGTTAATAGATCTACAGGGTTGAGTCCTTTTGAAATTATAAGTGGTTATAAGCCTAGAATGCCCATAGATCTCTTACCTATGGCTGTTACCCAAAGGTCTTCTGAGTCAGCTGATGCATTTGCACGCCATATTCATGATTTGCATACACATATTAGACAACGGTTAAATAAGAGCAATGATGGTTATAAAGTTTCAGCTAATTCTCATCGTAGAGTGCAAGAATTTCAAGAAGGAGTATGTAATGGTGCGAATAAGGCCAGAGCGATTCTCTCAAGGATCTGCTAAAAAATTACAAGCGCGTAGTGCTGGACCATTCAGGATATTACAAAAGGTTGGGTCCAACGCGTATTGGATTGACCTTCCACCTGCAATGAGCATTAATCCAACTTTTAATGTGGAAGATCTAGTCCGTGCCCATACTCCCATTGTTGATACATCGTCCCTTTCATGGCCTTGTTCTAAGTTTGCTACCCAACCCCTTCCACCCCCTCCTCCATACATTACACATACAGAAGAAATTGAGGAAATCTTGGATGATGGGATAGTATTCACGAGAGATGGAGGTTTCCAAAGGTATCTTGTCAAGTGAAAGAACAAACCATCGTCTGAATCTACGTGGCTGTCAAGCGACGCATTGCAGGGTATTGATCTAGATCTACTAGAGTGATACAAAAGTTTCAACTCGTCGGAGTCGAGTTTTTCTCACCCGAGGGGAATTGATGCGGACACAAGCGCATTCAAGGTGTACCAACGAAGACAGAGCCAACCACAAGTGCCGTCCTTGTGGATATGCGACTATTGAGGAGCTGAAGACCTTTCACATGTGATTGGACATATAGAAGACCCCACTTAGGGAAGACACATGTGAAGGAAAATTGGAGAAAGAAGACCAGACGCCCGAACTTTCTCGTACTTATATTATTTGTGCGTTTTTGCTTAGTTTAAGGTATTTTAGTAATTATGTCTTTATTTACTTATTCTAGGGGTATTTTAGTAATTTTATGTCTTTATTTGCTTATTTAAGTGGGCTAAAGTCCTAAACTCGAATTTTAACTATTGATTAATAAAAAATAAACTCTTTAGTTGCCTCATTCCTCTCTTCTCTCTAACGGTGCTTCCTCTATTCCCTTAATCTTCTTCTTCTAATTTCTTCTTATGCTCCTCCAACTTCTTTAAGGTAATTATTTTCTTCTTTTTATTTTTCAGTTTTGGCTAATACTTCTTCGATCAAAATCTTAAAAACCGATCTAAACCCTAAACCTCCAAATTCTCAAATCCCTAATCCGTTAAACTTCCTGGTTCTTCGGACCAGTGATCTTCATTGATCGATTGGGTGTGACCATGCAAGATCGGGAGGTCTCATCCCTTGCCGAATCCAACCTAAGTATTAATTAAATCTCATATTCCACGGTTGTGATGATGGCCTGCTCCATTGCATGTTTTCTTTATGATTTTCTCAGTTATGATGATTATTGCTAGAATTTTAGATCATTTATTCATTTTATTTCCGCTGTTTAATTATGTTCATGAGCATGCATCATAATTAGGGTTGTCCTGCGTCATCTCCTCCATCTCAGCATCTGGTTGATAACCCACATGTTCCGGTAAGCGAACACAATACCAAATCTGTTAGTTGTCTCAGCTATAGATGAATGTCAAGAGCAATTCCATCTTTGTTACGAATAGTATGGAATTAGACTGTTTGGTTTGTATGTACTGGCACCTAGCCCGCTTCTCGTATTTTATAAATAAACAAAATACATATCTTGTAATTAAAAAAAAAAAAAAAAAACCAGAAGGATGTATTATACAATGATTGGGCAGAGAGATTTCACCGTATGTTTCAGCTTAGTGTTCCGAAAAGCTGATATGCTAGACTCACCATCACCATCGATGGCCCAAGCACCAACAATCCCTAAGATTTAAAGATCCTGACCATGCGAATATTTAGTTTATTGGGAAAGGCTACTGACAATGGTGCAAAACATCATTTGTTTGGATCAGGGTCTGCCTTTAAAAACTGAACCATCGCACAATCTCTTGCCCACGCATTTGGACAACGAGAACTGATGACATGTAGGCAAATGGCAAGCTCCATCATGAAGATCACCTGGCGCAAAAGACCAGGCCAGTCATGAGATAGGTGCACTGTTGGAATCAATGGACAAGTGACAGTCTGACTCAGCATAAGTTGCGGCCCACTACTGAGTGGATCAGACTGATTTTCAAGATGAGGATTATTCATTTGCATGGTACAGACGTCCTACACAAGCAGCATGTTGGTAGGAATAAGAGGCCTGCATGACAAGTCATGGTGCAGCAACCTATGGAAAGTGTCTAGAGTTGGGCTTCTTTGAGTTGCAAAGAGAGGATCTGGTCTTGAAAAAAATGGTATTATGAAACAGAAAGCTTAGTAAAAGAAACAGAAATGCATTGAAATGTCGGGTTTCATAGAGTTAGTGACCAGAAAAGGTGAAAACCGCTGTATATGCAAAGATGTGTGTATGTAAAAAAATCTTGAAATATTACAAAATAGCCAAACATAATACAAGACATCCCCCAACAAATCTTTTGGACCTAAAATACCATGAATTAGTGGCTATTTGATAATCATGCAAATCTTTTTTAAAAAATGCTACTTACCCATATTAGAATAAAGAGAAATGTAAACCTTGTTTGGCAAATACCTCTCTTTACTATCTGTATGGTTGTAATTAGGTAGGAGCTGTGTTGTTTTTTTAATGGTTTGTTAATATCATTTGCAGGGCTACTAATGCTACCAATGATGTGACATTTGTGGCCCATCACTCGTCAAAAGCTACACTGCTCTTCATAGAGGTAAGAGGCTGTTTTAGGCAAATGTGATGGCCAATCTGTATGGGTTGTTTCTTAGCTTTTTATAACATTCATGGCTGTCAAATGCTCTTCATAATCTATAGGCAATGTCGTTCTCTCATATTCCTCTTACTTCCTTACATTGCCTATTTGAACCTAAAACAATAATTACTGCTAATCATCATGAGACAATTAATTCACCTTGAATCCACTCTTTTATGATTGGTGTGAATCCTTAAAAAGGATGATTTCTGATAATCTTATCTCCATCTTCTAAGCATATTTGACAACCATGCTCTGGCAAACCCTAGTGTCGATCAGATAGAAAAGGTGTAATAGCCCAATGATCATCCTTCTATTTTCAAGAGCATAGACCCAATATGAATGTGTGAAGCTTCTACACCTTTTCTTTTTTTGGTACACTAGTAAACCTGAATCACTCACACATGCTACACTCTCTACCACTTTTACTAACAAGACAGAGACAGCTCCTACAGCTTTTCGCTCCACTAACCACCTCTCAAAATGGTCAATTGAACACTACCTTTTGTGCCCCAGTGGATTGTGACAATCTACTCTTTGAGACTCCTTAGCATCCATTTGATTAAAGTAGGCAGGCCATCATTCAAAACTACGACAGCCATGGAAACTTGGGGTAGGTCTTCTATGATGACCAGCTATTGGTTTCAATAGTGAAATCCCATCAGCATTACTCAGCTACTGAAAGCACACACTCAAATGGAAATATAGTTCACAATTTCAGATGTTGGAATCATCAGGGAAAAAAAAAAAAACTCGAATTTTGATTCAGATGCTTCTTGCAATTCCAGCCTGTGGCAATTATAAGATTTTTTTTTTTTTTTTTTTAAAGAGTTGGTAACAACCATGTATAAGTTTTCCCCAAAAAAAAATCTGGCCTTCTTAGCATGTGGGACCCAATATTGGAAACAGGGGAATGGGTTAGAAAACTTCAGTCATGGTTTTCAGAGCCCTACATTTGTTTTGCCAACTGTGGCCCACCTGATCGGTGGATCAACCTGATTTTTGGGCTAGGGCATCAATATAGTGGTGCCATTATGATGATTGGATTGGATCTCAGGCCTATCAATGCTGGCACATGTGTGGCATGTATATGAGTTTTATTGTACAAATGCATGGGCCTACCAAACCTCTACAAGTATTATCAAACTGAAATTGTTCTTATAAAATTGCCCCTACTTGTAGATTTCTAAGCACTTTGCAATATTCCAATAAAGATGCTCTTGAAATCATCAAAATATTCCTGATCATTGTGTATAAAACATGAGTTTATCAATTAGTTGCAACTAATGACGAATATAAGATCCTGCCAAAAAGTCTACATCCTGATTCAAGAGAAATAGAACATGGAAGGTAGAAGTACAGAAGCATATGCCATCTTAGAAAGATGATGGCTAATGAATCTAGAAGTATATACCAGCTAAGGGACATAGCAGCATATACCAGCTTAGAGATGCTACTGAATAAGCAAAGAAGAATAATAGACCAGATAATCTAATAAAACATAGAAGCATATTCCAACATAGTTTGACCAATGCAGGTGGGACCAATCGAGACGAGATTTTAACCATGTACTCTTCACGGTTCCAATTGTAGTAAAATCATTAACAAATGCATCCTTTTCTTCTCGAGGACTGAACACATACAACTGGCTGCATTTGAGTGTTATATGTGACCTTGCTCAAATGCCAACATGGCACTTGTGTAGGATATCCAACCCATGTGAGGAAGGCAATGGATGGTTTATAAAGCACCTGCTGACAGTCTGATTCACACGTATGTAGCCCACCTGATGAGTGAACTGATCTGGTTTCTGCACCAGCTGATCTTCATGGTGAGGCCACTTTATATGTAGCTTGAATGTCGTACAAGTGCCATGAGGGTATTTGAGCAAGGTTGCATGTCAGGCTTACATGCAACCGGTTGTAGGTGAACAGTTCTTTTTTACTCTAACCTTTTGCCATGTTAGCTCTGGTTAAGGTAGCCTGAGGACTAAAAGCTTGATTCGAGTAGCACCAAAGTCCAATTTATGTAAAAACTCATTCAAGTAATCCAAATCCAGTCCGACTTTTCGAAGTAATTGATTAAGTTCTTCAGGTACTCAGTTCACTGAATTTTGTTTTCTCAAGTCCTATAAAAACAGCGTTTCCCATGTCTTAAAAAAAAAAAAAAATTAAAAAAATAAATAAATAATACTTAAGGTTTCCGAACACTATATCAGCTACTCAACATGGTAGCGTATCATTCTCGGCAAATTAGTACGGGTTCATTGCGGTTCCCTCGAAGAACTGAGAGCTGCTAGGAAATTGATATGAAGATGATTGAAGAGGATGTTTGCAGTACATGTGCCCAACAAGTGAAGGGGGAAATGCATGACAGATCTAGGATTTGATTTCAGATTTATTCTTAAACATCTCATCAAGAAACGACGGAATGATAGGTTGTTCGAAATCTCTCCAAACCAAAAGCTAATCTGGAGTCTCAACACACTGTTTTATGGAATCTCACCAGCAAAGCTTGATAAGATCTCTCCAATAAAATTCCTGTCACAGGAATAAGCTAAAAGAAATTTCTTATTAATAGAACTCTCACAGAGAAAACAATATGTCTGATTCCACATACATAGAATTTTTTAGGGACAACTTGTAGTCCAAAACCTTCTTAAAACTAAACAAGCTAAAACTTGAGCAACAATCTGATTAAAATAGAAACCAGCTAAACTAGGTCTCCTTTAAGAAACTAGCCACAATCTGTAGGGGGTTCCATAGGTCGGTGCTGTAGCACTCCACCCATTTATGGATAGACTGTTTAAAGCCCTCAAGAGTTATAAATTCAGACACCTAAACCTAATCAAACCATTAAGATCACATCTATCATGAGTAGCATCCATTAGATGGACCCAACAATCCCACCATTGATTGTGGCCTGCTATTGGCCGCATCAAGATGTGAGGCAATTTATCAAGTGTGGCCCACTGTGAACATGCCCTAGCCCAGAATTCAGACCCGTCTACTCATCTAGTGGGCCACATGCATACATGAATTTTAGGCCTTTGGTCTTGTTTTCTAACTGTCCATTATAGTCACAATGGTGGCCTGCTTGATCAGTGGACTGGCACAACTCTTGGGCCAGGGACTGGTTGCAGTGGTCAGAACCTGAATGGCCCAGATCTTGCTTACATGTCTCATTGGCAATTTGGCATGTGTGTTGTGAAGATCCTCTTCAATCACCTTCAATGAAAACTCTTGACATTTTTCTCATAAATCATATTTCAGACAAACTTGGAAAAAGAAATCTAAAACAACAAAATGATAACCAAGCATACACAAGAAAGGCTAGTAAAAAAGGTTTATTTTCTCTACAAGACATTCAAAAATAGATTGAGAATCACCATGAATCTAGATAATGGATATAGATTAAATGGTAATAATATTTCCTGGCATTGATAATGAGGCCATAACCAGAAGTTGCAGTAAGATTCCTCTCAATCCAAATTGAAAGTAGTGTGATTGCAATTTGGAGCCTTATCCCATGAAACAATTGCTGATAAGGGAACTATAACAAGGTCATTTCTGCTTTCCTGAACTACTAGTTATTTTAATACTAGATCATGAATTCAATACTAGATCATACTGACTAAAACAAGCTTGAACGGACCCTTAGTTTTGAAATTTTATACACTATATATGCCTCTAGAATCAGCATTCAAGGTGAAACATGTATCAACAGAATCCAAGAAAATACTAAGGAGAATGAGAAGATTGAGTAAGAATTTTCCATTCCACAGCAAAACTGCTGCTTCTATACAATATTTATTCATGAGTGGCCGAAGAAGGTGCGTTAATATAAATATCAACTAACAGCTGGGACTTCAGTCTCCATCACTGTTAATGAATCAAAGAATATGACACTCAAGTAGAAGGAAAGAAGAGCAAAATCACACACTTCCGATGATCGGCAAAAATCCAATACACATCAGAAGAAGAAGAAGAAGAAGAAGAAGAAGACAAAGAACCGACCACTCTACCAAATATACATCAACTGACAGAAACCCATTTGCCAGAATCCATTCGTTTTCAACCTTGACCAACGATTATGTAATATCTTCATGAATCCAAGGGAGTTTTCATACTCTGAACAACCTCTCCGCTTACCACTCCCTGCTCAATGTCACCACCTCTGGGACTAGGAAGAATAGCCCTCTTCCCTCTACTCAAAAGTCTCTTTAGCGACCTTAACCGAGCAAGTGTTGGAGAGCTCGTCTCCCCCTCCGGAAGCTGAATGGAAGATGATGAAAAGCTCTCCGTCAATCGTCTGGGTATATCAATCACCAACATTCCATTTCCCTCCGACTTAGTTGACGAAGAGACCTCTTCTTCCGAACTAGAACTACCAGTACTGACATCATCCTGAGTACCCCAAAACAGGACGTTTGTTGGGAAATTCATGGTTTCTTGATTGGTCTCAGGAATCTGAATTTCTGGTCTGCCTGGCCTTGGGTCTGTAGATACAGGGTCTGTTGATTCAGGTGCTACCGGATTTCTACACAACGGACAAGTCGAATGCGAATGGAACCACATATCAATGCAATCCACATGGAAGCCATGGTTGCACTTGGGGAGCAACCGAGCCTTCTCACCATCAGACAATTCGCAGAGGCAGACTGCACATTCCAATCCGTCCTTGAATTCATTGGGACTGAAGAGCACAACAGGGATGGACTGAAGTACAGAAGGCTCGAGACCCCGGCGTACAACAGGAGCAGAATCAGGGGCAAAGATGATCCCGCGGCGGCTACGAGAGCGGCCATCCCTGCGAGGCGAAAAGAACTTGGCGTAGAGATAGAGGAAGAGGATGAAGACGATGGTCAAGATGAGGACAAGGATCGCCACGACCAAGATCTGTCCGCCGATAGCAGCAGCAGTGGACTGCTTAAAGGGGTTACCATAGTCGGGATTGTTTACGAATTCTGGGTCTTCTCCTCCTCCATCTCTCAAGACTCGAGCAATAGAAGTAAAACCCATTAAGAATTCTTCACTATCTCACTCAATAATCCAGATTTAAGCAGGAACCCAAATAGGACTCTAAAAAATCCGAATTTGCACAGAACCCAAGTAGTATCTTTTTTCTATTTCTCTCAAAATTCTCACTTTCTCTCTCAAGATTCTAATTATATTAGAAAAACCCAGAAAGGGAGGGAAGAATAGGAAGAGAAGAATGGATAGAGGCGTGAAGAGAGGAGAGGATTTTTGGGTTTTGAAAGGGAAGACCAGGAAGAGAGGAATGAAGAGAGATGTGAAGAGGAGATGATTCTTATAGCTTTGAGGAATGGTGATTGTAAAACGCACATGATTTCGACACTAAAGAGAAGAAGACTGAAGAAAGTGGAGGGAAATAGACTGAGAAAACGACTTTGCACCTTCTCGGGGCGGCCTCTACTTCATGGAATTCAAACTTTCAGTGCTACTAGCATCCGGTGCGAAATATCCCTACCGTATTACAGTGCGAATTTTCCATATAGGGCACAAGTGGGCCCCACTATGATCAACAAAAACACATGGGATAAGAAGAGTGTGGTATAGATTGCACATTAAATAAAAAATAATCATGATTAGATATTCATAGATATAGAATTACTGGCGTGAAAAATGGACGGTTAGAGTTTCGCAGGCCCTTATTTGAATGACCGTGATCTTTTTTATCGGGGTAATATTCGGGCCATGTGCAATCCACAGTGGAAGCCTCCTTTCCAGTGGTCCAATATGATCATAGGTGGGCCCCACTTGGTTGATGAGGTAATAAGTATTTGCGGTGTATAGCAATGTTCAATCCTGTGAATTTGTTGGTTTCTTGGTTGTTTCTTCTGGGAGGACCTGCGACTCATCAGAATTCTGGTCAAACCGTGTATTGAGAGAAGACTTCCTGTTGTTGGGGCCCTTCTTAATTGTGGAATGGACGCGGATTGTGTACCACCTCAGAGTTGGGCACGAGACGACTTGACTCGGTTGACTTGGCTTGTCCAATCGTTCAAACTCAACTGGAATCGAAACGGGTGAGTCAGTTCGAATCCAGTAGGCTTCGCCCAATCGAAATTCTAATCAAGTCAAGTTTAAGTTATTCAGTAATTCGACTGGACCCCGAACTTAATCTAATTATACTCGACTTGATCCAAAATTCAATTTGACTCGAGTTTGAGTGTATATATATTTTTTAAAAAATAAATTAATTTTTAACTTCTCTAATTCTACCCACTGCACCTGATCCGACCTGATCCCAAACTCTCTCTCTCTCCCTCCCTCCTCCTCCTCATTCTCCTCTTCCAAGCCTAGCAGCCACCCACCTCCCCCTCCTTTTCCTCCTCTCTTTCTACTCTCCACTTCCTCCCTCCCTCATCTCTCGATCTGATTTAGTGCCAACTCAACCTGTATAGTACTTTTGATCAGATCAAACTCGGTTCGGATCAGTCCGACCCAGATTGGACTCGGATAGAGTTAGGCATGCCAGACTCAGTATCGAGTTTGATTAAGTTTGGGTCAGGCTTATTTCAAAACCGAATTGAACCGGGTCAACCATAACTTGGTTGGACTTGACTCGATGCCCATCTCTACCCTCGGCAAGGCTCTAAGGGGCCTACCATGATTTATTGATTTTATCCACACCATCCATCCATTTTTCCATATCATTTTATGTTATAAGCCCACAAAGAGATAATGTAAGGCTCAAGTGGACCACACTATAGGAAGCAGCGATAATGACACCCACCGTTGACAACTTCCTACAGTCCACCTTGAGGTTTATTTGTCATCCAACCTGTTCATAAGGTCATATAGATTTTGATTAAGGAAAAACACAAATATCACCGTTGATAAAAGCTTCTATGGCTCCTAATAAGTTTTTAATGGTGATCATTCAATCACCACTGTGTGGTCCACTTGATCCTTTGATCTGCCTCGTGTTTGGGTTTAAATCGGAAGATGACATGGAAGAATGGATGGACGATGTGGATAAAACCCATATATCATGGTGGGTCCCTCAGAGCTCTGTCTGTGCCAAGCTTGTGACAGGCGGGGGTAGTACCCAATCCGCGTCCGCGATATTGGACCGCTGATCCGTAGGCCATAAATTGAATGGTAACAGTTCTCACATCAAAAGGTACTTTTGGGGTCAGATTTTCAGTCAGATCATTGACAACAGTAGCAGTAGCGTGATAGATGGTCAGATGTTCCAGATATGTGTCCAGATATTTAAAGATGCCCGCAGTCTTAGCAAGGCTCTATTGGAAATCTCAATATAAACAATTTCAGAGTTGGCTAAGCGCGCAAACGGCCACAGATGCTGGCACGTGTTGCCATACATGTGTGTCCCACCTGCTGAGTTAACTGACCCGTCTGATTTTATTTTATTTTTGCGTGCAAGGCAAGATAACATTGTGAGGTCTATCTGATGAGCTGCTTGAATGGCCCACATGTGTTTGGGCTGCTGCAAGAGGTGGGTGTGGCCTCAGGCAGGGGCCCCTCCAAGGAAGGTGGACTTATTCAAAATATCAAAGGAGAGGACTTGGGTTCAAACATTCCCACTAAAATAGGGGTCAAAAGTTTTGTTTAGACTAGTCAAGTCAAGCTTTTGCAATAAATAAATAAATAAAGGCAGCAGCAACAGTGTTGTATGCGGGCAGAGCATAGTTCTAATATATATGGGGCCAAAAAATGAGTATGAATGTTTTAATGGTGCATGGCTCCTCTCAACTTCTGTATGTGGTGTGGCCCACACAAGCCACGGATTGACTTGATTTTTGAGACCTAGGCCCACAATGAAATGGTGCATCTGACTGATGGGGTAGATGTTCGACTCGAGCGCACAGTACCTTTTCCCTATATACACACACACACACACACACACACACACACACACACACCCGCTCGGCCGAGTCAGCAATCCAACTCGATGAGTCATGACAAGTCGGGGCCAAGTCACTTTTACTGCTGAGCCTCTCAGAGTCTCGGTTCAAAATATCACCGAATCAAGTTGACTGAGACGACTTTCACGTTGAGCCAGTGAATTTTAGGACTACGGAGTAGAGAGATTGAATTGATTACCCATTAACCCTTTCCATCTCAAATTTTTATTTTTTGACTAGAAATCTAAGTAGACACCGTCATGAATTTGGACAGACTATAAAACCAGGGGGTCTACCTGTCAAGATCAGCGGTTCAGCCTGCTCATCTAATGAGCTCAACCATACATGAATTTTAGGGCGCCACATAATCCGTTATATCTAAAGAATCTAGACTTCAATCAGTGGCCTAAAAAATGGACGGTCAAGAGAAAGATACAGCAATGGTTCCACGTTCAGCAGTCCCCTCATCTGCACGGCGCAAAACGGACGAATGTCTCCCTTGCCCGGACTCTGTTGGGTTGCAACCGTGGATTAGCACATACCCGGACATGATGGTACCCCAAGGACATGACCCGATTTCAACATGTCCGGAATTTTATTTTATCTTTCTCAGACCCGATAAAAATCTGGTCCAGTTGGGTTCCGGCTCCGATCCAAAAAGTCAGGTGGTGTCAGTCCAGTTAGTTTTGATGGTAATATTATAATCTATCAAATGTGTACAAATGTGTATTGAGGTTACAAAGCCACATGCATGCAGGAGAATCCGGTTACAAACCACACGCGTCAAAGTGGCACATGTGAGCCCACCCATGTAATGTTGTCATTTGACCCAACCCCAACTCGAATCCTAAGTCCAAGACCTGACCGGCACTTGACAGGTCGGGATCCTCAAAAACAGGACTCAGACCCAGCAAGACCCAATCCCAATTAGCCCAGATATGAGTACTGTACGACCCCACTGGAATCCTTACATTGACAGCCGAATGAATTTCACACAAAAAACCTCCCTCCCTCCCTCCCTCTCGGTTTTTTTTTTTTTTTTTTTTTTTGAGCAAGAATCCCAGCACTCACTCAAAACAGAATGCTATACATACACTAACTGCACATTGAAATATTACAGGCAACCATATGTAGCATAGCCATTGTTGATGTGAAAAGAAGGAAAGCACACCAAAAGCATGACCACTCTTCTTCATTCCGTGTCAGCTATGAAATTAGGTTGCTCGCCTTGGCACATATACTCATCACAAACCGATGCTGATCCCCCGTCCTTCCGGAGCCGGAATATGTCCTCAGTGAATGTCGAGCCCGATGACCCAATGAACACATTTGACATGGCGCAGATCGTCTTATCCAGCATGGCTTCAACCTTGGGGGAAAAAAAGGCATCTATATAGCTTAAACCCAAGTAGGTGAAAGGATAGTTCCCAACAAAAATCATGTAAACATGTAGTTATAAGAAGGTTTCTGAACTTCCACACATTATGTTCTGAGAAAATCTAAATGGCTGATTTGTGAGTCCACAGATAATAAATACATAAATGTCGGATCATGTCACAGACTCGAGACATTCCGACTCAAAGTTCAGTCAGGTCAGGAATGAGTTCTTCATGCACTCCTTTGTCACCAGGTTCTACAGAAACCCAGTGACAACCTGACGCAAGTCTGCATTGAGTCGATTATACGTTTATGAGTAATTGATCATTATAAATCTTGTTTGTGTTTGTTTAATTTGTTTCCTTTTATCTACTCTTTAGTTCACAGAAAGAAATGAGTAAAAAGAAGCTCACCTGATCATCCCCACTGATGTGGTTCCTGTACAGCAATGCATCCCATTTCGAGGAGCTGTGACCTGGCCTTTTCACTAGAGGTATGGTCTTGCTATTCCGCATGGTTAGTGCCTGTAGAAGATCAGTTTCACTTTCAGCTGCATCTGTAGACAGATAAATTACTGGCGCATTGGCTCTCTCCACCACTCGAAGAATGCACTCTGCTGCCTGAGGAACTGGAAAAAAGCAGCTCTCCTTTTTCACATTGCTGAGTAAAATACCTAACATTAGAAACATTACTGCAAGAGCAGCGACTTCCTGCAATCAATGAAGAAGAAAAAGCATACTACACATTTTTTATTTTTTATTATTTTTTTAAAATGAAAAATACTGATTTTATTAGCCCGAAACAGTGAAAAAGAAAAGACAAACAAAAAGGAAAGAGAGAAAAACAACCCAAAGGAAACAAGAAAGGACAAAAATACAACCATGACAATTAAGGCACCCACTCCCTTATAAATTGATGAACTTTACAAATAACCACCAAAGCTGAGCTGCTTCAATTCTGGAAACAGGGAAAGTCTGTCTCCCCCAAAACAGACCAAATAATTGCTAATAAAGCAACTCTCCAGCGAGGAAAATCGTTTTCCTTGGGCCACCCAAATGCCAAGATCAATACAAAACAGCGATAGAGATCGGCATCCCTAGCTAGGCAGCTGTGGATGAGAATATGATCCACTGACTCTGAATCCTTGAAACAGAGGAGGCAGATATTCAGAAGCACCATGCCCCTCTTGCAACTTTCAGAGGAACTCGAGAACCACAAATCAAAAGCGTACCATACAGCGGAAATTGGGGGATTATATTTTTCAAATTTAATGATCATTAGTTGATGATACACTTCTAAAAGTGGAGAAAATGGGACAGCAGATTGGCTTTCCAATTTACTAATAACCAAGAAAACAGACGTCAGGGAAAGAAAAGTTCTTACAGGCCACCAAGCTTTATTTGAGTAGAAACATTATCCACTGAATGACAGAGAGTAAGAAAGAATCAAGGGTTTTGGATTGATGAACAAATACAGACCACCATCCACAAAAGCAAACAAATGGGATCAAATGGCTTGTGGAAAATCACCAGTGTTTTATTTACACGCCAAAATACTGTTGTTGGGCCTCTATTGCAGTCTAATCCATGACTGGATGGAATTTGCACTTGGCACTTCTTTTGTGTGTGTGTGTTTTTGTGTGTGTGTGTGTGTGTGTGTGTGTGTGTGTGTGCAGTTGAAAAGATAGCAGTCACATATAAATCACCTTCTGATCATGGATAGAATAATGACAGATGCTCACAAAAGGCAATTCTGTGTGCGAGTCAAACACTAGAACATTCCTTGTGGTTTGCATAGATATCATTGTTAGGATAAAATTTTCGAGAATCATCAGAAAAAATTGAGTAATTTAGTAATGAAAATCTAGATCTCTCCATATGGATCCATCAAACTGTCAAAGAATTAAAAAACATACTTTGTTTGTCAACATATGGAGATCAAGCGGGAAAACCAACCCCATTCTCCATGCAGTAAATTGCAACATCAACACAGTCATCATATACATGTTGATTGCTCCCAGTCACTGCCGCACCTATGGCAAACTCAGCTTGGATGACACAGGTAAACATCCAATCAGCCAGAGCTCATGCATAAAGCTGTTTAACTTTATTAAATCAATTATATTGCAGTCAATGCCCCTTATCATTTACCAGGTACATCACTGATTCCCAAGAAAGGATATATGACTGAAAGGATGAGCTAGTATATGCATATTGATCAACTAGAAGAGCCAAGAGAGGGATCAAAGAAGAAAAAGAAAATAAAAGAATAGACAAGGCAAGAATAAGCGGGGCCCTAATCTAAAGCTGATCAACAATTTCAGTTCACCATTGTTCTATGGTAAAATTGCATCCGGTCCTTTTAAGTCAATGATTGTATAAGCTAACACAGAACAATAATCCATGAAATTATTGCAAGATATGGTCATGTAGGTGAAAACTCAATGTTGTATTTCGAGCTGTTGAACAGACCTGTGAACATACGTGTCGAACAGACCGGTGAACAGTATTTCAACCTGCCTAAACTGGCAGAATCAGCCAACAAACAATCTGGAATTTCTTGCGGAATTTTGACCTGTTGACCAAAAAGGTCGACCTGATCGAACGATGTTGAATTTTGTCGATTTCTCCTTGGGTTTCTTCTTATCCATGTGTGTTAGGAATGTGCTCGATCCCCGTCCTACATCCTACGCCTCCACTTGAAATAAACTCTTCCTCGAGTTTGGTTCACGATACATGTTCTACTTAACTGCCGACATTTATTAACATATTCCTTGTACTCTACAGTAGGCTTCTATAATCTCTCATGGACATCAACACGAGTAGTTGCTACCCGAATTGCCATATTCTTCGTCACAACACTCATTCTAAATAGTTTAGGCAATGGAAATAAGTCGAGTGTAGGTTTAGGAACTCGGGCATATATAACCTCAAATTAGGCCTGGTCGGTAGATTGACTCTTTGTGTTGTTGGACACAAACTCAACCTGAGAAAAACCAATCTCCTGCATAGGAGATAATTCGTTAGAAAGTTCGACGAGCACAATCACCTTGAACTCTTGCAACAGGGGTTTTACATCTCTTCTGGAATGGTCACGAACTCCACATCCACTTTCTTTTCTACTAGTGGCACCATCACTCCCGTCTCCTTAGAGTGTTTGATGAAATCTCATTCGTTTATGAGATGTTGCTCATCCGCTTTAGAAGTATTGGATTAGTTCTTCCGCTGGCGAATCTGGCGGCCTGTCGCGACTCCTTCTCGACTAGGTCAGCTCTTGCCGACAAACAACCGGATTTCACTACAACCGGATTTCTCTACAAACCTCCTCACTGATCGGTTATTTTGTCGACAATTTTGGTATTGTTGGAATAATACCTGATCGTAATCTCGAGGGAGGAATCGTGCGTGTAACAACTGTTTCATCTGCAGCCACGTACAGATTGACGCTTTCATCTATCTCATCCGCTCGAGTTGAAGTTGTTCCCACCAAATTGAAGCTTCGCCCTTCAACTTGTAAGCCACAAGCTCAACCTTTTTCTTTTCAGTGACATCCATGTAGTCGAAGAAGCGTTCGACTTCAAGCAGCCAATCGAAGAAGTCGTCGATGTAGAGTTGGCCGTTGAAACTAGGAAGGTCGACTTCATCATGAATTCCCAATCCGTCTGATCTATCCAATCAATGACTCATCCGGAATGTTGGGGGAATCATGTTGTTGGATCCCACCTCAGGTGTGATTTTGCGATTCACCATCGGCATTGCCCTACGATCAGCATGATTATGAATTCCAGTGCCTACCGGGGGCGGATCACCGCCACGAACACGAAGTTGCCCTAGGGCCTCCGTCATGCAATCGACGACAACCTGCAGCCCTTGCATGACTTGCCGTTACTCTCGCTCCACTATCTCGAAAGCTATTGCCATTAAAGGATAACTCCTTAAAGCATTGTCCATGAGATTGTGCCCGACCCGACGTTAAAAGCCACTGATCCAAGGAAAAGCCTCTCTCTGATACCAACTGGCGCAGATAGGACATGATGAGGTTGATCATCGTCTTCCTCAATTGATAAATACCTTGAATCCACAAGGTGCTCTTGAATCCACAATGGAAAAATCTCGAACCCACGAGAAAAAATAGAATTTCTACGAAATTTTTAATTGATTTATTGAATTCATTATAAAAATGAGTTTAACACCCTTTAAATAACCCTAAACAAATTCTTAAAATATAATCAAAGAGTTTTAATAATATAAGGAAACAAATTCCAAAAAACGTGTAAATTTTTGCCATCGATCAACCTGTCGACTCGATAGGTCGAAACAACCAAAAAGTGTCCAGATATTTAAATAAAAAATTCTGTGATTTTCGACTTGTCAACCCGTTCTGTTGACCTATCGAACAGTATTTCAACTTGTCTAAACTGGCACAAATCATCTAGCAAGCAATCTAGAATTTCAGGAGGAATTTCGACTTATCGACCGGATCAAACTATGCTGAATTTTGTCGATTTCTCTTTGGGTTTCTTCTGATCCATGTGTATTAAGAATGTGCTTGATACCCGTCCTACATCATTAAGAGGGCCAGTTGGGGGAATTCATAGTTCATGCTCAACAGGCTCATCTGGCATTGGATGCTCTAGACATCAACGTTTTGCAAATTCCTCTTCAGGATAGCTAGCGATGGTTGTGCAGTAAAGTGTAGTCTGTGGCATGACCCTATTGGCTTGCAAGCTCTGTTGGCAAGCATGTATCTTGATTTTTGAGCTGCAAACCACTCAAACTCTAAAGGAAAATTTTATAGGATAGCTATAAGACCAACCATGCAATTGAGGAACAACATGTTCAGAAGATGATTGCAACTGAAATGAGGATGTTGAGATGATGACTGGCAAGAGGAGGAATGATAGAATTAGAAATCAATGCATTCGAGGGAACTTAGGAGCATAACCACTAGGTAATGGGATGAAGGAAAGTAGACTTAGATGGTTTGGTCATGTGCAATGGAGACCAAGAACCACGCCAGTTAAAATGAGTGAGTTGGTACATGTTGAAGTCTTTTAAGGTGCAAGGGGAAGGCCCAATAGGATGTAAACGGAGGTCATAAGAAAAGACTTGATGACCTATGGTCTAACTCAGGTCATGGCCCTTGATAGACTGGAATGGCGGAACTTTCACGTTCTTTGGTGCTTCGTGCTTCATGGTTTGAATGGCAACTGCCCTTCAATAACCCTATAATGGGTCAGGAGGGCTGGTGCCTAAGTGGTGTCAATGTGAGCCTCTGCTAGTGCAACGAACGGTTCCAAGAGCTCAAATAAAAGAGGATAGTTGATGTTTGGTGGGCAGTCAATTGTAAAACTTTTGCAATCTGCCATTTAACCAAGAGAACATGGCTAAGCACTTGAAACAGTGCTTGAGGATCTTTAGCGGCTATGACAAACAAAAGTTAAAGACTTCGGCTAGTTTTAAAGTCGAAGGAGTTGCACTCACTCAACTTTGGAGTTACTTTTTTCTACTTTCATCTTAGATAGTGGTACCCAATTCTTAAAAGGAATAACATACAGATTTTCACAGCTGCAAAGATTGAAGCAGGCAAGGATCTGATAAGATTGGTTTAGTTTTTCCGAGTGCATACGCTAACTTCAGCACATAGAAGCAATAACCAAAACCCGAACCCTCAGAAGTTCTCTATCATGAAAAGTTTCAAAGACTTAGGTTAAAGCTTATCCAGAGAGAATATATATATATATATATAAACACTTAGTGGTCTCTTGCATGACAACGTGAAGACCTATTACTAACAAAGTTGATAGGCAGTATCTTTCAACCACTCCTAAGCAGCAATAGCTAGTGGAAGTTGAGACTTGTACAATCCTACTGTATCCATAAGCTGAATTCAATATTGCCAACTACTAAATGTGAGATAATGCCATTTATCCTCAACATAGAATCTAAAATTGTGAAATGGAGAGAAAATGAGAAAGCATACCAAAACTTCAAAAATCCATGTCGTCGGAAATGCAAAGCTATATAGTTCCCTCCCAAGAAAGTCTGTACAAACCGCTGGGCTGTAAGGACAATAAGCTGACTTGGTTGGATGACAGTTTGGCATTTGTGAGCAAGTGGGCCACCTGGCTGCATCACCCATTCTTCCTCCACATTAGCATAGAACATCTCCCCAATTGCAAGAACTTCATCATCGCAAGAAAACTTTGGCATTATATCTCCAATGACCCTCTTCTTCGCTTCCTCAGACTTGGCATCTTCAGGCCAAGCGGCTTCCAATTTACCCATAGAAAGCCCCAAAGACTTCAACCTCTTGACATGTTCATTGTCCACAAAACAAGGAGGCTCTGCTATGTAACAGATAAACCGATCTATATGCAAGTGATTCTTCTTTATTTCCACAAATTCTTCGAAGGATATGACAACCTTCCTTCCAAAGCATTTGTTTATGTGATTAAAGTCTATAATGCGACTGTAATGGTAATCGAATTTTGGGCTCGGGAAGACTAGTATGCGGTTGAGAAGAGCTGCGAAGAACATGTGCTTCTGTAAGCATATCAAATGGTTAGACATCTGACCTGACAAGCAAATCGCGAAAAGGTATCGGTTGGCTTTTGGCTTCCATTCAATTGTTCTTCCCACCGTTCGATCAGCTTTCTGGCATGTGTTCAGGCTGAAACTGTCTAATGCAGGGCCCACATTTTCCGCTACTGACTCTGATGTGTTCCCTGCATGGTGAACGGACAGCAAAGTCTGTTGAATCTCCTTATTTAGCTTAATCTGATTAAGCAACGCAGATCTGAAATCATTAAACGAAATTGACGAGGTACAATCATCTATTTGGTGCGTCGAATTCGAATCCAAAGAGGAATTCAAATTTGAATTCGAAGAATTGCACTTTGAATAGGTCAATGTACGATTCCAAAGATTGAAAAGCGCTGATTGCTGATTCCTTAACAGGTAGAGGGCTTGCAGTTCTGATTCCTGCATCCGGTTGCTGCCATGAGAATTGACCTGGACGGTTGAAAAGGTAGGGAAAATATGGGGAAGATCCACAGAGTAGACGATGAAAATGAGGAGAAGTGGAATGCAGATTGCAAATAGATATTTCTTGTTGGATGTGAAGTCCCGCACGAAGCGGGTTTTGAATTTGCCGATCTCGAAGGTGGAGCAGTGGATCTGGTTCGTTGAATTTGGACCGATGAAGTTGCCTCGCTCGTCTTCTTCTCCGTTGTATGATTCTCGATCCATTTCTCCGCTCAAAGGAGGACCTCCGGCATGAAATCCCCGTGAGAGAACGGCTGTGATTGATCTTGATTTGTTTGAGGGTTTGGAGAGAGAGAGAGAGAGAAGGGTAGCGTTTATTCGGTTTTGAGTGGGGGAGGTGAAATGTCAGTTATCTCTCTCAAAGCGTCGCGCGGTTTCGAGACATCTCAGAGGGAGCCGTGCTACAATGCGCTTGACGCGTTGATGCCTTGATGGGCACGGCTCAGCTCACTCACCTTGCAAACGGGGGAGCGGATTAGGTGCCGTCCCGGCCTCACCCAAGAGGGTGCGTCTCTTACCATGAGTTCTACCTCGATGTATTTATTCTATATCCACTCCGTCCATTCGCTTTACCAGATCATTTTAATTAATGAAATCAAAAACTAAGGAGATCTAATCTCAGGTGGACCACACTATTGGAAAAAGTGATGATTGAACGCCCTACCATTAAAAACTTCCTACGGCCCACCGTAGTGTTTCCGTAATGTTTATTTACCATCTAACCCGTTGAAAGGGTCTTATAAACCTTTAAATATATATATAACTTGATTCAAAACTTTCGTGGCCCATTAATGGTTAATTACCACTGTTTCCTATGGTATGGTCCATGTGAAATTGGAACTGCTTCATTTTTGTAGCTCAATGTTATAAAATGATCTGGCCAAACGGATGGACAGCGTAGATATAGAATACATACATAAAGGTGGGCCGCATGGTAAGGGCCGTACCGTCTTTGGTGAGGCTACCTAATCCGCTCCTGGTAAACGTGGATGTAACTCAGTAGGCTCTTGTAGACGCGGGTTTCCTGCGAAAGACTTTCGCAGGAAGTTCCTGCACGGGGAACCTAAGTGGGGCCTCCTGTGATGTTTGTGAGAAATCCTACCCGTCCATTCATTTTTTGAGTTTATTTCAAGACATGGTGTCAAAAATGAACCGTTTCCAAAGTACAAGTGGGCTGAAAACTTGATAATTAAATTTCCACAGTTGAAATATTCGTGGGCCACAGAAGTTTTAAATAATTTTAATATTTTTTATTTCAATTCATCCCAGTAGTAATGAAGTCATTAACGGTATGGATGGCATGTAAACATCACTGTCGAACCCAGGTAGGTTTCAACGGTAGGAATTTTCCTAACCACATTTTCCTTTAGCATGGCCCACTTGAGATTTAGATACAGTTCATTTTTGGTATCATGTGCTAAAATGAACTTACAAAACTAATAGAAGGGGAGGATTTCTCACAAACATCACAGTAGGCCCCATTTGAGTTCCCAGTGCAGGAACACCTTTCGCAGGGAATCCGCGTCCCGCTCTTGTCCTACTGAGTAAACTCGGTTGGGCCCACCTTGAATATACGTGGTCTATCCACGCCGTCCATCCCTTCTTCCATCTAATATACGGGGTCCACTGAAAACAGTGGGGATAATGATTTCCACCGTTGAAACCTTTCTAGGCCCCAAGTGATGTTTATTTGTCATCCATCCTGTTCATGAGATCATATAGAAATGGAGGAAGGGAAAACAAAAATATAAGCTTGATCCAAAACTTCTGCAGCCCCTATGAAATTTTGAACGTTAGACATTTAATTCAACTGTTTCTGGTGGTGTGGTCCATTTGAAGCGTTAGATATGCTTCATTTTTGGGGCAAAAGCCATAAAATTACCTGGTAAAATGAATGGACGGAGCGTATAAAATACATAAATAATGGTGGACCTCACATAGTTTACTCAGTACGCTAAGCGTAGTGAGTTACTCACTAGCCAATCCGCTTCTAGACAGTTTGAGATCCAAGCCGCTCAACAGGTATACCCCAGCGAAGACTCGCTGGGCTAAAAATAGGCTGTGCGTCACATGCACACAGAAATTAATGGATGGTCAGAAAATCAACTAACGGTCCAGATTCGGCATAAATTGTTTAACCCGACTAATCTGGAACCGGGATTACCTTTGCAAGATGCACACAATCGTACCACTTGATGAGCGGTCTGGATCTCACACGATGGCCCTTGTAACAACGGTCATATGAGGAAGTGGATCCAGTGGGTCGACGGACCATGGCTGAGAGGCCACGATCTGATAATTCTACCCATCCATTTTTTGGGGGGTCAGAGAAAATGTCCACATCACCCATTTCCATTCTAATAAAATGATTACAATTATTCAATGGGTACATTTCTCATCGACCACTCATCCAAATGTGGGGTCCACTGGATGGACAATCTAGATCACTGGTTCAACTACCACAAGTAACCATCATTCCCAACAAGACCAACACACCATAAAAAGATCCTCAGCATCTTGTGGTTGGGCAATCAGAGTATCTGCATCTTGTTGGCCAGAAATTGGACAGTCTAACCATCCAATAATTTTTAAATTTCAGCCCAGGGAATGGAAACTGTTTTCCATTTTTGGTCCATTTCTGCTAACCATGATATCATGGATGGACACCAAAGTTTCATTGACTTGATTTCTGGCTGCTACTACCATATACTGGGCCATTAAAGGACTGCTCCTGATCAATGTAGATATGCTGGCCCGCTCAAACAGACACTTCCCCATCACCTGATTACTTGAGAAAACAGCACAAAAGAGCCAAGTAATCTTCTTTTGGATTAGATTAAAGGAAGATACAGATATAGTAATAACAACAACTACCTATTCAGAATTTCTCTTACATTAGCCAAATTTTGTATGCAGAAGTAAATATAATGAAGAACAAGCCATACCTTCCAACTGCAATTACTACTGATTGAATTGCGATTACTAGGGCGTGTTTGGATGCACTATCCAATTGAATTGTGATTACTAGTCTACTAAGGTGGAAATAACCTTGTTGGTATCTCCTTAGCATTCATATTCAGAGTCTAGACTCAGAAAATGCTATGCACAACTTTTAATTTGCACCCAAAAAAAAAAAAAAATCAACTGAAATTTGATGGCTACTTCATTATGAATGCAAGAAAACAATATTAAATTTTTGTCATTTCACAATTCAATTCACTTGTGCATCCAAACGCAGCCTAGGACTGTTGTCACTCTATATCTGCAAAATCAGCTTTAGCGATTGATATTTGAGGACATTCTCCTAATCTTCAGCTACATCAACCAGGCGCCCACAAACCCACTTCTTCTTAGATGCAGTATCAGATGATGAATTCTTGGCTTCCCTTGCCAATACAACTCCGGTCAATTCTCCTTTGCAAGGCATGATCTCGCATTTTCCAGCACCATTGAGTTCAGGTGGATCGACTAGCTGATCCGTCTTGCCCAACTGGTTTTCTGCACTGTCTGGATGTGATTGCGGTGGAAAGTAGTCGTGGATACCTTCAGCACTTTGAATTGCAGGCAAAGATTCACTCCCATTTAGTAACTTCAAAGCATATTTGTCAAGATTGAAGTCTTCGTAGTTGTTGCTTGAAGAGACAAGATGGGTTCCATTCACTTCTCTTTTATGTGGAATCAGTTTGGAAATTTCTGCATCCCATTCCTCATGGAAGTGGTTTGCTGAGCTGTTGGAATTGAAAGAATTGATCTTTTGACTGTTAGATGAAGTGAACTGTCCTGTCTCTACGCTTTCAATCGACCGCGTTGCTTCGGCAATAAGCTTCCTGGTTTCCTTCAGTGAAGCTCGGACAAGTGGGCTTTTCATTGCGGCCACCTCCAGAGCCTTTGCAGCTTTCTCAGCTTCAGCAATCAGCAACCTGATTGCAGCAATAGCCAACAATGTTAAAATAAGAAAAGATTAAAAATAAAATAAAAGAAAAAAACAGAAATATCGGAAAAATCCATTGCATTGAAATGTCACACTACTAGAATCCAAAATCAAAACAAACCATCTAAGAAAGGAAATCAACATTACTTAATTCCACCCACAGTACCGAATTGAGTTTTATTATTCATCCAATAAAGTGGAAATAATCAAATTACGATTTCCTCAGCATTCATATTGATGGTGTGGGCTCATAATTGCAATTACTTAACATTCAAGTTACTAGTTTGAGGGCTACTTCATCATGATGAGTGCTAGGAACATCATTAGTTTCTCTCAATTCTCTCACAATTCTTCTAGATTGAGCTGAATGCTCACAATTCAATTCATTTATGCATTCAAACGTAGCATGAGTGTGTTTCCATAATTCAGAAGTTTCGATGTAAGAAGAAAACAGATATTCACGACACATTTATAATTGTAGCATTGCTAGTAAACTCAAATGAAAATAGCTTGCTAAAGACAAAATCAAATACTTACTTTGCCCTTTCCGTGGCTTCCCTTTTCTTGGTTTCAATTGCTGCCCTATCCTCTCTAATTTTCTTTATCATTTCCAACTTGGACTTGGCCAATGGATCTTTGTATGATGGTACATTTCTCTTTTTCCTAGACACTACTTTTCCAGGACTTCTACCCTCGGCTCTAGTACTGTTGTACCAATCGGTAGCTCTCCTCTTCGTGGTGCTCCTTCTCACAGACAGTGTTTCTCCAGTTGGTTTTCTTCTTGGTTTTCTTTCAGCTCCGACAGGCGTGCCATGATACTTAGAGAGTGCGGAGCAAACCCGGTCACGGTATCCCTAATAGGAGAAGAGGAGAAATTTTACAAACCCGAAGAGAGTAGCACCCATGTAAGAATGAAAAGAGATATGAAACATGCCTCTTTAAGGTATCAGTATATGCCCTTACAGGATCAGCCCATTTGGCAGAAATGGCCTCCGAGATCTTCCTCCGCTGCTCTGGGGATTTCGGTGCTCTTTTGCTGCCTTTTGGCCTTGGCATCAATTTCCTCCTCTCAACGCTCTCCAACCACTCCTCTTCAAGTTGTTTGTCTAAAATCTTATATGAATCCCACTGCAGTTCGTCTTCACCTTCATAGCCCTTCCTAGAAGCTTCTGCAATCAAATTTTGCCATTCTAGATGACACTTCTCTTGGATCATCAACTTTCCGCGGCGGCGTTGCCATCCCATCCGTACTCCTAACCCAATTTTTACTCTTGTCTCCTCACTGCACAATTGAGAAAAATGACAATCTATTTCACTGATGCGATAAGACCGATATTAAAATTAAAAAGAAAAAAAAAAAGGAGGAGCTCAAAGCTAGTCTAGCAATTGATGAGGAAACAATGAAAGGTAGACCTGAAACTCAATTTATTTTTCTCGGGTTTCAAGATATAAATAGCCCTTTTAACTCAACCTTGAGATGGGTTGATTCTGCAAGGTTTCTGTGCTTCAAGTTTTAGAGCTTACCATAAATATTTTAATTACATGTCAAAGTCCCATTTTCATCTATTAAAATTTTTTCAAACTCAATTCATCCTGCCAACAATGCACCACCCATGATTCTCACCCATGGAAGAAAGAATTTTGTTTTTCATTTTCTGATAAATAACAATTTGTTACTAAGGGCACATTTGGATACCACCAAATAAGTCACTTTTTCTACTTACAGCTGTAGATAGGAGACTTATTTCAGATAAGTTTGGTTTATGATCAATTAAAAGTAACTTTTTAACTTAAAAGTACATAATTACTTCAGTTATTTTTTTTAAAAGCTTTTCTACTTTTCAGAAGTTGTTGAAGAGAGGGATCAGAAGAGACAAAAGAGAGGAAAGCTGATAAGTATGTTGTTTGCCAAACATACTTATCTTCTCGATAATTAGAAACTACGATAAGCTACTTGTGGAATAAGTAGCTTATCTTAAGCAACTTATGATCCAAATGCCCTCTAAGAATGAATTTATAAACCGGTAAAAGCATGCCCAATGCATCAAGGCATTCTAGAGAATCCATAGAAAGAGAAATGGCTACTCCATTTGCGCTTCAAAGGATGTCAAGAAAAAGGCACAGGAGGAAAGGCATACCAAGCCAAAAATAAAAATAAAAATAAAATTATTGTAGCTTTTAGGTTGTTTCTCTTTGCTTATAAATTATAATGCGAAGAACAAAGAGCATTGTCCTGTCAAAACTACATCCAATAACCTAAACACTTTATAAAGTTGGGATTTTTACCAGAAAATTCCTCAAAAGTTATGTCTCAACTTTACAAATTTATGAAACCATTCCTATGACTGTACGGATAGTTCTTATGCAAATACATAATAAATAGCAAAATTGAAAACGGAATGAGACATGGTAAAAGTTACTGGATGAGTAAATCAATCAAAGATTTGTGTTGAAGCACCCCCATTCCCAAAGAACCTGATATCGACTGGTGCAAAAAGCATGAAAAAAGGTAGTAACACTCATTGAGAATTTGAGATATTCTCAAGTGTAAAAAGTGATGGATGATAACACACCTCTGAGCGTGCCCCAAGTTCACTAGCTTCATTTTGACCTGCATATTCAACTCATCATGAGAGAATGCATAATTTACACTACTTTTCAAACTGTACAAAAATATTCCAGAGTAGCCAACAACAAATACCTGGGAAAAGGCTATAAATGATGATGATGATGATGACAACGCAAATGTTCTAGTGCTAATTAACATCTACCTTGAGATATGTAACCAGGAAAGAACACATGCATCAATGTCTGTCATGGAAACAAGGAATCACCCACAACAAACAAACCTATAATATTGAACACATTCATACCAAGATGGCACGATGATAAATTATTTTATCAGTATTATTTCGTATTCAAGGTATTCAAAATTGGTAAAAGTGGCCATTATAGCCAGCTTTGTGGATGTGGCCCTGTAACCAGTAACCGCCCTTTACAGGCCCGTAACGGTCATTTCGAACCCGTTAAAGGCCTCCCCCCCCCCCCCCCCCCCTTCAAATCGGGTGTTACGGCCCCGTATCGCATGACGGGCACCACCATTACCATTACGTAACAGCCGCTACGGCCGCAACATAACCATTTTTTAATACCATGTTCATATTAGACAATAAAAGAGTGCTGCAAAGATGAGGATGCGAGATGAATGTGTGGGAAGACTAGGAAGCATAGATTTAAGAACAAAGTTATCCAAAGCAGCCTAGGACTAGTCCCGGTAAGAGATAAACTAATGGAGAGCTTGAGATGGTTCAGTCTTGTGGATGGGAGACGGCTGCAGTAAGGACGAGAACATTGATTATGTTGAAGGGCCTGCAAAGAGGATGATAAGAAGACCTAAAAGGCCATGGATTGAGGTGGTGACAAGGGATACAAAGGCTCGTTCACTTACAAAATGTAGTGCATAGACAGGATTGATTGGCGTACCAAGATTCGTAAGTCAGAATCAAAATAATTGGGACAAAGCTATTATGCTGGTGGTGCTGGTGGTGTTAGTGGTGACCATGACAACAATGATGATTTAGAAAACAAAAAATACATATCTATATAATTGTATAAAATTTGAAGGGGTACTAGTATTAACTTGCATAGAGAAAAACTATCTCAGACTATACAATATGATAAGTTTTTTGGTTGTGTTCTTGCTAAGTAGATTTAAGCCTTTGATATTTCTAAGGCCTTTGTAAGTGAAAATGTGAAACTATTCTTACATGACATCACCTTAGGATCCTGCATTGCCAATTTGGTCCGCTCTCGGATCCGCCGAAGGGTTTCTGCATTAGAAATGGATACATACCAATGAGAGGAGAAAACTTTTAAGTGAAACTACATCAAGTAAAAAAAACAAACTAGCCACAACTCATCTTGAGAATGTCTTAAGTTGTGACCTGCACTATGTTTCCTGCCTTTGTTCCAGGGAACATTCCCTTTATTCGCTTTGGAAATCCTCATCCGCCTCAACCTCTCCTTCTCATCCATTTCAATGGAGTCTTCACTCAAAGAATCAAACATTCTGGAATCTGAATTAGAACCCGATTGCCAGTCACAGTCTTGTGTGTGTCCATCTTCACTCTGAACCAAATACTTTGGTTCGAAAGTCGCAACTGCATTGACGATGAGTGTGTTCTGCATCTCAAGATGCCCTGCATTGAAGCTTGGTTTTCTTGGGATATGAATGCACCCAGTCCATGCAGAAGCCAGACTTTTTTCCTTTCCAAAGGCACATACATCTGAAGGGCTACTAGAAAATTTGATATGAACTCTTGATGATCCTCGATAGTCTCGGAAGGAAGACTGTGAAGTAGCAATGTCTGCCAAAGAATATGACAGTAAAGAAAGTCTTAGCTGGAAAAGCAAGAGTAAGGGAAAGGTGAGAGACGAGATGGAAGCATAATTTTATTTTTTTATTTTTTTCATAGAGGTATTACACAATGCATGAGATGAGAGTTTGTACAATATGTTCAGGCTTTCAGTTTGTACAAGTGGGGCCCACGATAAGTCAGTCCAGTGTGACCCACAGTGGATTGTCAATGCAAAAAGTTCTCCATGTTTGAAGATACTAGACAGAACATTTGGCCTTTTATTGGTTTAGTGAAAACCATTTCTAGTTTTCTTTCCTAAAGTTTCTCTGTTGGCAACCTGTAAAAAGGTTTAGGATTTTTGCATTTGGGAGATTTTTGGTGCATGGAACCCATGTGTATTACATGTTGTACCATGAGAAAGCCCTCCATATGTCAAAATTAAGCGAGGTAAAGAGGGAAGGTGTTGGTATAGTGTGCCCTAGAAAGCCAATGATGATTGAGATAATCATGTATATTAATGACAATATGTGTCTATCTTGGCCTATGGATGCCCACAATTAAATATGTTGGAAGCCTAAACTATCTATGACTTTATGGGTTAAAGGGAGAGGTTCCTCCAGTTGTCCTAAGGGAATATGAGTTTGGACACACAACAACCACTCGCTAAGGGAGGGTTGTGTTTCATGAATCTTGGTACCCTAAATTCCATGACCATATTAGTAGGATTGGACAATCCGTGAAAGGTATTGGTATGAGTTGGGATGAAATGACTCCACCATTAGGCTTAACAATGAATTGGTGCCTAGTCCCTACCCCACATAGGAGTGTGGGTGTTCATGGTATTCATGAAACACTATAAGGAGGCCACATATTCCAACATGAGATCCATTGGTTAACAGTGAAGTGTGAACTAACAGTGGGTGTACTAACAGGCTAACCAAAAAAAAGAAGAAGAAGAAGAAGAAAAGAGAGAGAGAGAGAGAGAGAGAGAGAGAGAGAGAGAGAGAGAGAGAGAGAGATCCGTTGGTTACCTCAAGGAACTTATTTGTGGCTTAGATCTTGGTGATTAGACCATCCATCAAGTAGTTTTCTAGTCAGGCACAACACTTTAAAAGTTTACAAGCTGTTTGGATGCCTGTAAGTTCTTTTAAGTTGTAAGTGACTTACCTGTAAGACTTACAGGTAAAAGTTACTTACAGGTAACCTGTTTGGATGTAAGTTGTAAGTCACTTAAAGGTAAGTTAGTTTTTCTGTTTGGATGACCTGTAAGTTACTTACAGGTAGAAAGCTGAATATTCACATCAAGCAGAGCTTAGATTGGGGAATCATTCTAAAATGTTATAATCATATATAAAAAACGTGGGATCGAATATGTTATTTTGTTAAACCCATCAAGATGAATATTTGAGATAATTATTAAGCTAAACCAATCATCAAGTGGGCTATAAAAGTGGGCCCACGAATTCAAAATATCTATAATATGGAGTAATAACTCAATTTAAGCATTGAAAATAAACTTAAAAACATTAATAGAAAATCTACTAATTAAATTACATTACCAATGTCATATTTAACTATAGAAATTACATTTAAAACTTTTTACTTGGGAATCATCCTCTCCAACCATTCATTCCTTTGAATAGGACTTATTCCAAAGTGTACATCAATGGTCCGCATTAAATTGAAGAAATGCTATCCATGGTCAGCCCTACTGCAGCCTATTCATCTGGATTGCTAAACCATGGCTCCGGTTATAGAAATCAAGAATTAAATGTACCGTGGATATTTGCAGTTGAACAGTTATTAATGATGAAGTGAAGAATTGGGACATGGTCCATCCATAGTGGATCCATTTGAACAATGGCCTTGGTTGCAAGGGCCATAAGAATAAATAGGATTTATGTACCAAATACATGATGGATTCATGGTTTTCTGATCTAGGCCACCATTTTCAAAGGAGTAAAAAAGGGCAAATGAAACCCTACCGTTTTACCGTTTTAGGAGGAGAAGAGACGGATGGTGGTAACTGCAGCGGGAGATTGCAGAGACAGAGAGAGATTGCAGAGAGGGAGGGGGAGAGAATGCAGAGAGGGAGAGGGAGAGATTGCTGTTTTCAATGGCTGGTACTTCTTCTTCATTGGCTGGAGCTTCATGGCTATAATGGTGGTTGGTGGGTTGGTGTGTTTCTCCCTCTTCCCCTCTTTTTAAAAATCTGACCATTGAGCCAGTGACTTACAGGGAAGTGACTTCCCACCCCCATCCCCCCGCAGTTTTTTGGTAGATTTGCCTGTAAGTGACTTACAGGTTGTAAGTTACTTGCAGGTGATTTTTCTCCCTCAAACACCACCTGTGAGTGACTTCCCTGTAAGTCACTTCCCACTTACCCAACTTACAGGCATCCAAACAGGCCCTAATTGAAGGTTTTTAAGCGTGTTTAAGTTATCGACGAGAAATCGATAATATCGCCGATAATTTCGCAATGGGTTGTTGGAGATAAATCCGTTGTAGATACCTTACCACGAGAATTTCGGCGGCAGTGAAAATTTATTTTTGCGATAAAATGGGTTGTTGGAGATAAATTTGTTGTAGATACCTTACCACGGGAATTTCGGCAGCAGTGTCAATTTGTAAAAAAATAAAAAATAAATAAAATAAAATAAAAATCTTTCAGTTTTAATTTCTTTCAAGATTAGAGAGAGAGTGTGTGATTTTCGGTACCTATAGAGGAGGATTGGTTGATCGCAAACAGTATTTGGTAGCCCAATCGCGAATCCATCGAAAGTTGTAGGCCCGAATTCCGTAGATACGAAAAAAACCTCCAATTTCCCCTCTTTTTTTTTTTCTTTTTTTTTCCTTCGATTGGATAATATATTTCAAATGCAATAGGGATTTCGGCGAATCTTCAGTGATTTTTTTAAATAGATTTTTGGTCGAGATTTGGGCAGGAGAATAGGGTTTTGAAACGGTGCGTTTGGAACCCTGTTTTTCCCCAAATTGCCTCCACTTTCGGTTTTAACGGGACGACGCTGGATGCGGATCAGACACTGATAGGTTGAGTAGCGAGACTCGCTATGGTAGTGACGCCACCAAGTTCTGTGAACCCACTATGAAGTATGTGTTGTATCCACGACGTCCATTCATTTGGATATATTATTTTACGGCATGACCCTGAGAATGAGGCAGATCTAAAGCTTTAGCAGACCCAGATCCATAGCTTTAGCTGACCCCACCAAATAAAACAGCGGCAGATCCATAGCTTTAGCTGACCTCACCAAATAAAACAGCGGGAAGAGTGATGCCCACCGTTGAAACCTTCCTGGGTACTTCATAATCCAACTTGTTCGAAAGTTAACAAAGGCATTAAAGAAGAGAGAACACAAATATCAGCCTGATATAAAACTTTTATAGGCTTTAAAGTTTTTAACAGTGGTGTCGGTCTCCCCACTGTTTATACTAGTAGGGTCTACTGGAGCTTTGGATGTGGCTCATTCTTCAAATATTACCTTAAAATGATCTCTCCAGATGGTGGTCGCATGCATAAAAAATAATAATAGGCCTAAAGAACTCGGTGACGTCACTTTGGTAGCAGTCTCCCTACTCAACTTGTCAGTAGCAAATCCGCGCCCGACGCTGGTGTGATTTGAGATATGGAATGGACCACCATTAACAGCCTATGGGCCACAATGTAATATTATGCGCTTTATCTATGTCGTCCATCCATTATGTAAGGTCACTTTAGGACATGAGCCTAAAAATGAGTCATATCCAATTTTCAGGTAAACCATACCAAAAGAAGCAGTGGTAATTGAATGCTTATCATTAAATACTTACTGGGCCGACTAATGTTTATTTTCCATCCAACTTATTCATGAAGCCACATGTACTTAGATGAAGGGAAAACATAGGTATCCAATTTTGTGGCTCCTATGAAGCTTTTAATGGTGTCCATTTAATAACCATTGTTTCTTGTGCTGTAGTTCACCTGAGATTTGGATCTGCCTCATTTTTTGCCTAATTCTTTAAAATAATCGGAAAAAATCAATGTATGGCATGAATATACAATGAAATGCATCTAAGTGGGCCCGCTATCAGGGTCCGGTGAACCTCCCTGGTGCGCAGCTCGCATTAGCAAAAAGGTTTCTCGGGAACTTCCTGGCAAAAGAGCACAGCTTAAGCTGCAACCGTGGATGGAACCCTGACTATAGGGCCCACCTCGATGTATGAATTGTATATCCATGTTGTCCATCATTTTGGCCAGGTTATTGTAAGGCATGGTCTAAAAATGAAGCAAATACAAATTTTAGACAAACCACGCTATAGGAAACAATGGCCATTGGACACTCACCATTTATAACTTCCTAAGGTCTACTCCAGTGTTTATTAACCATCAAACCTACTAATAAGGTAACATAGAGTTGGATGAAAGGCAAAAACAAATATCACCTTGAGCGAAAATTTTTGTGGTTTAAAATAGGTTGTTAATGGTAGCCATTCAATGACCACTCTTTCATGTGGTGCAGTCCATCTGAAATTTGTATCTGCTTCAATTTTTTCACCATGCCCTAAAACAGGCTGCCAAAAAAGATGGACGTCATGGATATACAATACATATACTGAGGTGGGCCCTACCATTAGGTTCCGACGGTGGTCACGGACTCGCAGCCAGACTTGTAGCCACAATGCTAGTTGACCAGAATTTTTTCCGCATGCCTATTTGAGGATTTCTATCCCATATGATAATCTGAGTCGTTCTTCATCTTGAAAATTGAATGGACTAGTCACAACTAACAACTTTAAATCCAAAATTCTTAATGAATGGATGACTCTATATATTTTTTTAAATAGCTAAGTACTCACCCTCACACATGAAATCCTTTTGTGAGATCTGAGCCACTAATCAGATTGAACCCACTATGAAGATACATTATATCAAATGATAAGTCATTCTCATCATGTAAGACAATTATATGAATTCCCACCAATCTGATGTCTCAAGTGGACCACCTCACATGAAATAGTAGTCACTAAATGCCCACCATTAGAAACTTATTTCGGCCCACAAAAGTTTGGAATGGATGCATAAATTGGATGGTTGGATGGATGAATACATGGGATGGATGGATTAGATGGTTGGATGAATGGATTAGAAGGTTGGACGTGATGGTTTGGATGGATGGTGATGGTTTGGATGGATGGTAGAATTTTGGTTATTATTAAAGTGATTTCTTACGGTAGCGCATGCTTTTAAGTTTTCATTAAATGAAAACTTATTATGTATGTATTCTTTTTATAATTTTTTTATTCCTAAATATGCAAATATATGTATTTAGGCATCTCTTGAAGTTTCACTAAAAGATTCCAGCATTTTCCTCATGTTTCTCCTTGTTTCCCTTCATTTCCAGTTATCAATGATATTATCAGCGATAATGATATTATATCTTTATCTCCTGCCAGCGAAACTTGTAACGATACCAACGACTCGAACACTGGGTTCTACAACCATGAGTCGACTTGAAAGAAAGCCTCTGGAGATCAACTGAATGAGAGATAGAAAAGAGGCTAGGGACCCCATTGCATTGGGAAGAATGTTTTCCATTGTTTATGCCTACAGTCCATTCAAGTTGCATTGTTAGCGTGAGAGCACAAGCTAGGTAGCTAGAAGCATGAGAACCGATGGTGCCCAGATACATCATCACCATCACATGGATATATTGTGACTTATGAGTACCACGTTTACACTCAACATTAAAGTAGTGGATATATATATTAATTGGACATTCATTTTGGAGTGTTTGGTTTCTAGATGAGATTAAAGTCTTAGAATAAGGGAATACTAAGGGTTGATCATCCACAAGAGCGTTGTTAGTTGCCGGAGGCAGGTAAGGGGGGAGGAACAAGAGAGTCGTTGGTCGCCGGAGGCCATTTAGGGGGGGGGGGGGGGGGGGGGGAATTTGAATAAATATGTGTGTGGGCGCGCGCGCGTGTGCGTGTGCATGACATTTTCTCAGGTTTCATATTACAACTAAAAGTTATAATATGTTTGCAGCTAGTAAAGCCTTTACAGGCAAATGCAGGCATCCAAACAGCCAACTGCAATCCAATTGCCTATAATCCCTTTACAACTTAAGGATTTTACAGGCATCCTAACGACCCTTAAGAAAAAAGTATAGCAATTGTTCACATTCAATGCAAAGAGGGGAAAGATTGGTTGGACCCATATGCAACATTTTAAGTGAATAGTTCATCTATCAGGAGCCCCATCAGATCAACGGTATTGATCATTGAATGTTATGCCATTTGTAGAATAGAGGAACCAATGATATATACGCATCCTTGGATTTAGAATCATATAATTGATCTCTACATAAACTCAGCTACTTACTGTAATCACAATCAGAAAAAGAAAATAAAATAAAAGAGACCATTTTCAGCAAGAACTCTAAAACAAAAGAAAATGAACTATTTATAATTAAAAAATAAATCACCAATCTATAAGTGCTAACACCCTCCACAAAAGCAACAGATAACATGTATCCATTTAGCAGAAAATCATAAAAACTATCAATTCAAAAATATCCCTCCCTCACCCCCTTTATTTGACTATTAATGTCCGATGATATATTTCCTAAAAGAAAAAAGTCTCCTAATAAAAATACCATTTACTAAATAGTTGCATGAGATATAAATTCAAGTAAGAAACAAATTAAACTAGGGGGGTGCTCGGGCGCGTGGGGCGGTATACCTAAAGAAGGCATGAGAGCTCATTCAGACATTCAGATACTTTCTCTCAGTAAAGAACAGAGAAGGCATGAGAGCTCATTCAGACATTCAGATACTTTCTCTCAGTAAAGAACAGAGATCGCTTTTGGTTAGCTCTCTCCATTGAACTATTTTTCTTTATGATTCGTTGGGATTGAAGAAACAAAGGTTATAAATTTGGTTACGACAGTAAAGAAGAGTGAGAGTCACACATTGGCCTAATGGTAGGGGATAACGGAATGATTTTTTTTTCTTTTTTCTTTATTTAAAAATATACCATCTACTCGAATGGACTCGAATAGCCCATTTGGACTTGGGTTGAGAAATGTCTCAAGGACCCAAATACAATGTCAACCCATATATGAGCTGAGGGATTAGGCTCCGACTTGGGGGGGAGGGGGGGCTCTGCAATGCTACCCTTAATAGAGAAATTTGAATAAATATATGTGTGTGTGTGCGCGCATGTACATGACATTTTGCCAGGTTTCATATTATAACTAAATGTTATAATACATTTCCAGCTAGTAAAGCCTTTATAGGCAAATGCAGGCATCCAAACATCCAACTGTAATCCAATTACCTATAATCCCTTTACAACTTAAGGATTTTACAGGCATCCAAATGACCCTTAAAAAAAAAGCATAGCAATTGTCCATATTCAACGCAAAGAGGGGAAAGATTGGATGATCCCATATGCAACATTTTAAGTGAATAGTCCATCCATCAGGAGCCCCATCAGATCAACGGTATTGATCACTGAATGTTGTACCATTTGTAGAATGGAGAAACCAATGATATAGTCCTTGGATTTAGAATCATATAATTGATCTTTACAAAAACTCAACTACTTATTATAATCACAATCAGAAAAAGAAAATAAAATAAAAGAGACCATTTTCAGCAAGAACTCTAAAATAAAAGAAAATTGACTATTTATAATTAAAAAATAATTCATCAATCTATAAGTGCTAACATCATCCACAAAAGCAACAGATAACAAGTATCCATTTAGTAGAAAATCTTAAAAACCATCAATTCAAAAATATCTTTTCCTCACCCCCTCTATTTGACCAATAATGCCCGATGATATATTTCCTAGAAGAAAAATGTCTCTTAATAAAAATACAATTTACTAAATAGTTGTATGAGATATAAATTCAAGTAAAGAACAAATAGAACTAAGGAGGGGTGCGCGAGCGCGTGAAGCGATGTACCTAAAGAAGGCATTGGAGTCCATTCAGACATTCAGATACTTTCTCTCAGTAAAGAACAGAGAGTTCTTTTGATTAGCTCTCTCTATTGAACTGCTTTTCTTTATTCTTTGTTGGGATTCAAGAAACAAAAGTTCTGAATTTGGTTACGACAATAAAGAAGGGTGAGAGCCATACATTGGACTAACGGTAGGGGATAACGAAATGATTTTATTTTTTTTCTTTATTTATAAATATACTATCTACTCAAATGGACCTCAAATAACCCATGTAGACTTGGGTTAAGAAATGTCTCAAGGACCTGAATACAATGCCAACTAATATATGAGCAGAGGGATTAGGCTCTAACTGGGGGGGAGATTGCGGAGAAGAGAGCCTGCAATGCTACCCTTAATAGAAAAATTTGAATAAATATATCTGTGTGTATGTGTGCGTGCGTGTGCATGTGCATGACATTTTGTCAGGTTTCATATTATAACTAAAAATAATAATATTTTTGCAGCAAGTAAAGCCTTTACAGGCAAATGTAGGCATCTAAACAGCCAACCACAATTCAATTACCTATCACCGCTTTACAACTTAAGGATTTTATAGGCATCTAAACGACCCTTAAGAAAAAAGCATAGCAATTGCCCACATTCAATGCAAAGAGGGGAAAGATTGGATGGTCTCATATGTAATATTTTAAGTGAATAGTCCATCCATCAGGAGCCCCACCAGATCAACAATATTGATCACTGAATGTTGTGTCATTTGTAGAATGGAAGAACTAATGATATACTACACATCCTTGGATATAGAATCATATAATTGATCTCTACATAAACTCAGTTACTTACTGTAATCAAAATCAGAAAAAGAAAATAAAATAAATGAGACCCTTTTTAGCAAGAACTCTAAACAAAAGAAAATAAACTATTTATGATTAAAAAATAAATCACTAATTTATAAATGCTAACACCCTCCACAAAAGCAACAGATAACAAGTATCCATTTAGTAAAAAATCCTAAAAACCATCAATTCAAAAATATCCCCCTGTCCCTCTATTTGACCATTAATGCCCAATGATATATTTCCTAGAAGAAAAAAGTCTCCTAATAAAAATATCATTTACTAAATAATTGCATGAGATATAAATTCAAGCAAGGAATAAATAGAACTGGGAGGGTGAGCGGGCGTGTGAGGCGGTGTACCTAAATTAGGCATGGGAGCTCATTCAAATATTCAGATATTTTCTCTCAGTAAAGAACAGACAAATCCTTTGGTTAGCTCTCTCCAATAAACTGTTTTTTCTTTATTCTTTGTTGGGATTAAAGAAAGAAAGGTTCTGAATTTAGTTACAATAGTAAAGAAGGGTGAGAATCACACACTGGTCTAACGGTAGGAGAAAATAAAATGATTTTTCTTTTCTATTCTTTTTTCTTTGTTTATAAATATACCATCTACTCGAATGGACCTCGAATAGTTCATGTGGACTTAGATTGAGAAATGTCTCAAAAACCTAGATACAATGCCAACCAATATATGAGCAGAGGGATTAGGCTTCGACTGGGGGGGAGAGATTGCGAAGAAGAGAGCCGACAATGCTACCCTTAATAGAGAAATTTGAATAAATATATATGTGTGTGTGCGCACGTGTCTGCGTGTGCATAGCATTTTGCCAAGTTTCATATTAAAACTAAAAGTTATAATATGTTTGCAGCTAGTAAAGCCTTTACAGGCAAATGCAGACATCCAAACAACGAACTACAATCCAATTATCTATCATCGCTTTACAACTTAAGAATTTTACAGGTATCCAAATGACCCTTAAGAAAAAAGCATAGCAATTGCCCACATTCAATGCAAAGAGGGAAAAGATTGGATGGTCCCATATGCAACATTTTAAGTAAATAGTCCATCCATCAGGAGCCCCATCAGATCAACGGTATTGATCACTGAATCTTATGCCATTTGTAGAATGGAGGAACCAATGATATACTACACATCCTTGGATCTAGAATCTTATAATTGATCTCTACATAAACTCAGTTACTTACTGTAATCACAATTAGAAATAGAAAATAAAATAAAAGAGACCCTTTTCAGAAAGAACTCTAAAACAAAAGAAAATGGATCATTTATAATTAAAAAATAATTCACTAATCTATAAGTACTAAGTGTAAATACACGGAATTGGAGAATAGTTTTCTGTATTTGAGACAATCCAATGGGGTTAAATATATAGAGTTTACAACCATCTATACAAGGAAAATAATAAACTCAGAATCCTCTACCTATGGAAATAAACTTTACAAGATATACAAGGTATGTGAGCTGTCTAACATCCCCCCTCAAACTAATGCTGGTCATCGACAAGTAATAGTTTGCCAACTAAAAAAGAGTGACGTGCAGAAGTGAGGGTCTTGGTGAGAATATCGGCAATCTGATCATGGGATGCAACATGTGGAAGAGAAATGAGCCCAGACTAAAATTTCTTGCGGATAAAGTGACAATCAACTTCAATATGCTTCGTCCGTTCATGAAAAACTGGGTTAGAGGTAATCTGAATGGCACTGAGATTATCGATATGGAGTGGAGTAGGACTCTTTAGAGGAACGCCCAAGTCTGAAAGAAGTCCACGTAACCAGACGAGCTCACTACACGCAGCTGACATCGCTCGATACTCGGCTTCTGTGCTCGATTTGGAAACAGTGGCCTGCTTCTTACACTTCCAAGAGATGAGAGAAGTGCCGAGAAAGACACAATAGCTAGTGGTAGATCTTCGTGTGAGGGCGCAACCGGCCCAATCAGCATCTGAATAAGAACGAAGGTCCAAAGTCACCGTGAAGGAGAAGAACAGGGATCGATCTAGAGTTCCACGAAGATACCGTAGGATGCGTAACACCGTAGTCATATAAAAAGTCCGAGGAGCAGAAACAAATTGACTAACGACTTAGACAACGTATGCAATATCCGGACAAGTCATAGTTAAGTAAACCAGACTCTCAACCAAACGGCGGTATAAGTCAGGTTGAGCAAGTAGATCACCATCGTCATGACCATAGTGAACGTTAAGTTCTAATGGAGTCTAAACTGTCTTCTGATCCGTCAATGATGCTAAGGAGAGAAGATCCTTGGTATATTTACGTTAGCTTACTAGGATCCCACGGTTGGAACGTGAAAATTCAAGTCCAAGAAAGTATGTTAGATGACCAAGGTCTTTCATCTTGAAGGATGATTGCAGAACTTCCTTTAAAGCCGAAATGCCAGTAGCATCGCTACCAGTCAGGAGGAGGTCGTCAACATAGACCAGAATAATGATAATTCCGTGAGTAGTGGTGCGCAAAAATAAGGATGGGTCATGACCACTTTGAGTAAAGCCAGCACCTGTAACAACATCGTGAAAGTGTTGGAACCATGCCCGAGGTGCCTGTTTGAGGTCATACATGGCTTTCTTTAGGCGACATACCTTATTGTTAGGGATTAAAGAGCCAGGTGGAGGTTTTAAATATACAGTTTCTTGAAGGTCTCCATGAAGAAAGGCATTTTTCACATCCATCTGAGCAAGTGGCCATGAGCGAACAACAAATATAGCCAGAAGAGTATGAACAGTTTTCATCTTGGCCACGGGAGCGAAAGTCTCATCATAATCAATTTCGTATTCCTGTTTGTATCCTTGAGCGACAAGTCGAGCCTTATATAGATCCAATGATCCATCAGACTTGAGCTTGACAGAATAAATCCATTTGTTACCAATTAGCTGTTGGTCAGCAGGTCGAGTGACAATGTCCCACATATGATTATTATCCAATGCCGCAAGTTCTTCTACCATAGCCTTCTTCCAACAATCATGAGTGGCTGCCTGAGAATATGAAGTAGGAATAGAAATAGTATCCAGAGTAGCATTTATGGCAGACATGGAGCATATCAATCGATCAGGAGCTCGATGTTCACGGGCGAAATGATGTATCGAGATAGGTTCAGGATCTGCAATAGGTACAGTAGGTTCGGGTTGAGTAAGAGGTGGTGGATCTATACGTGGTCGACCTGAGTAAACCTGCAACGGACGAGGGAGAGTACTTAAGGCAAACGAAATTTCTGGAAAGGCGGTTAGACCAGGAGATTTTGGAGTGTGTGGAGGAAGAAGAGATGAATGAAAGGGAATGTGTTCAAGAAAAACAACATGTCGTGAAACCTGAACACGACGAGAAACCGGATCGTAACATTGAAAACTCTTCTGAGTTTCCCCATATCCCAAGTACATACATTTGACTGATTTTAGAGATAGTTTGTTACGTTCATGTGAAGCCAGGTGTACATAACAGATACATCCAAAAATACGAAATGTGGAATATGCAGGAGGTAAACCGATGAGAACAAAGTAGGGAGATTTACTGTTTAGAACCTTGGTTGGCATCCGATTAATCAAGTAGACGGAATGTAACATTGCTTCCACCCAGAAAGAACGAGGAACACTCATAGCTGTCATCAGGGTGTTGACAGTTTCAACAATATGACGATTGTTTCATTCAGCCACCCTGTTCTGTTGTGGAATATCAGAACAGGTGGTCTGATGAATAATCCCATGTCCTTGAAGAAATGTACGAAAATCGGTTGAGAGATATTCCCCCCCTGAATCAGAGCGCAGAGTTTGAATTGAAACCCGAAATTGAGTCTCCACCATAAAGTGAAATAACTTGATTTTTTCAAAAACCTGTGACTTCGATTGCAGAAAGTAAATCCAAGTGTAACGTGTGAAATCATCAATGAATATAACATAGTATCGTAATCCAGAGAGACATAATTGGTGAAGGACCCCAGACATCCGTATGTACAAGTTCAAACATAGAAGATGATTTTGTAGTACTTAGAGAAAATGAAACACACTTACTTTTTGAAAGACAACAGGAAGAACAAGAATAATCTAAATCATTTTTATTAAGAGAAATATTCCCTAACATGCCAGACGAAATTAACTGAATTAACCGATCGGAATGTTGATGACCCAGGCGAAAGTGCCACAGTTTCCACAATTTATTTGCTGAAAGAATATCTGATGAAGATGGAGAAAAGAAACAACGAGCCGGAGTGACTGATGGATTAAAATCCAGCACGTACAGACGACCATGCCTCCTACCCTTCCCAAGTACCTTCCCCGTTGCCAGATCCTGCACAAAACAACAGTTGGGAAGAAACATGACTAAGCAGTTATTAGATGCGAGTTGACCAACTGAAATTAAATTGGAGGAGAGGTTAGGGACATGAAACACATCACAAAGGGTGAACTGGTGATGAGCAGGAGAGAAAGTCAATGATCCAACAGACTGAATAGGTAGTCTAGTGCCATCTGCAGTAGAAATAGTCTGATTACTGGTGTAGGGACGAATGTCATGAAGATGGGATACAGCACCGGTCATATGATTGGAAGCACCCGAATCGAAGAACCATGTAGAGGATGGGGATATACCTGACATACCGGCCGCATAAAGGGCCTGAACGATTTGCTGGAGCATTGTATGAGTCAACGGAGATAAAAGACCTTCAATAGAAACAGTAGTTGTAGAATCACTAACAGATAGCTCGAAAGAAATAGTGGCAGCAGTAGCAGAAAGAGCACGACCACGACCACGGCCACGACCACGACCACCACGTCCACGGCCACGGCCACGACCACGACCACCACGTCCACGGCCGAAAGAAGATGCATAGGCACGTGTACGGCAGTCCTGAATACCATGACCAGTCCGTCGACAATAAGCGCACCATTCTTTGCATTGAGCGACAACATGAACCACCTTATTGCAGCCGCGATAAGTTAAAGGAGTGGAACCACGTGTCTGTGTAGTGGTGGATACAGCAAGCACCATATCAGATGATCCCGGAGTTGAGGAAGGAAGAGAGAGAACTTTCAGTCGCTGTTCCTCAGCCAATAAATCATTAATAACCGAATTCAATGAAGGTGTAGGGCTACGGTTTAACAGAGCAGCCCGACAATGCTCAAATTCCGAACGTAGCTTCATAAGAAACTGACGAACTTGCACACTCTCGCACATAGTTTGATATATTTTAAAGTCATGAGTAAATGTTGGATCCATCATAGCTGTCACGCCCCAAACCCAGAAATCAGATTCACAAGAATCTCGATCGCTGAATTCGGTGCCGACAGCCTCCGTAGTACCCCATTCTCGGCTCCCAGTGCAACATACGCCAGATTCTGATCCTGGGATCCTACAAGGAGAATTTATTTTTTTTTGAACGTACACTTGTCTTGTAATAAGCATAACCACAAGTTTACCCAAATTATAAAGGAAACATCATCATCACATATCCACTAATATAATCATTTGAGTACAATGCTGAAAGGGAATACATAAATAAAGAAAAAAAATCAAGCTCCAGAAGACCACTGCACGCTCCAAGCTCAACACTGCTGCAACCTAACATCACCTGGACGCATCTATCGTGCATAAGCTTATAGAAAGCTTAGAGGGTGGTCTAAGTGTGTGCATAAGGCAAACACCAAGTGTACAGTATCAGGACAATGCAGAAGTATGTGGTAAGTCCATGAAAATACCAAGGCTATGTAATGCAAGGCATGATGCGAGATATGGATGCCATCGGCCACACCGATGCAATGCAAGGCCTACATAGCCAAATGTCATATGCGAAATGCAATCCAAGCAAGTCGGTACTCCTCAAATACGTATATCAGTACAGTTCCTCTCTGGATATCACCGGGGTCTAATACACTTCGCAGAGACTGCCACCTCCCTAGCTGCACAGTCAAGCAAGCGGATAAGACCTCACTATCCGCCTGACCAGTAGTATGCCAATACCTACCCGACTCGTCGATAGCGGACTCATTTGTGAGCTAGTCAAACTCAGCCTAGCTTATAGCCCCCTCACTCAGGCGGATAAGGCCACACCCCCTTCCAACCGACCACGACACAGTGGAAGACGCGGCCTACTGGTATTCGGCACTCGGGCGCTCATGTATCCACTCGGTCTAGACGCTGGAGCATCTCCTGGTACCAAAAAGGTTCTGGGACTTTCACCCAAGGACATCCTAAGTGCTCACAGTGCTAGAATAAGTATTTTCGGTATCCAATACGTTCATCCAAGATGTACCTGTGGAGCCACGGCCCTGATGTCGCTAGGGCGTGTAGTGATCAAGTCACACGTATGCGAGATGCATGAATCACACGTCAAATCATGCAGAAGTCCAGCGCGTACTACGCAATCATGTAGGGCACTTAGTCACATAACGAGTCCCGTAAATGGTCTGCCCAATGGCGTATGTTATGATCAGTCATTACTCATATCAAGCATACATATGATGCGTATGGGCATGAGTTATGAGGTTATACTAAGCATGTTATAAGGTAATGAATAGCAACGGGTATGGACCTATCAATGGGCCCTAAAGAGAGCTACAATGCGGACATTTAACCAACATTGTACGTACAATGTGGACGTCAAACCAACATTGTTTTCTAGGCACAGCTTGCCGTAAATATCATTTCACGAACCATGATAGACGTACATTGCAATGGACCCTAAGGACATCCATTGGGCCTCGATCCCTAGGCCTTGGATATATCAAATGAGTCGAATTGCGTGGGCCTTACATTCTTCAAATGGCTACGTTAATGGGCCTCGCTAAGGAGCCTTATGTACATTGCAATGGTCCATGACTCATGGGCCATGAAATACATCAAAGTGAGACTACACACATAAGTTTTAAATATGTCAAATGGGCCATTCCATTTGCTCCCCTTGCACATCAAATGGGCCTGATCCCATGGGCTTTATATGTACCAAATGGGCTTAGATCCCGTGGGCCTTATATAGAATAAGTGGGCTGGATCTCATGGGCATTGTATATATCAAATGGGCCGAAACCCATGGGCTTTAGATATGCCAAATGGGCTTAATCCCATGGTAAGATGGATCAGAGAAGGCCTGATCAGAGGCAAAAGTCATCAAGACTGTCAGAACCTTAAAACATATATATCTCACAAACCGGAATGATTTACTTGACGTACTATATATGATTTTGGTGTAGGATGAGCTACTTTATCCAACCAATCTGGCTATTCCGGGTTACCCATGCTGAATTTACGAGATTCCATCATATCGACGGTCAAATTTCATGTTTAATTTTATTTTTATTATAAATAACAAGTTTTAGTTTGATTATAACTCTTCATCGGTTGGGCTTTAGGAGTTGTGCCCAACATGAAAAGTATTTAGAAAAATTAGGAGAATAACATGGTTAAGCCACATAAGACACATTAACTATAAATAGAAAATTTACTATTTATAATAAGTTACGAATTTTTGGGAGTTTTAGTTATAGCTTAATTCTTAAACTTCTTCCTATTCTTAGTATCCCTATTTAAAGGGTTGTAGACTCGTTTATTTCATCAATCAATTAATTTATGAATTTTTATAAATACTGTTTCTATTTTCATGCTTTTTCCTTGTGGATTTGAGAAATCTAGGTAAGGAGTATAGACTTATTGCTCGGCTGAAATTTGGATTGATCTATAAAGTGACTTGTTGAATCAACTAGTTAGGTTTTTAAAGTAGCAGAATGAATGTGATCCTTCATCTAGCGGGTTCATCATGTTATGGGTTTGTTAAATTTAAAGTGTATTTTTAGTTTTAGCTTTGTTAATTTATTTTTATATTTCAGTGATATAGTAAGGTTAATGATATAATTTTGTGTGTTGGAGACTTTTTGGTCATTTTGTATTATGGCTCCACTAGCACTTGTGTGGTAGCCACATATCCCTCTTCTCCACTTTTCTATTCAATTTCCCTGTGTTAGCCATAATGAAAATCACTCTCATTAAAGTCCATATTTTCAAGTAAAAAGCATGTGCCCATATCATCTTCCTCCATCTCTAATCCAAGAAAAGAGAAAAACAAGGAAAAAAAAATGAAGAAGTTTAACAATTGTAAGCTCAATTGTCTTATTTAGGTAAGAACTCATAAGATGTGTATTTCTCCTCTTTTTTTATATTTCATGTTAATCATTTAAATGGGGGGTATCAATTTTTTCCCACATCTTCATCTATTGGATTGTCCTTCTTTCTTTTTCATTGGTAAGTCTTAGACCAATGTAATCTTGTTACATTATTTGAGAAGCAGATTATTCAATATTGTGACTTTTATCATTTCCCACAAAGTTTCTTCAATTTTTTTTTTTCAATACTATTAGAATGTCAACAAAAAAGGGATTTCTTTTTTTCTATTGGTGATGAATTATTTCATTAGATTTATATAAAAAATAAATAGCCCAATTAGACTAATATTAAAGGTCAAAGTTCTAATTGGATCCATATACACGAACATTCAAGATGAACAAGCTAAATGCACAAATACCAGAAATACAGCGTTTAATTATATTAATGTTGATGAAAAATAGCTCAATTTTGCAAGCATAGAGGAATATATTCACCATGAATTGGATTGTCCAATTAAACCAAACTTAAAGATGAATGATCTAATTTGACCGATACTTGTGTGGACGTTGAATATGAAAGTTGTAAATAGATTTATCTAAAAGATGAGCTATTCAATTGGATTGTTAGTAGTCTAATTTCACCCACATTAATGATCGAAGGTCTGATTAGTCAACTAAAATGAAACTTTAAGATTAATGATATATGTTTTGATTGGTGGGACAACCAAATACATGTGTGACAAGGAAATTTAAAAATACAAAATGGCCCGGCTTAAAATATCCATTCTCTCTACTTTTTAAAGTGTTTAAAAATGCATCCCCCACTTTAGTCCACTGTCGGATTTCCGTTGTGGTGGATTAAATAGCTGCCGAAGAAATAGTCATTTGATACTTTCTTTTGGGTGGTGTCTGGTACTCATGCACTTCGGATTTTTACAGGTGAAAATGCACGTAATTCAAGCTCAACCATCCAAAAGTGTGGGGCCCACAAAACATAGGCTGTAAATCTTAAATCATGCTGATTAGGCATTTCTGGTCAATTGTTAGTTAAGAGTTGAGACGGTGGACTACGTTTCATTTTATCTGTACACTAGATGCCCACCAACTGGCCATGCACATCAATCCAAATAGCATGTACTTATGGTTTATGTCACATCTAAAGTGGGACCAAGATTTCAACGGTTTAAATATGAGTTACAAGCACGCCTCGTTCACCACCTCGATAGGCATGCGTATGGACAATCACAATCTGCAGAGTATCGAAGTAATAATAAAAAAGGTCAATGAAGCACCTTACTCGATTATGGGCAGTTTGGCCACATGGCCATCCAAAACTGAGTGGGTCCTACTGTTCGGATTTAGTGCTTTTGCCACGTGTACGGTAAGGGGCGCACCTATATCACCGGGCCACGGTAGGTACGGGTACACGGGGCGGCTGTATTCCCATTTATCGTGGAGTGCGAATATCCCAACTTGGGAAACGATAAAGCAGATGGAAGAAACTGCCAAACGCGTCCCAAACTCGTATATATAATTTTTTTTTCCCCCCTGTTTCTCTTGTATTCGATTCCGAATCTTTGATTCGTGGAACTCAATTCATCCACTCACTCCTCTTCCCATTTTTCACTTGTGTATATACATGTATGGATATTCCTCCCATTTGAATTCTGGAGAAAAAAAAACTAGCTCAGGAGTAGCTCTTCCTTCTTTATTTCTTCCTTTCTCTTCTATTCAAGGTCAATACATATATGATCTTTTTTGTCTTTTTTAATTTTTATTTCTTTCTGTGATGCTAAAGAATATCTTTTCTTTCTTGTTTTGCTGTCTATGCTGAGAGTTTATTTATTGCATGAGCTCTTTTAAGGCCGAGATTGAGTTATACTGCTGGATGTGAATTTTTGAATCGGTTTTGATGGATTTATTAGAAATTGAAGTTGGGTTTTTTCAATTGAGCTGTTTTTTGAGGTGTTGTTGTTGTGAATTTGGTTTTCAGCTGTTTTTAGTTGCAGAAATGCTAGTCATCGGTTAGAAGTCGATTTATTTATTTATTTATTCATTTCGGGATGGTTTGCAATTGAAGCTGGATGATTCTATTAAGTGGTTCTTGAATTTTTATTTGTAGTGAATTCGTTTCTTTAATGACTTTAGCTTTGTGAATTGTTGTTTCCATACACCCATTGGGGTCTCTGCTTATGAAATTGGGAGTTGATTTTGATGAATGATCCGAAATTGAAGGTGGGTTATTAAAATTAAGTGGTTTTTGAAGGCCGGTTTGTTGTGAATTGAGTTCTTGTCCTTTTTATTTATAGCAAAAATTTTCATGCTCAAATGGTTGGACTTTTTTTTATTTTATTTTATTATTATTATCTTCCCCTTGAAATTTCTGGTATTGAGTGGGAGCAAAAATTTGGAAGTAACTTCTTTTGAGGAATTTGGAACTGATGGTGGGGCATTCAATTTAGTGATTCTTAATTTGGGTTGTAGTGATTTTAGTTATTGGATGCTTCTAGCAGTGTGGATGGCTGTTTATGGACAATCTTTTGGAATTTTCTTATTTTGGATGCGGACAAATTTCAAATTCATTTTCGTGAATGATTAGAAATTGACAATGAGGTTTTTAGTGAAGTGGTTTTTGGAGATGTGTGTTTCTTCTTCTTCTTCTTCTTCTTCTTTTTTTAAATTTTTTTTTTTAATTTTTTTAATTTTGTTTTATTTTATTTATATAGCAGTGTGGGTTTTCAATCAAAATGTTTGTTGAGAATTCAGCACAGTTACTGTTTTTAGTGAATTTTCTGCAGTAAACCAGTTGCTGTTGGACAGTTTTTTTTTTCCTTTCCTTCTGAATCTCTACTTTCAAATGTGAACTTAATTTGAGTAGTTTGAAGTTGAAAGTGGGGGTGTACAATATTTGAATTAAGTGTTTTCAGAGTTGGCTTTCTAGTGATTTCAATTCCTAGACACTCTTAGGAAAAGAAACGTAAAATTGAAAGTGATGACTGATTCTGACATTTCCCCCCTTTTTTTGACGATTTTCTTCAGGATTTTCATCTTGTTACCATTAGCACCTGCACATATGGCACAAAGTAATAGCAATTTGTGACTACCATAATATCATCATTGTGATAGTTGCTGCCACGTGGTATGACAGTCCTGTGGTAAGACTGCAAAGTGAAGATTGGTCAACATGAGTATCATCGGATCTGTCTCTGCCTTGAATTCAAGCTATTCAATTCATATAAGGAACCGATGTAATTCACATTCCATTCAAAGTTGTTTTTTCAGTATAGATTCTGAATGTAACAGTCAACTAGCATTCAGAGACAGTGCTTCCGTGGGTCACCGTCTGAGAACACCGACGCCATGGCTGATGAGAACACGGCCAAGGCAGGAAGTCAGCCGTTTAAAGGTCTGTTTGCTGCTATGCTCTATTGGTGAATACTGTCAGCCAACCAGAATTAATTGAATGTTAGATGATGCAGGTTGTTTGTATGGACTATCCGAGACCAGAGCTCGATAATACTGTTAATTTCTTAGAAGCTGCTTATTTATCTTCAACTTTTCATACTTCAGCGCGTCCGAATAAACCATTACAAGTTGTAATTGCCGGAGCCGGTAAAAAGAGCTTTGTCTTTGTTCCTTTAAAGCTATCACCTCATTTGTTCATTTAGAAAATCAACACACTGTCTCTGTAGCCTGAATAACCCATTTCCTTCATCTTAAGTCTCTATTGCTTGGGTTTCTTTCTTGACCATTGTTTGTTGCATTCGTCAATGAATGTTGTCTATTTATGGGCACACATTTTACACATGGATATAATTATTGAAAAACTATTATCAATATCCAAGTTAGTTCTCATTATGCAGCTTTAGTTTTGGAGAATTTCAGGTTTAATTCTCTTTCAAAGCAATATCATTGTACGTTGGTGCCTTGATGTGTGACTTATTGTTTTCTTATCATTATTTTTGGCTCAGTTGATCATTTTTTTCCCAGCTTAACATGTACAATATTGCATGGGTTCCATCCTGTTTTGTATAAACTCACCCTAAACATGCAAGTGTTTTTGGAGTTTCTTGGTTGTGATTTTGAAAGGGTAACTAACACGTTCTTCAAATTGCCAGTTTCAGCATACCTGGAAGTTGTTTCAGTTTTTATCTTTAGGTACTTGGCAACTCAAAGAAACCCATCGGAGGATCTTCCATGTCTATGCTTCTCATATGCATAACCATCACTGAGGAATGCACTATGCCAATTGGAACAGAAAAAAATTAGCAAATCTGTAAATGATTTTGAATGATAACATTATTACCTTGGATTTATAAACAAATTCTAGTTGGAAGGCTTAAGCCAACCCAAAATAGCTGGGACAAGGCTATGATGATGATGATTCTAATTGGAAGATTTATTCACAGAAATCTGTAACATCAGCCGTCTTTTATTTATTTATTTACACGCACAGTGGCGTGTTGAAACTCTCGTGAGTCTATGATGCTGGACAATTAACCACTTGCTCTAAAAGCTTGAACTGTTAGAGCATGACGAATCAATCCCTTTATCTCATAGCCCAGGCCCCACATCTCATGGGTTAGGACCTCAGCTGAACCCCCCTCGTGGGCCCCAAATCACATGGGTACCGCCTCACACGAGCCACCTGCCTCACACGGGCTGCCCACCCCGAGTGTGCCCTTGCATCCCACAGGCAACCCCACTCAAGCCCAGTGTGAAAATGCCCCTGCATTAGTCTACCACTGTGGCGTGTTGAAACTCTTGTAATATTAGCTGTCAGAGATATGATTATTACCTAAATGTTTGGCATGTTCTCTAAATGAACCAGATAGGCTTCTCCATGAACTTTTTACGCTTTCTTGCAACTAAATGTATGATCAACTTAGTACCTTATGATTTTTCTTTTAATAATGTGGTTGAGTTTGTTACACCATTTTTTATGTGCCTCTCATGGTGCCATTTTTTTAACCTCTTGTGTTAATTATATGATTTTCTCACATAATGGTAGGTTTGGCTGGACTGTCAACGGCAAAATATCTTGCGGATGCAGGACATCAGCCCATATTGTTGGAGGCAAGAGATGTTCTGGGTGGAAAGGTTTATTTTCTGCATTTTTTTTTTTTTTTTTAAATCTCAGGAATATTGTTTTAATTTGTGATAGATTTAATTCCTTTTTTGACTTTGATTTCTAGTCAGCTCATTATTATGATTCTTTCCTTTCTAGATTCTTGTATATGAATTAGGAAGAATTTAGTAACTTCCTGACCTGAAGAGAAAAGGATTCATGTAGCTGAGCCCAATTAGCTGGGAGAAGGCTTAGATCATGATGATGGGCTGAAAGAGAAAAGATCTTTTGCATTGCTTTTTTCATAGGCCATATGAACTGGTGGCAAAGTCCTTTTAGTAAACAATTGAAATAACCGTAACAGATATCTAGTAACTACTTCAGAACAGTAAAGTGATGATTGCATATGGCCCTTCAAAACCTTGATGCCACTGTGTTGGGAGTTCTAAAAGTGGTAGGTCTCTGGGGTTCATAATGGTGAAGGCTGTGGTCCATGGGACTTTTTTTTGCAACAGTTCTTGCATAGAATTTGACCAATTTTACTGAAACTGTGTGCATCAGATTAGTGAAATCCTGTAATGTCTTCGAATCTAAGCCAGTGTGATTTCTGTCTGTCCATATTGTTGTTTCTATGGCCGTGGTACAAGGATTTGATTGCAATGCTATTGTTTAGGCTTACCCGAACTCCCTTTACCATTTACTTCACTACATCTCTTCAACTGTTAGGTTTTACTTGCATTTACAGAGAATAATATTAATAAAAATAAGATGAGTTCAAAACCCAATTCCTGTAGTTGCATTCAAATTGCGTATAGTTTGTTGTTGCATGATGCCAAAAACTAAAGAAAAGAAAACAAGTTGTTCATCACATCAAAATCAATGGAAATGGAAGTATATATCAAAAGAACAATCCCCAAGGAATAACAAGGTGATGCTTATTATGATAGTCTACAGAAAATATCATATCCTACGTTAGGAATATGTAGATATGATGTATCCTTCATGAACCATGTTTATTTAGTTGTTGTAACCTCTGGTGATGATTTTTCTTGGCAATTATAATGAGCTGAAGCTGTCTTACAGTCTAGATGCATGCTCTAGTAAATGAAAGCAGATTGTAATTTGTAAGTATACTGTATACAAGAGTCTTTTTTTTTTTTTTTTTTTTGTGATGAATAGGGAGTCCAATACATATATGAGTTTGAACCTTATTTATGGAATGTACTAATGGCGCCTTATTCTACAGTCTAGACAATCTGAAGTTTCAACACTTATGCTTCTGTTGGTTAATTTGATTTCTTTGTTCTTGTAACATCGCATACAATGTTCTTACTATAATGATCCTTGGATGATGCATGATGTGAACGATATTCTCTGAGCAATAAAACTTGACCTTTCATCTTGTTCTTACAGGTGGCTGCATGGAAGGATGATGATGGAGACTGGTATGAGACAGGCCTGCACATATTTTGTAAGCTTAGTGTCTTTGACTGATTGCGATATTGGACTCGGAAATTTACTTCTTCTAGATATTGTTTCTCAAAGATTTCTTATTGTTGGTGTTTTAACTGCTTTTCCTATAATGGACTTCAGTAAGTTTAGTACTTCAAATTTTCCCATTATGTCTATCTATAAAGTTTTCGGAATAATGAATTTGTATGGATGTTTTTTCACTCTTCAGGTTGATTTTTCATGTCTGGGAAACATTTACTTTCCTATATTTTTTCATGTATAAGTTTGTGTTTCTAAGGAAGTTGGTTAGCAGACACATAAAAAAAAATGCCATTCTGTGTTGTTAAACGAAGTGTATCTTTTGAGTGTTTCTAACATATGGTAGTGTACTTTTAGCCATATATGCCGGTACTACATTGCATAGTTTGGATGGAGAACCCTAGATGATTGAGGAGACTCGGTCAATGATATGGATTTCCCTATATGGTGGAATTCAATCGGTGATGTCTCTAGATATGTTCACCTGATTAACTCAGATATGTCTCTTCCACTGAGGGATCAGTATAGCCTCCTAAAACTTGCTGCAGACTCATGTGAATGAAGTGTTTTCTGTATGCCCTTGCTAACCATCTTTTAGTGGAAAAACCATTCTCATACATGCAACATAGTATGTCCTTGCTAACCATCTTTTAGTGGAAAAACCATTCTCATACATGCAACATAGTATGTCCTTGCTAACCATCCTTTTTTTTTTTTTTTGAACTACTCTTCAAAAATAATATGCCCTTTGAACCGAGTGCTATGACCTCACAAACATCTTTTGGTTAGGTTTGAATGCTTGCCATATTTCTATAAGATTTCACTTATTTCTCAGTATCATTTATTTATCTTATTCTTTTCCAGATACACTTGTTTCAGTATGTCTCTTAGTCATGCAGTTAGTCCTGTACTGAGTTAAAATGGTTTTGTTTTTCTTGAAGTTGGAGCTTATCCCAACGTCCAGAACTTGTTCGGCGAACTTGGTATAAATGATCGTTTGCAGTGGAAGGAGCACTCTATGATTTTTGCAATGCCAAATAAGCCAGGAGAGTTCAGCCGCTTTGATTTTCCTGAAGTTCTCCCTGCACCGTTAAATGGTACTCAATCTATTAACCTCCTGATCTGTGGTCAGAGCACAATGCTAGAAATATTTTTTATGGCCATCTATGTACAACATGCCAATGTAGTAGCAAAACCCGAATTATATGGCAACTAAAATCATGGCAGACACAAGATATTCTCTTTTAGAAATTGGATGGAAGATCCTAGTGCTTGGGTTATCAATTTGTGCTGAATCACATTTTTAACTTTCAAAAAGGAGTTATACAATTACAATTTACCTTTTAAAAAGAAGGTATACAATTGCAGTTTGTGATAAGGTTATTTTCAATGTTTTCTGCTCTTGATAATACATCAAAGTAAATGCTCAGACCAGCTAGCTTCAATGTGTGTGTGTGTGTGTGTGTGCGCGTGTGCGCGCGTGTGTTTTTTTATACCAATAGTGGTTCGAACAGTGAGGTCAATAACAAATCCCAAATAGAAGAAGAGTAGTGGACCACAGTTTCCATCACCGCAGTGTTACTATTGTGATCCAGGTCCATCTTTTGACCTATTCAGTGTGTGTTGGATTCTTAATGGGTCTGTCAAGGAGCTGATTAATGGTTGCTCTCATGGGCTTTTTCAGGCTAGAGGAAGGGTTCAGAGGCATATGGTCCCTCGTACTATTATATAGGGCCTTTGGAAAGAAAGGAATGTGAGAACTTTCAACAATAAGCAAGCCCAGGTGGTTATGCTCAAACATAAGATCACATCCATGATCATTGGATGGGCTATTGGTAGAACAGAATTTCAAAGGATATCTTTCTGGCAGCTGGAAAGCAATTAGGAAGTGGGGCCTGTGGGGAGTTGGACAAATCTAAGGTGTAGGCTTGTGTCCTAATCCCGCTTCGTGAAATTGAACTTGGCGACTTTTCTCATGAGGACCCCAGGTGTTCCAAGAGGCAGTGATGGTGAGTGATCATTGGTTTCTCTGGCCCTTGATGGGATTTTGGTTAGCAATAGGATGAGGCTACGCTCCTAGCTTTAGAGGAAGGAAAGGATTGCTAATCTTGTATTTCCTTCCCAACTCAACACTTATCATTGAAGGGAATGTTTGTCATGTGTTCCACTTGATTGGGGGTGATATTCTGGGGCCTTAGAGGTTTTTGGGTTGTACAAAGGAAATTAACTCACTAGTCCCTCATCTGGATGTTTCTTGTTCTCTTGTTCAGATGGATGCCAATGAGTTGTCCAATGGGCTCCTGAGAGACCAGTACCAAAAGGGTCACTTGCAATTGGCTGCAGGGTCTTTGTAATGTTTCTTTCTATCCTTTAATAAAATCTTGTCATGTTAAAAAAAAAAAAAAAAAAAAAAAAAAAAAAAAAAAAAGAAAAAAAAAGAAAAAGAAAAAGAAGAAGAAGAAGAAGAAGGAAAGAAAGAAAGAAAGAAACTGGTTCTTAGTAATGGTTTCATTAATTTCCTATGAGTTAAATGAACTGATATTCATGTATCCCTCTTGTTTTCCATTTAACTTTTAGAGTTGTGACTTATCCATGTGTGAATATGACTGGCAGGGATCTGGGCCATCTTAAAGAATAATGAAATGCTGACGTGGCCTGAAAAAGTGCGGTTTGCTATTGGTCTGTTGCCAGCAATGGCTGGCGGACAGGCTTATGTTGAGGCTCAGGATGGTTTAACGGTTAAAGAATGGATGAAAAAGCAGGTATGATTGTTTAGCAGTATAATGGCTTCCTCAAACACATTCCTAGTTGATGGCAAACAGTTGTAATTTCCGCATCTCTTGGTCAGGCTTGTCCTGTATGTGCTAAATTCATCCACTATCCTAAGGGTTTCTTGTGCACAATACAAATTGGAAATGACCCTATACATGTTAGGTTGGCCTGCATTTGAGCTTCGGTATTTTATGAATACAAATGTATATGCCCATGGTCTGGCTGATCTTGTTGCATTTTCGGTATTGATTCACTCATTGGTATTTGTGTCTTCAGTAGATTCAAAATGATGTCTACTTTCTTCTTTAGGGTGTACCAGATCGAGTTAATGATGAGGTTTTTATTGCCATGTCAAAAGCTCTGAACTTCATCAACCCAGATGAGCTTTCCATGCAGTGCATTCTGATTGCTTTGAACCGTTTTCTTCAGGTTTGTTATTGTTTTCTTTAAATTATTTCATCAATGTCGTATCATTAAGTGTAAATTAGGTCACCATGAGGTCATTGGAATTTGGAATGTACTTCAGGCAGGGGATAACTGATGCAACAAAAAGAGCTTTGCTAATACCGCATGCATGTACAAGGCAGCTCGTGTACACCCCATCACATGTGACAGTAGGGCAGACATGTAGCATCCATACCAACTATCAGCAGGTCCCACTTTGTAGATGTTCTCATCCAAAAATAGGTCCAATCCAGTCAGCAGGTGGGCCACAGTATTGAATGTTGGATGGGTTAGAAAACTATAGGCAAGGTATTCTGAGCTATCATTCGTTTCATATACTGTGGCCCACCTGACTAGTGGACTGGCCTGATTCTTTGGCAAGGGCATCTGCATGGTGATACCCCTCTAATGGATGGATTAGATGTCGTATCAATGTCCCATGCTAGCACGTGTGTTGTGCACCTGAGCCACCTTGTACGCGCATATGGGCTCAGCAATGCTTCAAGCCTCCAACAAAAAAATGTAAACTGAAAAAGCCATTATTTCCACACATCGCTTCTTTTGATAAAACATGTAGTGGTGTAGGCATGTCCATGTAAATTGAAGCATGCATGCCATAAAAGACATCTTGATTTTATTAAAGAAAAGTTCAATGAAACTTTGAAGGACTGATGTGAAAATGACAACAACATTTTTTATCAACAGGAAAAGCATGGCTCCAAGATGGCCTTCTTAGATGGTAACCCTCCTGAGAGGCTATGCATGCCAATCGTTGATCATATCCGATCATTAGGTGGTCAAGTCCAACTTAATTCCCGAATACAAAAAATCGAGCTGAACAATGATGGAACGGTGAAGCATTTTGTTCTCAGTAATGGGAGTATAATCGAAGGAGATGTCTATGTAATTGCCACACCAGGTATTGTTTCGGCTTCTTCTCTTTTCAAAATCATAAAGTTATGTCCATGATATACAAGTTATGTTTCCTGTCTGATGATATGCTATCCTTCATGGCAGTATTCATTCTTTTAAAAAAAAAAAAAAAAAAATGTTTTGGGGAATGTTATTGATTTATTTTATTTGAATCAGTTGACATCCTAAAGATTCTTTTGCCTCAAGAGTGGAAAGAAATTCCTTATTTCAAGAGATTGGAGAAATTAGTTGGAGTTCCGGTGATTAATGTTCACATATGGTTAGCTACAGATTCTTTCAACTTTATCTGGATGTTTTCACTTCTCATTGTACATTCCATCATCTTCCAAGTTTTAATTTCCATTGATATTCAATCATCTTGTCATGGCTTAATTGATTGAAATTGAACAGCAGCTACTTTCTTTTTCTTCCTGATTTCTCTAATAAATAATGTGTTAACTTAGTATTGTAATGCAATTTACTTCAAGTTATCTTATGCTTGAATATTTCACAGGTTTGACAGGAAGCTGAAAAACACATATGATCATCTACTTTTCAGCAGGTCCAGATGCTTCCTGCCATCAATCCTTTTATTTTTAATTTTTTATTTATGTCAGATGGATGTTTAAGTATTTACATGTATGGTTTCCAACATCATAAGTCTATTTGGTCCCCCTTGCATCTACTGTCCATCATGTGGGGCCAACCTTTGATGTGGACTGTTCATTGTGTGGGCCCCACCTTTGATGTGAGCCATTCATCATTAGGGGCCGACCTTTAATGTGCACCATCCATTATGTAAGGCCCACCTTTGATGTTGGTCATCCATCATTTGGAGCCCACTATCAATTTTATTGTCCATCGTGTGGGGCCCACCTTCAATATCCACCGCCTGTCATGTGGACCCACCTTTGATGTGGATCATCCATCATGTGGGCCCCACCTCCGATGTGGGCTTTCCATCATGCAGGCCAGCTTGGGATATGGGCCACCCATATTAGGGTCGACCTTTGATGTAGACTGTCCATCGTGTGGGGCCACCTCGATGTGGGGCCCGACTTCAATGTCCATTGCCAGTCATGTGGAACTCACCTTCGATGTGGACCGTCCATCGTGTGTGCCCCACCTTTGAAGTGGGGCATCCATCATACCCTCCCATTTTTTATGTAGGCTATTTATCATTAGGGGCAAACCTTTGATGTGGACCATCCATTATGTGGGCGTACGTTAATATGGGTGATCCATCATGTGGGGCCCACCTTTGATGTGGACAGTCCATCATGTGAGGGAGCCATGTGAAACCTGATCATAAAAATTCTTAAGCCATGTGAAACCCGTCCTCAGTTGATCCATAAAAGGCTTGAAACCTGATCATAAAAATTCTTAAGCCATGTGAAACCTGTCCTCAGTTGATCCATAAAAGGCTTGAAACCTGATCATAAAAATTCTTAAGCATTGTGAAACCTGTCCTCAGTTGATCCATAAATGCCTGAGCTTTTTTTTTTTAGCATTCTATTGAGATTTCTCTCTTAAAAGGACCGATGTACTACCCCTTAACTCTATCTGGGTCTCAATTGGGTCGAGTCAACTTGGCGAGTTTCCAGAGGACTCTTTTTTTTTTTTTTCCTTTGCTATGGTTGGTTGTGCATGAATGTTTGCTCATACTGACATTATACTTGTTTTGTTTTATTTTTTATTTGCAGAAGTAATCTTTTGAGTGTATATGCAGACATGTCAGTGACATGCAAGGTAAAGCATTATACCCAAAACTGGTCCTTGAATTTGTGTGCTTTCAATCACCATCTTCACTTCTTCTTCTTTCTTTCTTTCTTTCTTTCTTTCTTTCTTTTTTTTTTCTTTCTTTCTTTCTTTTTTTTTTTTTTTGTGCTTTCTATTATTTCAGATGGGATATTTGTAACACTGATTTTTTATTTCTTATCTCTCATTATGCAGAGGACTGATTGTTTTAGTGCAAACTAATGTGCTTCAGCTGTTTTTCCCTCAAGCTCAAATTGCTATCTCATCATTAGAACTTTGTTACCATCCTTTTAGGAGTATTATGATCCCAACCGCTCCATGCTGGAATTGGTTTTTGCACCTGCGGAAGAATGGATTGGACGCACTGATGCTGAAATTATTGAAGCTACTATGAAAGAGCTTGCGAGACTCTTTCCCGATGAAATCGCTGCTGATCAAAGCAAAGCCAAGATTCTTAAATACCATGTGGTTAAAACGCCACGGTGAGCTTCAAAATGCATGAAGAACCTTTTTGAAATTTGAATCATGATAAAAAAATGTTGAGTATACGAAAAGTATAAAGAAGGCTTGAAAGTACGGCTAATATTGGACAAAATAAGAGATTCTGGATGCTTTATACGTCATATAACTTAGACCAGGCCCATATAGGGCTGTCAATGGGTACCTGGACCTCCAGGTAACCCGATGGACCTGATCCGATTTTAATGGGTCTGGGTCCCATTTAGTGGACCCATTGATAAATTGGGTTGGGTTTGCGTCTCGCCTTTTGGACCTGGTTAAAAATCAGGTCTAGTTGGGTTCAGGTCGGGTTGGATCTAGTCAGGTCCAGTTAGTTTTATGGTATTCTAGCAAAAGAAATGAGGTATCATAAGCATACCCATGTAAGATAGCATGTTTACACACCATGCACATGTCAAATTGCACATTTGTATGCGATCAAATACTTCCATTGGGTGGGCCAACCATGTAAATGCTCTTATTTGTCCCGAACCCAACCCCTGATGGGTACTTGAACTCGATAGGTTCCAGACTAGAACCCGGTCTGCCCAGGTACAGGTGCTATAGGACTCAACCTGAACTGTCCTGTTGACAGCCCTTGGACTATATGTCAGTGCAAGTATGAGACCAAGCTTGTGCCTATACAATTATATGATATATTACATAAATAAAACTTCATATAAGTTGACAATAGAGAAAATGACACTGGATTAGTAGTAGCAGCATTGAGTAGTATTTATCGATACCCCAATATGAGAAAAAGGATAATCTATGTTTTCTTTCCTGATATTTGTGTTAGCATAGGTTTGACAGAGATAATTTTCTAAACAATGCTGTCTTCATTCCCTTTCAAAAGAATTTCTTGTGCTGTTTCAGTTCAGTTTACAAAACCGTGCCTAATTGTGAACCATGCCGTCCTCTGCAAAGATCCCCAATAGAAGGGTTTTATTTGACTGGTGACTACACAAAGCAGAAGTATTTGGCTTCCATGGAGGGTGCTGTTCTATCAGGGAAGCTCTGCGCGCAGGCTATTGTGCAGGTATTGTGAGCAGGGATCCAATTCACTTGAAAATTGTTACACCTCTCTGAAAGAATGTCTTAGCTTTGTGCCTAGAAAAGTTCCAGCCCCCACCAAAAAAAAAAAAAGGAAAGGAAAACACCGGATGACTGCTTCTTGGGCAATATTTCGAGAAGCCCAAGAAATGATGGAAAGCCTTTTGTTGGAAGGGGGAATGAGCAAACAAAGAAATAATAGTGAACATGGAAGCTCCTGTGAAATGAAAGTCATTAGTCATTCTTGTGAGTTCTGTTCTCCATCAAGTGCATAGGAGGGGAGAAAATGATATGAACTAAGAATGCTGATGTTCCTTTCCTGTTCCCTAAATTTTCTAATGAGCTACTTTCCTTAATGTAGCCTATTCTCACATGTAATCCTGGCATCTAATGCTCACCTACTATGTGAGATACGCAAGGACAGGTTCATTAGTGTCTTAAACAAACAGATGGTTCTTCAACACAACATCCCTAGCAAACCCACCATCCATCCCACCCCATCCATCCAGTTTTTTGATGATATTAACATTAAAGAAACAATAAAAGGATTTAGGTGTTTCTGATTGCCATTTTCTAAGTTATGGACAGTGTCTATTCATTACAAATTTTTTTTTTTTCAAAATTTATTATTATTATTATTATTATTATTTATAACAAATGTACATATTGGAACTTGCAGGACTGTGACTTACTGGTCTCTCGTGCCCAAAGAAACACAGCTGCAGAGGCAAGTATTGCTTAGCCAAGCAATTGGAAGTTCCCAGAGTGATCATCAGGCGTTCAAAAGAAGATTTGGTTACAGAAACTAATTTTTTGTCCAATTCCCTCTTTGATCCTAAAAGTTTGCATCCTGAGTGCTATACACATCTTCAATGTTCAGTTGGAGGAGGTTCTGTAAATTTCATGTAGGAGGTCAGTTTCCTCTTCCCTCTTTCAATAAACTAGATTTACTTTATACCAAAGCTTGTATACTTGGATCCATCGAATGGGATGCTGCTTTACAACCGACCACAATGTCATCAGTTTGGTTGAGGCTATTGAAGTTTTCAAATCATTACGGTGACATCCAATCTAAGATCAATGACCTTGGCATAAAGCTGCAATCAGATGGGCCTCTGCCTCATCCTTTAAATATCCAGTGTGATTCGCAGGGCCCATTCTGGGATGGCTAGCGTTGTATGAATCCCGATTGAACCTGGAATTTGGATCTGATCCTGAATGTAAAGGCCTGATAATTAATCAAGCCAGGCCACAGCGGCAGCCGCGGCCTGTCTTAAGGACAATAAGATGGCCATAGTCCACACCTGTTCAAATGAACAGTGTCAGAACTAATACTTGTTGAAGGGGTTGCGCGAGGATACTCAGCTAACAGGCTGGTTCATGGTTACCTAATTCACTGGAGGGAAAGTTCCCTTACTTGAGCAAGTATTCCGAATTTTTTCTTTTTCATGACAACCCAATTCGCAATTCATCTTTCTAGTTGGTATAAATACAATGGTCTCATCAAACAGCCAGCGGCAACCTAAGTCTGGAAATAGTGGTTTTAAAACTAGATAGCAACTTCAACATGTCAGGTTTATTTGTCCATTTGAGTGCGCCGAGGAATGTTTGTAACCATTTGTGGTTCCTTCACTAAGGCCAGTGCTCACATCTGTTGCCTCTCCTTGTTTGGGTTCAACTCACCATCCAAAGATTCAGTGGCAGTTTGGAGGCACACCATGGTGAGAATGGGTTGGATAGAAGCTCAGCCAGGGAACATTTTGTAGAGGTTGTATTTGGAATATCGTCTGATACTGGCACATATCGCCCCATGCATATCAGTGAGCTGAGCTAGGATTATTTTATTTTATTTTATTTTATTGTAGGGGCGGTAGTGTTTGGCACAGTCCTACCAAATTGAGGATGGGAGGATGCAACAAACACTCCCCCACATGTATAAGCTCCTGAAAATTATTCTCACCAGAAGCGGTGGGCGCACTAACCTTGTGCATTTTCCTCACCTTTCAAGGTTTCATCCATGTTAATTTGTAGATAAATAAAGAAGTGTTTACTCTGGGTGAAGCTAGGCTTGGGCCTTAGGAATTTGCTCATGGTGTGGGTGTGGACATCTTGTACCAGATGAGATGTTCCCACGACATTCTCTTTCCTTTATATCTTACAAACAGGCATACCCTCAAGGCCTGCTTGGTAGACTCTTGAAAATGAGTTAATCAATCATAATTATGTATTAGAGATCTTCTAATATATAATTATGAGTAACCATAAATAGGGGAAGGGGCACTTACGTGGAGAGAGTGAAATTGGGAGAGAAAATTGAAGGATGCCTTGCATTCACTAGAGAGGGTTTCTAACCATCCTTGCTTTTTAGTTTTTGTGGCTCACACAAGTTTTAGATTTGATTTTTGTTTGGGTTTACATTCTGATATGAGTTGGCACAACAAATAAATGAATAAATGTTAGACAGTCATTGCATAGCCTTTGTTGGATGGCTCTTTTAGCAACCTCATGCGGCTACTCACAAACTATAAGAGAATCAGGAGTAGGCTAGTCACACATAAATGAGGGAAGAGGAGCAAGTAAAATCCAATCTATTAGTTATAAGCACACATATTTTCAAAATTCCACAAATATCCCTTGTTTATATTGAAAATGTATATACCGAAAATTTCATTTAAAATCCAGTAAAATCTTGAAGGTGGTGGGAAAATTTGTTCATCACACATACTGTGTGCGCGCGCATCCCTACATACACATGTATACACATAATAAACTCTAAAGTCCAACCGGTACGATCCAACCACCTTAGAAATGAGTTATTAATTAGTTGGATGAATTGCTCACACACAGCTAGTTGGGATATGGAGCATACCATGGTGTTTGTATGATATCTCGCCTGTTCAGCAAGATTGTTGTTATGGGAAATCTGAGCTCACAATACAACGCTGCTCCGAGGACAAGTCCGAGCTGAGTCGCGACCCTCCCGACCTGTTTCAGGACGCGACCTATCCAAGCAGCCGACTTGGTTGAGGTCGGACTCCGGATTATAATCCGATCGGATGATCGTCTACGCTATAGCTGCCCTGCTCTAGCTTACATTTCAAGGCGAACGACGTTCCGAGCCGAGCATACAGTCCGAACAGAGCGAACGTCCCAAGCCGAACGCAAGTTCAGATGCACATATCCCACTCGCTGAACGTGGAAACTGCCATAACCAAACGTGGCCGATAACCTCGCTCGTAAATATGCATAATCCGCCAGATACGCTACATGATCGAGAGATTGCGGAGGGTATCTCCACGATCCGGGAATCCCCCTGATCGTGCCGAGATTATCGAATCCGGACCACTCGACAGTCAAGTATAAATACTACATCACGCCATATCTATAGGTACGCAAAATCGAGCTCTCCTTTACACTCTACTCAGACCCTGATTTCCTTGTCCTGACTTAGGCATCGGAGGGTCCCCTGACTTAGCCAGGGTCACCTTTGCCTGCTTTCCTGGTGCAGGTTCCATGGATCATACGTGGTGATCGACGAGGAGAGAGGGCTGACCGGATTTTGGCATCAACATTTTTTGACGCCGTTTGTGGGAACCTGAAACTAGAAGTCAGGTTCTCATTTCCCCTAAGCAATGGCGAGGAAGAAGAAAGCTACAGCAGTGCAGCCGCAACCTGATGAGCAGACTCGGTCGTCATCATCGCTTCATGCCGAGTCCGCTCCGGGGCCTTCTCAGCGTTCGCGTAATCAGTCAAACAAGTACTGCACCATGCAGAATGAGATCTAGGCCTTGCGTGACGAGATAAACCAGATGAAACAACAGCGGAAGCCAAAACTACGTCCGGCTCAAGAACAACCCGTTCTTGAGCTGGTGGGGCTGTTTGTGGAAACTCGCTCCGTGCCGAGGAGTGTGAGGCCCGAAGTTCTCCAAAGTTCAGGAGTACCGCAGTCGGGTCAAAATCTTCTTGCGGCACGTGGCGAGGCATTCGCACGGAACGAGCCTGCTCGGGCTCCGACAATCGTCCACTCAGCCACATCCGCCCTGCCACCCACGGACCTTCGTCATCAGTTAGAACGGAGGAGAGAAGGGAGAATATCGGAGGCTGAACATACCTCAGAGGTCGTCGCTGAAAACAAGGATCCCTGGGAAGCACGGTTTGCGGAATTGAAGGATAAGTTCCTGATATTGGAGAAAAAGCAAGAACAATCGACAATTCCGACCACGATCCAGGTGATGATGGAAGAGACCGAGCCTCCCTTCAACTCGGCCATCATGGCTAAAGTGATGCCGCAGAGGTTTCGGATGCCTCCCGTCATCCAGTATTCGGGATCTGGGGACCCATTCGAACACTTGGAGTCCTATCGATCCTGGATGCAGATCCAGACAACAACGGATGCAATGATGTATAGGGGGTTCTCTATCACCCTCAAAGGGTCCGCTCGGATCTGGTATCGCCAACTGAAGCCTGGTTCCGTGGGTTCATTCACGGAACTAAGCCGACTATTCCTTACGCAGTTCATAAGTGGTAAGAGAAGTCGGAAGCCCAACACTCACCTGCTTACCATTAAGCAGACCCTAAAGGAGTCGTTGAAGGATTACATCGCCCGCTTCAACGAAGAAGCATTGCATGTCGAGGACTACGATGATAAGATGACCCTCGCCGCTATTCTGAGCGGACTGAAAGAAGGAAAGTTTGCCTTCTCCATCGGAAAGAATCCACCGAAGACGCTAGCGGACTTCATGGCGAAAGCTCAGAAGTAACTAACGCAGAGGAGTTCACCAACGCCCGAAAGGGCACACAAGCGTCTGACTCGATCAACAAGGGGAAGAGACCCCGGAACGAAGACTCCCAGCCGGCTAGCAAAGGGACGGATGACCGCGCTTTTCGCGATCATCGTTCGAGCCGTAGGCCGGAAGGAAAATTCCGTTCCTACACTCCACTCAATACATCCGCCTAACAGATCCTGCTAGACATTCGAGGAGACAGACTGCTCAATTGGCCAGTCTGTATGAGAGTTGATCCCAGCATCGGGACAAACGAAAATACTGCCGTTTCCACCGGGACCACGGTCATAACACGGACGATTGCATAGATCTGAAGGATGAGATTGAGTCCCTCATCCGTAAAGGACATCTACATCGTTACGCCAAAAAGGAAAAATTCGCTCGGAGAGAAGAACGGCGGCAAGGGCAGTCGAACAACCCCCCAGAGGAGCTCGCCGAAATTCGTACCATTTTCGGGGGCTTAGCTGGGGGAGGGGATTCGAACAGGGCACGGAAAGCCCATTCCCGGAGCTCCGAGTTGGAACACCATATTCACCTGATGGAATGTCCCAGCAAGGAACTCCGTGTCGCTCCGTGCAGCCTGACCTTCACAGAAGATGATGCACGCGGGATCCAGCATCCGTACGACGACGCGCTAGTGGTCACTATGATCATAGCCAATCACAAAGTGTACCACATCCTGGTCGACACTAGGAGTTCAGCTGACGTAATGTATTCCGAGGCGTTTGAGAAGATGAAAATTTCACGGTCCAAGCTCCGACCTGTGAAGACTCTCTTGCACGGCTTTACCGGAGAGAGAGTCATCTCCGAAGGAGCCATCTCCCTCCCAGTGACTGCGGGAGAAGGGCAACATCAAATCAAGCTTTTGGTTGACTTTTTATTTGTCAATGTTCCATCAGTCCACAACGTGATTATAGGCCGACCCTCCCTCAATGCGATGAGGGCGGTTGTCTCAACTTATCATCTGATGATAAAGTTCCCAGCCGAAGGCGGGATTGGTTATCTCCGAGGCGATCAACGCGAGGCCCGGAGATGTTATGCGGTAGCCGTGAGAAAAGGGGCTGCTAGACAAACGCTCGTAGTCGACGCCTTGGACCCTCGCGGGGCGACGGAGAATCCCCCCGTCGAAGTTTTAGCAAGAATACCGCTCGATGAATCAGACCAGAGCAAAGTTGTTCAGCTTGGAGCATCCCTGAATCCCGAGCGGAGAGATGAGTTACTGGCCTTCTTGAGGCAACACTGGGACGTCTTCGCATGGTCACATGCAGATATGTCGGGGATCTCACCCGATGTGCAAGTCCAGAGGATGAACGTGGACCTAGACCACCGGCCAGTTAAGCAAAAAAGAAGGCCGTTCGATGCCGAACGATATGAAGCCACTGCCGAGGAGGTCTCCGTCCTGCTCGATGCGGGTTTCATAGAAGAAGTATACTACCCTGATTGGATAGCAAATGTCGTGCTCATCAGGAAGTCAAACGGGAAGTGGCGGGTATGCGTAGACTACTCTGATCTGAATAAGGCGTGTCCCAAAGACAGCTTCCCGCTACCTCGGATCGATCAACTGGTGGACAGCACGGCCGGACAAGAGTTACTCTCGTTTCTGGACGCCTACGCTGGGTACAACCAGATCGCCATGCATCCCCTAGATAGGAAGAAGACCACCTTTGTCACGGACAGGGGACTACTGTTACCGGGTCATGCCATTTGGCATGAAAAATGCTGGGGCAACGTATCAGAGACTGATGAATCAGATGTTCGCCAAACAGATCGGACACACCATGGAGGTGTATGTGGACGACATGCTGGTGAAGAGTATCAAAGCCTCCGACCACCTTGTTGATCTCGAAGAAACATTCAACGTCCTCCGTGAATACCAGATGAAGCTTAACCTCGCCAAGTGCGTGTTCGGGGTTGAGTCAGGAAAATTCCTAGGCTTCCAAGTCAGCCAGCGGGGTATCGAGGCGAACCCAGACAAGATCAAAGCCCTCCTGGACATGAACTCGCCTCGGACTCTTAAGGAAATACAGTGTCTCACGGGAAGAGTCGCAGCCCTCAGACGTTTCATATTTAGGGCTACAGACAAATGCTTTCCTTTCTTCCAGCAGCTGAAGGGCCATAAGAGGGCGGAATAGATGCCAGAGTGTGAGCAAGCCTTCCAACAGTTGAAACAGTACTTGGGATCGCCGCCTCTCTTGTCCAAGCCGGAAGAATGAGAGCCCTTGTTCCTCTACCTCGCCGTTTCGACCTCAGCCGTCAGCTCGGCTTTGATCCGAGAAGTCGGAACCAAGTAGTATCCCGTTTACTATGTAAGCAAAGCCATGGTACTAGCAGAAACGAGGTACCAGTCCTTGGAGAAATTGGCGCTCTGCCTTGTCGTCTCGGCCAGAAGACTACGACCGTACTTTCAAGCCCACTCCATAATCATGCTATCGGACTCTCCTCTGAGACAGATCCTCCAGAGACCCGAAGTGTCAGGCCGGATGACCAAATGGGCTGTAGAGCTCGGAGAGTTTGACATTCAGTTCCGGCCCAAGACGACACTAAAGGGACAAGCCGTAGTCGACTTCATCGCCGAGTTTACAACTCCGGACGAAGAGCAAGCCAGGAGGGAAGTCGAGATAACACCGCCCGCCCCGCTGATCAATCAAGGGCCCGCATCAAATTCGGGGTGGGTCCTTTATGTTAATGGATCCTCCAACGTTAAAGGAGCAGGAGCCGGTGTCGTCCTGGTTGCGCCTGATTCAACGACGATCCAATACGCCATCAAGCTCGAATTCAAAGCTTCAAATAATGAGGCCGAGTACGAAGCGCTGCTGGCTGGGCTCAGGCTGGCAGCAAGCCTCGGTGTTCAGACCCTGCAAGTCCGCAACGACTCATAGTTGGTGGTGAACCATATCTCATCGGAGTACGAAGCTAAGGAAGTCAGAATGATCGCCTACCTCGAAGAAGCAAGGAAATTGATCGAGAAATTCTGAAGCTGCACCGTCCGGCAGGTCTCTAAAGCCGAGAACTCATGGGCCGACGCCTTAGCAAGGCTCACCTCTACCTCCGAGGGTAAGATCCCACGTTTTGTTCCGGTCGAGTTCGTTGAGCACCCAAGCATCGGCCAGTCAGAGGAGGTCAGCACCGTCCAGTCCATCCCCAGTTGGATGGACCCCATTTTCAATTACCTATCAACTGATGAGACCCCCTCGGATAAGTTAGAGGCAAGGCGACTTAGGGTCCGAGCGGCTCGGTACGCCATATTGGACGGAGTGCTGTACAAGAAGGGGCATTCTCAGCCTTACCTTAGATGTCTCCGACCGGATGAAGCCGACTATGTGATTCGGGAGATTCACGAGGGAATCTGTGGAAACCATTCTGGCAATCGCGCCTTGGTCATAAAGATACTTCGTCAAGGGTATTTCTGGCCAACCCTTAAGAAAGACTTCAAGAATTTTGTTCAGAAGTGTAACAAATGCCAGCGTTTTGCTGTTGTGCCGAGGCAACCGGCAGAAGAAATGACTCCTGTGAGTGGGCCATTGCCGTTCGCTCAATAGGGGATCGACATCATCGGTCCCTTGCCTACTGGGAAGGGACAGGTCAAGTTTTCTATAGTCGCAGTCGACTACTTCACCAAGTGGGCCGAGGCCGAGTCAGTTGCAAAGATCACCGAGCAGAAAGTGATCGATTTCGTGTGGAAAAATATCATCTGCCGGTTTGGGATTTCGAGAACCATCGTCTCTGATAACAGCTGCCAATTCGACAATGACAAGTTCCGTCTTATGTGCCAAGGACTTGGCATTGTGAACGCTTACTCATCACCTCGGCACCCACAGTCGAACGGACAGGTAGAGACGGTCAACAAGATTATCAAACACCATCTCAAGACGAGACTGGAAAAAGCAAAAGGAAATTAGGCCGAAGAGCTCCCCTTTGTCCTCTGGGCCTACAGGACTACAGCTCAGACTTCGATGGGCGAAACCCCATTTTCGTTATCCTACGGCTCGAAGGCAATGGTGCCGGTGGAAGTCGAACTCCCTATGGCGTGGGTTAGGGGTTTCGAAGAAAGTCAAAACTCCGAACAGATAGCGACTAATCTGGATTTACTCGAGGAACTCCGAGAAGTTTCTAAGCTCCGAACAGCGGCTCAGCACCAGCAGGTAGCGCGCTTCTACAATTCCAAAGTCAAAGTCAGGTGCTTCCGACCAGGAGACTTAGTCTCCGATGGGTTTTTCAAAACACGACCGAGCCAAGGGCAGGAGCGCTCGGACCCAATTGGGAAGGTCCATACCGTGTGGTCAGATCTGCCAAACCGGGCTCGTACCACCTGAAAAACCTCGAAGGCTGTCATCTCCCTTATCCCTGAAACACCGAGCACTTGAAGATCTACTACCCCTGAGGAAATAGCCTTTAAGGCTCATGATGCAATGTATGCCTCCGAGCGACTGGCCTTTAAGGCTCTTAATAAAAGATCGATTCTACCTTTGAACGCTTGTTCGATTGTCCTATCCGCACAAGTATGAGATAAATGGTCCGATTCCTTAAGGAATCGGAACCCAACCTTATGAGAGATCGACGAGGCATCTCTCTAAGGGAAAAAGCCTAATAGATGGTCCGATCCTCTTAGCATCGGAACCTAACCCCACGAAAGATCGACAAGGCATCCCTTCAAGAGAAAAAAGCCTAATAATGATCCGACCCCCCGACTAAGTGTTCAGCTCGGCATACAACAAAACAAAGGCGACGAGCCGAGCATCCAAAAAGATCGGACACAGCTAAAACTTGGGCCGAGGAGGCTCGGACAACCGACTCTAAAAACTAACTAAACGGCAGCTGACTAAACCCATAAAGAAACTGGATCGACATACAAATAGATAATGTAAAAGGAATGTTCTTCATTGAATCCCCTCGGATGGACAAAAGTACATGGTTGAAAGTACATTGATAGTTTCAAAAAAAAAAGAAAGCAAAATGATAGTCTTCAGGCCGGAGGAGGAGCTTGGGTATCAGGAGCCTGGGCGTCAGGAGCTGGATCCGAACGGACGACTTCGACCGGGGCATCTTTAGAGTCGTCAGGCAGGAGGGAATCAAGGTCAAGGTCTGGGTATAAACCCAGGACTGCCTCGAGGCAAGCGTCGAAGCCGTGATTGTAGAACGTCGCGGCCTCAGCATCCCTCTCTTTAGAAGTTTTGAAACTTTCGACTGCAGCATCAACCGCTGCGGCCAAAGAGGCCTCGTCCTTCACCCTCTGGGCCTCCACGGCTTGATTCACGGCTCGTGTTCGCTCCTCATTCGCTTCGGCCTCGGCACGATTCAGAGCTTCCCCAAGCTGAACCGTCTACACGGCCAAGGGGTCTGCGTGGGCTCTGGCGCGGATCAACTCAGCAGTCGCTGCGTTACCGCTCTTCTTAAAATCATCTGCCTTATCCTGCAGATGTAGCTCCCTGGTTTCCAAGTCCACGACGACTCCCTGCAGTCGCCTGACCTTGGCTCTCTCGCCCGTAATCTCTTGGCGGAGGCCAGTCTCCTCAGACCTTAAAGCCACCACCTCGGCCTGGAGAGCCTCCAACTCCGCCTCCTTCCCCTTGTACTCTCGCACTCTCTGCCGAATGGAGAGCAGCACCGGGACAGCCTGAACAGGAAACAAAGATCAGTACCTACGGAGTGTGCATAATAACATCAAAGAAAGGAGGTCTTCTCGGAGACTCACCATGTAACATACGGAGGCGAAGTCGTTCAGGAAGCCTCCCTTCGATCGCTCAAGGGTCTGGGCGATGTCTTCCTCCTTGGCATGCTTGGCGGCCCACCAAGCCAGGCACGCCATATGATAGCCGGGTTTGAACCTCCCCCCGCTCGTGCCCGCTTCGGTCGAGGCCTCAGCCCCCTCGGCCCCTACTCGACTACCGGCCGAGTTTTGACCCTCAGCGCGGACCTCCCCCTCAACCTCGGGGGGTGGGGGGGGGGGAAGGCACATTTTCGGCTACCCTGTTGGCTCCTTCCCTCTCAGAGGATGAGTGAATGGCGATGAGGGGTTCGGGGGCTGCGGCGGGAATGGGGGCAGCAGGAATGGCGATGGAGGGAACCCGAGCAACAGAGCTCGGCGCAGCCGGGGTTTCAGCCTCGGTCACTCGAACGACCCCCGGAGGAAGACGTACCATTGGCCGAAGCACTACCGGAGGAGTCACGGCAGTGCTCGGGCACTTCGGGGCAGGCAGCGTGGAGGGAGTGCCGGCGAGCCTCCGTGCTGGACTTGATGGATTTGGTGCAGCAGAAGATTCTCCCACGCGGGGGGGAACCGGCTTCTTCCGAGTGATCTTCACTCGGGGGGCTTCTTTGAGTAGCTTCGCTGTGCTCGGAGCTGCCTTCCTCTTCCTCGCCCCGGACGCTTCAGCCATGCCTGCGAAAGAAAACTGTCAGCTACTAAATAAGTGAAGGAAAGATTATTGAAGAGGTTAGAACAGCTTACTCAGAGATGTGGCCAGAGGTTGGGACTTGCAGAGCCCGGACCAGTGAAAATTGGCTGCAGTTATCAGATCGGCCCAAGAGCGAAGCGACTCCGACCGCGTTCTGGCCTTTGCAATTTGGTTCCTCTAGTCCGAGTCGATGAGCGGCAACCCCTTTGCGAAAGCTGCAATGGAAAGAAATCTTACTTCAACCAAAACATGTGAAAACCAAGACAACAACCCGGACGTCAGATGAAATCCGACCTGGTTTCGTAAAGTGGATCGGGATACGAGCCGTCGAAGCCTTGAGCTCAGCCGCTGGAGCCTCCCAGTCACCTGCCGCCCAGAACCACTTGTTCTTCCAGTCCTTGTTGGAGGACGGCAGGTGCATTACTCAGCCCGACCTCTTGCTCCCCCAAGTCGCGAAATAATACCATGGGTCGTTGCTATCATGCTTGACCATATACAGGCTCAGCAGCCCCTCTGGGGTCAGCTCGGGGTTCCCAACTTGCTTCCAAATTATGTAGGCCGAGATCATCACCCTCCATGCATTCGGAGCAAACTGTCCAGGGGCCAATCCGAGATAGGTCGCTACCTTCCGGATAAAAGGATGCAGTGGGAGACGGACACCGCACTGCAGCGCGTAGAGAAAAATGGCCACCTCACCCTTAGCTGGAGCGCCAGCAACGTCCAAAGGACTAGGGGCCCTTATCTGCACGGAGTCGGGGACATGGAACTCCGAGCGGATCCATTCCATTTGGGATACTGACATGACAGAACCTCCAGGGACAACCTCTGCGGCCCGCAGGCATATCAGTGGCGGTAGGAGTTTCGACTCGGTGTGCTCGGGGGCAGCCTTCTTGCTGGGTTGTTTTGTCCTAGAACCCAGTGTCTTTTGCTTTCAAGGCGGGAGGTACGGGAGAGTGGCTTCGAAAGGGCCCTCGGAAGACCCGCTTTCGCTCCCGGTACTCCCCGGCTCGAAGTCGTCATCATACTTGCGGACCATCTCCAGATCAGAAGACATTGTGGAAATAAGGATGGAGGTGAGCGAGACTCACCGGATGATGGCCAAAAATCGTCTTTCTGCCGGAAACCTCGAGTTTGGCCGGAATCGCCTCTCGTAGGAAATCGCCTCTCCGGTGTGCTCTCTCAAATCAGGACGTCAAAATGACTAACCAACGCCCGGAGCGCCTTATATACGCAGTGAACAATTCTTGTATTGATGGCAAGCTTTAATGGCAACAGCCGAATCGGCACGAGTCAATCTCCAAGCACACCTGACAACGTTGCATTGGCGGGATACGAGCTGATCGTACGGCTCTGACATCAGGCTGGGTACCTCGACAGGTGAAGCGACGCCCCGGCACTCGGAGCCGTCAGGCGCACGCCTCCTGCCTGCGTGGCAACTGCTCATAGGTTGGGAGGAGATTCGGGATCGTAACTGTCGCCACGTGTTGGCCAAGGCGGCTAGCGTGCGTGATTTGAGATCCGTCATCATTGCGGCGAGGGCGGGAGATTTTCTACCCAAGTACTCTCCGAGCTGGCAAGCAAACTCGAAGAGTAGGGGGCTTCTGTTATGGAAAATCTGAGCTCACAATACAACGCTGCTCCGAGGGTAAGTCTGAGCCGAGTCGCGACCCTCCCGACCTGTTTCAGGACGCGACCCATCCGAGCAGCCGACTTGGTTGAGGTCGGACTTCGGATTATGATCCGATCGGATGATCGTCTACGCTATAACCGCCCTGCTCTAGCCTACATTCCGAGGCGAACGACGTTTCGAGCCGAGCATACATTCCGAACAGAGCGAACGTCCCAAGCCGAACGCAAGTTCAGATGCGCATATCCCACTCACTGAAAGTGGAAACTGCCATAACCAAACGTGGCCGATAACCTCGCTCGTAAATACACATAATCCGCCAGATACACTACATGATCGAGAGATTGCGGAGGATATCTCCACGATCCAGGAATCCCCCTGATCGTGCCGAGATTATCGAATCCGGACCATTCGACAGTCAAGTATAAATACTACATCACGCCATATCTATAGGTACACAAAATCGAGCTCTCCTCTACACTCTACTCAGACTCTGATTCCCTTGTCCTGACTTAGACATCGGAGAGTCCCCCGGCTTACCCAGGGTCACCTTTGCCTGCTTTCCTGGTTCAGGTTCCAGGGATCATACGTGGTGCTCAACGAGGAGGGAGGGCTGACTGGATTTTGGCATCAACAATTGTCATCACGAGAATTGGATGCCCAAAATCTGGTTGATCCAGCTATCAAGTGGTGCACACCATAGAAAACAATGAACAAGCACCTAAAAACTGAGCATTCACATGGGGACGCATCTAATAGTTGGATTGACTTGATTTTTGAAGCATCCCATTTTCATGTTAGGACGACCTTGCTGGATGGGTGAATGTCATACAAACTCCAGCCCCACACATCAGTAGTTGGATGTACAACCAGTTTGTGAGCATTTCTCACTATGTAAGGTAGACAAGACAAGTTATGGTTTATGAGGGAAGCGGATTGCATTTACCCATGGAGGGGCTCGGTACAGGCCGGGCACTGCGGGGACCGCCATGATGTATGGGTTTTATGTATGCTGTCCATCCATTTTTCAATATCATTTCACTACATGAACCCAAAAAATGAAGAAGATCCAAGGCTCAAGTGGACCACACCACATAAAGCAGCAGTGATTAGCCCACCATTGAAACCTTCCTAGAGCCCAACGTGATGTTTATTTTCCATTGAAACTGGTCATTAGGTCACATAGACCTGGATTGAAGGGAAAACACAAATATTAGACTGATCAAAACTTCTGCTGCTCCCAAGAAATTTCTAATGGTCCACTTGAGCCTTCCATCTGCCTAATTTTTGGGCTGATGCCATAAAATGATCTGGAAAAAAAGAAGAAGAAAAGAATGGACAGCTTGGATAAAACCCACACATCACACGGGGCCCACAGAGCCCCCCTGCTCGGACCGAGTCCGTCCAGGCGTGGGCAGTAAGGAATCCGCTTTCGTTATTCAGGTGGAAGCGGGTCAAGTCAAGAGTCGGGTGATTAAAATGTTGTAGCTGGACGGAGATAGAAAGGCGAGGTGGAAATGGACCAAGATCAAATGCGACAATCTGAACAATAGGCCCCTTGGAATCTCAGAATCCATACGAGAAAAATGATATTCAATCAATCGAGACCGGCAGAAATATCCTTCCAATTTTATAAAATATTTCTACAACTTTGCTAAGCCATGCCCCACACATGTGCTACCATGGCACATGGATGTGAGATCTGATCCATCCATCAGGTTGGTCCCAGCTTTATATGTTTTCCCAAAATAAATCTGGTCCACTCAGCACGTAAACCCCAGTATTGGAAATTGAATGGATGAGTTAGAAAACTTCAGCCAAAATTTTCAGAGTGGTACATTTGTTTTGCTAACCGTGGCCCACCTGATTCTTGATGGCATCAATATGGTGGTGACGTTCTGATGGATGGATTGAATCTCGTAGCTGTCATGACTGTGCCATGATGGCACGTGTGTGGCTTATACATGTGCCTTTTGCACATGCGTGTGAGCTTTGCCAACGTCAAGTGTTATGCTTTGGTTGGCTGTATTTTATGGGACCTTGAACATCTATGGTTCAAAAATCAGTCTCATCTATTCAATCTATCTTAATATGTGATCCACCTGACCAGATGGGCAAATCCTCTGAAGAGAGATGGGATCTTGTGATTTTGAAGGTGGGCAAGACCTACCAGACAAAGCATGTAATTGTGCGTTTTGATTGGTCAGTGGATTGCCTATCATTTGCTAGAATGCATGTAAAATCATATATAGAAATGTGTTTGATTTAGAGGGAGACAAGGACTTGGAGATTCCAAAGCTAATGTTATAATAAAAAAAAGGAATGATTGCTCAATAATATTGCTGTCTTATTTGGTTTTAAGAAATGTTAATCATATCCCAATCATTTCACCCCTCCATATCAAATTCTTTAGCCGATCACACTTAAAAGAAACAGCCGAGAGTAAATGCTTACTTTTAAAAACTTTTTGGAAGCTACAAAAGTTTTGGATGAAACTAATATTTATATTTTCATTTTATTTAGGCCCAAGTGAACTTATGAATATGTTGGATGGCAAAAAACATCAAGGCAGGCCCTAAGAAGGCTTCAACAGTACGAGTCATTGTCACCACCACTTCTCATGGTGTGGTCTGCTTAAGCCTTTGATATGCATTTATTTTTAGATAATGTTTTAAAATAATCTTTCAAAATAGACCAAACGCTCGGATAAAACTCATACACCACTGTAGTTCCCACGGAATCCTTGACAGGACTGTCCATCACTTGCTAGCTAGGTGCTGGTGATGGTAGTACCCAATCTGCATTGTGGGTAGCTCCATTTCTAACATATGCCAGTCCACCTCCTACATTGTACCGAAAATTCATTAGATATAATTAAAAGAGAATGATCACATACAACTGTTTTATCTCAAGCTATCGTACAACCATTCTCTTTATCATATACGAAAACCATGATGGATAAGACCAGTAGTACAATAAGTTAAACCATCAGCTGTCCATTGATATTAAACGTACGTGAGCCCACTGGATGTGGGGATCAGCTGATTTTTTATCAGATGATCATCAAGGTGTGGCCCACCTTTTGTATGGATTGGATATTATGCATGCATGACACTTTGGCAGGAAAAAAATGGCTGTATCATAACATCTGATCATCTATCTATTTAGAATGTTTAGTTGGTAATCAATCATATGATGTGATATTTAACTATTAAATTTAGCTGTTGCAGCTGTATTTTAAAGCTTAAAATATGTCTTATGAATTTAAATTTGTTTTTATGCTTTTTGGAATCCGGTGAATTTTGCATCTTGTGGAATCCAAAGTATCTTAGAAATTAGCTTAGAGGTGTGAACGTGTAAAGAGATGGGAGGAATCAAATCCAAATCATTTTCACAAAATTACATAATTACACTACCCATTGGGGTCACTTTCTCTAACGTGGAGGAAACGGTTTAACATGCATGAAATCCACACCGTCCATCCGGTACATCGGCACTTGTTTTGCCTTGATTCCAAAAATAAGGCTGAGTGGGCCACGCCATGAAATTATACCTAAAAACCTCTAAATTCATGTGCAATGGCTCACCTGAGTTTTTGGGTTTCTTTCATCCTGATGACGCAGATTAGTTGAGTGGGTTGGCTTGGTTACAAAAAACATGGTGGGCCCAATAATAATAAAAAAACCTAATGGTGGGAGTCCCGTGCCAACCTTTAACTAGACATTGCTTACCTGAACGATGGACAATCATGATTTTAGGATTGGAAGGTGAACATGAGGTGGTGTACCTGATGGACGGGGTGGATCTCATAAAAGTTCCGCCCAACATGGCTCTCGGTGCACCTAACGCGAGTTACGCCAGCGCGGTTCTTATAATACGAGGAATGCTGTAGCGATCCTGAAAAGGTGACCGCGACACGTGTTAACGAGTCACAGACGTGTGAGATCGGGGCCGATCATAAAGAGGGACAGACAGTTAACATTCTACTACCCATAAATCAGGCTCGTTCATTTATCAAGTGGGCCACAGCAGCTTGGAAATAATGGATGACCAGAAAGAAAATCACCAGTGGCCTGTATTCAATCGTACGCTGTAAGGAGAACAGAATGGATTTTCGGACGGGGAGCGGATTAGCTGTTACCGGGTAACAGCTCAGTATCCACATTTATGAATTCGTTTTATATCCACGTCGTCCATTCATTTTTTTTCATTTTATTTAAGTTTTTATTCCAAAATTTAAGCAGATAAAAATATCAGGTGGACCACACCAGTGAGAAAAAGTTGTGAATAATTATTAAAAGTTTTTTGTACGTCACAAAAGTTTTCGATCAAGCTAACCTCTGTATTTTCTCTTCATCCAATTCTGTTTGAACTTCAACGGGTTGGATGGCAAATAAACATTATGGATCTTCTTAAAGTGGGCCTTGGGAATATTTTAATGGTGAGCGTTTAGTTATCACTGTTTCTTATGGTGTGGTCCACCTGAGGTTTGGAAATTCTTAATGTTTGGAACCACTTCCTAAAATAGGCTGTAAAAATAGATGGATGGAGTGGATTTACAACATATCATCAGGGTGGGCCCTACGGTGAGGGTAACACCTAAACCGCGCCCTTTAGGATGGGGCTGGTGCACATGGGACCCACCAAATACATGGACTTGATATTGCACACGTGTCATGTTGGCACGACCGAGAGAGGAGTTGGTTCCCAACCAAAAAAGCCAAAACTGACCCGTCGATTGGTATTTTCTAATGGAATTTGAGAATGCCAGCTTCATTATCTTAATTATACTTTTATTCATACATCTTATAAGAGATTCATACGTGTTTCCATCTGCACAGTTGGAAGTAGTAGTCCCTCCCTACTACTAAAAAAAACAAAAACAATGTTGAGCCATGAAAATAGGTGAGAGGTCGTAGACAAAAGATTACATTGGATCCACCGGATTGCTAACCGCCCCAATAACTCGTAACAAAATGCCATGGGACTGCACCTGTCATCTGTCCAAGTCCAACCGGTTGAATACTCGTTACACTCCAACCAGTGAATAGCTTGTATCCTTTAGGGCCCGTTTAGCCGGATGGATTGGAAGGGATTGAATGGTATTAGGGTGGATGGCGTGGCTTTCTATGTAATAATGGTGTTGTGAGTGGATTGTCTCCAGATCCATGGGATTGCTATATCCCAGACCATTTGGCATGCCTGGCCAATCCGGCGATTAAACCTTCCCATCCCTTTCATTCCCACGAACCAAATATGTCCCAGGCAAATTTGAACGGATTAGGGTGGATTGAATAGGATTTAAAGGTAATGATGGTGTGTCAGTGAATTGTCTTGAGATCCATGAGATTTGAGATCCGATTACCGACTCTATTTGGGTTGCCCAATCATTCTCAGGATTCAACTTCCAATCCCTTCCAATACCATTCAATCCCTTCCAATCTGACCGGCCAAACGGGCCCTTAATGTTTGTGAATACAACCCTTTAGGGAGGATTGAGCTGTAGGAATTAAGTTTTATTGACTGTGCTTATTCTTGAAATGATTTTTCTATAGTGTAAAGATTGAGGGGGAGAAATCAATGGTGTAATGCTGGAACTGAAAGTTCACCCATATCTCTATTACAAGGTTAAAAGAGGATTGAGATGAAAATGAAATCAATACCGACCAATGTCTCACGATCCCCCGAAATAAGTTAATGGATCAGATCAAGTAAGGAGTGGAACCCAAACTCACATATTGCATTAGAGAGGAAGAAAGAGAGAGAGGGAAGAAAATGTGAAAGGGCCTTTTGGCGCAAGGGACCCACCTATTGAACCTTACATGAAACTCTACATGGGACCCACTGGATAATCTTGTATTAGATCTAAGCTCTTTCAATTTCATACCATTTATCTCACGGATGGACCACACCAGTAAAAATAATCTGAAATTAATGCACAATATTAATGCAGTTTTGGGTTAGATAATTTTATTATTATTAATTTTTGAAATAACCTTAATATAATTTCACAACTGTAAAAAAATAAAATAGCAAATAAATTAGATTAACTAAGGGGTAGCTCAAATCATTAATTTAATGAGGCTCACACCTTCAGGAGAACTACAACATGCTACTGCCCTATGAGGGGATGAGACTGTGGAGCATTTTTGTCCTGAGAAAGCCAAAAAGTACTTGGGGACTAAAAAGAGCCGACTAAGTGAGACGTGGCCTCACCCAAGAAAATGGAGCCCTGATCATAGGGCTCACCTTGCTGTGTGTATTCTCTATTCATCACGTCCATCTATTTTTACGTATCCTTTTGGAGCATCATACATAAGAAGAAGCATATTCAACTATATATTAGTGGTGATTGACCATGAATGGGCATAAAAGTTTGGGATCAAGCTAATATTTATTTTGTACCTTCATCCAGGCTTACGTGACCTTATTGGATGACAAATAAACACTATAGTCGCCTCAAGAAGTTTTTAATGGTAGGGTGTTCAATCACCCCTGTTTCCTAAAATATGGTCCACCTAGTAATTTGATTTTTTTCATTTTTTAGATCATGTCCTAAAATGATATGGAAAAATGGATGGATAGGGGTGGATACAAAATACACACATCAATGTGGCCCCAAAGTAAGGGCCGCACCGTCTTGGTGAGGCCAGGGTCTCACCTAATCCGCCCCCCCTTATGGTGAGCTCACTCACAAATGGGGCATGTGGTATTTCAAGTGCACGACACATTTGATACCTGGGTGGATGCACGGCCTTGATTGATTGGATGATCCTGGCCATTATGATGGCCTTCTATTACCCATGAATACAGAAAAATCCACCGGTGAGAATGTGTAGTATCCTGGTTTTGCAACCTTTGATTTTCTGGTCCCACAATCCAAACAGGCGATCAATTCCTTTTGGTTGTGTTTGATTGTCCTAGGAATCTGGGTCCCTTGAAGCTCACTTGCAAGTGTACAGTTAAAAAAAAAAGAAAAAAAGAACGAACAGACCAATAGTAGAGTACTCAAGGGAATGTGTGGTCCACTTGATGGTAGATCCTGATTTTGCACCAGGTCATGTTACTGTTAGGTCCCACCGGATGAATGTCCCTGGCCATTGCCACGCAGGTTGCACCTGGGCACTCCAACTTGGGGACACTACAAAATGAGAACAGTCACTAACATCTCTTATATCTAACATCTGTGAATGATATATGAGGATAATCTAAAATTTTATTTCTCTAAGAGTTTTTTATTTTTTTAAAACAAGTGTAAGGCGCCGTTTGTTAAATCTGAAGTCTAAAGCTTGAATCTGAAATCTGAAGCCTGAATTTGAAATCTAAAGTCAACTTATTTAGTAACTATGGCTGAAGTCTGAAAATTAAGTACTGAATTTGAAACAATTTGTTTGTTAACAAACATCTGAAATGTCTGAAATATATTAATTTGACACATTTGCCCATACTTATCTCCTGTTTGGAAATGCTTTACATTATAAAGAAATTATTTTTTATTAAATAAAAATAAAATTATTTTATTTAATTCAAATAAACTATAAAGTATTTAATAGAAAATTAAAATATCATTATTCATAAAAACAGATAAAAAATTAATGATTTGCATGTATAAGTGTGGCGAAAATTTCTTCTCGCATATTAGACATAAAAGTTTGTTCAAAGTTTCCAAATACTCTTTCCACTTCAAGCATATCATTCTCTGATTCGATATTCATCTCTAAAAGAACATTTTCATCATTGTATTGTTGGAAGACAAATTCTTTTTTAAATATATAACAAAATTTCATAATTACCTTTATGTACTCATCCCATCTTTCTTCAGGCCAATCGAATTGGCCCGTCAATGCATTGTACCCATGTCCCGTAATGCTTATCAATTTAATCCACGTAGTATACTGTACTTCAGATAATCCCATAAATTTTTCAATTGCTTTTGATTAAATTCTTTTCCTGTACGCTTTTTCAACTCAATTATTAATTTGTTTCATGCTTGTTTGGTCAAGCTTGACCCTGACCTACCACCCTTGTGTACTTCTTCAAGACAACAATCAATAAATATTTTTTTCTCCAAATCAGTCTATCTTGCCTGGCCACTATCCCTTGAAGTCATCGCTACAATAGTCTAGTATAAACTGAGAATTATTTAAAGAAGAACAATTGGGTAAAAATCGTTTAATAAATTTACTTGATTAAAATAAACAGAAAAGATAAAAACTTAAGAAAATCAAGTCAATCTTCAAAGATAAAGAGATTGTAATACCTGCCGAAGAGAAATATTTATAATCTTTTATAAATATGTTGAAATAATAATTGATGATGCAATGGAGAAGTGAATGAGAAACCCGATGTATTTTAGTAAAAAAATATACGTGAATTGGTACTGCACCAGATGATTTTCCGCCAACTTTAATCTCCTTAAAACCGTTCATACAACTTGAGCTCGATGAGCCCAATATAGGCTTCCAACGCAGGAGCCTCCCACGAAAGGCTTTCGTAGGGGACGCAAATTGCGTACTGACAACGTCAGTAGCAACGTGGCTACTGACAATACTCTATGGGCCCCGCATGGTGTATTTTTTATTTATCCAAGCCGTTCATATATTTTTAAATATCACTGTAGAGCATTATACGAAAAATGAGAGATTTTAATATCTCCACTGGACCACACCACAAGAAAACAGTGGAAATTGAATGCTCACCATTAAAAATTTTCTAGGGCTCACTATAATGTTGATTTGTCATCCAACCTGTTGGTTAGGTCACGCACACCTGGTAGAAAAGAATATATATATATATATATATATATATATATATATATATATATATATATATATATATATATATATATATATAAGCTTAATCTAAAACTTGTATGGCCTATAAGACTGTAATCACCAATCTTTCCTGTGGTGTGGTCCATATGAGATTTTGATCCATATAATTTATGGTTTTTGGTAATAAAATAGTCTGAAAAAATAGATGAATGGAATGGATAGGACACATACATCATTATGGGCCCCACATAGCACTGCCAGTAGCCACCTCGCTACTGACGCTTTCTGTAGGCAATCCGCGTCTTTTCTCATGAGAACCGCGTACAGTGCGGAAACGGATTGGCTACTCCCCAGCCACCGTGGTCGGTGATTTGTTAGCCCCTCCATGATGTATGTATTTCATCCATCACGTTCATCTATTTTTATAGATCATTTTAGTTTTTTACCCCAAAAATTAGAAGGATATAAATCTCAGGTGGACCACACCATATGAAAATAATAATGATTGGATATACATCATTAAAATCCTCCTGAGGCATATTGTACTGTTTATTTTACATCCAATCTTTTTATTAGTTCATACACGTCCAGATGAAGGGAAAAAAAAAAAGATCAGCATGATCCAAAACTTTTATGGTAGCCAAAAAGTTTTTAATGGTCCAAGCTATTCAACACTGTTTCCTGTAATGTGGCCCACTTGAGATTGGGATATATCTCATTTTTTGTCTCAAACCATGAAATGATCTAAGAAAATAGATGGATGGCATGGATGAAACAAATAAATCATGGTAGGGCCCACAGAGCACTGACCATCAGCCACAAGCCGGTGGCAGTAGGAGTAGCAGGTCCGTTCCCGTCTTATATCCAAGACGAGCAGGACGGGGATTTCCTGCGATAGCTTTTTGCAGGAAGTTCTTGTATCTAAGAAAATTAATTATTACCATTTCACCTGTTTGAAAATTCACCCAGTTTCTGTCCGGTTTAAAATGTTAGTTTAAATTTTTAGACCCCACTATGATGTATATGATATATCCGTTCTGTCCATTTGTTTTACTACAATATTTTGAGGCATGATCCAAAAAATAAGGCAAATCCAACATTCAAGTGGCCCACACCAAAGTAAACAGTGGCCTCAAGAGGTTTTTAACTGTGATTGTTTAATTCCATTTTTCCTTTGGTGTGGTCCACTTGAAATTCAAATCTGCCTCATTTTTTAACTCATACCCTAAATTCAGTTGACATGATAGATGGACGGTGTGAATAATTCACATATATCATGATGGGCCCCACATATATTTGTAGGCAATCTTCCTTTTAGTGTTGAAAAAAGTAAGAGTCAAATTAACCATAGGGAATGATGAAATAATTGCCCTATGAAGTAATTATTACATATTTACAATGCATTTACTATTATTTTGAAAAATCAAACATGTCCTAAGTAATGTTTGCAACTACCATGAATGCACATATTCTAATTACACATGCATCACAGAAATCTAAAAGAGCAAAACATTAGAGTGACGTTAATATCATTCGTATTATGCTATTGTTGCTATATGCATTGACTTGAAAAATATAGCAGAAGAAAGTATAAGCTTCGTAAAGTTGAGTGAGTAAATCTTGTGCATGTGTGATCTGTAAGACCCGTATCTTGGTCCGTACCTTTCCGTACACTTCCGCGGTCTTACCGGTCGAATTTCGGCAACCTTCGACCCTTAAACGATATCGACGCGCGACCCTGATTCATGTGCCGACAAGCCGAGTCTACTCGACCCGCGACCAATACCAAAGCGATCGCGCCGTCGTTGCGGTTCCTATACCGCGACTCACGCGCCGAGGCGATACTGTGGTCAAGAGTTATGGGCCAACGTTCAGTGCGAGAAAACGCCACGCGTTGCGAAAATCAAGGGAATCTCTACGATGTGTCACATCAATCACATCAATCCCATCAATCAATCACCCATCAATCCATCACATGTCAAGTACACATCACTTCCATCCCTTTTCCCAAGCAACCACAAAAGTCTTCACCACCCATACCTCTCTTACACAAAAAGTCACAAAAGTCAAGTTTTTCTTACACAACCATCACTCACCCATCCATCCATCACTCTCTCTTTCCCTTTACAACTCTCTCTCTTTCTCATTTCAATCTCCAAGCAAAAAAATCTCAAGCCCCATACGTATGGAAATTTTTCAACTTTCCTAAGCTCCAAGTGGCCCACCGCTTCATCCCAAGATCTCCCATCTCAACTCTCCATTCTTCATCTTAACCTTTGAAGTTGAAGCTAAGGTGCCAAGGAACCTCTAGGAGCAAGAAGATCAGACGGTGGGTGCCTCTATAGGATAGTTTTATTTATTTTTATGGTGGACCAAGTGAGGCCCACCGATCAATGGTGCGGATCTCACTTGGGACCCTTATTTGTGGCCGATGGACCACTTGGATCATCATGATCCTTCCATGATAGGGCCATTCTCCATGGACCCCATCATGATGTTTATTTTCATTTAGAAAGGTCATCTAGACCGTCCATATCGGTGGAGAATGGATCTCCACCGTTGATTTACATTTTCAATGGTCCTATATGCAAGGGATCCATTTATTGTATAATTTTCTTGTAAGGGAGGGTCCATAATGTCGGGGTCCCTCCATCACAAGCCGTGTCCCACTCTTCATGTCTCTCTCTCTCTCTTTTATTGCTTTTATTTTATTTTATTTTATTATTATTATTTTTTTTATGCTATAGGATGGTGGCCCACTTGAATGGATCTCATCTTGATGTATTTATTTTATTCAAGTGGGGCCCACCTTAGACATTATTCCCATGCCGCCCATCATGTGGTGGCCCACTTCATCAGGGCCCACCATTTAAAAAAATATATATATTATGAACCGTCCAGCGTCTGGGACGTTGGACGTTGTAAAGAAGAGTAGAAAAAGAAAAGGAAAGAAAGAAGGGCTTTGGTGGCCCACTTGCATAGGCCCCACCGTGTTGTACCCAGACAATCCAAGCCGTCTACCCTCTTACTTACAGAGTTTTAACCGTTGGGTAGAAGTTTGGGGTTGATTGGAAGACCTGGTGGGCCATAGCATCAAATAATGCACCTCGACCATTCAAGGATTTATTTTCTCATTTTATTCATTTTCTAGCGTCAAAAAAAATCCAAACTTTGGACTCATTTGGACGGCCTCGAGCCGCTGATCGCAATGGCCGGGGCGGATTTCTCTTTTGCGGGCCCCACGTGCAAAAATCCCCGGGAAGACCGATTTTTCTTTTTTTCTGAAATGGCAGAGGCTGCCTCTGACGCAGCCAGCAGCGCTGCACGCTGCTGCGTGCAGCCGTGGGACGGCGGGCGTCCAGTGAGGGACCCACGGCTCCAGCCGTGGGCCCCACCTTAATGTTTGTTTGCCATCTAGCCGGTTTATTAGGTGGGCCACCCCAGTGGTGGGCCCCCCTCCAAAAATGACACAGATCCAAAACTCAGGTGGCCCACACCACGTGAAACAGTGGATTGAATATTACCATTAAAATTTGTTTGGGGCCCACTGAGGTGTTGGATCAAGCTGAAATTTATGTTTTCCCTTCATCCAGGTCAGAGTGACCTTGTGAACGGCTTGGATGCCGAACAAATGTTACAGGGTGGGCCCCACATGGGACCCACAATGATGTGTATCTTAAAGTCCACCGTCCAGTGGACGGTGGCGCCCCCCCTTGCTATTGTTTTGCTTCCACCGTCCGTTGGACGGTGGAGCCCTCTTGACGCATGTGTTTTATGCACGCCAGCACAGCGTGCGTGCAGCGTGTGTGCAGAGTGTGTGTGTGCTGTGTGTGTGGTATGGGTATGCATGCGTGTGTGTGTGTATACATACATATGCATACATACTTATATTATATAGTATATATATAAATATTGTATATATATTTATATACATAGTTTATATACTATATATGTACACAACATTCACAATGATGGGCCTTCACGTGGGCTCCATCCGTGATGCAGATGCTGCATCCAATCTGCCCATCCATTTTAAGCAGATCATTCTATGAAATTAGCCAAAGTATGAGCCAGATCCACGGTCCAAGTGGACCCCATCTTAGCATGATTTGTGGCTCATCTTAATGTATTTGTGACACTTATTGGGGCCCACTTTGATGTGGATGTACGGCCCATGGGATTGGACCATTTGATATATTCCAAGGCCCTTGGGTCCAGACCCATTTAATTCATAAAAGAGCCTACGGGTTAGGCCCATTTGATTCATATAAGGCCTATGGGCTTAGGCCCATTTGATGTGTTGCAAGTCCATGAGACTAGGCCCATTTGATGTACTTCAAGGCCCATGAAATTGGACCCATTTGATATATGCAAGGCCTAGGGGTTTAGGCCCATTGAATTCACGTTAGGTCTATGGATTGAGGCCCACTTGATCTACATGTAAGACCCAATTGGTGTGACCCATGGGTCACATACTAGACTCATGAGACTAAGCTCATTTGATGTAATCTTAGGCCCACGGGTTTTGACCCATTGCAATGCACATAAGACCCATTGGTGTGGCCCATTTATGTGACCCATCTGATGAATAAAAGGCCCATAGGATATGGCCCATTTGATATATATGTAAGGTCCAATGGGGACAACCTACTGTCCATTGCAATGTGTAAATCCATTACAGACTAAGTATTGATGTTTACAAAGATCGTGCCTTGGGAGCAATGTTGGTTTAACGTCCATATTACGAGTGTAATGTTGGTTGGATGTCCACATTACGACTCTCCTTAGGGCCCATTACTGGGCCGTACTTATCGTGTATAGGCCGTTCAGGTCCATCCGCATTGTAAGATAGTTCATTTTATTATAATATATTTAGTATAGTTCCATGACTCATGATCATACGCATCATATGTATGCTTGACGTGAGAGTTGTCCGATCATAGCATTTACCTTCGGGCAGGTTGTTTCTGGGCTCCCGGTTAGGCGGTGTTGCCCTACATGAGCGCATGATATGCGCAGGATTGGTTGCATGACTGGATAGCGTGATTCATGCATTCCGCATTTGTGTGACATGGTTATTGTATACCCTAGCGACATCAGGGCCGTAGCCTCCACAGACGCATCGTGGTTGGCAGGATTGAATACCGAAAATCTTGTTCTACATGGGGTACTATAGATATCCCTGGGTGAAAGTCCCTAAACCCTTATGGTACCAAGAGGTTGCTCCAACATCTAGACCGAGTGGGTAGATGAGCGTTGAGTGCCGATTACCAGACGGCTACGCTCTCCACTGTGTCGTGGTCGGTTGGAAGGGGGTGCAGCTTTACCCATCCGAGTGTAGGGGGCAATGCTAGGCTGAGTTTGACCAGCTCGAGGAATGGATCCGCTATCGACGAATCGCGCCCGATATTAGCGGACGGATAGTGTGGTCTCTTCCACTTACCTTATTGTGCCCGATGTGGCGGCAATCTGGTTTAGAGTGTACGAGACCCCGGAGATATTCCATATATTGAGCCGTATTGATGTATGGACATAGATGAGGACCTGTATGCTTGAGTTGCATTGTACATCGCATGACCTTTGGGTGGCCAATACCATTCATGTCTTGCATTGTATAGCCTTGGTACGGCTCATGATGTTATGGTTCCATCTGCATATTCCGCATTACTCTGACATTGCATTCATATTACTACCTTGCACACACACTTTCACTACCCTCTAAGCTTTCTGTAAGCTTATGCACGACCGTTGCGTGCAGGTGACGTTGGTTCGCAGCAGCGATGAGGCAGGAGCACGTTGCTGAGCATTTTGGAGTTTTTGTACTTTACCATTATTTTTCCCTTTATGCTCATTGTACTTGTAAATTTTTTGATCATAGTGGAAATGTAATGGATTTCTTGGTTGTTGTTTGTGGGTTATGCCTTTGGTTATGCTTATTACCAATCAAACTGACATTGAAAATCCTCCTCGTAGCATCCCAGGATCGGAACCTGGAGAATGGGAGCTAGGAGCCGAGAATGGGGTTCTACGGAGGCTATCGGCGCCGGATTCGGCGATCGGGAATTCCGTGAGCCCGGTTTTCGAGTTTGGGGCGTGACATGATCCTATGTCATGCTGTGACCTACATGGGTAATAGTGTATTGAGCACCTGTGTAGGGCTCATCGGGAATCGAAAGCTAATAAGCATCATTCTATCTAAATATGACAATAATAGAATGCATTTGTTTATTGTCCTCACTGACCTCGAAAATTAAGGATCTCACTCTGCAGTCATATCGCCCAACCTATCCCGGCATTGGGTAAGCCCATCACCCAACTTTACACACACACACAGATATATATATATATATATATATATATATATATATATATATATATATATATATATATATATATATATATATATATATATATATATATATATATATATATATATATATATGACACAAGCATTGATATAGGGTAGATCAATAACACTTTCATGTCCAAGATGGACCAGAGAAGGCCCGATAGGCAGCGGAAGTGATCCGGACCGTCAGAACCTTATAATATGCATATCCCATAAATTGGAATGAGTTATTCAACGTACCGTATATAATTTTGAGGTAAGAGAAGCTACTTCGGGTTGCCCACACCAAATTTGTGAGATTCCATCAGATCGACAGTTGAAAATCCATATTAGTTCCATCTTTACTATTTATGGTAAGTTTTAGTTTGATCATAACTTTTGATCAATTGAGTTTTAGGAGCTGTGTCCAACATAAAAAGTGCTTAGAAATATTAGGAGAATAACGTGGTTAAGCTAAATAGGACACTTATTATTTTTGGCTAAAAACCATGAGGTCTAGTGAAAATCAACCATTTATAAATAATAAGTTTACTATTTATACTAAGTCATGATTTTAGATGGATCCTTACTCTTGCTTGGGTGGTAGGCTCTTAGGAGTTTCAACACCCGATCAAGGGTTCGAGTATTGATGTAGAGCGGGTCGCGGACAATTTCATGGCCAAGATGGATCAGAAAAGGCACGGTTGACAACAGAAGTGATTCGGACCATCAGATCTTAGATTGGGTGTATCTCGCAATCCGGGATGAGTTATCTGACGTAAAATATATGATTTTCGGGTAGAACGAGCTACTTTAGCCAACTAACCCCACTATGCCGGGTTGCGCAGCCCGGATTTGCAAAAAACCCCCTGATCGACGGTTGTTTTCCTATTTTATTTTTGTTTTTACTATAAATAGTAAGTTTAGTTTTATTATAACTCTTCATCCGTTGGGCTTTAAGAGTTGTGTCCAACATGAAAAGTGCTTAGAATAATTAGGAGAACGGTTTCGTGAAGCCAAATAGGACACTTACTATTTTTGACCGAAAACCTTGCACACTAGTAGACATCACGACCGTCTATAAATTATAAATAGGAAGTTTTAGTTTTATTATAACTCTTCATCCATTAGGCTTTAAGAGTTGTGCCCAACATAAAAAGTGCTTAGAATAATTAGGAGAATGGTTTGGTAAAACCAATTAGGACACTTGCTATTTTTGGCTGAAAACCTTGCACACTAGTAGACATCACGACCGTCTATAAATAGTAAGTTCACTATTTATAGTAAGTCGCGGATTCTAGGAGTTTTAGTTGTAGTTTAAGTCTGATTTCTTTTCTATTGTTTGGTTCCCTTATTTAAAGGGATGTAAACTCATTTTTATTCATTCATTAATCAATTTTGAATTTATTAGAATTTATTTGTATTTTCCTGCTTTCTTTCCTCGTGGATTCGAGAAGTCTCTGTGAGGAGTCCAAAGCAGCTCCGTGGATTCGGAGTAGTTATCATCTTGAGGAAGACGATGCTCGACCTCTCGTCCTTCCCTGCGTCAGTTTGGTATCAGAGCGAGGTTTTTCCTCGGGTAGATGACTTCGAACGACAGGTCAGGTAACAATCCCATGGGCGGTGTTCCAGAGAATTTACCTTTAACGATAATAGTTTTTGAAGCAGCGTAGCAAGAGAATCGACAAGCCATGCAAGGGTTGCAGGCTTTCATGGACCGCATAGCGGATCTCTTGACGGCAACCCTAGGGAAACTCCGTGTTCCTAGTGGTAATCCTCCATCGCCGATTGCGAAAACTCGTAATCGCCTTGATCGCAGGATAATACCGCCAGTGCATCCACGGGTTATTCCTGAGAAAGGGGGCTCCAGTGAGGAGAAAATCGACGACATAATCTTCCAACACCCTAGACAAGGTGGCGATCGAGTAGATCAGACAGATAGAGAATTTAAGATGCGGGTTGATATTCCTAACTTCAATGGCCAATTACACATTGAGGATTTCCTCGATTGGCTTTCTGAAGTTGAGCGATTTTTTGACTATATGGACATCCCTGAAGTAAAGAAGGTCAAGCTTGTGACTTACAAGTTAAAAGGAGGAGCTTCAGCTTGGTGGGAACAATTGCAACTCTCATGAACTAGATAGATGAAAGTACCAATGCGCACATGACATCGGATGAAACAGCTACTACGTGCCCGATTCCTCCCTAGTGATTACGATTAGGTATTATTTCAACAATACCAAAATTGTCGATAGGATAATTGGTCGGTGAGAGAATACGTAGAAGAATTTTACCGCCTTTCGGCACGTAACGAATTAGTCGAGACTGAATCACAGCAAGTCACCCGATTCAACGGTAGATTACGGATGACGATCCAGGATCGGGTCCAATTACAACCCGTCTGGACAATGAATGGTGCAATCAAGTTGGCCACTCGGGCAGAAGCGCAACTCGAATGTCCTACCACACGACCCTATCTTACTGCAAGGATCACTGTGGCGGGTCCATCCCATGGGGCTCCACAGTCTAAGGGGAAGGAACCTGTAGGAGCACGCACTCAACCTCTTACGTCTGAAAGCTGAGATTAGGGAAGCGGGCAAGTTAAGCCCCAAAGGGGCGTATCGACTGCTGCTGGTCCAAGTAGAATTCCGAACCCCTATGCTCGACCCCGGCTTGACAATTGCTATCGTTGTTGTCAACCGGGCCATCTATCAAATACTTGTCCCCAACGAAAGGTGGCGAACCTCACTATCAATTATGGTAATGTTGATAACGCTAATGAAGATCCAGATGTTGAAGAACAAGAGCATACCACCGAGGATGAAGCAGATGAATCAAGTTGGGTTCAGCAAGATCACGACGAGTCTCTCATTGTGAGGCGGCTATTATATGCGCCAAGAAAAGAAGTGTATCCACAGAGGCATAACATCTTCCGCACTAGGTGTACGGTGAATCGAAAGGTTTGTGACGTGATTATTGATAGTGGAAGCAGCGAGAACATTGTCTCCAAGGTCATGGTGAAAAAATTATAATTGAAAATAGAGCGTCATCCCTCTTCATATACAATCGGTTGGATCAAGAAGGTCAGCGAAACAAAGGTAACTGAACGGTGCACCATATCCTTTTTAATTGGTAAACATTATAAGGATGAAGTAGTATGCGATGTGGTTGATATGGAAGCATGTCACATACTACATGGTCGACCCTGGCAATCTAACCATGACGCCACTCATAAAGGGCGAGATAACATATATATCTTCGTCAAGGACGGCCGGAAGATCATATTGGCCCTTATGGATTTAGAGGGACCACCTGAAACTTCTAAAGTGGATGGTCGTTTTCTCTTAACCATACGGGACTTCGTGAAAGAATTCAAAGAAACAGGACAGGCTTATGTATTAATTGTAAAAGGGGAAGAACTCGAACCTACCATCATCCCTGAAAGACTAAGACCCTTGTTATATGAATTCAAAGAAATCTGGCTCGATGACCTTTCTGATGGGTTACCCCCCATGCGGGATATCTAACATCATATCGACTTTGTCCCCGACTCCAGTTTGCCCAATTGTTCTCATTATCGAATGAGTTCAAATGAGAGGGTAAAAAAATATTTTCTAAATTAGACCTAAAGAGCGGCTACCACCAGATTCGAATACGACCGGATGATGAGTGAAAAACGGCCTTTAAGAACAAGGAAGGATTGTACGAATGGATGGTCATGCCCTTCGGTCTTTCAAATGCGCTTAGCACATTCATGAGATTGATGAACCAAGTTCTGAAACCTTTTATTGGACGGTTCGTTGTGGTTTATTTCGATGATATTTTGATATATAGTCAAGACGAGACTACCCATATGGAACACCTCAAGAAGTTCCTTCAGGTACTTACTGAAAATAAATTGTACCTCAATTTAAAGAAGTGCAGCTTCATGACTAATAGCCTATTGTTTATGGGTTTTATCGTAACATCCACGGGCATTCGGGTGGATGAGGAAAAGGTGAAGGCAATTAGTGAATGGCCGGTTCCCACAAGTATTCACGAAGTGCGAAGTTTTCATGAACTGACGACATTCTATCGTTGGTTCGTGAGAAATTTCAGTACTATTATGTCACCAATCACAGATTGCATGAAAAAATGCAGTTTCAGTGGACTGACGAAGCCGACCGGAGCTTTGCCGAAATCAAGCGCCGATTATCCACAAACCCTGTTCTTATACTTCCCAACTTCGATAAACTGTTTAAAGTTGAATGTGATGTCTCATATGTCGGAATTGGGGGAGTTTTGTCTCAAGAAGGTAAGTTGATAGCCTTCTACAGTGAGAAACTTAGTGATGCACGCAAGAAGTAGTCTACATATGAGATTGAGTTATACGCGGTAGTCTAGGCACTGCGACACTGGTGACATTATTTGATTCAAAGAGAATTCATACTTTACACGAACCATCAAGCTCTCAAATTCATTAATAGTCAAGCTAACATTAACCGCGTGCATGCTAGATGAATCTCATTTTGCAGGAATTCACGTTCGTGCTAAAACATAAATCAGGGCAACAGAATAAGGTAGCCGATACGCTGAGTCGCCGTGCGACTTTGCTAGTTACTATGAGCAATGAAGTTGTCGGGTTCGAGCGTCACAAAGACATATATGCCAACGACGACGACTTCAAGGACACGTGGGTTAGATGTCAAGAAGGTCATTCCGGTGACTTACATATGCAGGATGGGTTCCTTTTCAAGGAAAATCGATTGTGCATCTCCAACAGTTTGCTAAGGGAACAAATAATCCAAGAGCTACATGGAGGTGGCCTTAGTGGACACTTTGGGCGAGACAAGACGCGAGATCTTGTGAAAGAATGGTATTACTGGCCGCAATTGATATGTGATGTGAGAAGGGCAGTCCAACTTTGTTATATTTATCAGACCTCCAAGGGACAATCTCATAATACGGGCCTCTATACCCCGTTACTCGTGCCCAACGGCCCTTGAGAGAATTTATCTATGGATTTCGTGCTTGGTCTCCCATGAACACAACGCGACATGGATTCGGTGTTCGTGGTGGTAGATCGTTTCTCCAAGATGGCGCACTTTATTTCATCCAAGAAGACTCTTGATGCAACACACGTGGCGAATCTATTCTTCAGAGAAATTGTGCGGCTACATAGGGTTCCCAAGACTATTACTTCTGACCGTGACACAAAGTGCATAAGCCACTTTTGGCGGGCTTTATGGACTCGATTCGATACACGACTTCAGTTCAGTAGCGCCTACTACCCCCAGACTGACGGTCAAATTGAGGTTGTGAATCGCACATTGGGAAACCTCCTTCGATGTATTTCAGGAGAAAAACCGAAGCAGTGAGATTTGTCCTTATCTCAAGCGGAGTTTGCATTCAATAACATGGTAAACCGTTTAACAGGAAAATTTCCATTCTACGTTATTTACGGATGAGTATCTCGCCAAGTATCCATAGGTGGTGAAATTCTACTAGCGTGAGTGTGTGGGGTGTGTGTGCGTGTGTTATATATATATAAAAAAGTTATGATTTTAGAGAGTTTGAGTTGGAGTGTGATTTTGAAACTTCTTAGATTTGCTATCACTATTTAACGGACTGTAGATTCATTTTTATCCATCAATCAATTTATTTTTAATTTTATTAAAATTTATTTTTATTTTCTATCTTTTCTCATGGATTCAAGGAATCGTTCTAAGGAGTCCGTGGAAGCAGACGAATTAATTATTCCCTCATCAAGCCCATCCTTACGTCAAGCATGTCATTCAAATATCCCAACTTAGACAACCCACGCAGACTGCTGGTTTCCTACCTCTAAAATATCCAATTCCTTGTGAATGTGTGACCCACTTGATCAATGGATAGATTTGGAACATTTAAACAAAAAATAGAGATTTTATCAAAATTTAGCTTGGGGTGTAGATCGGGTCGGGTTCAGGCCCAATAACTCTTTTCAAGCTCTGGACCTTGTCAACAGGTTGGATGGCAGATAAACATGATGGAGGCGTAGGAAGTTTTTAATGGTAGGCATTCAATCGCCACTATTTCTTATGGTGTGGTCCACCTGAGATTTGGATCTACTTAAGTTTTTGGACCACATCCTAAAATGAGCTTGAAAACCGGATGGACAGCATGGATATACAAAATATCATCAAGGTAGGCCCCCACGATCAGGGTAACACACACTAACGTTTTACCCGGGAACACCCAATCCGTTCACGCTTGGCAGATGCTGAGTTAAAAAAATGGGGGCGGGAAGGTCGATTTGCCGCGAACGGATAGCTCCAACGGCCAACATCCAATTTACTCCAACAAGGCACCAGCCGGCCTCTCTCTCTCTCTCTCTCTCTCTCTCTCTCTATCTCTCTCCCCTTCACCTCACCTTTCCCTCCCCTACAATCCATACGCTCTCTCTCTCTCTCTCTCTCTCTCTCTCTCTTTCTCTGTCCTTCGCCATTTCCTCCCTCACAATAACTCGCTCCCTCCCTCCCTCCCTCCCTCCCTCCCTCCCTCCCTCCCTCTCTCTCTCTCTCTCTCTCTCTCTCTCTCTCTCTCTCTCTCTCTCTCCCTCTCCCTCTCTCTCTCTCTATACCGAAATATATAATAGGAGAGACGGTAAGCCTGCTTCTTCTCATGTTAAAGTGATTAGTTTCAAATGATTAGTTATTTGAAATTGGAAACTTTGGAGCATGTTTAGTACAAGGAAGAGATGGCTTTGGTATGCTTGGAAAAGCTTCGATTGTGATTGTTCTTCCGTGGAGAAATTTTATAATCCGTCCATCTCCATCTTTGCACATCAGCATACACGCTTTTTCAATTGTAACAAGCAGCACCCGTGCTTTAGCAATCCAGGCCCATCAGTGTTTCGTGCCCTACTGGAAATGGACTGCCACAAAATTTTCCTCCATAGAAGTCTTAATAACGAAATCTTTCTGTTTTGCACCTACAAATGGGCGATGGCTGATTTTGTGGGTCATCGTCCTTCAATTGTGGGAGAACAGATCAAACCCAACCATCAGTCCTCACTTGTCAGAAATGAAAACCCGACTGATATTTTCAAAGCCTATCATATGGCTGCTCTGCCTTTTGTTGTTGTTGTTATTTTCTCTTCTTCTCTCATGTGGATCATACACTTATCATTCGAACCTCATATGAATCTGACATTCACACCATTGCATGATATCGTTACATGTTGATGTGAATTTTACATTTGCCCCCGGAACTAGTTGGGGTGGCCATGGAAAACCTCGTGTGAGAATTTCGATCATGCATCCGTGACATCTACAAGATGTGGTGCCAAAACGCTTTTCTTGATTTTCACTGCTAGATTTACGTGCATCGATTCCTTTTTTTTTTTAACCCCAAAATTCACAGTTGTTTTCAATTCGTTCAGGTATTTTTCCCCTCCCTTGTCTGCTACTAGATTGATGAAATTCAATGTTTCTAAAGAGGTATTACATCATACACAACCTGAGGTTTCCACATAAAATCGTGGTTTTTAATTGATACAAATAGGCTCACGGTTCAGCAATTCATTCCAGATCATTGGTTTGTTCTGTCACTCCATGGATGGATGATGCTCCTGATTGGAAGACTGTAGCCATCATTCCCTGGATTTATTCAGTTGAATGTGGACCATTGCTGGATTTCTCTTCTCAACCATCTGTTTTTAGTCCACAAATAGGAAGGCTACTATTAACCTATCGAGCTGATTTCTGGGGTATGGTCTGACTGAAGATCAGTGGTCTGGGTCACTGAATCATGGGCTCCATTTCATTCGTCAAAAGTGAAAGCATACCATACAAACTGCATTTCCCTTAATTCCTCACTCCCAAATAGCCATGGCAGGGATAAGAAATGGTAAAATTGCATCTGATCCACCTTGGGATGGTCTTGATTTCTCATTGCATTTCACACTGGTGCTTCTTGTTTGTTTTAAATTTCAGCTCTCAACTTTTGGGTAGTTTTTTTTTTTTAATCCTTTGGGAACATCAGAAACTGTAGCTGTTATTGAAATATGCTTATCTTTTGAATGTTGGCTATGTTTTCTTTGCACGTTGGATAGTTTCTACTTAGCTTCCGAAATGCAATTGAATACTCCGAAAATAAGCCCTGTTGTTTGTAGCTTTTTTTTCCCTTTTCCAGTAGATGCCTGATAGTTCTACTTTGGTTCTAGGGTCAATTCGTGATTACCTATATGCGGCAGGAATCTACTACCACTAAAAATTTCATCACTGAGCAGCAAAGAAGTCTGATGACAACTTATACAGTTGAACTGGATCCAACCTATGCCATGACCATGAATTATGACGCTGGGACGAATGTGAAAAGACATATTGCTGATGGCAAAACCGCTCCATCTCTCCATTCTGCTAATGTGACATTTCATTGGCGAAATGGTGAAAGTTTTATGCCCCGAGATATGCTTCCACTTGAACCTCCACGACCACTTTCTTATCCATCTGAAGACTTCCCGATTCACCAACAAAAGGATCTTAGTATGTATTGTGGGGCTACCAGTCCTGTTTCTTTACCATTGTATTTTGCAAAACAACCAGCAAATGTCTGTCCTCGGTCTTCGACGTTTTGTCCCAGTTTGTATGCACCGTCTTCACCTGTCTTGGAACATAATCCAAAGATGGGAAGCATTCCCTTTCTTCCCCATCCTAAGATAGCAGACTATCCAGCTCCTCTGGTCCAACCATCGACGCATACACTCCTCCCAACCCAAGGAGGTTTATCCTATCAAATGAACATAGACAATCACCTACAAGACATGATGAAGAGGCCTCCTGAACTGCCTGGAGATATTTCACTTGAAGATTTTGATTGTGAAATTGGGGAGAACAGTTTCCTGCCGAATACTACTCAAGGAGAGGATTGGCAAGTGGAATCTGATCATCTTGAGCTGATAATTGGCAATGATGAAAATCCTACAATGGATGTAAGTATTTCACCATTCCATATGGGAATTTCATAGAATATGTAACTTAAATCCGTATTTTGGCTGTGAATTACTTAAAACAAAAGAAAGGATGTCTTCACTCTTTTCTTTTCTTTTCCTTTTCCTTTTTTTTTTTTTGGAAATTGTGAAGGGTTTCTCTATTTAAATCCATCCTGACTGACTGATAATACACCCAAGTTTTATATTTCTTCTAATACAATCGTAATATCCTAACTAGAAACCTTGGGTGTATTAAGCATTTGTGTCAATGTCAATTCCTGAATGGTGAAATACGCACTCTTAATATTTTCTCCAGGAAATTTATGGGGATACACTGGATTCCCCTGCCTGCACAATGAAATCGCAAGACAACCAGATATGCAAGAAAATTGTCTATCCTGTTGAGGAACTATTCGAGCCGAATCCCTCCTCTGTACCTGACTCTGCAAGCAAGCATCGAATGCGGTGGACCATAGAGCTCCATGACTGCTTTGTGAAAGCTGTTAATGATCTTGGTGGCGCCGATAGTTAGTATTCCCTTGAATTGGTGTCAAAAAGATTCCATTTAATGAAAATTATTTCCTTTTTTTTTGTAAATGATTGAACTTGTCCCCCCTCTCTCTCTCATTGCAGAAGCAACCCCGAAATGCATTTTGAGGAAAATGAATATCAAAGGACTAAAAATAGAACACGTGAAAAGCCACTTGCAGGTAATTATGCGGACCCAGTATATGCTTCTATTTGCAGGTAATTCTCTGGGACATATCACATCCTTCTATTTCAAATAGCTAACTTGCAATGGCTTACTTGCAGAAATACCGTCTCACCATATGCCAGCCAGAAGCCAAAGAAGGTGAACCCCATTAAACTAGTAACAGCTGGAATTGTATATTTCATTGCCTCTATCCACACATTTTCCTATTTTACTGTTTGTGATTTTTTTTTAAATATCAGCTTTTGAAATGAACGATAATACTGGAAACCCGAAACCAAATTTCTGTTCGTTTCTTCTTTTATGGTTTGGAAGGTTAAGATAGTTTACCAGTAAAAAAACAAATATCATGGGAAGCTACATAATAGTGATCAAGATGATTGTCTAGAGGAAAATGGAAGTGATATGGTTTTAAGAAGCCTATGGTCTTCTTGGTAGAGGTCAACAGACCAATTCAGCAACCAAGGTAATGAGTGCAGGAAAGTTTGAAGCATCATTTGTTCAGATTCTGGGAAGAGTAACTGTTGGAGATCATAGATCACCACTGAATTGATGTCGGTACCTTTAGAAGCTAGATTCTCTTCTGCATGCTGCATGATTATTGGATGGAAAATTTATGATATATTCCAATAAAGGGTATTAATTAGAGAGCTAGAACATTATGAGTTGGGTAGTTGAGAAAATCAAATGAGGGCCTTCGAACATTCAAGGACAATATCGCTACCATAAAATGGTTGTTTTCAGTCAATAAACTCTGATTATTGCAGTGTTTAGGAATCGGATGATTGAATTGCCTTGTGTGCAGAAAAGTTCTAGGATTTTGTTAGACTTGGCTATGTTTTCTTGTAGTTGCTGAAAATCTCTCACCAATTAAATACATTTCACAGGAGTTTCTCCACAAGGAATTTAGAACCATTAGTACTTCCTTTAATCCAATGTGGGCTTGGAAACAGCCAAATACTTCAGTGGTTGAAGGCACGGGTGTAGTAGACATGGAATGCTTATATTCTTGCAAAAGGAATTAAACCTTTTCTTTCACACTGAAAATAGGAGACGAGTCTTTCCCGGCCGGGTGTATAGGAATGATTACAACATGGAATCTAATTCAATCACCACATGGGTGGATGGTATGGGGGACAAAATCAATCTTTGGAAACACTCAGTTAGTAGAGAATGCCCCCATGGAGGAAACGAGTTTGTGTCTTTCTGCCTGTTTTAGCTCGTAATGTTTATTTCAAATAATACCATTTCTTCAAATTAAGGTTGATTTTGACATAAAATTTCTAACCTAACCCTAACCTCCCCACTCCCACTCATGCACACACAGAATTGAGCCAATAAGAAGTGCCGCCAATTGTTGTAAAGAATATATTGATGAAGAAATTAACAAGAAAGTAGAGAAGGTTCAAGCATTGTTCGAAATATCCCCGATATTATCTTTACCTCTAGCTTGATGATACCGATAGCACTGGTAGTGATACCGATAACATTGGAAGTATCAGAAATTCCAGGTATCAACAACGTATCGCCAATATTTTCGACCGTGTAAATTCTAGGTATCGCTTGTATCACAAGTGTATCGGCAATATTTCGATAATTTCACCAATGTATCGATAGCACCAAAAAATTGTTTATTAAAAAAATTCCATTTCAAAATTTTACAGGCACATGGTTGTATGCAGTCTTCAATTTATCAATGATAAGATCGATAATATCTTGATATTATTGTTACCACAACATGCGCAATATTGAGACCACAATCTTTCGTTTCCTTTCCAATTGTTGATGATTTCTTGGTGAGATAAGTGTGTTGTCGATATTCTGAAATATGGATGGACATTTGGATGAAAGGTTGGATGGATGGTTGGACTGATTTCTTATGATGACACATGCTTTTAGGCTCCCATTAAATGGAAACTTATTATGTATGCATTCTTTTTGTAATTTCTTATTCCTAAATATACAAATATGTGTATTTTAGCATCTCCTAGAGTTTCACTGAAAATTCCACCATTTTCCCCATGTTTCCCTGCATTTCCGGTTATCAACAATATTATTGGCTATATCAATATTGTTTCCGTATCCTTGACCAGCGAAACTTGTAGTAATACCAACACTTCGAACACCGGGTTCAAGTATGTAAATGATTCAGGATGCTTCTATTAGGATATGGATTCTACTTGTATTCTTCAATGGAATGGAAGAAGAATAGGAACTAGTTGGATGAAGATTGTCCCTTTGCATTTCATATACTTTGTGCTAGCATTGCCAATTTTTTGGATTTTTTCCCTCATCAGTTATATTTTGTGATCATGAGGTCCTAGATATATGATCCCTTTGTTCCTTTTTTCACATACATTCACCTTACCGACTTTGCTTCCCAGCTGTCATCATTTTTGCTTGACTGGTTTTGCTAGTGTTCTGTTCTGTAACTAAGGTTGCGTTGGATTCTGAATTGAATTGAATTCCAACCGTTCAATGCAATAAAGTGGACATAACCAAAGGCGAGCTTCCTACACTCCATTCAGAATGAGGCTTAGCCTCTAATTGTGGTTTTGATTGTTTGCAAGAAAAAAAATTTAAACACACCAAATCGCAGGTAGGACCTGGTCATCATTCTGAACGAAAATGATTCCACCTCTATGTTGATCTTATTTTTATTGTTTAATTGAATAATCATTGTTCAGTATGCAAACCTCTGTTCCTCGAATATGGGTACATGTGTCAAATATGGGACGGATTGAGCATGGCAATCCTCCAAATTATGAAATCTCAGGATAATGTAGGATATGGGTAAAAGGATATAATACATTAAGGGCCTAATATGGGCATAATTATATTAAGTTAATGATAGGTTAATAGAATTATGAAGTGCAATATCACGATAAGGTTAAAGTAGTGGTAAAAACAATGATATGGTTAAAACAAAAGATGACTGGGATTGCGGCCAACTAGCAAAAGGATTCTATAAATTTCTTAGGTGAAGGGTTCACATTCTAGCCTATTTAAAGTAGGATTTTCCAATGCTATAACTCATCCTTATCTTTTTACCCGTACCCAAGTAATATTCAAGAAAATTCAGGTATCAAATATCCAAGCATATATTAATTTGTATAAAATGTCTTGTTGCCTGTTGATAATTTGTTATACCTCAAAGATTGATAAAAAATTAATGTTACCCATCTTTTAGTGACTTGAGTATGATTTTGATTTATAGATAAAAGGTCTACCTGTTCAGAAGGAAAGAAGAGGAGTTTGATTGATTGGGAGAGTCGGGCCTCAAGAATGTAAGTTGGCTTAGTATGTTGAATTTCTGCTACTGTTTTTATCTTTCTTAATATCTTTCTGACACAGGGAAAAGCTACAGAAATTATATTGAATTTACATTTACTATTGAGGAATTGATATCAACTAGGGCCGGCATGAGCTGGCACAATCTTATGCTCTTTAACAATTACCCATTTATAATATATTAAAACTGCCATTCACAGTTAGGTGCAAATGCTTCATGCTTTTTCCCTGATGTTTAGAAACTTGGACTCAAATGAGAATTTCTTTCACTTCTGAGCTTGACTCAGCTTAATCAATGAAAGGCTGCATAGTTAATCATTGAGTTGGTTGATGTTCTTTGTTTTTTTTGTTTTTTTTTTTTTTTTTGCTGGAGTTGTTGGAGCCAGCCAAACTGAGTTTGGTTTATTTATTTTCTTTTTTAATCTTTTGGATGGCAATTCTTTTGACCAGTCGGTTAGTCAGTTGCTTCGTGGGGATTTTGTTGGATGGAAGTTGCCCCATTTAATTTTTGCTGATCAGCGAGTTCCTGAACTGCATTTTTCTACAAACTAAATTATGATCTCTCTCAATGTTTTGTACATAGACAATCATGATTGAACAGACTCCTTGCCTTTTACCTTGTTCGCTTCATGTGATGGTTTTCAAAATGAGTTGAATTGCCAACCAACTAATATAGTCAAGTTCGATAAATTGGTGCATAAAAACATATCTTGTATAAGAATGTATATGGAATCGATAATATTTTGTTTGAATACAGGGCTTCAAATGAACATGGATCACTGCGCATGAGATTTGAGCTTCAAAAAATCCTTCGTGAACAGCTTGAGGTGTGTTTTTCTCCTTGACCTGCAGTAGAGATCTTATCTTTTCATTGCTTTTATAACTCAAAATTTCATCCATTAGTTTTTTACATTTATTATTGTGAAGGCCAATGAACCTTATGTACAAAATTGATTTATAATGAGAATTGGATGTGAATTAGTTGCTTCAACAAAATTAGGTGTTTAGCAAAACCCATGTTCAAACACTCAGCCACAGAAATTAAATCTTTTGACTTCTAACCTCTACTTAAATGGGTTACATTCTTATTAAAATATTAGGTTGGATTGGATGCATGGAATAGCCTGTCCAAATCATCTTTATGTATAAGATCTAAAAAAAATAAAATTGAACATTGAACAAAATAATCTTGCATTGCAATTATAAAAACCATCCCAATTTTAAAGTCATACAATTTCCTTATCTAATGGATGTTATCATGTTGAACCTAATTTATCTCAGTAAGAAAGTCTTTCTATAATCTAAATTCTTTTAGGCTATTTTGAAAAAACCTCACCAGATGACCCTAGTTTTTGTTGGATATTTTCAAACTGGAAAATTGTTTTGGGGTTATCTATTAAAATGAGAGGTGCATCTTTAAAACATTTAAAAAATTCCTTTTTTAAAGTCAAAAACTCTTTTTCCTCGATTTCGATTTTTTCAAAAGTTTCCTTTTATGATTGAAAATGCAATTTTTATTGAAAGGTTGTAGAGGAATAGTAGCTAGAGAAGAGGGTTTTGGGTTTACCTCCTCAAGGGTTCAAGCCACAAGCACTGTAAGGATGGTGTGAAACACTGTCCATACAGCTACACACGTGCAGCGTTAGGGATGCTTGGGCACCTTTGACAGCTTTTTTGGCACCCTTCGCACTTCATATGTATGCATTGTTGTGAGGAGGCTACTAGGTGTGACTGGGAGAAGGGGCGCCTCAGTCAACGGTTGACCCTATGCTAACTGTCACAAGACATGGCACACCTAAGTGGCGGTTATGTGTACCATTTTGTGACATGGTGATTCTGAAAGAGTTGAGAAGTTCATTAAGCAGGTGACATGGTGGAGCATTGACAGCTCTATTTGGATTGACCAACATGAATAAATTACAAAAATGCCCCTGGTTCAAATGAAGAGTGAGTATCTACTACCAACAGACAGGTGCCTCTTCAGGAAACTTTTAAGTGCCTCCCAGCACCCATCTAAATTCTACATATACAGGGTCTGGAGCATTTTAATGCAAGGGCATTTTTACACCGGGCTTGAGTGGGGTGGCCTGTGGGATGCTAGGGCACACTCGGGGTGGGAAGCCTATGTGAGGCGGGTGGCTTGTGTGAGGCGGTACCCATGGGGCCCACGAGGGGGGTTCGGCCAAGGTCCTAACCCATGAGATGTGGGGCTTGAGCTATGAGATAAAGGGATTAATTCGCCATGCTCTATTAGTTCGAGCTTTTAGAGCAAGTGGCTAATTGTCCAGCATCACATTTTACATAGAACAAACATCTTTCATCTTTCTTCTTTCATACCTTCATAATTTCTCTCTCTCTCTCACCCCCACCCCCCTGAAACTGTTTTCTCTAGTTTCTTTGGGACTGTCTCTGTAAGGTGTTTGAGTTGTAGAATAGTGCTACAACTGTTGGTCAACTATAGTCTGCAGATTGCACCCGAATTATCCTGGAGGAAGAATTGATGGGACCTTTTTGCAGTTCTGGTTTAACTGCCGTGGGAGCATTTACTGTCTTAAGGATAGTGTGATCATTCAGGCATAGCATTCATAACATTCTTTCTCCACCATTTCATTTCCACAGCAGTTTTTGCAGGGAATTCTCATGAGGCATCTGGTTGCCCAATGTCTGTGGTTGTAACATTCAGAAGGCATTCGCACTTCTATTGTACATATAAATTTTAGAATTATATGAAAGAAGAATCAGTAGTTAGGATAAGGCTTAGACGATGATGAGGATGACATGAAATAAAATCGGTTATAGATTTGGAAGTTCTTTCAACTTCTTTGTCACTCTTAATATCGTACCTGCAGATTCAAAAAGCGCTACAACTACAAGCCAAAGAAAGTGCCCAGCAGCTGCGGATTTTGGTGGAGGAACAGAGGAAAGTAAGCCAAGCAGTCATGCTAACACACCTACCTCTGTCTTCAACTAGTTCGGTTAATGCGAAAGGATCACCATCTGAGCCTTCGTCTTCAGATGAAGTGCAGCTTGCAATTGAAAGATGTCATGGAAAAGACGAGCATTGTAATGATAGTATCGAGGAGGACAGGTTGACTTTGGAGTTGGATGTTGAATTGCTGTCCCCATCCCCGAAAAGAACAAGATTTGATATCGAGGACCCCAATTTTTCTATCTCGAACATGTCTCAGAAGCCATAGGTAAACTTGGAACATGTAATCTGAATATGAAGTGACAACTGGGACTTACAAAAGGCTTCTTCAGAAAAAGATCAGTTGCAATGCCGGAACCATAGTTTCTGGTTCTTTGTCAGTTCACTTATACACAGTTGGGAGTGCAGTAAATTTTCACTGTAGTTATGAAACGAAGATCCTAAACTTGCTATTTCTTCTAAATCAACCTTTTCTACTAGACGAAATAAACTTGGCAGGAAATATGGTTGAGAAGCTCGCATTTTGTTTCAGGTGCGGAACTTGTGTTTGGTGTTTCTCTATCATTTTTTTCCAGTTGAGATTGTTTTAAATTTTTTTTGGTCAATGTGTTCTGTTGGCTTAAATGTATTATGTTGGTGAGGTTGTGCAGCCCATAGCCTGTATGGACAGTTCTTATTGCAACCCAGCACAACTTAGCTTCCAGAAAATATGATGGGGACTCAAAAGTAAGTTTACCAAATAATGAGAAAAATGTTAAGGGTGCATTTGGTTTCACCAAATATCATCAAATTTCATGATGTTTTGGACCAAATTACTGATTAATCATGAAATATCATGAATTGAAATAGTGCAGATAATATTAATAGTAGTCAATAAGGAAAAGTGATATTGACCCAGAATAGGTGTGATATCTTCTGGTTCTCATTTTGTACGAGTGGAGCCCATGGGCGGCTGAAGTCGATTGACATGATAGACCCCACAGCTGATGGACCCTTAGCTGCAGGATTCTTCCATTTTGCCTAAGGCTCTTGCTTCATACTATGGATTTGTACTTTCAATTTCAATTCTTGTAGGAACCGCTAGTCTGTGTCTATAAGATCCTGTCTCAACTCCTAAGAACTGCCTTCCCTATTTTTTATTCTTTACTGAATGTGATGTAGAGCGGGTTGTGGACACTTTCATGTCCAGGATGGACCAAAGAAGACCCGATCGGAGGCAGAGATGATCCAGACCGTTAGAACCTTACAACAGGCGTATCTCGCAAATTGGAATGAGTTACTCAATGTTCCATTTATGATTTTGGGGTAGGAGAAGCTACTTTAGCCAACCAACCAGGCTGTGCCAGGTTGCCCGCGCCGAATTTGCGAGATTCCATCAGATCGACGGTCAAAAATCTGTTTTATTTCTGTTTTTACCATTTATAGTAAGTTTTAGTTTGATTATAACTCTTCATCCTTTGAGCTTTAGGAGTTGTGTCCGACATGAAAAGTTCTTATAAAAATTAGGAGAATAACATGATTAAGCCAAATAGGACACTTAATATAAATAGTAAATGTACTATTTATAGAAAGTTACGAATTTTAGGGAGTTTGAGTTGGAGTTTGATTTTGAAACTTCTTCCAAGGCTTAGTATCACTATTTAAAGGGTTGTAAATTCGTTTTTATTATCTACTAATGAAAATTTGAATTTTCTAGAATTTATTTCTATTTTCTTGTTTTCCCTCGTGTATTCGAGGTATATCTATGAGGCGTCGAGAGAAGCTCCGTGGATTCGGAGTAGTTATCCCCCTGAAGAAGACAGTGCTCAACCTCACACACACACACACACATACACATATGGAGGTCACTGTTTTGTGACCATAAAAAAGAAAAAGACAGAGATAATCAATTCATATAACCTTTATTTTAATAATCTTACAATTAATCATATGTTTGCATATATTTTACGAAAATCTTTCTATAGAAGTGTATCTTTTAAAATCTAAGTTTTAAAAATAGGTGATTGCCCATTCCCACTGTGCAACTAATGGTAGTTCATACCCAAAAATACCCTTAATGGACAGATTTAACTCTTTGATTGGTGGATCGATACCCGGCATCTCCGCCAGAAAAATGGAAAAAAGTAAAAAAAAAAACCTTCGATTGGTAACCTACAAAGAGAAGGTTAAGAAAAGAAATACAGACATTGCCCATTCAAATGAGAAAAGGGAGAAGATTGAAAGGGTAGAATCTTCCAATAATGGAGATTTTTTAGGCATGGTTGTTCACATGAGGCTCATCATTGATCACTGAACCATGGACCGGGGAGTCCAAACTGAAAATGGGTGGATGCTGACACATCCTTTGGCCATGGATCATATAATTCCTCATACAGTAATCATATGTGGTGTTCTAAATTAATAGAATCTAGTTGTTAACTTCTTTGCAATATGTTACATGTTGCAGGCCCAGTTGTTTAATGGACCAAGAAACATGAGCACGGTTTCAATCATTTTGAACAAAAAACAGAACTGATTACATTTGGGATATTAAGAAGCAACATGAGCAGAAGGTGAGCATTGTAGAGATGACAATGATAAGATGGATGTGTGGAAGGCTATGAGGAATAAAATCAATCAGGAGGTCTTTTGGGGCAACCTAAGGGTAACCCCAATTGGAGGTAAAATGATTGAGCACTATTTGATATGGCCTGTTCATGTGGAAAGTAAAGTAGAGATGGCTGTGATAAGGAAAGGAATCTTGATTAGGGTTGAAGGGCTTAAAATGAAGATGAGGAGAAGACCGACAAGGATTTCGATCAAGATGGAGAAAGAGGATATCAGGTTCTGTTCACCTATAGAGAGGGAGAATATGGCCCTAGGAATGTTAGGCGAAACAGGATTCATAAAAAGCAACCCCAAATAGTTGTAACAAGGCTATGATGATGAGAAAAAAGGAAACTGATCACACTGAGATAGACACGCCATTATCTAGAGGGAAAATGGAGTCGATTTGAGGAGAAATAATGAAAGAAAGAAACCAGTATTAGAAGAGAGGAAATTATCACTACACCATGATTAGGGAGTTAGTCTGTGACCTTAGATTTAGTTACATCAGCTTCTATCACACCATTGTGAAATCAAATTTGTAGTAAAGAAAAAGAAAATGATGCAACAACTTGAATTGGTAGTGAGGAGGACCATTTTAGTACAAGCTCTAGTCTTGTTGCTTTCTGCTCTCAGGAAATGGATCAGACTCGAAAACACAAAATCCTGAACTTCCGAAGTTTGAAACAAAAGATAATCTAGGAATACAGAAACTGCATAGATATTGAGTGCATGCCTACAATTCTACAAGAAAAACACATTCTATTCATTATTTTAATGCAGAGATTGTTCTTGCAAGGCTGTCTCCTTTAGTAGATCCTTACTAATAACCTGCGAGAAAAAAACCCATGAATAATATTAATTAATAATTACCCATATGTTTGATTTAATCTCTAGAAATCAGTCATATATGAAAATGGTTATAGCATCCTTTGGCAACTCTTTTGCTTATATACTGTGAGATAAAAAAGACAGTTTTATGAAGTTTTTATGGGCTTCAAAAACTTGAATTTGGGTAAAAAATCAGTCTATGACTTCCAGGTTTGAGTTGGATGTGTTGATTGCCAACTTTATAAATTGCCTTATAAAATCATTGTTGTAACCAGTAATAAGAGCTTGTTTAAAATGTTCAATTCTCCAACTTCAGATCCTATCAGCAAGCTTTTGCACATCTTTCCTTTTCATCCAACCACACATTCATAAGGAAAAAAGTGCGAGTGGCAATCAACAGAGTGCAAAAGAAATGGAGTAACGTAAATTCCAAAACCCATGTAAACATTTTTGTACACATGGACCATATTAGTGTTAAAAAAAACCAAGATTACTACAAAATCTAACCAAATAGACTCAAATTCATCCAGGCTTTGGAGCCAAAGAGTTAACTTGTTTTCTTTAAAACTAAAAAAAGAAAAAAAAAAGAAAAAAAAAAAGAAGAAGAAGCTCAGTTAAGCATATAAAAGAAAATGGATTCAAATTTTTGCCAAGGCTTAAGAAAAGGTCATGTTTGGAATGCTTTTCTTGGGCTGCTACTGAAAATAATCAGTATGTGATAAGATCAACTACGTTTCACAATGGCTTACCATTTGAAGGATCGGAGTGTAGAAAGAAACTGGCTGCCACTACCAGATAGCATAGTATGAGCATGAGCCCTTTGAAATAGTTTGCAGTCCCTTCCTGCAACAACAGAGGCAAAAATGACTGAAGAGATTAGAATCATACAAAACCTTCTCTGTTCTCTCTCTCTCTCTCTCTTTGTTAAGTGAATAAAGAAAACTTACTCCATATCTAAGACATTATTCCATATGTTATTCTATGCATTTAAAAAATATAGGTTTATTGATGCCACGAATCATTTTAAATGGAGTTCATCTCCATGCCCCAACTCATAGACTCAACCAATTTTTGCTCTCCTTGTACATTATGAGGCTATGTACAATGTGGAGAATTCTACAGAAGATTAGAGTTGTTTAGATGTCTCTAGGATATTGTAGAGTTCTCTGGTGCCCTCTTGTCGCTAGAGTAGTGTGGAATAGGGGATCCAACCCATGGCTCAGTAGTAGACAGAGTGTGTTTCAACATTGAGGTAATGGGTTTGAGTGCCCATGTGGGGTGTGTGTGTATAAAAAAAGAAGAATAGTGTGGAATAGTCTAAAAGATGCCTAAAGTACTCCATAGCATTGGATGATTGAGATATGTCTTCCTCCTAGCCTTTAATGTGAAGTAGCTAGAAGATTCTTGTGCCTATATAAGGAGGACGACTCCTCATTTGGAAGGCATCTCAGAAAGTTGTAAGCTCTTGGTTCTAGCATGATGCCAGCTTCTTGTCCTAAACCCTAAGCACTGGGTGATTGGTTGACTCGTCCACAAGGAGGCTGAGTCAAGTGCTTCAAGGTTTACAATTGGGAAGGCACCAAGGCTGTGACATGGGACATCCAAGCATGATCAGAAATGAGTTCTTAAAGCTTGTGGTGTAGGAGAGACACAATGTCATTTGGGGTGATCAATGAGCAAGCACATGGGAACAAAGGTGTGTGTCCAAGCAAGCCTAAAAGGGAGAAGTCTCTGGATGTATTGGTAATCATGAAGGTGAGACTTGCATAGTCAGAGATTTCCATGGGAGATGGGCATGATTGGTTCAAAGAGATGGGCAACAGGAATGAGGGCCTTGAGAAAGGCTTGAAGAAATCAAGGGGGAGAAGCTGGGAGCCCTGAAAGTGCTGGCCGACACTTTGCGTCAAGAAAAGGGAAGTCATCTAGGCTATAGTGCTGGAGAACCTACAAAATTTACATTAATGGTTCAAGAAATGAGGAGAGTTGGGCCATATGGAAAAGGGCCATTGCCAATTGGAGTATGACTATTGGGGGTGCATCCAGGGTGTGGATACTAGACCCTAGGACCTTCAACAAATAGAAAGATGCTGGGGAGCTGAACAATTTCCTTTGGTAACTAGAATGATACTTTTAGGTCATGATGCAAGGACAAATTGTGGACTGTGACAATGTGCCTCACTGATACGGTGAACCTATGGTGGTGTAGGTGTCATGTGGGCATTGAATAGGTGCACAATTGCCACTTGGAAATATTTCAAAAGAGATATCAACAAAAAAAAATCTATTTGAGAATGCTGAATTCTTGGCACACCCCCCCAAAAAAAAAAAAAAAAAAAAAATCTAAAACAATTAAGAGGCAAGAATTCAATTTGGGAATATGGAAAGCGTTATGCAAAAGATACCTAATATGGTCGAAAAAATTGTTCAAATTTATTGATAGTCCACAAACTTGAGCATAACAAGAACTGCAGGAGACTTGCAGGATCTTATGGTGGTTACGTCAGAAGCAGAATAATTAATAGAGTTCAGAGGAATGATTTCTTCAATATAAAATCCTCAAAAAAAGCAGAAAACTTGAGAAAGGCTCCACCACAAGGAAGGGTCCAACAAAATGGCAAAGCTAGCAAGGATACAAAAAATGAAAAGAAAGGATGGGACTCATCCAAGCCAAAGGAAATAAAGTACATCATCTATGATGACCACATTGGGCTAGGAAGAGCCCAAATAGAAAGGCTCTCCATCCCTTTGCAATGAAAATCGGTGAGAAAAATGATGCGAATAGCAGAGAGATGCAAATGGACTTGATGAGAGAAAAAATGTTAGTAAAATTGTAAGACAGAAAATTCAAACACTTCCCTTTACAATCCCAATTGACTTCAAGTGCTGATAAAAAGCACGTTAATTGCAAGAGAATGAACATGAAGCTCAAACAACTAGAGAACTGATTAGATAACACATTAATGTTGAAAAGGTTGAAAAAACAAATTAACACCGTTGGTGCAAAAGAAAAGGATATATAACAAGCTAACTTTCTTATATATTGTTATGACCAAGCAACATTATGTTTCTTTGTGTGAGCGTTCACAATGAAAGCGAAAAAATCAACAAGGTGATCACTCCAAGTGTCCCACAAAAGGGTACCAGTCCTAGTTCATGATTTCTAAGTTTCTATGCATTTAGTTTAAAGCTGATGAATTTTCTAGTGTCAGCATCAAGAAAATGAAATGAAATAATAGAGGGAGCAAAGAACAATGTCCTATTAAAGTAGGAATGACCTTATGAACTATATGTATATATGTACATATGTATGTATGTATTCATTTTTCAAAGTTGAGAACAAACCTGTAGTGTAACTACAACAACAAGTATTGCTACAAAGAGAGTAGCAGTTTCAAAGAGCTGAAAATTTAAGTCCATTGGCTTTCCCGCAATCCAACCAGCAACCACACAGAAAGGAATCTGAAATTATTGTCAACATGAGAAGTATATGCCTGTTAGTGATATTGAAAAAAAATGGAGCATTGTCCTACATAATCAATTCAAATAAAAGTCTGATGTACTGTGTAAGTCGCAAAGCTAAATACACCAAATTAACCTTTATATTTTATTTATATAATAAAACAAAAGATCATGCTATTATATATCTTAAAGTAGACATTGTTATATATCTTCCAGTAGAAAGGGTGGGGTATTTAGCTACCAGAGCAGCTGCAAAATCGTTTCCATATATAATAATCCATTTCAAGTTAACAATATAAAAAAATGCATTTAGTTAATGTATCATTATAATGAAGTTGATTTAAATATTTGTTTGGCTTGAGCAGATCATACACAATGATATGAGCATGTCGTTAATGTATTTATATAATGAAGGGCCATGATCTTGTGACCATACTACCAAAAGTAATGTGTGTATGGGCTATTGTGGGTGGTGTGGTGGATGAAATCTGACCCATTCAAAATGTTACGATGATTTGCACCTAGAGACAAAATAAGGCCAATTCAATCATTAATGTGCATTCGCTCAATGCCCTCTTGCCTCCAAAATTTGAGTTGTGTGGTTTTACATGATATGCATATGGAAACTAAATCATCTAAAATGTGCGCCAAAAAAATCGGGCCAATTGAATCATCAGCCGGCCCCCACCGCTTGAATTGGAGGTTTTTGGACTTTTTTTTTTTCAATATCTTTTATGTTGTGGCCCCACTCGATGTCGAAAAGGTGATCGGTGTGGGTGTGGGGGGTGCATGTGTAGAAAAAAAAAAAGGCAGGCCATAAAATAATAAACAATGTACAATCATTCTACACCCCTAAATTTAAGTGATGGGTCTCACACATGATATGTTCTTGGAGTCCAACCCATTCAAAAGGTACGCCCCAAAAATCAGGCGAATGGAATCATCAGCTGAGCCCACCACTTGCACTTGGATGTTTTTGTTTGTTTTTTTGAAGGTTTTCTATGCTGTGGCTCACTTGAAGGTTGGATTGACTTTATTTCTTGGGCATCTAGTCATCAATGTGGGGAACATCTTTTGGATGGGTTAGATGCCATCCGCACCTTGTGGGCCCCCAAGATCCAAGTACCATCACTGTTACTTATGGTGGCATTGGTATCACTGGAGCATTTCCCATAATGAAGTTGGTTCAAATATCATGTGTGTCTTGAGCTAAATTCACAATGATAGGTATTAAATTATTAAAAAATTACATTGTCCACAAAATTAATTATAAATATATCATAGTCATAGCCTTGTAGCTCATTGATTGTAATCAACCTATGTATTATACTACTTGATAGTGCTTGACTGTATAATCAACCCATGTATGGTTTATTACGCTACACCAATTGGAGTTTTGTGTTATTGTTGCTGGTCTCAAGCCCAAACAAACGAGGGTTGCATCAAGTTGGTAGCCGGAGTCAACTTTTGCCATAACTTCCATTGTGTAAGCATAGCATTGTCCATTGATTCAGTTGCAATATTAACTAATAGAAAAAAATAATAATAAAAAAATCCTTAATAGTGAAAAGCACACCCCGTCTAATAATAAATGCAAATTTGTTTTACTTAAATGTGGTACAAGAAAGATTGGACGTAGAGTATAGCAAATTAGAATGTGTTACAAGCAAGTACTACCCCAGCTCTCATTATAAATGTGTATTAACTTTAATAATTACTTAATTGAGTCAATTTTGTAATAGAAATGTGTTTTTGCCATAATATTCAGATGGTGACATGCCGAATTTCCAAAAAAACTAAAATATAGTGAAATTTCATTGTCCCTTGTAATGAAAGAACTTATGGATCCAAGAACAACACAGACCATGACAAAAGAAGTATGCAAAGCATTACCACAAACATTGATATTTGGGTAGATGATCCAATTGAAACTCCTAGTGAAATGTCCTACAAGAGCAAAATAAGGTCCACCGTAACGCAATCAAATAAATAATAATAAGAGAGGATCAGTAGAAAACTTGGTACAATGAACTTACAAGTTTGTCCTTCATAGCAAACATCATTGCACTTGCATGTTCTGTTGCGTTTCCTACTATAGGAAGCAGAATGACACTAATAAAAGATACTGAAATATTCAATGACTTAGATGCTCCCTATGAAACAAAGTACAACACAATTGAACCAATATTAGCATTCCCAAAATTTAAAAGTTCTATTGCATATCAAGCAACAATAGATATAGGAGAAAACCAATATGCAAGGATGGGTTTCATATTTTTTAAGTGGAGTATATGACTATAGTTGCTATCATGCTGGAAAAAAAATGGTAAGAAAATCTTGTAGTATAACTGCTAGATAAACAAATGTAGATTTTTTGTTCTAAAATTTTTTAGGTAAAACAAAATAAGAGGATGTAGACCTATGTTAGGATATGGTAATCATGTACTTTTTCTTAAATTATGATTAATTATTGAAGTGAATATGTTTATCTATTATAAAGTTTTCTTTTATTATATGATTGCTTAATAGAAAAATAAACATCAACAACATTTTCTCTAATTTGTTGAAAGTGTAATCTACCACAAGGATAATCACCTAATAAAAACAACCATGCTTTGAAATTTGAGTTTTCCACCATAGAATACAAATACTTTATGAAAAATCAACCCAATGCAATTCAACCAAGCAAAATATATAGCTATTTATAAAATTTAGTATAATCAAGTGAACTTCTCATGTTAAGGCTAAGGCCATTATAAAGATCTTAGATTCTGTACACCATCGATAGTGTTCCCATGACAATGAAAAAACCAAAATAAATTATCATTGCAACATCTAATCACTCCAATTGAGGCACAAAGGGATATAAGGTTTATCTTGGATTTTATGAAATAATAAATATCCCCCTATGACATTATATATATAACTAGTATATAGGATCAAACCATAAAGTAGAAAAAGGCAAAAATTTTAAAAAATAATATAATTTATAACACTGTCACAAAGTTTGAGAATATGTACACACCAATACAAATTAAATCTTATAATATATGAGTCATAGACACATGGAAAACAATACTCATCCACATTCAACACTTGTCACTCAGTAAAATGATTTACTAAAAAGTTAAGGGTAACAACATAGACCATCAATAATGGAGATTTTGTTTACTACTATTTTTCATTTTCAACTAACAATGATAACAAAAGTAGAGTGATCAATTACTATGATGAAAACAAAAGTAGAACATCTATAATTAAAAATGTTTTAAATGGTGGAGAAAATTATTGATATGAGCAAGAATCATAACATAAGAGGGATTACTAGTTGAAGTGCAACTCACTTGTATGGTATCGACAAGATACTCAGAGAGAATAGAAATCCATAATGTGAAAAAAGCAAGCCAACAGACTGCTTCCCACCAAGTTATCTCAGGTATACCTTCTTCATCAGAGACTTCTTCATTTTGAGCCACTTCCTACAACATTTACAAGTATTTGATATTTAATCATAACAAGTATAACACATAAATTATTTATTTCAGATAAGAATTCTTAAGGACAAAAGCTACGTAACAGGAGAGTACAAGGCCATCAATATAATGATTTTTTTTTAATTATTAAATTGTAAAATTAAATATATATCATTAAACTCCAACGCTTATATCCGCACTATTCTACTGCATGATAGTTACAATGGAAAAATAACATCAATTTGAGAATGAGATTTTTTTCTTTTTTCTTTTTGAAACGCAAATTTGAGAATAAGTTAGTAGTCTATAATTTTAATATTTGAGCGTGGAGATATAATAACCAAATTTAACATGACATTATAAATCTTTAAGTTAATTGCGTGAACTATCATTCATGAGTGAAATGAACTTAATATAACTAATAGATTTAAGTTATGTTATAAGTATATTTACAACCTTAATAGAATGAAAAAATAAAAGATATATATTTGGAGTTATCCTAAAAAGATGAAAAAGACTTGCCTGGTTGACAGGATTATGAAGATTCTGATGACTCTTGAATTGAAAAACAAGATAAGTAGCATAAGCAACAAGCATAATGCAGCTGATAAACCTCGAAAGAGCCAACTCTGACTTTCCAAGTAGGATCTCTGAATTCGTGAAGTAAAGCACAGCTGGAAATGTTATACTCATGACTGTCATCATTAGTAATCCAGAGTTCACCACAACAGCTGCCTGTTGAGGGTGAGATAGTTAAGTCAAATATTTATAATGATATATGCATATATTGTTTCAAAAAAAGATTTTACAAAGAAAGTCTCATATATAAGATTATCTACCTTGTTAAAGACTTGATCTTTCTGATAATGGACAATCCCACCCGTGAAAAAAGCACACCCAAGCACTAACAATAAATTTGATAAGATAGATCCAAGTAATGATTGTTGAACAACGCGGATCATTCCATCCTTTAAAGCATAGATTGAAATTATCATCTCCGTCACATTTCCAAATGTAGCATTAAGAAGACCCCCGCCTGCATTCGTTAATAACAAGTGATTAAATTATTGACACATGAAAAAATGTCGCATAACAACGCAATTCATTTAAAGAGAATGAATGTACCTATAGGCCCAGTGTAATAGGCTAGTTGTCTACATAAAAAAAGGAAAAAATATTATGTGAGTTAACATGCTTGATAACAATGGATGCATGAAAAATCTATATAAGTTTAAATTTCATTCTTTAAACCAACACTTACTCTGTTGCATAGCCTAAACGTTCAGCCAAAGGTGTTATGCCTAACAAGCTGAAGAAGAAAACCCATCCCTATAATTTAAATAACGAGTAAAAATATTGAGAAACCAATAATATTAAAAGCATTTTGCAATTATTGAAGTATAATCCAAACAATATTATGAAGTATGATGATTATAGCTAGAGAAAAATCATAGTAATTAAACATGTGATCATACAACCATTTCTATAACAATTGTTTTGCTAAGAAGGCAATCAACTATGCGAGCTTAAATGAAAATTTGAGACCAATTATAATTACTTAGTCAATTGAATAGGTGAAGTAATCAATGTAAGTCTTACTTGGTTTTTGGTAAGATAATGGAGCAACACTGCTAGAGGACCAAAAGGTAGTAGCACATTGATCTTTGCCTTGATTAGGACGATATAAACATTCATGAATAGTCTATTAATAGCCCTTACAGGCATCCACACATGGGCCACATTACCTAGTGACCCACCATGAGCTGTCTCATAAGTGCGCATCTTTCTTACAGTAGATGATGACAGTGATGATGAACTAATGAGGCTCTCCTCTTCCAATTCAAGGTCCCTCTTCTCCTCTACAGGTCTCGTCTGCATGTCAAATCATCCCGTCTATTAACATTAAGTTGACACCAACACCATAATATAAGAAAAATTTAACATCAATCGATACTTTTCTCAATTAGAACGTACTTCTTTAAAAGTATATATAAGCTAAATGTATGCAATAATTAGTTTAATAAAATAAAAATATCATATAGAAACTATCATAGTTTTTACATTAATGTGTGGGGCTCCAAAGTTAAATACAATTATGTTTTAAATAATTAGAGAGGGACTATCGTATTATCAACCAGACTGCTTTAAATTACTATTTTGTTGCTTTCAAGTTAAACCAAAAGGGATGTAATTATAATTTGAAGATTGCTTCCTCGTTATGAATAATATTGATGCTTGGTCTCTCTCGATTTAGTTGGATATTTTTAATTGATTATAATTTGCATCTAAATTGATGTAAAACATATGAAAAATAACTTCATGGATGGCGATATTTAAAATGAATTGGGTTAAAAATTTTGATCTAAGGAAATGGCCTAAATGTGTACTATACCTTCCGACGACCATAACTTTACAATTAGTTGTCTGGTTTGTGCACATAATGTCTTAAAGTGAGTGTCCTATAAAATCAACGTGAGATCTATTCAATTAACCATATGGATGTGATTAGGGTGTTATTAGCTGTAAATCATGATGACTATGAGTAATTGGTGGACAACCCATTGATTCTCAATGTATAGTGTTGTCTAAAATCTTTATTATGAGTTTGTTGAGAAGTGATTCCTCTGATAGTCATTAGGAACTTGAGATTGGATACGATAGTCATTGACTTGAGAGAGTCATGGTCCATGGATCTCAGTACTATGTTAGACCATGACTGTCACAGGTGCATGTGATACGCCTATGGATATTAGTTCATAAGATGTACAATCATCTTATATGAGGGGACTGACTTAAGTTATGATGGACAGTCTCCACCATTGGAAACCAACTTGGTGTTGGTTTGTGCCTTACCCCTTGCCCTGAATAGGAGTGTGAGTGTGCAATGAATAAAGGATCCAGGTTTAGATATTTGGTTACTTACATTGATGGATTGAGATAAAGTCAATAGTCTAGCCTGATCTGTGAATGTGACATCATGACTTGATGATGCATGAAAGATGATTAATCCTTAGACCTGAGATGTATAAGGGCCAAGATCTTGGTTAGTCAACTTTGGCTTTTCCTACGAGGTCCATGCAGGTACTAATAAAGTGGATGTAGCTGGGTACTTCCCCTAGGACCCGTTAATTCTTGCACAGTCCATTAATTAATGCATTAATTTTCCTAGGAACATGTTTATGTCTTGATCTAAATAAATTAAGAACCTATCAAGTGATTTTTTGCTAGGCCCAACATTGTGATTGGTTTAATAAGGTTTTCAAAGATTTTTAATTGTCGAAGTTTTGTTTTAACCATTAAAACTACTTTTATCGCACCTGAAGATGACTTAATGATCTAGATCTAATGGTCTACTTTTGATTGGCATGAGATATGATCATTAGTGGATGGATATGACAGTGGAGTAATTGGATCATGAGTATATATATAAATGAGGCAGATCGACGTACTTCCCTTATACTAGGTTACAAAGTTGTACGTAGGGTGACGGATTACCATATTGGTATTTTCCCTAAATCCTAATTTTCTCCTTATTTATTTGACATATCCCAGAGGAGTTGATATGAAAATCCATAGACACCTTTCTCATTGGGTATGTGAATCAGAGAAAAGCGCATAAAGAGCAAATAAGTTTTTCATCATCTTCTTCATCTGTGTGTGGTCCATCCAAATAGATGATTGTGAGATTTTCTAGCACCTACTATAGGAAGTTCCTTAGGCTATTTATATTTCTCCTATATTGAGATAGATCGAGGAGAGACCTCCTATTTTGGAAGACCATCATCGACATTGAATCAACACATATCGTCACATTCTAAATATAACCAAACTTTTTCAAATTATATGATTCTACAAATTATACATGATCGTATTTAAAAGATCTTGGGATTATGATTTCATTTCGGATTAAGAGAAAATTGAATTCCGCTATACAATTCGATGAAATTCCATTAATATGTTGTTAAAAATCTATAATAATGCTTTACATCTTATTCAATCTACCTAGGTTAATTAAACTCTAAATAGATACACAAAATTTAATTATTTAAAGGGTAAAATATGAATTCGTAGTCAAAACTTGTCATTTTTATAAGTATTATTATTATTTTGCCATTTTTAAGCTTTTAAGAGATGAGTTTTAGTATTGAATCTTTTTTTTTTTTTTTTGGACATATATATTAAGAGTTTTTTAAGAATTTATCTAGAACTAAAAGTTGCCTTATTTAAATGAGATTATGTGTTTAGTGTATCTTTGTTTATATGAGAGGCAAGCTGATGTAGAGTGGGTTGCAAACACTTTCATGACCAAAATAGATCAGAAAAGGCTCAGTCGATGACAAAAGTGATTCGGACTGTCAGAATTTAAAACAGACGTATCTCGCAAACTGGAATGAGTTACCGGATGTACCATATATGATTTTGGGGTAGGTCGAGCTGCTTTAGCCACCTAACCCTGATATACCGGGTTTCCCATGTCAAATTTGTGAGATTCCATTAGATTGACGGTCAAATTTCTATTTTAATTTTGTTTTTACTATTTTTTAGTAAGTTTTAGTTTGATTGTGACTCTTTCTACGTTGGGCTTTAGGAGTTACGTCCAACACGAAAAGTGCATACAAAAATTAGGGGAACATCATGGTTCGGTCAAATAGGATACTATTTATAGTAAGTCGCGATTTCTAGGAGTTTTAGTTATAGTATAATTTCGAAATTTCTCCCTAGAGTTCGTAGCCTTATTAAAAGAGTTGTAAACTCATTTTTCTAGATTAACTAAGTTATTTCAAGATTTTTTAAAATTATTTCTAATTTCTTATTTTCCTCGTGGATTTGAGGTTTCTCTATGAGCAATCCAGAGAAGTTTCGTGGATTCGGAACAGTTATCCCTTTGAGGAAGATGGTGCTCGACCTCAACACGTCTTTCCTTGCGTCATTTTGGTACCAGAGCGAGGATTCCCCTCAGACTGATGACACATAATGAAGGTATGTATCAAAATCCTATGGACGTTGATTCATGGATTCATTATCTTTTGAAAAGAATGAAAGCTTTCTACCGTGAGAGTCAGTTAACTATGCAAGGGTTGCAGGTAACCCTTGACCGTATTGCTGATGTGCTAATTCTACCCCGAGTCCAAGGTGATGCTCAATCGCCCATTGGCGCTATACGACATTACTCCGATTTTCGTAGAGCACCATCCAATGATGGTGAATCGTAGGCCACCACTTTGATAATGAGGAAGCCATTATACATGTTAAAGGTAGAGATAAATTTACAATGACACAACATCTTTCGAATGGGGTACACTATATACCAAAAATTCTGTAATGTGATCATCGACATCAGGAGTAATGAGAATCTCGTGTTGAAAATAATGGTGGAAAAGCTATAATTGAAAACAGAAAGACAACTATCTCCGTACATGATTGGATGGATTAAGGAAGTCAACAAAATAGAGGTAATTGAATAATACATAGTTTCGTTTTCAATTAGTAAAAATTATAAGGATCAAGTACTTTATGACGTGGTCGATATGGAAACTTGTCACATATTACTTGGTCGACTATGACAATATAATATTAATGCTACGTATAGAGGGCAGAATAATGTATTTATATTTATTAAAAATGGTACGAAGACTATCCCTATCCTTATGGGAATGGAGAACTAACTCAAAACTTCTAAAATGGAGGGACAGTCTCCTATAACCGAACAAAATTTTGTTAAACAATCTGAGGAAACATGAGACGTAGATGTATTAGTTGAAAATGAAAAATATATGGAGCCTGTGAACATTTCAGAGGATTTGAAAATAGTGTTCCAGGAGTTTAAGGCAATTGTGCTCGATGAACTCCCTAATAAATTGCCTCCCATACGAGATATACAAAACCACATTGATCTTGTCTCAGGGGCAAGTCTGACAAGTTGTCCACATTATCAAAAAGAATGTGAGATCTTGCAGGTATAAGTGAAGTAACTAATACACACTAGTCAAGTTAAGGGGAGCATGAGTACATGTGTTGTGTTAGCTTAAGAGACTAATGTGAAGTACAAGAAAAAACTGATAAACATCGGTGCCATAAATTATTTGAGTATCACGTGCAAAGTTATTTGGATAACTCAAGAACGAGTTTTTTCTAAGTGGAGGGGTTTGATGTAGGATGTGACATCGATACACTCCTAACATGGTTGGACCAAAAGAGGTGGATCGTAAATTGATCATAACTTTTGATTCGGGTATTGTTATGGGGCACATAACTTATTAATATTTACTGAAATGGGCCATCCAATGTGAACCGACGTATAAATGTTTGTCCGTTTCATCAAAAAATGCGTACTTTCAGCTCGAAAATGAATTTTTGAGAAAAAATTACTATTTTTAGTAATTCAGATTTTTTAATATTTTTTTATTTTTAGAGTTTTAGATTTTCTTCTTTTTTTGAAATAACTTCTAATCATGCTAGGACTTTTCTAGCAAAAGTTTATTTTTATTTTTATTTTTAAAAATTAGGTTTTAAAAGAGTTTTATTAGAATTAAGATTTTTATTAGAGTTAGAATTTTGCTATTTTTGGTAATTATAAATTTTAGTTTTTTATTTCTATATTAATAATATAATAGACATGTACATATCAGACAATTATTAATTAATAAAATTTCAAAATTTAAAAAATTATTTCTATTTTCTTATTTTCCTAGTGAATTCAAAGTATCTCTGTGAGGAGTCCAGAAAAGTTCTGTGGATTTAGAATAATTATCACCTGAGGTAGATAGCGCTCAACCTTAAGACGTTCTTCCTTGCGTCACAAGCTTTTCCCTCTATTTAACTTTTTGAAAAAAATGTAGTACTCTCTTATTAACCAGGACAGAGAAAATTCAAACACTTGTTGTGGCATTCAATGTTTTTCAAACAAGTGTAGGTGTCTTATATATAACTCTCAGTTAGAGTTTTATTGAAATATGCTCTAAAATTCATGAGACTAGAACTTCTTTTATAACTGATGTAGAGCGGGTCACGGACAGTTTCATGGCTAAGATAGATTAGAAAAGGGCCGGTAGACAATAAAAGTGATCTGGACCATCATACCTTAAACCAGGTGTATCTCACAATCTGGAATGAGTTATTCGACGTACCATATATGATTTTTGGGTTGGACAAGCTACTTTAGCCATCTAACCCACTATCCTAGGTTGCTTAGGCTGAATTTATGAAATTCCATCAGATCGATGGTCAAATTGCCGTTTTCTTTTCGTTTTTATTATTTATAGTAAGTTTTAGTTTGAGTATAACTCTTCATCCATTGGGCTTTAGGAGTTACGCCCAACATGAAAAGTGTTTAGAATAATTAGGAGAACATCATGGTTAGGCCAAATAGGACACTTACTATTTTTGACTGAAAACCTTGCGCCCTAGTAGACATCACGACAATTTATAAATAGTAAGTTACGATTTATAGGAGTTTTAGTTGTAGTTTGATTCTAAAACTTTTTCCATGGCTTAGTATCCCTATTTAAAGGGGTGTGAACTCATTTATTTCAGTCATTAATTAAATTATGAATTTTCTAGAATTTATTTATATTTTTCTTGCTTTTTTTCTTCATGGATTCGAGAAGTCTCTGTGAGAAGTCCAGAGAAGATCTGTGGATTTGGAGTAGTTATCCTAGAGGAAGACAATGATCGAACTCATCACGTTCATCCCTACGTCAATAACCAATTTGGATCATACATGATTTTATATGTTACTACTCTTTAACAACGGTGAGGGCTGCATACACCTGAATAAATGAGATGTTTTCTGAAATAGAAAATGGGGATTTTATTTTAAACATTAGTATTGATACAAGTTTGACCTACCTAATCAGTAGATCAATATTCACACGTGTTCCATCCAAATGTGGCCTCACATTCTATCAAGATGTATGGTAGTGATCTCTAACACGTGCCATGCAATAGAGTTTTCATGTGGTTGCATTGTGTCAAAACCCATGTAAGCCCTACATAATAGCTACTATTGGGTGCCAATTTCTTATATTTAGGCCATTCACTAGGTCCGAAATCCTCTATAATACCTGTTCCAAACACTGCAGCTCTATCAGCCCACCATGTTATCTTTGTGACATCCACTCCATCCATCACGTAGATTTCTTGATGCTAATTTCACAACTAAAAAAATAAGCCAGATACAAGCAGGCCACACCATGGGAACAGTGGGAATGGGACACCAATCATAAGCATCATAGGGTATAAATTTCATCAAACCCATTGGTCAAGTGTGGATCACCATGTTGGGGATTTGTACTGCGGAATCACACACAGATATAGATGATCTAGGATAGTAATCCAATGACACCAAACAATCACAAGAGAACACAAAGATTTAACATGGAAAACTCTTTTAGGAAAAAATCACGGCACAAAGCGACAAAATTTCACTATGAAAGCATAAATTACAAAGAGAGAGGACTTACCCGATTTGAACAACCTCGAATCTCACCCTTTCTACACCCTTTAAAAACCCTTAGAACCCCTTTAGAAAGTCTTAACATTTCCCTAGAATAGCCATAGAGACCTCTATTTATAGTTTAGGAAACTCTCCTTTCATACCTCTGCGAAACTACCTCAAATTTACGCACAAAATCCACGCACTATCTGCTTAACCCTCGACTAGTCAAGCCAGGTCCTCGATTGGTCGAAGGGCACTCTCAACTGGTTGAGTGGCCTGGACACTTAAAAGAAAAACATGCTGGAGTACTTCAAGTCGAGCTATCCTCGACTGGTCGAGCTATCCTCGACTGGTCGAGCAATCCCCTCGATCGGTCAAGCAGTGCCCTCGATTGGTCGAGTTGCCCCCTCGACTCGAAGTCTAGCGTGTTTTTCTTTTAGGTGTCTAGGCTGCTCGACCAGTTGAGCCTGGATCGACTAGTTAAGAGTTATGCAAATTTTTCACGGACTGCGTAAATTTGAAGCAGTTTTATAGAGGTGCGGAAGGGGAGTTTCCTAAACTATAAATAAGGGTCCCTAGGGCTATTCTAGGACAATGCTAAGGCTTTTTAAAGGGGTTTTAAGGGTTCCTAAAAGGGTTTTTAGGGTTTCTATAGGGTATAGCAAGGGTGAGATTCGAGGTTGTTCGAATCGGGTAAGTCCTCTCTCTTTGTAATTTATGTTTTTATAGTGGAATTCAGTCACTTTGTGCCGTAATTTTTTCCTAAAAGAGTTTTTCACGTTAAATCTTTGTGTTCTCTTGTGATTGCTTGGTGTCATTGCATTGTTATCCTAGATCTAGATCTGTGTGATTCCGCAGCACGAATCCTCAACAAGTGATATCAGAGCAATCATTAGGCATAGATTTGAATTTGAGAGATTAATAATAATGACGAACACTATGTATGATATTGGGAAGTACTTCAGGGAAAAATAATTTTGAGTTATGGAAGATTAAAATGATCAGTACCTTAATGTAACGTCTCGAAAAAATTCGTACATAGACCCGAGTACCACCTCAGGTAGAAATCACTTAGGATTAATTCCTTTAGAAATTAAGCGTAAGTTAACTAGCGCTAAGCTAGATTAGCTGTGAAATTAACACTGTTCGCTTTAAATTCATTTTACAAGATCCAAAACTTGTGGAATCATTGACACTATAACATCCTGAAACCTAGGATCAAACTCTAAACTTATTTGTTCTCGAAAACCCTTTGAAACTTTGTAATGGACTTAGACCGCGCGTCATGAGTCCGGTAGTGATGAACTTAGACCATTATGACCGCATAGTTGGACTTGACTACCACCTCAAAAATCAAGCTCAAATGATGTCCTAAGACTATTTCATTGAGCCCGGAGCAAGGAGTGTGAGAAAGCATAGAATTCTTTATAAATTAAATATAATTTAAGTAATCTGGCATGAGTCGCTTGCGGGCTAATTATAAGCATTCAGACCGTTGGAATCTGACCCAAATACACCCTCGGATCAGGGAGCATTTCCCACTCATGTCAGTGTACTTGGAATCCCTGATCGAGTCTCAATGACCGCTGAACTGAAACTGGTCCGGCACGTGTGATCTGAAAATCCGATCGAACTGAAAACTTAACGTGATCAGGATCCAGCATTCATAAGCTTAAGTCCGACCGCGTTCAGTCAGAGAACCTCCAGAAATGTTCTTTTGGATCGGAAAATACCTGATTTGGTTATAACCTAAGTATACCTTGGTCCTAAGTCTAAATAGGTGAGTTTTTAGCCTATATAAGGATCTTAAATCCTCTCCCATCCCTCACATATGAATTTGAGAAAAACCCTAGGAGAGAGAAGAGAGAAAAGAGAGAGATTGTGTGAGAGTTGTGAGAGAAGGTTCTTGTCACTCTATCCTGCTACTATACGTACCTAACCATTGCGATCTAATCACTTTTCTGGTGATTCTGACTTCATTCTAGGTAAGAAAACCCTAACCTTAACCTGTTTTAGGGTTTCTATCGGTACAAGTAGCGAAGTAGCTAACTTCCCATATGTAATAGTGTAACATCCCGAATTTTTGACAACCTAGGGTTAGACGTCCTTAGGCAATGGGTCAACCTCATCACTCTTAGGAATCAATTCTAAAGCCAAAGAAATCACTTAGAACCAAATTTCTTTAGAAATTAAGCGTAAGTTAGCTAGCGCTACGCTAGAGTGGCTGTGAAATTATCCCTGATCGCTTTAAATACGTTCTACAAGACCCAAAACTTGTAGAATCGTTGATGCTACGTTACCCTAAAATTTAGGATCAAACTCTAAACCGGGTTGTTCTCGGGAACCCTTTGAAACTTTGTATTAGATGTAGACCACGCGTCGAAAGTCCGATACCTACAATCTTAGATAGTTATGAACGCTTAGCTGGACTTGACAACCGTTTCGAAAATCAAGGCCAACCGACGTTCAGAGGCTATTTCATTGAGCCTGGAGTGAAAAGAGTGAGAATGGGCTTAGATTTAGAAATTTTAATCCAAATCTGGCACGTGACTTGACGCGTTATTATTAAGCGTTTTGACCTTCAGAATTCAACCAAATTACACCCTCAGATCAGGAAAAATTTCTCGTTTATATCATGAGATTTGTAGACCTGATCTAGGTGCGATGACCGCTGAACTGAAACTGGACCGTCACGTGCGATCTGGGAACTCTACCGGACTGAAAACTGGGTGTGAGAAACATCCAGTGACCATGAGCTTAAGTCCGACCGTGTTTGACCAGGGGACCTCCCGAAGTGATTCTTTGGACCAGAACAACCCCGATTTGGTTATACCTCAAGTAGACATTGTTCCCATGCCTAATTTGAGAAGGTTTTAGGCTATAAAAGGGCTTTAAACCCTCACATATCTCACCCATCCAAATTTGCTAGAAACCCTAGATAGAGAGAGAAAAAGTGAGGGATTGTGAGAGAGTGTGAGAGAGATCTTTCCACCACTTGCTGCTGCTGTTACACGTGTTAAAGCAACGCATCCCAATCACTTTGCTGGTGATTCCAATGCATTTCTAGGTAAGAAAAACTCTCAACACTTGCTGATTTAAGGTTCCGTCGATTCTAATAGTGAAGTGGCTTATACATCTTGTGTATTAGGTCGCCTGTTCGCCGTAGACGAAGCGTATACGCTCCGTTCGGAACGATACACGTCTAGGGCAAAAGGTGAGGATTTTAGATGCTTTGATTGACTGATTTCAAAGCTTTCAATGTCGTTTAATAGTAGATTATCGATGGCAACGCCATTTGACATGTACAACATGTTGTCCGTTTTCCGTTTCGTAAACGTACGGTAAATATGAGATTTAGGGTATTTTAGTCATTTGTAGGAAATACTGCTTACGTCCATATTTTGATAAAATGTTTGCCATAGCTATTTATCGTGTTAGAATATTAGGAATGCGTGCATGATTGGTTTGGCGAAGAGATTCACCCTTAAGCGCACTTTGAGTCGACATACGCTATGTAGACTAAAGTGTGTAGTGTAAGTGTTTGTATAAATGTTTGTATTACTATGTATTGAGTAAATGGTGTTATGTATGAGTTTTGAGATTGAATTCTTAAGTAATATGCTGATGTAAATGATTTCCATCATGTTGGCTATATGTATTGATTTCATTATATACATGAAATGCATGTGTGGGATGATTTGCTTAAGTTGTATGTTATAACATGTGTCAACATGTTTACAATGTTGTACTTCATTTCTGTTACTCACATATGCTTTGCACAAATGCTTGGGGCTATGACCTAGTCCAAGAAGTCGGTAATGGATCGAATTCGTGGTTAGTTTCTATGTACCACAGAGGACGCATCGATGAACGCGAGTCATGTTTTGGGTTGGCGGCAGTGGTTAGGCCACACGAAGTGTTTCATGTACTTCATGTCATTCAACTTGAGATGTGCTCGTGCTAGTCGAGCCCGTCAAGTAACCCGACTGGCCATTGTATGTTCACCATGTATGAGTCATAACTGCTTAGGGTACTGAACTTACCATTAAAAACCCTGTTAACCATGGTACCTTGATCCATAAAGACTCATGAGCCGGGCATGGTGGTATGGGACACCGTGGTCGAGCTGTCAGCCTACGCTGGGGCCATAAACCTCCCCGTAGTGACCAGTGAGCACCCTACTCTGAGCAACTTATGGTGGTATGAGACACTATATTCTTGCTGTTGGCCTACACTGATCAGGTGACGAGCCCTTTGTAGTAACCTTGAGTTTATCCTGACACCGCATGGGGGCGACGAGTCCTGATATAGTCTTAAGGATAATTAGGTCTGTATTGATAAGGTGATGGGGGAGCGGTGCAACGAGTGCGAGCAACAGCCCTGACAGCCCTTGCAGCGACGTACAAATATAACATCGTATGAGATTACTAGGAGTGACGACCCTAGACAGGATCTGTGTTGGGATTGATATAAGCAAGGTACCCTAGTTTTCCAATCCTACTGCATGAAAAGGACTAATAACAGCCCGATAATCATTATCCATATCGCATTGTATGTGCCTGGAAGATGTGGAGCACTGCGGGAAGAAAGCATGTCACGGACGCAGATGGTGCCGCATGAGGGAGTATATCGGTGATGGCGTCCATCATGTCATTTCATGCATATATTAACAACAGAATCTAGGATTGTTTGTTTCATTGCTTTACTATTATCGCGTGATTGATTTGAGAATATGCTAATCTTTGCTCTATTATTCTACTGAGTTAGCTACTCACTCCCACGTTACGGGATGGTGTTCTGAACACCCACCAGTCCCTATTTTAGTTACAGATGATGGCGCTGCTTGTGAAGCGGAGCTGGACTTGTATGATGATGAGGAGGACTTCTCCTCCGTGTTTGGATCGACGGGATTACAGGGAGGTTGATTAGATGCCTTGACACTTGTCATTTTATATTTTTAGAGCACTGATGTATATTCTTTTTTTCCATTTTTGGAGTATACATGTATTTAATTAACCTGATAACATGTTCACACTCTAGAGACTTACAATCAATTATGTATTTTATATATCTATCACATTCTTTCGCTTGCTAATTTAACTGTCTCTGGAGTATGATATGTTGTTTTGGCTTAATCCCAATCTTGTTTAATGCCTTTTTACAGACAACATGCATTTAACATTATCTATGTTGCATAAATAACATTTTAGAATTTGAGAGTTGGGTTTCTACCCGACCCTCGATTTTTGTGATGTTACAAATAGGTTGTCATATCGACGTTGACGGAAGCGTAGGGTACCTATTCGATTCATTATGCTTCTACGACATAAGGTGCGGATTTTAGATGCTTAGGTTACCTGTTTTCAAAGCTTTCAATGCCGTTTAATGGTAGATTGTTGACAAGGATGCTGTTTGACATGTAGAACATGCTGTCTATTTTTCATTTCGAATACGTACGAAGAATATGAGAGTTAAGGTATTTTAGGTATTTGTAGGAAATACTGTATACGTACGAATTTTACTGATATGATTGCCATGATTATTTGCCGTGTATCTATGCTAGTTATGCGTGTACGATCTGTTTGGTGAAGAGATTCGCCCTAATGCACATTTTAGCCGACATATGCTATGTAGACTAATGTATGTAGACTAAGTGTTTGTATAAATGTTTGTATAAGTAAGTATTGAGTAAATGAGGTTGTAGATTAGCGTTGAGATAGGATTCTCAATTATTTTGATGATATATATGATTTTCTCCATGTTTGTTATATTTGAATTGATTACCTTATATATATGAAATGCTTGTGTATGGTTAAATTGCTTATGTTGTATCTTATGACACGTTGCTAACATGCTTGAATTACTTTTTATTTCAATTCTGTCTATCTCATACAAGTACTGATTCAGATTACATGTGCTTGGGGCTATACTATAGTCCAAGCAATCGGTAACAGATTTGAATTCGTGGTTGAAATCTATTCGCCATGAAGGACGCGTCAACGAACCCGAGTCGTGCTTTGGTTTACGGCAGTGGTTAGGCCACACGAGGTGTTTATGCACTTCATGTCGTTCAGTTTAAAGTGCGCTCGTACTAGTCGAGCTCGTCAGGTAACCCGACTGACTATTGTATGTTCACCTTATATTGGTCAAACTGCTTGAACCTAAGGTACTGAACTTACCAGTGATAATCTTGATAACCGTGGTACTTTGATCCACTAAGACTCATGAGGCGGGCATGGTGGTATGGGACACCTTGGTCGAGCTGTCAGCCTACGCTGTGGCGACGAGCCTCCCCGTAGTGACCAGTGAGCACCTCAGACTCGTGACCTGATTATGGTGGTATGAGACACTGTATTCGAGCTGTCGACCTACTCTGATTGGTGACGAGCCCTTTGTAGTGACCTCGAGCATACTTTGAGTCTACGTGAGGCGACGACCCTTCCGTAGCAATAAGAGTACAAACTAGGCCTGCATTGATAAGGTGATGGGAGAGCGGTACAACGAGTGCGTGCAATAGCCCTGACAAACCTTGTAGTAACCTAGAACGATATTATCGTATGAGACTATTAGGAGTGACGACCCTAGATAGGATCTTGTTGGGAATGATATAAGGGAAGTACTTTAGTTTTCCAATCCTGTTGTGTGAAAGGACTAATAACAACTCGGTAATCATATTCATATCACACTGCATGTGCCTGAAAGATGTGGAACACTGAGAGAAGAAAGCATGCCGCGAACGTGAGATGGTGTTGCATGAGGGAGTACGTAAGTGAGGGCACGCATCATTATTGCATCTCATCCTTGCATTAATTACAGTATTTAGGAATGTTTGATTGCTTGCTTTACCATTATCGCGTGATTGATTTGATAACATACTAATCTTTGCTCTATGATTCCACTGAGTTGATCACTCACTCCCACGTTACGGGATGGTGTTTGCAACACCTACCAGACTCTGTCTTAGATGCAGATAGCGAGGTGATTTAGGATTTAGAGCCGGATTACTACGAGGACCAGGACGAGTTCTCGTACATGCAGTTCTCTAACGGCTTCGCATAGGTGGTTGGGATCGGAGAGATTTTGATAGTTGGACTATCATATGACATTTAATTTTGGTTGATATATGTATATGTGACTCAGAGATATATTCATACTTTGGAGACAGATCGAGATTATTTTGTTTTACATACAGTGATATAGATATCTTCCAGTCTTCTGCATGCGTTTTATCACTGGATCTGAAGTATGAATTACTATTTTGTTATAATCTCACTCATGATTAATGCACTAACTCAGAGAACATTTAATCATCATTATTTATGTTGTATAAGTGATGGTCTGAAACTCAAAAGTTGAGTTGCTACTCGACTCCTGATTTTGAAGGCGTTACAAGTTGGTATCAAAGCATGATTTGGATTAAACCGGACCTGGGTTATGGTCACATGACATACATTATCGCCCTTCTACTTAGGTGGGTGTGAGAAAAATATAGAAACATCCATAGGATCCCAGTTTCGCCAGTTGGCAAAGTTCACTCAAATCGATCATTTTAATCGAGTCCGTGTGCATCCGTGGTCGCATGAAATGACCTCAGACCACTTCTAGTTCATTTATTGATGAGTCTAGACCCTTATTGATCATATCCCAGCTGTTAAAGATCGCTAAATGCGAATGTGCAACAGTTAGTACCCGAAACGACCTGAAATGGTTCGAAACGGAGATGGGGCCCAAATCTAACACTTCCAGTCGGACCCAGGGTGGGTCCCACATGTTTTTGGCCATAGGAGGGCAGGAGGACCTCATCCAAATGGTGAGGCCTTGCCAAACAGTCTAGAGGTTGGCGAGGACCTCGCCGGTTCGGCGAGGCCTCGCCGGTCAATGGGCCAGCTTCGATTGGGCCTTCGGGCCGATCGTCTTTGGGGGTTAGGGTGACCCCCTGGTATGTGGGCCGTCCCTTAAATCAACCCCAAAAGATCACTTCCTTCATAAACCTCACCTCCAAGCTCTCATTTTCCTCCCAAATTGCTGTTTTCTCTCTCAAACCTCCCTTCCAATCACTCCCTTCGTCGTTTTCTGCCACAACCCATGCCCCTTCATCGTTTGCAGTGGTACACACTCCCCTTTCTCTCCATTCTCTCTCATTTTGGGATTTTACATCCTCTTTTCGAAGTAAAAAATCATGTAAGCTTCCATCCCAATCCATCTCCTCATTTCCCCTTCTTCAATCTCTGTATCTTGGGCCTTTACAACCCCTGTTGAGGCTCAAACTCGTGGAGAATCAAAACCCCATCCTTTATTCCCCCTTTCTTTCACTCTCCATGGCCTTCTTCGAGTTCGTGGCGACCATGTTCTCGGTTTCCACCGTTCTCTCTCTCATGGGAAAGAGGAAGGGTGCGGCTGATGAGACTGGGCTTAGTCATCCCGCTCGTTCGAGGCGGCCTAGAGGAGCTACCACGAGTCCAAGTATTGGGAGAGAGTTGCATATGAAGCGAGATTTGGATCCCCAAGCACCTTTTGGAAGGGTGTTGTTGGCGGAGTTGGCTCATGACGCGTATACGGATCGCAAGGTTCTTTTTGAAGCGCATGTGGATGGATGGCTCTTTGGCGAGTATTTGTTGTTCGAGTGTATCGAAGCTGTCGGGTGGGGTCCGCTATTTGAAGGCGAGTCTCGTGCTAATGTGACTGTTCGTGCCTTCTATGCTCATATCCGGGACCCTATGCTGGAGCCACTACAGTTCAAGATCCCCTTTGGCAGAGATCAGGAAGCCATAATCGATGTTCGGTTGATAGCTCGACTTCTGAACGTGCCACTTGACGAGGTACATCCAAGTGCTAAGAATCTGAACAGTGTTAGTGAGAGAGATCGCCGTACCAGGTTTCTATGTGGTCATTTATTTGAGTGGCAGCGTTACAAGGCCTCCTAGTGACCCATATGTCGGGTGATTTTTATCTACTTCATCACATCTGCACGTTTAATGTTTATCCTAGGTAGAGCAATCGCAGTGAATGCACACGTCTCATGGTAGATTTTCTATATCAAGTGGGGCAGGGAGAGAATGTGTGTATGCCTACGTTTGTGCTGCGACAGATCATCCTCATAGAGCGATCAAGAAGGACGTCTGAGTTGCTTCCCTTTGGCTGGCTCATATGCAAGATTGTGCTCGAGTTTGCCTATAGGCTTGGGACTGAGTTGCTTGTGCCAGTTCATTATATCAATGAGGCTACTCTGAACCAGATGAAGATGAGATCCCGGCAGCTTGAGGCCCAACTTGATGATGACAGCGAGGGTGAGTATGATAGTGAAGAAGAAGGTGGGGCAGAGATAGAGGAATGAGAGTAGGACGAAGAAGAAGAGGAGGCTGAGGATACTGATGAGAGTACTCCTCCTGCGACTCAGGAGCCTGATCCTGCTCAGGTTGATAGGGATGCCCGTATTGTGCGACTCGAGGAGGGTCAGGCTGCTCTTCGATAGGATATTGGAGATTTGCAGGATCTCGCAAAGAATAAGTTCAAGAAGGTAACCCGCACGCTGAAGACCATCCTATGCTGCCTGAAGGATAAGGGTGCCCCTCCTCCATCGCCAGACTCGGGCGAGTGATCGTATCGCAAATGCTTTTTGGTCGTATTTAGGCTGTTTTGTGTTTTCTATGTGTGAGCCTTAGGAGGCTTAGTAGTTGATTTGTGTTGCAGTTGTAAGCCTGGCTAACTTAGTTTTCCATGTGTTTCTTGTCATGATGCATGTAAAGATATCTCTTGTATTGTGACAGTTTTGATTAGATGAAAAGCATGGAGTTTCGTCGGCTTGATATGTAAATGATTGTTGTTGTGCATATGTGCTTCTGCTAAATCTGACTGGGCTGCACCCAATTTTAAATATAGGGAATACCACCTAAGGTTACACGGAGCACGACACGTCTTACACTGGGTGAGCCGATGGATCAGACCCCTCCCCAGAGTGGTGATCGTATGGACCCTAGTGTGGGCTTGATTCGTGAGGTTGTACTTAAGCCTCAGCCTTCTACAGGTCATGCAGTCGGGCCGCCACCTTTCACCCCACCGGTTCGCGAGCAGCACTATGCGTCTTCCTCGACGCAGTAAATGCCTTAGCCTGCTCTACCTCCTGATAGGTTTGAGCAGTTGATGACTATAATGTATTAGCAGCATCAGCATCTTTTGACTACTATCGCAGGGGCCTTAGCTCAGGTTAGGAGTGCGACTCCACCTGCGCCATTTGTGCATCCAGCTGAGGATGTTGGGACTTCGACTCAGGCTGAGGGTATGGCTCATCTTGCACTTTCTGCCTACCCTACGGGGAATACTACTGATACCAAAGGCCTACTTGAGTGATTTCAGCGCTTGCGGCCTCCTACTTTTGTGGGTTCTCACAGACTCGAGGAGGCCGAGTAATGGCTCGACCGCATCTCGAAGATGTTGAGGATGCTGCACTGCTCAAAGTCTGAGCAGGTTGAGTTGGCCACTTTCATGTTTGAGAAGGAGGCCAACTTGTGGTGGGATAGCATACTGCGGACTATTGTGGTTGGTTATATATGGACCTGGGTAGCGTTTGAGTTCCACTTCCATGAGAAATACTATCCTCAGACCTACCAGCACGAGAGAGAGAACGAGTTTTTGTGCCTTAGGCAGGGAGGCATGTCAGTTACTGAGTACGAGCATCGATTTACAGAGTTGGGCAGATACGTCCCGACTATCCTTACTGACGAGCAGATGCGGATGCGACGTTTCTCAGAGGGTTTGCGACTTGACATACAGTCGAAGATGTGCTGTGTTAGCATGCCGTCTTATGCCAAGCTAGTACACGTGTCCATGTGAGCAGAGAAGGATGGAAATCGACTGGTACGTTCTCGTGGCCCTATGATTGCTAGGCCAAGACCAGATATCCAGAGTAGGCCATTCCTCAGTAAGAGGCCTCGCATCGACTCTCCTCCCAAGATTGTAGCGCCAGTACTTCTGATGAGGCGCCCAGGTGTGACCTGTACTTACTGAGGGAAACTAGGTCACCCTGCAGAGAGCTGCTTTGCTCGGATGAGAGATAGCGGATTTTCACCACCGCAGATGATCGACCGTCCTCGCCCACAAGCTCTATCTACTCCACCATTAAGGTCAGCTCCTGCGTATCCTTCCTTCAGACCTCCTGTACCTTAGTTTCGGCCTCCTCAACGGCCCATAGCATCGTGACCGAATCGACCACAGCAGGCTCGGGTGCATGCACTGACGGCTGAGGCATCTGGGACAGAGATCGCACCACCCTTGACCTTTGAGGTCATAGCTCACATTGGAGGTACTCCTATATTTCTGTTGGTGGATACGGGATCCACTGTCTCATTGATATCTTATTCAGTAGTCAAGCGCCTTGGGGTATAGATTATTCGGATGGTTGGGGTGCGAGTTCTTTCAGCACACGGGACTTTTTCTGATGTCACTATAATGTGTGAGGGTTGTTTGCTAGATCTAGGGAACAGGACGATGGCCATTGACCTTATCGTCAACTCCTCTCTCTATCATTTCGACGTCATTCTGGGCATGGATTGGCTAACTGTAGGGAGGGCTGAGATTGACTGCGAGACCCATTTAGTGACAGTTTATGAGCCGGAGGGCACGTCCTTTACATTTTCGGTGCAGGTCAGTCACCCATCTCGAGTGCTTTGTTATGCTTCCTTATTAAGGAATATTGACGTCCCGACACTTGAGAGCACGCCAGTAGCCCATGATTATGAGGATGTGTTTAGAAAGATACTTGGGTTACCTTCTCATTGCAAGATCAATTTTACTATTGACCTAGTTTCCGGTTCGATGCCCATCTCACTGTCGATGTATCACATGGCTCCGTGTGAGATAGAGGAGTTGAAGAAGGATGGCTCACTGCGATTATGTATTGATTATCGCAGGCTGAATCAGATTACGGTGAAGAATAAGTACCCTTTGCACAGGATAGATGACCTATTTGATCAAATGAGAGGAGCGCAGTACTTCTCAAAGATTGATCTACAGTCAGGGTATCACCAGCTATGCGTCAGGGATGAAGACGTACAGAAGATGACTTTCAGGACTAGCTTTGGCCATTATGAGTTCCTCGTGATGTCGTTTGGGCTTACGAACGCACCAGCCGTGTTCATGGACTTGATGAACCGTGTATGTTGGCCGTTCCTCTATTGTTTCGTCATCGTATTTATAGACGACATTTTGATATACTCCAGGAGTCGAGAGGAGCATGAGGAGCACATGCGATTGGTCCTGGATACTCTGAGACAGCATCAATTGTTTGCACAGTATAAGAAGTGCGACTTCTGGAAAGAGGAAGTCAAGTTCTTGGGACACGTAGTGTCTAAGGACGGGATTGCAGTTGACCTTGCTAAGGTAGCTGCAATACAGGACTGAGAGCATCCCGGTTTGGTTATTGAGGTAAGGAGTTTCCTTGGTCTGGCAGGGTACTATCAGCGATTTATCCGGGACTTCTCGAAGATAGCCAGACCCTTGACTCAGTTGACACGGAAGGATCTGAAGTTCGCCTGGAATGAAAAGGCGGAGGTAGCTTTTCAGGAGCTGAAGGACAGGCTGACGTCCGCCCCTGTGCTAGTATTACAAGAGCAAGGGGTTAAATATACGATATACACTGACGCGTCTAGCGTTGGTCTGGGTTGTATCCTTATGCAGAAGGACAAGGTGATTTCATATGCCTGGAGACAGTTGAGGAAGCACGAGGAGAATTACCCTACACACGACCTAGAGTTGGCAGCTGTCATTTTAGCATTGAAGCTCTGAAGACATTATCTCTACGGAGAGGAGTTCGAACTCTTTTGCGACCACAAGAGCCTTAGATACATATTCACTTAGCAAGACCTGAATATGAGGCAGCGGCGATGGATGGAGACCTTGAAGGACTTTAAGTTCAAGGTTTCCTACTATCTTAGCAAGGCCAACCTGGTGGCTGACGCCTTGAGCCGCAAGAAGGTGATAGAGTTTGCGGCTCCACTGATGGTAGCTGAGTGAGACATGGTTGAGTTTTTGTGAGACTTTGAGCAGAAACTCACTGTGGAGGATCCATTTGAGTTTATCTCACATGTTCAGTGCCACCGCTTATCGATGAAAGGGTCATCGTGGTGCAGAGGGACGATGAGCGTCTGACTGAGCTTCGAGAGCAGGCCAGTGATGATGTAGATGTCGAGTGATGAGTTGGAACGGATGAGGGCTTACGTTATCATGGCCGCCTATGCATCCCAGATGTCCCCCACTTGAGACGAGAGATTCTCGAGGCTGCGCACAGTTTTAGGCTTGCGATGCATCCGGGCAGCACAAAGATGTATCGTGACGTGAAGAGGACCTATTGGTGGGATGACATAAAGACCCACATCGTAGATTTTGTGTCCAGTTGTCTCACTTGCCAGCAGGTGAAGGCAGAGCATCGCCGACCTCCTGGTCTCCTTCAGCCTATACCTATAGCTGAGTGGAAGTGAGACTTTATTTATATGGATTTCATTTCGGGACTGCCGAAGATGAGGAAGGGCTATGACTCTATATGGGTGATCGTCGACCATTTGACGAAGTCGGCGCACTTTCTACCGATCAGAGTTACGAACTCTGCAGACTAGTTGGCCAGGCTATACATCAGAGAGATTATGCGTCTACATGGAGTTTTCTTAGAGATCGTGTCAGATAGATACACGCGGTTTACTTCTATTTTCTGGACCTGCATCTAGGAAGCGATGGGTGTGAAGTTGAAGTTCAGTACTGCATTCCACCCACCGACCGACAGGTAGACATAGCGGGTGAACCAAATTTTGGAGGACATGCTGAATGCTTGCTCGTTGGACTTCAAAGATAGTTGGGATGATTGTCTTCCATATGCGGAGTTCGCGTACAACAACAGTTTTCAGGCCAGTATCGGTATGGCACCTTATGAGGCCTTGTATGGGCGTCCTTGCAGAGCACCGCATTGCTGGGCAGAAGTTGGTGAGCGCAGTTTGAATGGCCCAGAGTTAGTACAGGCAACCTCGGAGAAGATTGACGTCATCAGGCGTCGACTTCTTACAGTGCAGAGCAGGCAGAAGAGTTATGCCGATACGAGGCGGCAGCCGCTAGAGTTTGCGGTTGGAGATCACGTATTTTTGAGAGTTTCCCCTATGAAGGGAGTTATTCGGTTCAGGAAGAAGGGGAAGCTCGCACCTCGATTCATTGGCCCATTCCAGATACTCGATTGTGTGGGTGCAGTGGCATATCACCTAGCTTTTCCTACACCTCTCGTGAGCGTACACAACGTATTTAACATTTATATGCTGAAGAAATACGTTCCTGATCCTTCCCATATCATTAGATGGGAGCAGGTGCAGTTAGGTGAGGATGTTACATATATACTGCGATCGACGCGTATATTAGACAGGAAGGAGCAGGTATTGCGTAGCAAGGTCATCCCCCTTGTAAAGGTATTGTGGACGCATCACACTGAAGAAGAGGCTACTTGGGAGACAGAAGCTGAAATCAGAAAGAACTATCCACAGCTTCTTGAGGAGTACGAAAAGGTATAAATTTTGAGGATGAAATTTATTGTTAAGGGGGATAGATTGTAAGGTCTCAAAAAAATTCGTACATAGACCCGAGTACCACCTCAGGCAGAAATCACTTAGGATTAATTCTTTTAGAAATTAAGCGTAAGTTAAATAGCGCTAAGCTAGATTAGCTGTGAAATCAACACTGTTCGCTTTAAATTCATTTTACAAGACTCAAAACTTGTGGAATCATTGACGCTATAACATCCTGAAACCTAGGATCAAACTCTAAACCCGTTTGTTCTCGGGAACCCTTTGAAACTTTGTAATGGACTTGGACCGCGCGTCATGAGTCCGGTAGCGATGAACTTAGACCATTATGACCACATAATTGGACTTGACTACCACCCCGAAAATCAAGCTCAAATGATATCCTGAGACTATTTCATTGAGCCCGGATCAAGGAGTGTGAGAAAGCATAGAATTCTTTATAATTAAATATAATTTAAGTAATCTGGCACGAGTCTCTTGTGGGGTAATTATAAGCATTCAGACCGTTGGAATCTGACCCAAATACACCCTTGGATCAGGGAGCATTTTTCACTCATATTAGTGTACTTGGAATCCGACCGCTGAACTGAAACTGGTCCGCCACGTGTGATCTGAAACCCCGATCGAACTGAAAACTTAACGTGATCAGGATCCAGCATTCATAAGCTTAAGTCCGATCGCATTCAGTTAGAGAACTTCTAGAAATGTTCTTTTAGATCGGAAAAGACCTGATTTGGTTATAACCTAAGTATACCATGGTCCTAAGTCTAAATAGGTGAGTTTTTAGCCTATATAAGGATCTTAAACCCTCTCCCATCCCTCACATACGAATTTGAGAAAGCCCCTTGGAGAGAGAAGAGAGAAAAGAGAGAGATTGTGTGAGAGTTGTGAGAGAAGGTTTCTGTCACTCTATCCTGCTACTATACGTACCTAACCATCACGATCTAATCACTTTTCTGGTGATTCTGACTTCATTTTAGGTAAGAAAACCCTAACCTTAACTTGTTTTAGGGTTTCTATCGGTACAAGTAGTGAAGTAACTGACTTTCCTTGTGTAATAGGTTGTCATGTCGATGTTGATGGAAGCATTGGGTACCTATTCGATTCATTACGCTTCTACGGCGTAAGGTGTAGATTTTAGATGCTTAAGTTACCTGTTTTTAAAGCTTTCAATGTAGTTTAATGGTAGATTGTTGATAAGGATGTTGTTTGAGATGTAGAACATGCTGTCTAATTTTCATTTCGAATACGTACGAAGAATATAAGATTTAGGGTATTTTAGGAATTCGTAGGAAATACTGTATACATACGAATTTTACCGATATGATTGCCATGAGTATTTATCGTGTATCTATGCTAGTTATGCATGTATGATCTGTTTGGTGAAGAGATTCGCCCTAATGCACATTTTGGCCGACGTATGCTATGTAGACTAATGTGTGTAGACTAAGTGTTTATATAAGTAAGTATTGAGTAAATGAGGTTGTAGATTAGTGTTGAGATAAGATTCTCAATTATTTTGATGATGTATATGATTTCCTCCATGTTTGTTATATTTGAATTGATTACCTTATATATATGAAATGCTTATGTATGGTTAAATTGCTTATGTTGTATCTTATGACACGTTGCTAACATGCTTGAATTACTTGTTATTTCAATTCTATCTATCTCATACGAGTATTGATTCAGATTACATGTGCTTAGGGCTATACTATAGTCCAGGCAGTCGGTACCAGATTTGAATTCGTGGTTGAATTCTATTCACCACGAAGGATGCGTGGACGAACCCAAGTCGTGCTTTGGTTGACGGCAGTGGTTAGGCCACACGAGGTGTTTATGCACTTCATGTCGTTCAGTTTGAGGTGCGCTCATACTAGTCGAGCTCGTTAAGTAACCCGACTGACCATTGTATGTTCACCTTGTATTGGTCATAACTGCTTGAACCTAGGGTACTGAACTTACCAGTGATAACCCTGATAAGCGTGGTACCTTGATTCACTAAGACTCATGAGTCAGGCATGGTGGTATGGGACACCGTAGTTGAGCTGTCGGTCTACGCTGTGGCGACGAACCTCCCTTTAGTGACCAGTGAGCACCTCAGACTCGTGAGCCGATTATGGTGGTATGAGACACTATATTCGAGCTGTCGGCCTACTCTGATTGGTGACGAGCCTTTGTAGTGACCTCGAGCGTACTATGAATCTACGTGAGGCGACGACCCTTCCGTAACAACAAGAGTATAAACTAGGCCTGTATTGATAAGGTGATGGGGGAGCGGTGCAACGAGTGCGTGTAACAGCCCTGACAGCTCTTGCAGCGACCTAGAAACATATCATCGTATGAGACTACTAGGAGTGACGATCCTAGACAGGATCTTGTTGGGAATGATATAAGGAAAGTACCTTAGTTTCTCAATCCTGCTCTGTGAAAGGACTAATAACAACTCGGTAATCATATTCATATCGCACTGCATGTGCCTAGAAGATGTGGAGCACTGAGGGAAGAAAGCATGCGCGAACGTGAGATGTCGCATGAGGGAGTACGTAAGTGAGGGCACGCATCATTATTGCATCTCATCCTTGCATTAATTACAATATTTAGGAATGTTTGATTGCTTGCTTTACCATTATCGCGTGATTGATTTGATAACATGCTAATCTTTGCTCTATGATTCCACTGAGTTGATCACTCACTCCCACGTTACGGGATGGTGTTTGCAACACCTACCAGACTCTGTCTTAGATGCAGATAGCGAGGCGATTCAGGAGTTGGAGCCGGATTACTACGAGAACCAGGACGAGTTCTCGTACATGCAGTTCTCTGACGGCTTCGCATAGGTGGTTGGGATCGGCGAAATTTTGCTAGTTGGACTATCATATGACATTTGATTTTGGTTGATATATGTATATGTGACTCAGAGATATATTCATACTTTGAAGATAGATCGAGATTGTTTTGTTTTACATACAGTGATATATATATCTTCCAGTCTTCTGCATGAGTTTTATCACTGGATCTGAAGTATGAATTCCTATTTTGGTATAATCTCACTCATGATTAATGCACTAACTCAGAGAATATTTAATCATCATTATTTATGTTGCATAAGTGATGGTCTGAAACTCGAAAGTTGAGTTGCTACTCGACCCCCGATTTTCAGGACGTTACACTTAATCAAGCAAAGCGAAGATGGTGCTCTTGAGGAGGGAAAGTCTACTATAACTAATGATGAATGAAATACTCTTGATAAGAAGACTTTATCATCGATCCATTTATGTCTCACGGATGAGGTTCTTTATAATGTCATGAGGGAGAAAATTACTGTTAGATTATGGGCGAAGTTAGAGGATGTCTATGCGAAAAAATTCTCTGAAAATTGCCTACACTTGAAGCGGCAGTGGTATAACTTCAAGTTGACAGAGGGTGAAGATCTGGAGGCTCACATTAGCAAGTTTAATATGTTAGCTGACAAATTGTTAGATATGGAGGAAGTGATGAAAGATGAAGAACAAGCATATATGTTGCTGAATTCTCTACCGGTGTCTTATGAGTTATTAAAGGACACGTGCTCCACGAATAAAACCTTGAGTGTCAACACCGTTATCTCAGCCCTTCAAGGGAAGGGCATGAGAAAGCTTAATGTCGACATGAGGAAATCTCTTGATGTACTGCTTACAAGGGGTAAGAATTCTGAATAAGGTACATGTTCTTCAAGTTCTAGGTCCAAATCCAACAACAAGGGCAAAGGAAAGATAAAGTGCTGGAATTGTGGGATAGAAAGACATGTGAAGAAGGATTGTACAAATCCTAAATCTCAGAGAGAAGATTCTGAGGCTTCGTACAGGGATGCCAATACTGCCATGTTAGATGGATCAAGTGAATGTGATGGAGATGCTTTGTCTGTGTGTACGATTAGACGGTCATACGATGATTGTAAGGACGAGTGGATGCTAGACACAGGGACACCTTTTCACATGACTCATCATCAGAGTTGGTTCACTAGCTACAGTGAATATGATGGTTGATAGGTGTTTATGGGTAATGACATTGCTTATAATGTTGTGGTTGTTGGTACGGTGCGCATCAAGATGTTTGATGGGGTCGAGCATACCCTAACTGATGTGAGGCACGTTCTTGATAGGAAGGTTGCAACGTGTGAACAGGGATACAAAGCAAGTGAAGCAACCACTTGTGAGAAGAATCACACGACATAATCGTAGGATATCGGCGAGGTACATGGATAACTCAAATATCGTAGGAGATTTATCTTCTATTCAGATGGCTCTAGGTGAGCCTGATGCTGAGAAGTGGAAGGTGATTATGGGCGATGTGATGGACTCGTTGTACCAAATCGACACATGTGAGTTGGTGGAGCTTCTAGTGGTTCAGAGAGCAGTTGGATGCAAGTGGATCTTTAGGAAGATATAACATAAATAAAGGACGAGGTTGGTAGCAAAGGGTTGTGCTTAGAGAGAAGGGATCGGCTTATCAGACATATTCACGCCGACGGTATAGCAGATGTCTATTAGATTTATGATTGGTACTGGTTGGCCAATGCGATCTCGAGCTGTAAGGATAGATGTAGAGTTTGCACTTCTGTATGAGAAATTAGAAGAGCAGATCTACATGAAGCAACTAGAGCGGTTCGAAGTTAAAGGAGCTGAGAAAAAAACTTTGAAGGAGGTCGTGGTACGACTTGTCGCCTAGACAAGTGGTTTGATTCCTTCATGGTGAGTCAAGAATTATATGTTGATAATATGTAAATCGCCAATTATGACATATCTAAAATCAATATACTGAACACTCAGTTAAGTGGGACATTAAGGATGAAGGATTGGGGGGCTGCAAAGACGGTTCTGGGCATTGAGATTGAAAGAGGAGTAAACTTTGGTTATTTCAGGCAGAATACCTTGGGTAGGTATTGATTAAAGATGTGATGGAACAAGAAAAGCCGGAGAGCATTTCCTACGCATCTCTCCTCAAAGTTTTCCTCAGGACATGTCTCAAAACAGATGAGAAAAAGTAGGATATATCTCATGAACCTTATTCGAATACGGTTGGTAGTGCATGCCATGGTTTGGATTAGACCGGTTATTTCATAGGCTATCAGTGTTATGAGCAAGTACCCCGACAAGTAATATTGGATAATGGTGAGATGGTAAGAAGACTACGTCTTTTCTTTTAGGAAGACAAGAATAAAGTTGGAAGGGTATGTGGATTCAGATTATGCAGGAAGTGTAGATTACAGGAAGTCGACTTTAGGTTACTTGTTTGTACTAGCAGGTGGAGCAATTAATTGGATGTTCATGTTATCTGACAGGTGCTTGAGGAAGGAGGCATAACTTTGGAGGAGATTCACACCTATGTGAATTCGAAAGACATGATCTTCAAGATCATTCCTGCGGAGAATTTTAAGTTATGTGCTACTTCTCTGGGCTTGGTTATGATGTAAAAGAAGGATGGAGTATGCACCAGAGGCTACTGATTTTGCTATTCTGCAGCACAAATCCCCAACACACCAAGTAAAATATAAAAATCAGCCTCATCAAAAACTTAAATGGTCCCACCATGTGAAGTTAGGAGGTTTTAGGCACAATTTCACCTTGTTCTTATCCACGTGGACCATTTGAGTTGTTAGTCAGGTTGATATTTTATAGGTACGGTCAAAATAAGGGTTATTACCCAATGGACGAAATGGTGGGCCCCACAGATAGTGGATACTTTACGCTGCTGCATAAAACGTGTGTTTGTAGATGATTCCGGTCCTTGTTAATATGCACTCTTAAAAGAAGAGCTCCACACTCGTTAACTTAGTCGGATATGCATGTTCGCTCTCAACCCTGCCTAATGAATGAATGGTCTCAATCTCTAACATGTGTGCCATCTGAATGTGGTAATTTGTGCTCCCATGTGGATCCCACATTCTATAAAAAACTAGTATTGTGCTGAAAGCGAGAGAGAGAAACTGCATTTCATAAAGAGCCAACCAAAAAAGAAAAAAAGAAGAGAGAGAGAGCCATTAAAAAAAGAAAAAAGAAGAGAGAGAGAGAGAGAGAGAGAGAGAGAGAGAGAGAGAGAGAGAGAGAGAGAGAGAGCATGGTTTTAATAGAATGCGAGCGGCCTTACCACGTAGAGATTTGGCCCATTTGTCATGCAAGGTAAACGGTGAAGATGCCCTCCCATTACCATGAATAAAATGGGAATTTTTACAAATTACTAACAAATTATTATATAAAATACATGCTCATACTTTAAAAAAAAAAGGTTTTTAATAAGTTACCTCATTCATTTAATTATTTTTATTGAGATACCTTCAGTTAGATTAAGCTGGTTAATTTTTTGTAAAGGATAAAACAGACCTTTTAATGCAAAGAATGCATTGAGTTTTCTAACCACAATTTCTATGCCCATTCTTGCATGAAAATATTCCCTTTCAAGAGATGATTGACAATGCATGGGTAAAAAATGTACTTGTATGTGACATCTACGATCATGTCGGCCCATTATTACCATATCATATCCAAAATTTGAGACTAGTCCACTTGTTTGGTGGGCAATGGTGTTGAGATGTGGAGCCACATCTGGGGGCCACTCGACCAGTCGAGTGCCCTGCTCGACCGGTCGAGTGGCCCACTCGACCAATCGTGGATTGGCTTGACTCAAAGTCCAGCGGGTGAAATTGATTTTTGGTCTGAGGTGCTCGACCGGTTGAGGCCCATGCTCGACCAGTCTACGATCATGGTTTTAATAGAATGCGAGGGCCACTCAACTAGTCCACTTGTTTGGTTATACAGATTCGTTTCTGGATCTTGCACGGATTGTAAATTTTTGAGTCAGTTTTCGCAATGGTGCGAAAGAAAAGTTGTCTAAACTATAAATAGAGGACCCTAGGGCTTTTCTAGGCATTATGAGAGTTATTCCAAGATGTGGGCAAATGATTTTCTCTATATTTTCAAGGAAAGATGTTAGTATATTGCCTTGTAATATTTATTTTCTTCATAGTGGAAGTTTGCATCCGTGGTTTTTTACCTTTGTTGGGGTTTTTCCACGTATATCTTATCTTGTAGTTTGTTTAGAATGCTTTGATTCTTATTCTAGTTCATATTTCTTTTTGTTTATCATTTGTGGGTGAGACCTGAGATTGGATCTCGGTTCACTGCGTTGTGGGCATACTGCGTAACAACTGATATCAGAGCTTTTGGTTTAGTTCTATTAGGAGTGATGATGAAAGAAGGGAAGACTAGAATTAAGAAGTTTGATGGATCAAACTTTGCATTCTGGAAGATGCAGATGGAGGATTATCTGTATTAGAAGGACCTCTATATTCCTCTAGGAGGAAAAGAGAAGAAACCAGAAAAGATGATAGATGATGAATGATTTTTATTGGATCAGAAGGCTTTAGGAATGATTTGAATCTCTTTGTCTAAGAGCGTCGCCTTCAATATATCTAAGGTAAAAAACACAAAAGAATTAATGAAAGCCCAAGCTATGATGTATGAAAAACCATTAGTGTCTAACGAGGTTCATCTCATGAAATGACTATTTAACATGAAAATGTTAGATGGTGGGAGTGTGTTGAACGTCTAAACAAGTTCAATATAATCACGAGCCAGTTGGAATCCGTTAGCATTACTTTTGAGGATGAGGTCAGGGCGTTATTGATCTTGTCTAGTTTGTCAGATAGTTTGGATGGTTTGGTGATTGCCATGAGCAATTCTTCAAGATCGACAAAGCTGAAGTTTGATGATGTGGTTGGTCTAATTCTCAGTGAAGAATCTAAAAGAAAGATATCAGAAATTTCAGGGGATTCAGGGAATACTCTAAACGTTGAAAGAAGAGGAAGATTGTTGAACGAAGGAGGCAATTAACACAAGTGTTCTAAGTTGAGGAAGAAGTCCAAGGGATCGAAAGATAAAGACGGGTGTTGGCATTTTGAGAAGAAGGAGCACATGAAACATGATTGCAGGGCGCTTAAGAAACAAGAAGAAAATTCTCAAGGCTGGAAGGATTCAGTGAATCTATCTGAGGAGAGTGACACAGAGGCGTTGATCTTATCTCTTATGCGAGAAATGAGTCTAGACCCAGGTGCGTCGTTTCATGCCACTTCATGTAAGGAAGTTCTGTGTGATTATATGTCAAGTCACTTCGAGAGAGTATACCTGGGTGATGATGAGCCGTGTAGTATTGTTGGAAAGAGAGGCATCCATATAAATCAAAAAGATTGAACCCTGAAATTGAAGGATGTCAGACATGTATCGAGTTTAAAACGGAACTTGATCTCAGTGGGACAGTTGGCCGATACTGAATATGTGATGACCTTCACCAGTGATTCTTGGAAGATCACAAAAGGTACTTTGGCAATATCTCGAGGTAAGAAGGAAAGAACTTTGTACGTGACTTTAGGATCGTATAGTTCACTCACAGTCGAATCAACTGGAGTGAATGAGCAGTTATGACATCAGAGGTTGGGACATATGAGTGAGAAAGGGATGAAAGTGTTATTGTCAAATGAAAAGCTACCAGGGCTAAAGACTATTGACTTGAAATTCTGCGAGGACTGCATGTGTGATAAGCGGAAGAGAATAAGTTTCAAGAAGACAGGATATGCTCTAAAAACGTATCTGTTGGAGCTTGTACACATTGATGTGTGGGGACTGACACAGGTATTATCTCTTGATGGCTCACATTTTTTTTTCTTTATTGATGATGCTAGTAGAAAACTGTAGGTCTATTTCTTAAAACATAAATCTAACGTATTTGATGTATTTATGAAGTGGAAAGTAATGATAGAAAACAAGACAGGTAAAACATTAAAATGTCTCAGATCTGATAATGGGGGAGAGTACTGTGATAAGAGATTTGAGGAGTATTGTGTAGCAAATGGAATCAAACATAAAAAAATGATTCCAATGATACCACAACAAAATGGTGTGGCTGAGCGCATTAACAGGACCATCCTTGAGCGCGCCAAGAGCATGAGGTTACATGTAGTGTTGCCTAAGACTTTTTGGGCAGATGCTGTGAATACTGCCTCATATCTCATCAATAGAAGTCCTTTAGCATCATTGGATGGTGGGCTATCAAAAGAAACGTGGATTATAAAAGAAGTGAACCTTGCACATCTTAGAGTGTTCGGTTGCACTTCATATATTCACATTGATGAAGAGCACAGAAACAAGCTGGATGCGAAGTCCAGGAGGTGCACATTTATAAGTTACGGGCAGCATGATTTTGGCTATAGATTTTGGGATGCAGAAAACAGAAAAATCATCAGAAGTAAAGATGTAGTATTCAATAAAAGAGTTATTATGTGAGTCGGTTTTCGCACGGACTATGAATTTTTGAGTCAGTTTTTACAATGGTGCAAAAGAAAAGTTTCCTAAACTATAAATAAGGGTCTCTAGGGCTTTTCTAGGTATTATGAGAGTTATTCCAAAGTGTGCGCAAAAGGATTTTCTCTATATTTCTAAGGGAAGAGGTTAGTATATTGCCATGTAATCTTTGTTTTCTTTACAGTGAAAGTTTGTATTCATGGTTTTTTAACCTTGTTAGGGTTTATCCATGAATATCTTGTCTTGTGGTTTGTTTGGAATGCTTTGATTCTTCTTCTAGTTCATATTTCTTCATGTTTATCGTTTGTGAGTGAGACCTGAGATTGGATCTCAGTTCACTGCATTGTTAGTGTGCTGCGCAACAAATGGGCATGTGTGGATAATGGGTGGCTAGGAAAATATGGTGATGTAGAACGGGTCGTGGACACTTTCATGTCCAAGATGGATCATAGAAGGCCCGATCAGAGGCAGAAGTCGTCAAGACAGTCAGAACCTTAAAACAGACATATTTTGCAAAACATAATGAGTTACTCGACGCACCATATATGATTTTGGGGTAAGACGAGCTATTTTAGCCAACGAACTCGGCAACGTTGAATTTGCAATATTCCATCTTGTTAACAGTCAAATTTCATGTTTAATTTCGTTTTTACTATAAATAGTAAGGTTTAGTTTGATTATAATTCTTCATCCATTTGGCTTTAAGAGTTGTGTCCTAGAAAAGTGCCTAGAATAATCAGGAGAATAACATGGTTAAGCCACATAGGAAACTTTCTATAAAAAGTAAATTTATTATTTATAGTAAGTTATGAATTTAAGAGAGTTTTAGTTATAGTTTGCTTCTGATTTATCTGTCATTGCTTGTTATCCTTGTTTAAAGGGTTAAATTTTAAATTTATTAAAATTTATTTCTATTTTCTTGCTTTCTTTCTTCATGAATTAGAGAAGTCTCTGCAAGGAGTTCAGAGAAGCTCTGAGGATCCGGAGTAGTTATCCTCGAGGAAGACCGTGATTGACCTCATCACGTTCATCCCTACATCACATTGGCAATGTCTTTTCCATCTACATGGAGCCCATCTGACTAGTGTAAAATTCAAGACTTTTGGGGATATTAAGGGTGGGCCCCACTTGATGATTGATCCGGAACTCACGCTCATACGCCATGTTCGCTTGTGTGACTTGAATTCTCCTCTCCGATCACTTATCTTTTATATAACATGTGTTTGTTGACGTAAGAAGTCGTGAGGTACGAGAGAAATTTCATACTCTGACAGATTATGATAGGTGATACGCAGGCACTTACAAGGCATGCAAGTGTGCCAAACTAAACCGTCCAAATTACAGTTCCTAGATATGATGTATCTCCCAAAAAACAATTACATGCTTTATTTAATACTTCTACATGACTGATTGAGATTGTTTGAACATTTACAAATGAAAAACACAGAATGATCGTCTTTCAAGAATAACGTTAGTTCTGTCAGTTACAAAACATAGCCCACTTAAGCTAACATCTATTTAGATGATTTTCTAAGATAAAGGTATCTTAGTGAAAATAACTGAAATAAAATAACGAGGTAGTTTAATTAAAACTTTAAAAAAATTGGTAGTGGGATGCAATTTCTATAAGGGTTAGATAGTAATTCAGGAAAAAAAAAAAAACCAATAAAATGGACGGTTAGAAAAAGCCGACGGTCCAAAATCTAGTTACGTGTGTGGCAAATTTAATGTACGTACGAGTACCATCCTGAAACATTTTGTATACAGCATGTCTGTGGTATGCACTACCTTATGAATGGCCGAATTTTCTGACACCTGTGACAGGCATTCGATCAGAACACATGCGTACCCGAAAAGGAGCAGGCGAAACGAAGTAGCCAGGTCTCATGGAATTATCCAGTCAGTGAATCTCCGCCGTCCAAATAACAAGATCCTCTCTGAGAGAGAGAGAGAGAGAGAGAGAGAGAGTATGGTCTTGAAAGAATGCGTGCGGCCTGGCACGTAGAGATCTGGCCCATTTGTCGTGCAGGGTAAACGGTGAAGATGCCCTCCCATTATTATGAATAAAATGAAGATTTTTACAAATTACTAGCAAATTATTATATAAAATACATGCTCATGCTAGAAAAAAAGGTTTTTGTCAGGTTACCTCATTCATTTGATTATTTTGACTGAGATATTTTCAGTTAAATAAAATAGGTTATTTTTGGTAAATGATAAAACAGCCCTTTTAAAGTGATAAATGCATTGAATTTCCCAACCACAATTTCTACAGCCATTCACGCAGGGAAATGTTGTCAATGCATGCGTAAAAAAGGTATGTGCATGGGACATCTATGATCATGTGGGCCCATTGTTACCATGTCCTGTCCAAAATTTGATACTGGTCCAAACGGGAAGTATAACATTCAAGACTTTCGGTAATATTAACGGTGGGCCCCATTTGATGATTGATTGACGCAGGGAAGGACGTGAGGTCGAGCACCGTCTTCCTCAAGATGATAAATATTCCGAATCCACGGAACTTTTCTGGACTCCTCACAGAGACTTCTCGAATCCACGAAGAAAGAAAGTAGAAAATAAAAATAATTTCTAATAAATTTAAAATTGATTAATTAATTCTCAAAATCGAGTTCACAACCCTTTAAATAAGGGAACCAAGCAATAAGAAAGAAATCAGACTCAAACTATAACTAAAACTCCTATAATTCGCAACTTACTATAAATGGTAAACTTACTATTTATAGACGGTCATGATGTCTACTAGTGCGCAAGGTTTTCGGCCAAAAATAATAAGTGTCCTATTTGACTTCACCAAACCATTCTCCTAATTATCCTAAGTACTTTTCATGTTGGACACAAATCCTAAAGCCCAACGGATGAAAAATTATACTCAAACTAAAACTTACTATCTATAGTAAAAACAAAATTAAAACGAGGAAACGACCGTCGATCAGGAGGTTTCTCGCAAATCCGAGCTGCGCAACCCGGCGTAGCCGGGTTGGCTGGCTAAAGTTGCTCGTTCTACTCCAAAATCATATATTTTACGTCGGATAACTCATTCCAGATTGTGAGATACGCCCGATCTAAGGTCTGATGGTCCGAATCACTTCTGTCGCCGACCGTGCCTTTTTTGATCCATCTTAGCCATGAAATTATCCGCGACCCGCTCTACATCATTGATCCGGAACTTACGCTCATACGCAATGTTCGCTTGTATGTGACTTGAATTCTCCCTCATCTCTTATATCACATATGTTTTCTGATGCAAGAAGTCGTGAGTTACGAGAGAAGTTTCATACTCTAACAGGTTACGATGGATGATACGCAGGCACTTAGATGGCGGGCGCGGATCTGCCACTGAGCACTTCAGTAGCGATATTGCTATTGAAGTGATGTGGTCGCGTTTCATTAGCGCAAAAGTTGGGCTCGGTTGAAAGTATTTAATGCTCTCCGTAAAAAAATAAAACGCCGTTTACTGGCCACGTTTATACTCGACCACGGAGATGTCCTCATTTTGCTTTGACAAATAGGAAGCAGATCGGGTACTGAGTAACTCAGTAGGCCACAGTAAACTCCTTAGCCCACGGTAAGTATTTTATCCACACCGTCCATATATATTACCAGACATTTTAAGAGAATGAGACTAAAAACGAATCACGTATAAATCTCAAGTGGACCACATCATAGGAAATAGTGTAAATTGAATGTTTACTGTTGAAAAATTTTTAAGGGCCATGGAAGTTTTGAATCAAGCTGATATTTATGATTTCTTTTAATCCATGTTGGTGTAATCTTTTAAATAGGTTGGATGACAAATAAACATTACTGTGGGTCGCAAAAAGGTTTCAACGATGAAAATCATTATTCCTACTTTTTCTTGTGATATGGTCCACTTGAGATCTGCATATACTTCAATATTGGGCTTATCAATTGTAAAAACGGATGGACGACATGGATAAACCACATACACTCGGTACAACCCAATTGAATTCCTTCATTTTTCCCTCCACAGCATGCCTCTCTTCGTGTCTTTGTTTTTCTGCGCGCGTCACAGAGTAAATTCTAAATTATTATTTTTTTTTCCAAATCTTTCAAGAGCTGAGATTTTCTTTTGATGATTAGGGTCATGTTTTCCAGTACTTCGGATTTGTTTGGGTTTGAAATTTGAATTTCAAACGGATGTATGATTTAGAAGCTAGGGCCACTGAGAATGTCACGGCTAATTAGCCACATCTATCCTCAACTTAAGGGACTTTACTGTATTCTTTTATCAGGAGAAATACTGTTCACCACAAGGAAAACAGAGAGACAGGAAGAGACAGCAATGATGGAGAAGCAAAAGGAAAGAAAATAATGGTTTTCTGTGGTCGAGTACAAACGCGGCCAATAAACAGCGTTTCTTTTCCGTGACGGAGTTGCAGTAAATACTTGCAATGGGGGCCCAAATTTTGGGCCAATGAAACCCGACCACATCATTTCAGTAGCAACATCGCTACTGAAGTGTTCAGTAGCTAATCCGCGCCCTTAGATGGCATGCAAACCGTCCAAGTTACAGTTCCTAGATATGATGTATCTCCCAAAAAACAATTACATGCTTTATTTAACATTTTTACGTGAGGACTGATCGAGATTGTTTGAACATTTACAAATGAAAAATATAGAATGGTCGTCTTTCAAGAATCACGTTAGTTCTGTCAGTTACGAAACGTAGCCCACCTAAGCTAACCTCTATTAGATGTCTTTCTAAGATAGAGGCATTTTAGTGAAAATAACTGAAAGAACGAGGTAGTTTAATTAAAACTTTTTTAAAAAAGGCACTGGGATGCAATTTCTATAACGGTTAGATAGGAATTCAGCAAAAAACAAAAACCCCAATAAAATGGACGGTTGGAAAAGGCCGACAGTCCAACATCTTAGTTACAAGTGTGGCAAATTTAATGTACGTACGAGTACTGCCCTCAAACATTTTGTATTTTATGGTACGCACTACTGGACGCGGATTGCGTCCTATCCCCGCCCGGAGGGTAATCCGTCCGGGCAGACACTATGGTGCCCACCGTGATGTAAGTGTTTTATCCACTCCGTTCACCGGTTTTATCAGATCATTTTAAGGTACGAAACTAAAAATGAGACAGGTTCAGAACTCCAGTGGACCACACCAAAGGAAGCTATACTGATAATGACACTTACCGTCAAAACCCTTCTAAGGGCCAACGTGATTTTTTATTTTTTATTTACCATCCAAGCCATTAATGAAGTCACGTACGAGGATGAGGTGAAAACAAAAGTATCAGCTTGATCCGAAACTTCTCCAGCTCCAAGGAAGTTTTTAATGGTAGACGTTCAATCCCTACTTTGTGGTCCACTTAAGATTTAGACCTGCCTAATATTTAGTATCATACCTTAAAAGGATCCGAGAAAAGCAGTAAACGCGTGGATAAAAGACTTACATCATGGTGAGCCCCACAGAGAGCCCTGCCTGGACGGATTACCTTCGTGGGAGGGGGGTAGGACGCAATCCGCGTCCCGCACTACCTTATGAATGGCTGAATTTTCTGACACCTGTGACCAGGTATTCCATCAAAACACATACGTACCCGAAAAGGAGCAGGCGAGCTAACGAAGTAGTCGGGCCTCATGGAATTATCCAGTCAGTGAATCTCCGCCGTCCAAACGGCAAGATCCTCTCTGAGATAGAGAGAGAGAGAGAGAGAGAGTTGGAAGAAGGGGACTAGAAGTGAGGGAGTGTCGGAGGGGCGATTGAAGGACCGACCACCGTCTTATTTATGATTTGGTTTAACGAGAAATGGCAGGATATCTCGCTCGATTGCAATTCTCGCGTCGACTGGCCTTTGATTGGTCCACGCAATTGGTGGCGCCATCGACTAACTCGCATTTATATT